>JAJOZX010000519.1:117500-1320000 GCA_023014485.1 Bathynomus jamesi
TAAATCAATATTTTGGATATTTTAACGGCTAAGACGCCACCGGAAGTTATTAACAGATTGTGCTGAAATTTTTATTGTTTATTTTGTAAGTCTTTAAAACCATTTTCCAATCTACCCCGTTAGGCCTATTTTTCGATTTTTAAGGACTGGCCGCCACCGGAAGGTATTGACGTAGATCAAAAAAATTTTACACACTTTATTTTCTCTCCAAATCGCAACTTTTCCGCACTACCCCCAATCAAATATCGAAAAAAGTGTAAAAACGAGCCGCCCTACTGGCCACTGAATTTTTTGGCACTATCACTTCGAGTTAACACTGCAGACTTCCCTTTTTTACCCATTTTTATGAAATATCTGAAAATAAACACAATTAAATGAACGCATCATAAAATAACTTAATTTAATACACATTTTATAGGTAAATATCATTAAAAAATACAAAATAATACACTAATAAACATCTACAATGCATTTACAATAAGTTTCAAGCATCGTTTTGTTAAAAAAGCCGAATTTTAATTGATTATTTTGATGAAATAAGGTCCGATATTTTGTTTGTTTACATTGCGCGAATGCCGCGCGCGCGATTTTACGCGTAAAATTCGGCAATTTTACAACTTAAAAATAATTAACAATCCTCAAAAAATACAATCATTTTCACAAATATGAGTTGGTGCAACGTTTTTTACACATTAATACCTTTCTATCTAGACTAGTCCAAGATCACAGTTCCAAAATCAATCTACCCTACTACCAATGTGTGTACAAAACTTTATGCATTCGTACATGTCCGCAAATGATTATGATTACATAGTTACTGTACGTACATATAAATACGTCCACATGTATTCCGTTTACTTTTTCTTTTATTTATGTAATTCCTCGCAAGATATTCGTTCATGCTGACGGAAGTGTTCGAATTCCGATGACGAGCCGGAAGGTGGGCATCTGAGGTGAAAATCTCCTCTCGCTTTCTTCTAATTTATAAAACATTATTATGTGTTATAGTATGTACAGGGTGGGCGGAAAGTAGCTCCCTATTTTGGATTGGTAAAAAAATACATATATTATCCATTTATTTCAGAAGAAATAATATGAAAAGGTAGGCATACATGGTAGGTTTTCTCTAAAATTCAATGTGGGCTCCAACTCTTTCCACCAGCTTCTGGAGCCGCCCAGGAATGGCGTCCACTGACTTTAGCAGGAACTCCGGCGGGATGGAGGACATGACTTCCCGAATTCGGTCCTCCAGTTCTTCCAATGTCCTCGGTTTGGTGCGGTAGACTTCTTCCTTTACCCACCCCCAAAGAAAGAAGTCGCACGGTGTCAAGTCGGGGCTCCTGGCTGGCCATTGATGTGGACCACGACGACCCATCCAACGCCCAGGGAAGTGGGCATCCAGCCACTCACGGACAACAAGAGCGAAGTGCGGAGGGGCGCCATCTTGCATAAATATCAAATCGTCGATGTTCTCCCATGTGCTGACAACCGGCCAGACCTCGTTTCGCAACATAGCAAGGTACCGCTCAGCATTCATGGTGTTGCGCAGCAGGAACGGGCCCACAACCTGATCTGAGGTCATACCACACCACACCGTTACACTGAACCGATTCTGCCGTTTTTCAGCGGTAACCGTGCGACTTCTTTCTTTGGGGGTGGGTAAAGGAAGAAGTCTACCGCACCAAACCGAGGACATTGGAAGAACTGGAGGACCGAATTCGGGAAGTCATGTCCTCCATCCCGCCGGAGTTCCTGCTAAAGTCAGTGGACGCCATTCCTGGGCGGCTCCAGAAGCTGGTGGAAAGAGTTGGAGCCCACATTGAATTTTAGAGAAAACCTACCATGTATGCCTACCTTGTCATATTATTTTTTCTGAAATAAATGAATAATATACGTATTTTTTTACCAATCCAAAATAGGGAGCTACTTTCCGCCCACCCTGTATATTATATATATATATATATATATATATATATATATATATATATATATATACCGTATGTGCCCATGTACTTTATGTCATACTCCTAACATCCTAATTGTCTATAAATATGAAACACTGTAAAAAAAACTATAGTTAACTGTTTAATTGTAATTAACGATAATAATTTAATATAATGTAATTAATGTACTACACCAATCTCTCGTAGTTGACAATTTCAATGTTTCATTCTTCGCAAACACACCGATAAATTTGGAGCGTGTGACTCGGTCATTTTTCATTACTCTCTGGAGTGTATTCGCGTCCATTTTAAAAGTCTGTGACTACGTTCCTGAAGCGGTCGAGCTCTATTAGAGCTTGTGATTCGAGGTATACTAGTACACTCATAGGCGCGTCTATAGGGCTGGCGTATTCCAATCTGACTGAGGTGTTCCCACTTTGTTGTAGACTTAAGTACGTATTTACACTAGCAGATAAGTTGGGGGTAATATCAAATGCGTAAAGGTTAAATTGATCGACAAATTCTTTCTGCGTTACGCCAATCCCAAGCTCGTCACAGCCACCAGCAATATGGGCCAGATTACTATAAGCTGTCGCACAGAGTGGGAACACAGCGAATGATGAGTAGTCCGTAGCCATAGTCCCGCCCAACGCAACACCATTGACGTATAGAGTTATATACTTAAGGCCGAAATTCTCGAATTTAAAAGGCGTTCTTTTAATATTTTCCATTCGTCGAAGCGTTCCAATTAATAACCTTTTAGGTAGAACTCCCAGGGCCAGTTTTCTAGCTGCTTTGAGGCCAGCCCCGGGGGCACCGTGTATAGTTTGATCTGTACTCTGTTAATTGGGTATTTTACGGTTGCGTGTATTGAGTTTTTTCATTTTCTACATATTTCGGCGAACATAATTTCACTCGCCGTACGCGCAGATATGTTTCCATGATGTGAATCACAACGTCCCAGATTTATGCAGATCTCAGGATTCGTGCGGGTGAGTTTTAACTTCATATCTACCCTATTCATAAGCAGTTTCTCCTGGAGTGTGAAGTCTGTATGCAGACGTCCAAAACACTCGTGTATCTTCTTTTTAGAATTTTTAAATTTATCCTTTATACTACTTTCGTCTTTAGTCTGATAACACTGTGTAACACTGATTCTGTTTATATAGAATTTTTTATGTTTTTATATGCATTTGTGGGCACTGAGTCCAAATCTGGCCTTGGTTTGTGTGTATCATCAATGGTTTCAGGGATAATCCATTTTAAATGTTTTACCAGTATAATGTTATTATGGGCGCAGCAATATCAGAATAATCAGGAATTGTTGAGAACAATCCGGATGTTCGTTGACAGTTTCTTGCTCTAGAAACTGCCCGAAACTTCCACTGTGCTATATAAAGAAGAGCGCAGAGTCTGAAAAGTCAGTAAGTGTGAGCACACAAAGAAAGCAGGTTGTTTGTCTGATGGTTACCAGCACTGAGGTACTGTGTTTCCGTGCTTGTCTGTGCTGACGATTTGAGTGTTATCGATCCTTTTTTATTGCGAACATTATTTCAGTGTTGTGAATACATCTTTTTTCTGGAATCTGTAATCTGTTGCAGATTTAATAACTCTTCTCTCTATATCTGCAGGTTATGATTAATGTAGTACAGTTTGGTAAAGAGAATGGCAACTAGAGCTTGTAAACTCTCGCCGGATATATTCTGCTACGTTTGTGGGTATTACATAGGCCCCAAGCAAGTATTGCACAAGATTGTGAAAGGCACCAAGTTCTGGATCGCGTATCGGCCCTATTTTGGTATGCCTATGGGTGACCAAGATAAGCCCTGGGCACCCCATGTGATCTGTGGAAGCTGCCGCTCCACACTTGAAGAGTGGCTGCGGGGAGTACGCAAGGCAATGTCCTTTGCGGTACCCAGAATATGGAGAGAACCAAAGAGCCACCAAGACAATTGCTACTACTGCATGGTAGATGTTTCTAAGTACAGGAAAGTTAAAGGAAGGGAGACTCTTCAGTATCCAAGCATAGCGTCGTCCATAGCTCCTGTACCACATGGCGAAAGTCTTCCAATACCACGTCCACCAGAACAAGTATCTATCCATTACTTTACCTTCTGTATTTACAGACTGTGGGTCATTATGTGTCGATTTTTCTTAGTGCTGATGCTCTTCTACATATATAGCTATGCCTATATTTTGTTTCTTTGCTTTGCAGGTTGAAAATGAGGATGCAGCTAGCTCATCTGAGATGTCAGCTGGTGAGGACAGTCATGATGAAGAATATACAGTAACTTTCAGTACAAACCCTCACTTCCCAAATCAGAGGGAATTGGACGACTTAATTAGAGATTTGGGTCTGACGAAATCAGGGTCTGAGCTTCTGACCTCCAGACTCAAAGAGTGGAATTTGCTTGGAGAAGACTGCAAGAGCTCTCTCTGTTATTGCAGCGAGGTTAATGGTCTACTCACAGCTATTGGGTTAACACATATACCCTCAGAGTGGCGCCTGTTTATTGACAGTTCAACTCGGGGTTTAAAAGCTGTTCTACTCCACAATGGGAACAAATATCCATCTATACCAGTTGCACATTCTGTTCAAATGAAAGAGGACTATGAAAATGTCAAACAACTGCTCACTCAAATCAGGTATGAACAATATAACTGGGACGTGTGTGGTGATTTCAAAATGATTGGTTTTCTGTTAGGTTTAAAAGGAAGGTTTACTAAATATTCATGTTTTCTCAGGGCTTCAACTGAGCACTATAAAGCAGTTCAGTGGCCTCCACGTGAAGGACTGCAACCAGGAAAGTACAATGTAATCAGGGAACCTCTTGTGAAGCCTGACATAGTTCTGCTACCACCTCTCCATATTAAGTTGGGTCTAATTAAGCAGTTTGTAACTGCGTTAGATTTTGGAGGGGAAGTTTTCCAACAGATTCGGGTCATGTTCCTTAAACTCTCTGAGGCCAAAGTCAAGGCTGGCATCTTTGTAGGACCACAAGTCAAGGCGCTGTTGAATTCAAAGAACCTTGAAGCCAAGATGACTCCGATCGAAAAAGAGGCTTGGTGTGCTTTCCGTGATGTGGTTCGTGGGTTTTTAGGCAACCATAAAGCACCAAACTATAAGGAGTTAGTGTCAAACTTGATTAAGTGCTATGGCAAAATGGGGTGCCGTATGTCTTCAAAATTATACTATCTGCATTCACATCTAGACTCTTTTCGTGATAACCTGGGCGATGTGAGTGAAGAACATGGCGAAAGATTCCATCAAGATATTCAAACGATGGAGAAAAGGTACCAGGGCCATTGGGATGCTTCCATGATGGGAGACTACGTATGGTCGCTGATCAGAAAGGATAAGAATGTTCATACGCGGAAGTCGCGTTCTTCAGTGCATTTTTAAGGAACGCACACTGCATAACGAGGCTTGTTAGTCTCTTATCGGTTCTCCTCATGATATATATTATATCTTTTGCACCATTTGGGGTTTGTCAAACAATTTTGGCTCAATAAACATTAATTTCCAATAGTGTTTTTATTTTCAGAAAATATTTATGTTAGCCTTCTTTATATACTTTGCTATATGAAAAGTGTAATAACCTATATTTTTGAAACGGTTGATGATAGAGCAAAACCAATATCATTTTTGAAATCAGCGCCCCGAAATCATTAAGAAACGACAGAAAAATCACAATAAACAAAAAAAAATTCAAATTTTGTTACCCAGTGTTTTAGCCCTCGGCAGTTAAAAAGGTATCCTTCGCTTCTTTTGAAAAATTGAGGACATTTTCCATATAGGCTCGTAGGTGATAATAACCCGTTCCTGCCGAGATGTTGACCTGATTTAAATACACCTCACACTGGCTGAATATGGAGTGTAGAAAGTTGGTTTCAGGTTATGCAGAGTAACTATCATCGCAGTCCGTTCCATCTGAATGGGCTATACGCTGTTTAGCGTACATGTTCATGCAGCTTGGATCAAAAAAGTATGGGCCTCAGCTGGGTATCACGAATTCTATAGGGGCACTCGGTAAACTAATTGTGTTTAATGGATTAATTGTAATAAAGTCACTATGCTCAATAGTGCATATCAAAGAGGGACAGCTCCGATTTACAATATTGTGAGCTACACGGATGGATGACGCGCCATGACGAGACAGAAATAGTGCCACATCTCTTAACAAGTAGTAATCAACCTATGATTCGTGAGAGCAGTGTCCTCAGCTTATATCAGTTAAAAAAATCATCAGCCATAGGCTTCATTCGCTTAGAACACTTCTTTTTTTGATGTCCATTTACGTTTAACGCCACGTATTGGTAACCCCTTCTTTCGGACAGCCCTCTTCTTTCCGCCACCACGCATTTTTCTCTTTGCATCTTTGATGATTTCGTCCCGTGTACGTTTTAAATGTTTTTTTAGAGTTTCTTTAGGTATAGTTCCACCCATTATATCTTCTACCGCGTTAAAACCTGATTGTAACGACTTCCACCCGAGGTATATAGCACCCCTCTTCAACAATGGGACAGCCGTGCGTAGTATGGTTGAAAAAATGGAGTCAAGCCCACTCCCACGCTGATATCTCACCCCTCGATAGACTGTGAAAGGCCTTCGGGTCATTAAACTGAATGCGACAAAAGTGTAGCTTCACTGTTAAGCTCCCATCACCGAATGGGAAATTTTTTCCCTCAATCGTTCTTATATATATTGAGATATTGGTTAATAGATTAGTCGCATCATTCACATAATGGGACTTGTCATATGTAATGCTCAAACTCTTCCCTCTCTGGTTGGGAATGCTCCACGATATTGCTGTAAATATAGCACATGTCTGGGGATGGATAGCTTTCACCCAATTTCTCCAATTTCAGCTGATACATTAAGCTGGACAAGTCATGTTGTGCCTCGTGAAAGGTGTCTCTTTGGAGGGCTGCACTATATCAACCCTCGGCCACAATTGTGAACAGCTCTTTGTCTTGAATATTTCTACTAAGCGTTGATTTTAACTTCAACGTGCGTGCAGGCGTGTCTATGTTTACGACTTCATAAAGTAAGTCGTTTGTCAGGTACGACTTTTCAAGACTTGTTTAACCCCGTCACAATGTCCGTGGTTGTCATAATGACCGATTCCTAGTGTCACATTTGTACTATAGTACTGTACTCCACCAAACAGAACTGATCGCATAGTGTTGTCTAAGGTTATGCCTAATTTTTCACACTCATTGACTCTTCTTAGGATCAGAAATATGATATGTTCATTTTCAAGAGTTAAAGATTTGGTGGCTAACTGGAATTCATAAATACCATCTTCATACGAATCACGTTCTAATTCAATGGGCCCGTGGAGTTCTGTTGCAAAGTTGGTCAGGGTGTTGTTAGGATGTACAGACAGAGAAGAAGAAGACGGGAGTGTAACATAGAAGTGGTTAGGGGCCATGTTGAATACTATTTAAGCTTCATTATCGCAGCAGCTTTTATATAGGTGTTCAAGCTTTCTGGGTACCATAGCCATTTCACCAGGTACATTTTTCTCTCTCCTGAACTTTTGCTGCCTAAAATTTTCTCAATTTTAAACACACTTTTTCCTAAATTAAATGCCACTTTCTGCAACTCCTCGCGGTAAAAGCCTCCTGCGATTTCCTCCCCATTCAAATCTTCAACGTAATACATCATTATCTCGCCTTTAGGTCTCATAGCACTAACTTTAAAAATCTCACGTGTCCATCCTTGCTCAAATCCCTTCGCGAAATTATTTCCCGAACGCGATAGCTTTACAAAATCAGTGATTTTGAAACGTGTAGAGTGTGGTGGCGGTGTTCCATCTCTTCTCACATCAGGCTCTGGGCACTTACCTCTTTCTAAAACTTTGTTAGGTGTTGTGCCAATCGTACGGTGGTGTGAACGGTTGTATGCCGAGGCCAATGATCCCAGAATGTTTATATATCTGTATGTGTTTTTATGTACAAAATAGCGATGCATGCGTTTCTTTATGATACGTTGAACTCTTTCAGCTAAAGAGGCCTTATGTATAGAATTGCTAGTGTAGTGACTGATATTAAACTCTGTCAGCATGTTCTGAAAAGCGCGGCCTATAAATTCTTTCTCCATATCCGAACAAAAATAGCCAGGAGCCCTGTTTTCTTTCAACATCAGCGTTTTGGTAGCTTTAGCAACCTTTTCAGGCGATTTATATTTCAGAAGAATTAGCCACAGATATCTAGAGAATACATCTATTACGAATAGGATGTAGCGGTAGCTATCATTATACACTGAATATCTTTGCATGTCTGTTAAATCCGCTTGCCAAATAGAGTCATTTGAGGCCGCTGTTGTCTTGGCCGTTTTAAACCTTTTTCTCACAGGCTTATGAAGGGTATAAGCATCCTGCTCCCGCAAAAACCTCTCAACATCTTTTTTCCCTATTCTATCATTGTAAACACCTCTGTACAGTCTATTAACACCGCTATAGGAGGCTGGGTTAGAAATGTCATAATAGCGTTTTCTTACTATGTTAGCCATTTGCGTATTTTAGAGACACGTGGATAAGGTTGGCCGTTTGGTCTCTTCTTTCTCCTCTTCAGAGATGCTACTGTCGCGGGTGATGACGTACTCAGTTGTGACACATGCGAGACTTGTTCCAAGTCTTTCAACCTATTCAGATTTCCTATCAATGTTTTGGGGACATTTATTTGTTGTAGTCTTGCTTTAATATGCTTCCATCCTGCTGGTGAGGGCCTGTCCCACTTTCTCACCAGATCATGGACAATGTCGATGATATTCGATCCCTGTACCCTTGTTCCTTCAACAATGACCTCGCCTGTATCGGTCCACTGTATGATGGAGTCCCCACTCAATAGATTATAAAGACTTAAACCTTTATTCCTCAATGTGTGTGGGAGACTGCATTTTAATACATTCTCGATGTGTTGTGTTTCGTTATTCTTTGCTATGTCCTATGTCCTATGTCGACATGCTCATCGTTGCTCGCGCTGTGCCTAATAACCACGGGGAGCTCTGTCGGATTCTTATAATCTTCATACTCATGAAGAAATTTCTGCAAAACCTCTTGGTACAAGATCTTTTCTCATCAGGTGACTTTTCACTGTTTAATAGGGCTAACAATTCGCTTTCCATTCTTCTAAGTCTGCTTTTACGGGGTTCTAGAACCGTGTCTGGATTCTTTGAACTTTGCAGTGAAGCATACACCTCGTGCAGAATCACTACAACTTTCTTCATTATATTAATGTAGTAAGTAAAGGTCCCAAATTTGAAAATAAGATGGGGAAGAATGATCCCCCTCTTTGTACAATAATTCGTTTTTTTCTTCTCCACAGTTTGACTTTTACGAGCGAGCGCACGTATTATGTTCTTGTAACGACGTAGGCGAGCCTTCTGAGGGGGTTTCATTATCATTGGCACATTACATTTTATAACTTTAAGACAGATTTTACAGATGTATTTTAAAAAGTCGGAGTCGATATTTTTAACAAACATCTGCTGCAATGCCCGGGGAAATCGTTGATAGATTTTTATTAATTCACGATATTTCTTGAGCCTATTTGTCTTTCTGGAATATACCCCGTTTCTGGCTGGTTTGGGAATATATTCGTTCTTAGAAGCACCCTAAACGTGTTTCGCGGGTGAAGGTCACAAAGCAAATATCCGTAACGCTGACTTGTAGCTTCTTTATAAACCTCCAAAAAGTCCTTACGCTGATTCGGGAACATTGGATTGGCTAATACCCCAATTTGTGACACATCTCTACCTTACGCGAATAAAACTAGATATTGTGTATTTAATGACACATCGCGCATGTATCTATTTTTGAAAAATAGATTCTGATTGACGAAGAATACGCTTATGTTAAGATGGTGGGAGAACACTGTAAATGTCTCGGCAAACGTTTTATCCACTTCCAACATGAGATCATCAGTTACAACGATTGTATGCTCATTTCCCTCTAACGAATTAACGTCATATCATCTTGGTACTCGTTGAACACTGATTGGTACGTTGAATAGCACCATATTACTTTATGCACAAATTTTGAGAACATCTCCCCCTTATCGTTAATGATTTTAAGCATAAACACAGTTTTACCACATCCTGTAGGGCCAGATATAGTACATGTGGAGGGGCTTGTGAACCTGAATTTTTCTACAGATTCCATCTCTAACACGTCACACCCCTAAGTGGGTCATTTTCAAAATATAACAAAATATTTTAACTTTTATGGCAACATCTTGCCTATGGTACCACTCAAATTTTGGAGAGAAAAAGAAGAAAAATGTTTCAGGCCACTTGAGAACAAAATGTTTAATACTAAATTTTAAAATGTATATGAATCAGCTTACCATTTTATTTTGTTAATTAATTTTAAAATAGGCCAAACGTAGCGTACTTAAATCCTAGGCCCTAGGGTAATTCAGTTGTTTAAGTCAATGACTAATTACATAAATTTAACTAAATTTTTACTTCTCTCTCTCTCTCTCTCTCAGTAAGGTCATTGACATCAACGAGAGGGTGCAAGACTTGTGCGTCCCATTGGGCGTGAGGTTTGTTGACCCCTTCGATGCGTTTTCGGTAGGTGAGACCTTTATCAGAGAGATGGTGTCCACCTCAATGACAAGGGGAAAGGTGTCCTTGACGCGCTGTTCGACCGGCACCTATACCGTATGGTGAGGTCAAGCCCGGAAATTGATGACGGGCCCCACCGGGGGAAGTTGATCTTGAGCCGCTGGCGGACGTACCTTGAACTGAAAGGTGCGTCCATGTACAGGTGGGTGACCCTCCTTCTCCGTTTGAGGGGGCTCGGGCTCCTGCGGAAGTTGCCCCCTGGTTGGCGAGGGGCTCTTCAACTCCCGACAGCCCTGGCTGTTCGGGAAACGGGTCGTGCTAGGGGGCGGTCAGAATAGGAAAGACTCCCTCCGTGCAGTGCTTTTTAATGCTATGTCGATTAGGAATAAGTTTTGCGAGCTACCGGCGTTCTTAGCATCAGAATACCAGGATATCGTTGCAATCACTGAGTCCTGGATTGATACTGATCGTAGGGACTACGTTGGGGAGTTCGAGATTCCCGGGTATAGAATGTTTCACAAGGACCGCACCAGTTGGGAGGGGGGGTACTGATATACATCAGGGACACGTTGAGTCTGGTTGACTGCCAGTTCCGATCGGAACGGGAGCTGCTTGGCGTCGATCTGAACCTGGTAGGGACGAACTATAGGTTAATCTTGGTGTACAGACCTCCGCATCTCCTCCTCAAGGAGAATACAGCCCTGTACACCGAACTCTGCAGCCTGCTAGGGGACAGGGTGTGTGTAGTCTTAGGAGACTTCAAATGTCGCGGCATTAACTGGGAAGACAGGACTGCTGATGCCGAAGGGAGGATGCTAGTTGACTTTGCTGATGAGAACTTTCTGACTCAGTGGGTCAATGGGCCTACACGAGGCGAAAGCGTTCCAGAATTAGTATTCACGACCGAAGGCAACCTCGTCACTGGCCTCACCATTGACGAATCGTTGGCGTTAGTGATCACGGTCTGATTAGGTACTGTGTCTGCGTCCCTTGGGTGAAGCGTAGTAATTCGAGAGGCAGTAAGCTCGCTCTACAGCGAGCGGACTTTGTTGGCCTCCGGAATAGGGTAGGTGAGATGGGGTTAGAGGTAGGCGGCGATGTTGAGGGAATGTGGAGTGCATTCCGGGACCAGTTTATGGTGCTGCAGTCTGCTGCCATACCCTCAAAACCGGTCACCCCTGCTTCAACGCAGCCTAAGTGGTTCAGTCGGGACATCGCTTCGGCTATCCGAAATAGGAAAGCTGCGTATAGAAGGGGGAAAGCCAATCGTTCTCATGAGAACACTGAGGAGTATGTCCACCTATGCAGGGCAGTGAAGGCGAAGATTAGGCTAGCCAAACGTAACGAAGAACTCCGGGTGGCAAACCTCTGCAAGGCGAACCCTCAAGATTTCTTCAGTTATGTTAATAGTAGAAAGCCCATTAGAAGCATGATAAGTCCGTTAAAGGAACCCAGCGGCGCGCTGCGGACCTCCGACGCGGACATTGCTAATGTGCTGAATGAGTACTTTGCGAGAGTGTTCACCAGGGAGGACACCCGCGTCATCACCGAGCCAGGCGTCAGGCACGACGGTGCTGGCCTAGATAGTGTTCGGTGTACCGCGAGAGGCGTTGCCGATAGAATAGACAAACTGAGAGCGTTTAAGACACCTCGGCCAGACCAGTTTCTCCCCAGAGTCTTGCGGGAAGTGTACGACCAGGTGGCTCCCCACCTGGTTACAGTCTTCAACAAATCGTTGGAGACGGGCCAGGTGCCTGGTGACTGGAAGGAAGCCAACGTGACCCCTATCTTTAAGAAAGGGGATCACGAAAGTCCAGGGAACTATCGTCCCATTAGTCTCACTTCGGTTGTAGGTAAATTATTAGAAGGGATAATAGCGGATAGGATCGTTGACCATTTGGATTCCTACAAGCTGCTTGTGGACTCCCATCATGGGTTTAGACGGCATAAGTCGTGTTTCACCAACCTGCTCGAGTTTTTCCACGTCATGTAGAGTGAGTATGATATGAGTAGAGCGATTGATATACTTTTTCTCGAATTCAGAAAGCCTTTGATAAGGTACCCCCCCCCCCCCCGGCTAATGGCGAAAGTGCGCGCGTTGGGTATTGGTGGGGAAGTAGGTAGCAGGAATGGAATCTGGCTGAAGAATAGGCGGCAGAGGGTTGTAATTAAAGGGGCTAACTCGGGTTGGTCCTCGGTCACTAGTGGGGTTCCTCAGGGTTCCGTTTTGGGGCCACTGTTGTTTATCATTTACATAAATGATATCGACGGTGGCATCGTCACTCGGATCGCCAAATTCGCTGATGACACCAAGCTTGGGGCCAATGTTGGGACGCCCGAAGCGATCGAGCAACTGCGTGCGAACCTACGTAGGATAGGAGAGTGTTCCGAAAAATGGTAAATGCCGTTTAACTTAGGTAAATGGAAGGTCATGCACATTGGCTACGCCAATCCCAAGTCGGACTACTCCATGTTGGGGAGTAATATCGAGGCCGCTGATTTGGAAAAGAACTTGGTTGTGCTAATTAGCAGCGACCTTAAGGTTACCAAACAGTGCGTAGAGGTGGGAAAGAAAGCCCAGAAGCTGTTGGGTTGTATCAGGAGGCAATTTCAATTTCGGAACAAGGAGATTGTGCTCTCTCTGTACAATTCCCTGGTTCGGTCGCACCTGGAGTACGCTGTGCAGTTATGGTCGCTCACCTTCAGGAAAGATATTGACAGGCTGGAGCGAGTCCAGGCGAGGGCGACAAAGTTAATCCCTTCCGTTTGGCATTTGGGCTACAATCGACGCTTACGCGCCCTGAATTTGTTTTCGCTGGAAACTTGGAAGCTGCGCGGTCAACTCATTGAGGTTTTCAAACTCTTACACGGGTTCAACGATGTCGATTTTAGAAGCATGTTTAGTTTAAATGATAACTCAACTCGCAACAATGGTTGGAAGTTGGATTTGAAACGGTTTAGCACTACTGGGTGTGGGAATTACTTTACATATAAGATCTGTGACACGTGGAACAGGCTACCTTCAGAAGTTGTAAACAGCTCCTCTGTGGATCAGTTCAAGAAAAGGTTAGACCGAATCTTGCACACTATTTGATGGTGTAGGAATTTTTCTCTGGTACCGTTGCCATTGGTACCTCCTCGGTATGGGCCGCAAGGCCTTTTGAGGTATTTCTTGTCCTTGTAACTGCTTGTAACTCTCTCTCTCTCTCTCTCTCTCTCTCTCTCTCTCTCTCTCTCTATATATATATATATATATATATATATATATATAGTGTATGTGTCCCCAAAAATGTCCCTATCTTAATTTGCCCGTTATTTTATAATGGATGTATATTTTATTATTAGATTTTCCTCTTCAGGAAGTTAACAGAGTTGGGATTTTCTTCCTCATATGTCTATATGCATATACCTACAGTATACAGTTGAACCTTCAAAAAGTGATGCCACGTTTGCAGTTGGAACAGAAAATCAAGATCGTTGAGTGGTTTCATGCGACAAATTCTGGAACGCAGGTGCAGAAAGACTTTTGCAGAGAGACTTTTGCAGGGAATATGGATACAGATATCCAGCCCATAGAAAGACAATATCACAAGTTGTTAGAAATTTTCAAACAAAAAAAAGTGTAAGCAATCATCATAAAGGTAACAGTGGTAGGCGACGATCCACAAGAACTGTGCAGCATGTAAATTTGGTTCATAAAATTGTTGCGCGCAGTCCGCAGAAGTCAATTCGTCACGTTTCTGGTAGAGTGACTTCCATTGCTGGTGCAGAGTGATGAGTTTGTCTTTGGCATGCTTAAGAGTCATGATGGGAATACCGGCCATGTTCCAGAACCGAAGCACCTTTTCATTCAGTACTATGTAAGCCAACTCGTCCAGTGTGTTCCAGTTCTTCACGTCATCACAGTGAAGCAGATTTGTAGGAGAATCACAGATACAGTTGCACTTGCATTGGACTTCCTTGACATGGCCAATAGTAGGAAACTTGTCTCCTATAATGTCGTTCTCCATCTGGCCGACAAGGAACTTATCTGTGTCAGACCCCAGAGTTGTGGGAGCCTTCCTCCCTGGCTTTGGTTTGGACGACTTCAGAGCCATAGATTCTGACTCAAGGGGATCGTATTGTTTGCCACTTCTAGTTTCTATTTTAAATATTTGAAGTGAATAGTACAAATTATACTGTTTGAAATGAATAATACAAATTATGCTGTTTGAAATGAATAATACAACTTATACTTGTAATAATGTTATTACAAGTAGAGAAAGACCTTGTCAAATGAGATAATAGATAAAGATTCAAAAATGAATGTCTACTAGTGATCAAAAAATATTTAAATATTTTTGGATCACCAATAAACATTGACTGAGGTAACCATGTGGTGAGGGTCGTCGTCACACCTTAAAACAAACGCTCATTGGCTAAACCTTCCTTGCCTATATTTCAATGAGCTGTTCAAGATATTTGATTTTGAATATTTTCAGAAAACGTGTGCGACGAGCCTGATTTTAGTGGAAAACGCAGTGAGATATAGTACAGGGTGTCCAAGAATTATCTGTACAATTTTTGGCTGTTATTAAAAGTCAACCATGAAGTGTAGAAATTCCAGTGTTGTCCCATTTTACAGAGAATCTCATTAAGTTTTTTCTGATACCAAGTTTTGACAAGTTTTTTAGAAATTCCAGTGTGTCCGAACATTATCTCTACAATTTCATCTTTTAATAAAATTCTTGATAACACACGTAAAATTCTTAAACAAGATTATTTAGAATCTGTATTTTCAAAAGTTTCTTTTATTAAAGTAACGTTGTTAAACATTCGATATGTGCACCATTAGTGATTCGCAAAACATCCAATCGATACTCCAAATGTTGCCATGTACGCTGCAGCATATCCACATCAATTCACTCAATAGCAGCTGTGATTCTTGCTTTTAAATCATCAATGTCTGTCACCCGCGTACATTTCTAAAAAACTTGTCAAAACGTGGTATCAGAAACAACTTAATGAGATTCTCTGTAAAATGGGACAACACTGGAATTTCTACACTTCATGGTTGACTTTTAATAACAGCCAAAAATTGTACAGATAATTCTCGGACACCCGGTATATACCTTGGGTCATCCCGCAGGATGGTCCGATGGACTTGAAACTTTTTTTGGGTGTTTCAACACGCAATATGTGATGTGTTAAGCAACGTTAGCATAATGAAAAAAGATTTCTGTTATATTTGAATCACTCTAATGTATGCAGGGGCGTCGATTGCTCTAAAATAGTGAGGGGGAACACTTCGCCTTCAAACAGCGAATCAAACAATACTCTGAGTAGCTGTTGCGTGTAATATATCAATGTCATAATTTACCATTTACCCGTTTTTTTTGTATTTTTCTTAGCATGTTGAAAAAAACCTCAATTGTATTTAAGCACTTTATGTCTTTCTTTATTTAAACATTTTTTTTGCAGAAATAAGAAACGCAATACAAACTATTTAGAATATTTAACCTTTCATGTAACATAATATCACACATATGTTTAACCGAAATAAATCTTTTATTACCTGTAGACAACAGAGGTCATTGTACATAAACTGATAACAAATAAACTGCACTTTGATCACACTTTGATATTGAAAATGATATGTAACAAAACCTTTTATTTAACATATTTCCATTTTGCATACTTAATGACCAAAAACACATAAATGCTACGTGCAATTATTAAAATGCAAATTGACTGCTAAATTCCATAATAAATATACGTACACTGGTGTTGATGACAATAATTTATAATATTGCTATTACATTTGCATATGCATATAATACGACATATAACGTCTTATTAGGTGCCATTAATAGTTAGCATTTATACGGGGACTTCGATATACATGGAGTGCGCACGCAGGCACTTTGACTCAGAGTGGCGGGCCAGAGGAGGCCTAGCCTCGTTTGGCCCAAAATGTGAATACTTTGCAGAAATGGGTAAAACATGTCTAATTATGGTACATAAACATATCGATATATGTTTAACATATGCGTGTGTGTGTGTGTGTGTGTGTGTGTGTGTATGTGTGTGTATGTGTGTGTGTGTGTATGTGTATTTATATTGTATTGTGTATTTATATGTGTATTCAGATTGCATTGAAAGACGTTTTGGTTGGTACCGACAACTAAATGGTGCTAATTATTATGCCAGTGTAAGACAATTCCTTGAGGTGGAAAAAACAATAAGACTCAAAAGTTTAATAAAATTCTCCAACTTCAGTATGTCAGAAATAAAAGATGTGTTTGAAGAGAGCAATTGTGCTAAGGAACAGCAAATAGGTACTGATGCTATGGTACTTCTTGAAAGCATTGAGTTTCAAACTGAATTAGAAAGTGTTTCACCTGACGACAATGCAATTCTATTTTATATTTCTGGGTACATTGCCAGATCAATCAAAAAGACACTAAAATTCTCTTCTTGCTTTCAACTTGTCAAAGATGACACAATTCCTACAGTAAATATTGAGATTCCAACAGAAGGAGTGAGTGAAAGTGATACAACTAAAAAAGAAGTTTCTTGAATGCAATAAACCGTGGTGGTTTATGTAATCCTTCTGACATAGTGTTTGTAACAGCAGTTCATGCCTATGAGCTTTATCTGCTCATCTTCAAAGATGACACTGGGTAACAAAATTTGAAAAATTTTCTGTTTATTGTGATTTTTCTGTCGTTTCTTAATGATTTCGGGGAGCTGATTCCAAAAATGATATTGGTTTTGCTCTATCATCAACCGTTTCAAAAATATAGGTTATCACACTTTTCATATGGCAAAGTATATAAAGAAGGCTAACATAAATATTTTCTGAAAATAAAAACACTATTGGAAATTAATGTTTATTAAGCCAAAATTGTTTGACAAACCCAAAATGGTGCAAAGGATATAATATATATCATGAGGAGAACCGATAAGAGAATAACAAGCCTCGTTATGCAGTTTGCGTTCCTTAAAAATGCACTGAAGAACGCGACTTCCGCGTATGAACATTCTTATCCTTTCTGATCAACGACCATACGTAGTCTCCCATCATGGAAGCATCCCAATGGCCCTGGTACCTTTTTTCCATCGAGTGAATATCTTGATGGAATGTTTCGCCATGTTGCAGATAGTGTAATTTTAAAGACATACGGCACCCCATTTTGCCATAGCACTTAATCAAGTTTGACACTAACTCCTTATAGGGTGCTACTGTAGTATGTGGTCTACCGTTCAGTTTCTACTGTAGTATGCGGTCTACCGTTAAGTTTCTACTGTAGTATGCGGTCTACCGTTCAAAATATTTAAAAGGAATTGAAAATGAATTGAAAGGAATTATAATTTAATTTACACAATTAAGGAATTATTAAAGAAGTTAAACATACTACTACCGCATACTTAACGGTAGACCGCATACTACAGTACGCCCTTGATGATTGGTTAGGTTAAGTCGTGATATTTTCGTTAGTTTTAACGAAAATATCACGACTTAACCTAACCAATCGTCAAGGGCGTACAATTAACCTAATAATAAAATAATAAGAAGATAAGAAGCTATAATTAAAAGGTAGACCGCCGAATCGTAGGTAGACCGCATACTACAGTAGCACCCCTTATAGTTTGGTGCTTTATGGTTGCCTAAAAACCCACGAACCACATCACGGAAAGCACACCAAGCCTCTTTTTCGATCGGTCATTTTGGCTTCAAGATTCTTTGAATTCAACAGCGCCTTGACTTGTGGTCCTACAAAGATGCCAGCCTTGACTTTGGCCTCAGAGAGTTTAGGGAACATGACCGAATCTGTTGGAAAACTTCCCCTCCAAAATCTAACGCAGTTACAAATTGCTTAATTAGACCCAACTTAATATGGAGAGGTGGTAGCAGAACTATGTCAGGCTTCACAAGAGGTTCCCTGATTACATTGTACTTTCCTTGTTGCAGTCCTTCACATGGAGGCCACTGAACTGCTTTATAGGGCTCAGTTGAAGCCCTGCTACCCCACAGGCAAAGAAAACATGAATATTTAGTAAACCTTCCTTGTAAACCTAACAGAAAACCAATCATTTTGAAATCACCACACACGTCCCAGTTATATTGTTCATACCTGATTTGAGTGAGCAGTTGTTTGACATTTTCATAGTCCTCTTTCATTTGAACAGAATGTGCAACTGGTATAGATGGATATTTGTTCCCATTGTGGAGTAGAACAGCTTTTAAACCCCGAGTTGAACTGTCAATAAACAGGCGCCACTCTGAGGGTATATGTGTTAACCCAATAGCTGTGAGTAGACCATTAACCTCGCTGCAATAACAGAGAGAGCTCTTGCAGTCTTCTCCAAGCAAATTCCACTCTTTGAGTCTGGAGGTCAGAAGCTCAGACCCTGATTTCGTCAGACCCAAATCTCTAATTAAGTCGTCCAATTCCCTCTGATTTGGGAAGTGAGGGTTTGTACTGAAAGTTACTGTATATTCTTCATCATGACTGTCCTCACCAGCTGACATCTCAGATGAGCTAGCTGCATCCTCATTTTCAACCTGCAAAGCAAAGAAACAAAATATAGGCATAGCTATATATGTAGAAGAGCATCAGCACTAAGAAAAATCGACACATAATGACCCACAGTCTGTAAATACAGAAGGTAAAGTAATGAATAGATACCTGTTCTGGTGGACGTGGTATTGGAAGACTTTCGCCATGTGGTACAGGAGCTATGGACGACGCTATGCTTGGATACTGAAGAGTCTGCCTTCCTTTGACTCTCCTGTACTTAGAAACATCTACCATGCAGTAGTAGCAATCGTCGTGGTGGCTCTTTGGTTCTCTCCATATTCTGGGTACCGCAAAAGGCATTGCCTTGCGTACTCCCCGCAGCCACCCTTCAAGTGTGGAGCGGCAGCTTCCACAGATCACATGGGGTGCCCAGGGCTTATCTTGGTCACCCATAGGCATACCAAAATAGGGCCGATACGCGATCCAGAACTTGGTGCCTTTCACAATCTTGTGCAATACTTGCTTGGGGCCTATGTAATACCCACAAACGTAGCAGAATATATCCGGCGAGTGTTTACAAGCTCTAGTTGCCATTCTCTTTACCAAACTGTACTACATTAATCATAACCTACAGATATAGAGAGGAGTTATCAAATCTGCAACAGATTACAGATTCCAGAAAAAAGATGTATTCACAACACTGAAATAATGTTCGCAATAAAAAAGGATCGATAACACTCAAATCGTCAGCACAGAGAAGCACGGAAACACAGTACCTCAGTGCTGGTAACCATCAGACAAACAACCTGCTTCCTTTGTGTGCTCACACTTACTGACTTTTCAGACTCTGCGCTCTTCTAGCACAGTGGAAGTTTCGGGCAGTTTCTAGAGCAAGAAACTGTCAACGAACATCCGGATTGTTCTCAACAATTCCTGATTATTCTGATATTGCTGCGCCCATAATAACATTATACTGGTAAAACATGAAAAATGGATTATCTCTGAAACCATTGATGATACATACAAACCAAGGCCAGATTTGGACTCAGCGCCCACAAATGCATATAAAAAGATAAAAATTTCTATATAAACAGAATCAGTGTTACACAGTGTAATTCTTTGAGATCACAAATCTTAGGATTCGAAAATCCTAGAGCAGTTTTTGTTAAAATTTTTGTTGAGAAAATGGCAGAAAATGAAAACACAGAAACATTATGTAATATTAAATGTGACAATGGTCATAACTACAAAAAGTGTGTTGAAAAAGTTTCCCAAACAATATTTAATATTGGTGCAAAAAATTATGTTAGCGAAGTGAACAGCCAAATTCATGCAGAACGGAAAAGAAAGCCGGCTACTAAGGATGATAAACAATCACCAAGTGTTAAAATATTTATACCGTCACTTAAAAAGATTGCTAAATTGCAATCTGATAAAATGTAATTACAAATGTAAGTTGCATTTTTTATTAAAATTAGTGATCTTAAATTGTTTTTTGTTAAAATGTTCCGTTTTTGCAATATAGTTCAAAATAATAATATTGACATAGGTGTGTCCGGGGACTTTGATAACCCGCCCCCCCTTAAGCAATGTTGAGTGGCTAGAATGTTGTTTTTTGCTCCTAGGTATGGTTAAAAACATGGTAGGAGTCCTTTATAACACATTTTTTAACTTATTTGCAATTTTTCGATTTTGAACCCTAGGCCTCCTCTGGCCCACCCTAAAATCGCGTGTCGAGTCCATGTATATCGAAGTCCCCGATTTATAGCAATTCATCCACGAAAGTGGGAGGATACATGTCCCCTTTCCGTGCGCACGCTCGTACACACACACACACACACACACACACACACAATTACAGGTACAAAAAGGAAAACTCGTTCCTGGAATGTAAGTCATGTGATGAACATTATTATTAGAAAAATAAATGTAAAAATTAGTATTTTCGACGTATCATTTCCTGATGAAATTAAAATTATTATTCTGTTTTCGTTTGTCGTTCAAAGAATTATTTGTCCTTCGGAATTCTTTGTATTCATCCAGAGCAACATACAATAAACTGTATTTAATTATTCGTAAATCTTATTTTTATTTTAGGTATTTTGTTAAACAATAGACGAAAGAAAGGGTCATAAAGATAAGAAAGAGAGCAAAAGAAGGAGATAACAAGGAAGGAGATTCATTTCTTATTTATGGTTAGAAATGAATGCTGAAACTGAATTAATGTAATGACCCACATTACTATGAAAACAATAAAAACTGAATTATTCTCAGCTTGAATTCTTGCTTCCCAGACGACACAGATTTTAAAAATTTTCAGTTTTCTTTGAATTTAGAACTGCGAGTTTTTTGTTTGTTTTTTATTACAAGCGTTCCACTTAGGTTAAGAACTACTAAAATAATTCATTATTTTACCCATAACTTTTGTATAAGCTTATAAAAACATTTATAAACCCAAGATCAAAGGATGACATTCATGAGTATTTTATTTAGTTTTTGAATTTCTAAATGATCTGTAACTTCGCACATACTCATATAAATAAAAAATTGATCCCATTCATGTCATCGTTTCTCATATTCGTTTTTCGGTGCAGAATAGCGATCATATTAATTACTGTGTAATTACTGTAACCGTGTTACTTACTGAGCTACAGCTTTGGCATTGTAATTTAATACTTTGCATGTAAATTAATGGCAGGTGAATACATTAAAAGCTTCATTACTATTTAATTCTTATTGCACAGATGAAAAAAGAATATATATTGTGTATAACAGATGTAGTGTTACAGCCGCAAACACTTCTGCGTTTAAAAATTCTTACTGCCATTTACACACACACACACACACACACACACACACAACAATCTCTATGGTAAGTCTGGTCTGTAGGCCTCAATCGACCAGGGAAGCAGTGGCGGACTGGCTAGGCTGTCAGTCTGCCATGTGGCAGATGGGCCCCCCTAGAAAAAAGGGAAGTTGACCCCCTAGACCTGAGGTAAAAAAAATTGGCAGCCAATCTATTATACTCGTATATAAAGTTTAAATAAACATAAGTCAGTTGGGCCTCATGAGACATATCCTAGAATCTTAATTGAGGGTGTTCACAGTATTTCTATTACATGAAATAGATATAATTTATTTAAATTTTTGTAATTATTTGTTTGTATTTTTTTTATTTTGTATTTATTAATATTGTAATTTTTTTTAATTTTTTTAATTTTGTATTTATTAATAGTATATAAAAAGGCAAATGTATTAATAACTTCTTTAATTTGTTAAAATTATTGCAGGTTTTAAACTTTTAGAAAGTAGCAAAAATTAATAAATTTACGTGCCTAAAATACAGTTTTGCCAACCCGCCTGTCACTGCGACATTTTTAACTTCGTTAGTTTATTTAATAGTTGCCTGCATGCTTCATTAAAATCAATTCCAATTTATCAAAGTAAGTCTCTTATTTTTGTTATTGCTGTTATATATGTATAATTATATTTTACCCATTTCTATGTCCATATATAAACGATATATAGAGTTATGTACATATTTTATATAAGGCTGCTATATATAAAGATAGATATAAAAATAAATAAGAAAATACATGTAATAGTATTGAGAAAAGATTACAATACATTACATTACAATTACATTACAATACAGTTACAGAATACATATATTCATTCATTATAGTATAATTCAAGCATTGTTATTTGTTTTGAAATTTGTTGATCTTGATTATATTAAATGCAATTAGTAAATCAGATTACTTTATTAATTTTTTTATTTATTTTTTATATTTCAGTAAGGAAGGAAACACATGAAACGGAAATCTGGAGGACAGAAACGGAAAGATAACGAGAAGCAGAAAGAAATGATTCAGCAAAAAAGTGCAAGCCTATAACAGCATTTATGATATCAACACCTATATCTACATGTCAGAAAGAGGAAAGCGACTTACAGAGAAATTCAACTACAACTGTTCATGCTGATACTGTAGATCTAGGACATAAAGATGAAGGTATGCCTAACGTTTTTGAGACTGTAGATGCTGATTTTTATGATTCTGAATTAGCTGGTGGAATAACAGTAACTGAACCTGGGCCTGTACAATGTACATGTACATAATCAAAAAGATCTAGTAGCTGATTTAAATAATGATGAGAATCAACCAACATTTAGAGAGGATAAGCTCTTTCAATATCCTGCACGAACAGATTTGAAATATTTTTTCAAAGAGCATCCAATTCAGCCACATGATCATGATCTGCCATTTAATGTAAAGTTATATAAGCGAAAAATTATGGGTAACACTGTCTCACGACACTGGTTAACATACAATAAGAAGAATAGATCACTATATTGTTCATTTTGCTTGGCATTTGAGTCACCAACCTCTTCTAACCCATTTGCTTTTGTGCGAGGATTTAATGATTACAGACGCATTAGCCAGTGCTTATCAGAGCATGAATCAACTGGTATACATAGCAAGCATGCTCAGGAATATATCAGTGTAGTAAATGATGGTGGTTTAGCTCGTTTTTTCGCTGCATCATTGCAGAAGCGAAAAGATGAAGTACTAAAGCAGAGAAATATTGTTGCCAGAGTTGTAGATATAATAAAGATGTTAGGTAAACAAGCTCTTCCTTTTCGTGGACACAGAAATGAGTCAGCATATTCTCTTCTTGATGAAACAGAAAATCATGGAAATTTCTTGGCTACTGTGCAGTTGATGGCAAAATATGATCCTATTATGGCTTCTCATGTTTCCATGGTGAAGGAAAAGTCTGAACAACGATGTGAAAGATTGGAAAAACAAAGAAAGGCACAAAATAAAGGTCGTGGTAGTCTTGTCACATTCTTGAGTAAAACAACCATCTCTTCTTTGACCCAAATTATGAAGAATATGATACAGGAAAAAATTACTGAATAAGTTGCTGAGGCCAAGTATTATTCCATAGAAGTAGATTCAACCCAGGATATTTCATCAATTGATCAATTTAGTATTGTTATTCGATATGTAGTAAATGGTACTATCTATGAATGACTACTTGCAATTGTTCCAAGCAATGATGGTACAGGGCAGGGACTTTTTCACCTAATAATGAAACATTACAACGTCTTGAAATAGATCCGAAAAACTGCTTATCAGATAGCACAGATGGCGCTGCAAGCTACCATGGATAATATAATGGCTTACAGAGTAAAATTGCTGATTTAGCTGATCAGCATGTTCATGTATGGTGCTATGCCCATGTACTCAATTTAGTAGTTACTGAAACCACGAAGTGTTGTGTACCAGCAGTTTCCTTCTTCAATTTACTCCAGAATTTAGCAAAATTTGTGAAGGTATCATATAAGCGAATGGCCATCTGGATTGAAGTTGTTGGACATCATCTGGGGAAAGAAAAGATCAAGCGATTAAAGCTAATTGGTGAAACCAGGTGGTCAGGGAAGTCCAATGCAGCAACTACTATATTTGGAAATTTTGACAAGATATGTATCAGTAATTTTATGGATCTTCTGACATGTTTATCCATTATTCAAAGCTCTAACAATTTTGATGCAAAAACAAAACAGGAGGCAAATGTTTTACTGTCTAGCCTTCTAGAATTTCAAACAATATTGACAGCATTCACATACTTATATATCTTTCAAATTACAGCCCCTTTGTCAAGCTATCTACAGACACGTGGCTTAAATATGTTTACTGCATGGAATATGGTAGAAAAATCCATTACAGATTTGAAGAAAAGATCAAGAGAATTTGATAAAGTATATAGTCAGGCTTTGAAATTTGCCAACAAATCCAATGAGCACATTGCATAATTCAATAATGATGAAAATCAAACAGTGAAAATTGATTTTGTAAAAACTGAGTTACCAATCAAGAGGAAACATAAAACAAAGAGAATGGCAGATGAACTAGCTGCTGATGAAAAAAACACATCTGATTCTTTGTCAGACTATCGTGTACATGTGTTCAACTTGATAATGGATCGTGTTTACAATCACTGGAATCCCGTTTCATTGACCATAGACAACTATATAAGGATATGTCATGCCTCGATCGATCAAATTATGAATATATTACTAAAAATGGTCTTGAAGAAGAAGCATTGGAAGGTATTCTTGAGCTTGCTCCAGGGATAAATAGAAGTGAAGTAAAATTAGAATTGCAGTCTTTTGCATCGAACTTTGAAATATTTAAGCTTTTGCTGAATGATGATAATGCAGAGAGTAGCAGGCCAGCAGTAAAATGAATTCATGCTCTAAATATTGTGGCAATTGTCCATCATGTGTTCTGTATATTCTTGCATCAAACAGACTTAATGACAAGGCATATGATAATCTTTACCAAATGTACAAAGCTATCTGTACACTGTCTGTACTCAAGTTCAGTGTGAACAGGCATTTTCTAAGCTTAAAATAATAAAAACAAGATTACGAAATTCTTTGTCGGAGGAGAATCTGGAAGCATACATGTTGATGTCTTTAGAAAAGGTCATGTTGGATGAGTTAGACATGGAAACTATAATAGACCGATTTGCAAACTCGAGTAATGAACTTAAAAAACTACTCTTAGTATAGCATGTATGTATGTATGTATTTATGTATGTATGTATATGCAGGCAGTACTTGTAAAATATTTGTACTTATTGGTAAAATAAATTTATAAAAAAATATTAACTTTTTTTTATTTAAACAAACTTAACTCATAAATAGGCCTATTAGGATAGGACTGGAATTGAATTATGTAATGGGGTTATGGGCCCCCTGACCCCCTTTGGCAGACAAAATTTTATGAGCCAGTCCGCCACTGCAGGGAAGTACTGTGGAAGTACTTCAGACAGGAGACAGCAAATGCTGGAACTTCCGTTTCTCCTGTCACTGTCCTCCTTAAGCTGTTCTTTTTCTGTGTCTCGTCTACCCTGTGAGCAGTCCAGCATGCTCTCAAACACACACTTCTCTCATTATTCTTCACTACACATACATGCATCTTGCACAATCTATAGAATCTTTTCAAAATATTTCACTCTTCATTAACTTCTGCAACATTCGTGGCCTTTCGTCAAGTGTATGAAAATAGTGTTAAATGCAGTTGGCCGTATCTATTCGATTGGATGTAAACATTGTGACTCAGTTTAAATGGGGAAACTGGAAAAAAACTTTAGCCGTCAGAGTAAAACAGCGTAAATATGCGTGCAGAACGGCAAATAATTCTGATGCATTATTTAACTATACATATAGATGTAATCATATTAACTGGGAAAGTTCTAAAATTCTTGTTAAAAATAAAGACACACAGTAAATCAAAGGAACATTCTGGAATGCGCATTTATCTATTTTATAGGTAATTTCAATAACAATTCGAGAACGTATAAAATTGACCACACCTTGTCAAAATACTTTTTGCCTTTAATTAGTACTTGTTAAATTTTGCTAATCCCTCTTTCCTGTTTTGTTGATGTTATACAGATATAGATGGTGGCGCAAAAATCGCGCACCATAGGAATTTTCAGTGTTGACTATAATATATATATATTTTTTTTTTTCGGTAGGAAATGACTGCGAAATTAACAGTAGACGAGAGGGTGAGCTTAGTTTTAAGGTATGGAATACCAGATACTACAAATCGATCAGTCGCTACAGAATTTAATAGAAAACAACCGGAGAGACCTCCAATTAATCTGGCAACCGTTGGAAGAGTAATTAATCGGTTTAGAGGGCCGGGAAGCGCCGAGAACTTCAGCCAACGAAGCAACAACAATGGTATTAGGTCATCTCTTACAAAGACCAAAAATGTTGACGAGAAAGCTTTCTCAGGAGACAAGAGTCGACAGGAGATCCATTCAGCGAATTCTAAAAAAACATCATTTCCATCCCTACAAAATCCAACTTGTTCAGGACCTGCACGGTGATGATACAGACCGTAGAAGGGATTTTTGCGAATGGTTCTTACAACAACCCCCTCTCATCCGTTGGATCATGTTCAGTGACGAGGCAATAGAGATAAAGCAGGGAAGAAAATATGGCCTTCTTAATGGGGGTGTCATGTCCTGGACATGACACCCCCATTAAGAAGGCCATATCCTGGCCATATTTTGTTCAATGTTTCTCCGCGCTCTTAGGATCGCCAGTCCGGAATACATCGATGCCGAATTGGAAAAAATCAACGGTATTGGAATTGATCTGTGCTACCCACCTGCGTTTATAGTCAGGGGGCTTAATCATATAATTGTTCAAATCATTCCAAAAGTGCCATTTTTGGACCACAGGTAGCTATAACCATACTAATTTGAATGTTTGCGGGAGCCAAGCTGGGCTCCCACTGTGGCGGCCATATTGGCCAAATCAAAATGGCCGCTGTCCAAAATGACATCCACTTGAGTACCAATACTAGTACAGGTTACATAGTTAACTTGATAAAAAATAAGAGTCAGCATCAACATCTTTTGCTATTAAACTTTAGTATATACGCAAGTACAATCTTCTTTATTCCTTTTACTCACAGTACTGCATCTCATGATAATGTCTATCCAATAGATGGCTGTTCACTGATTAATAGTCGTCATTGTTCAGGCAGCCACCCTCACACTTGCAGAGTGTCGTACATCGAATTCCAGCACTACTGCATTTGCAATTCCCTCTGCAGGCTTTAGTGCATCCGCAATGAAGGAGAAGAGCACATGCCTTACTGGCATCAGCGAGAGTTGTCCAGAAAGGGAGCCATTGGTTGGTTGCTGCGCTTGTCATATTCCCATCCCCATTTATCAAAAGCAGGGAGTGTCTGATGGCATGTGGTTGACTGCTTCCACACAAAACTTGCCTGCAACAATGACCTCTTGATATGCTGGAAGAGGGCAGCTTGGGTAGGTGGTATGCTATCCAATGATCGACTGCCACTAGAAAACAGATGGTGCCTGGCTACGTTTACAGATGCTTGTCCACATGTTTTACTGTACATGAGCACAACAAACCTCTCAATGTGTGTCATTTCAGGAGATACTAGACTGAAGGACTCGGAGTCTTCAGTCAATTTGATCATGGTTTCAGTTAAGTTTGGTGTATTATTCCATGCAGTCCATGCTGTCTTCTTCCCACATCCAAGAAACTGAGACGTAGTGTCGCAGCCTGTTAGTGCATGGAACAGAGGTAGAGCCAGCGACTTTGATGGACCAAGCTGTGATTGAATGCTGTGCACTGGGATGTCTCGGTAATATTTGCCACTACCAAAACCAATCCAGAGTTCTGTTAGGTCAAGCTGTTGAAAGAAAGCAATGGCAAGAACGACTATGTCACTGTCAACAGTGCGGATGAATGCTTTCTTGTGACCCTGAGATGATGCGTGAGCAAGATGCAGAATGATCCGCGTATCTGCCTCTGTGTGGTTGCATGGTTGGAGCCCTGATATATCAAATGCTTTATTGGAGAGCACAGTTTCTAATTCAGTGCTGAGGAGGAGTTTTCCACCCATGTCAATCTTGATCAGCTGTTTACTGATAAAGACGAACAGTTCCTTCTTGTTTTCTACATTTTTCAAATATGACTGCCAGTCTCGTTTGGGAATGGGTGTGGTACCATCACTATCTGGATCAAGTCGAGTACGTGCTCCTGAACCACGCCGCTGCTGTGCAAGTGATTTCAGACTGTCTTCAGGATAGGTATCCCACACGGCATCGACGAATTCCCAAGTTCTCTTTGGATAGGTGATTGGTCACAGTAATGCATGTTCCATGAAAATCACCACGTGACAAATTTCCCGTTTTGTTGCTGTCCAGATTGTCTACATCATGTGTAGTGAAAACTGAAAGTCTTGTATTTGTGGGTAGAACAATACCGTCTTCAGTGTGTCTTGCAAACAGCAAGAGCTACCTGTGTTTTGACTTCCATCACACGGTCATATGAGACAGAGAGCCCAAGGTGATGGGCATTCTCTATCTGGTGCTTGAATCTGGCATCTCCATGCAGTTTAATACCATGGTAAAGTGGGAATTGCGTTTCACGATTCCTATTGTGACGGATTTGGGTGCTGTCTGATGAAGATGCATATTTTACTGTGTTGAATATCAGCAGTTTGCACAGTGTGCACGCAATCTTCGCCCTTGTGCCCAGTTCAGCATCACTGTTGGATTGCTCTCTACTATGTTTATCGATATTACCTTTAGGACCCTGGAGGACAACATTGATGAAACCTAACAGTGTTTCTTCTATGGGGGACGTCAGGCATTGTGGAGAGAATGAACCATTAAATGGCTCTTGTTTCTGAAGGATTCGCTTTCGTAGTGCCATAGCAGCACGTATCAATAACACAGCTTCATCTTGATTGATTTGTGAGGAATGATAGCTTTGTTCTAGCACAGCACCCACTTTTGCCTTGTGGCTAATGAATACATCTCTCCCCTGTGCATAGGAAGCCCACTCAGGAAGATGCTCAAGCAGATGGTCTTTGAATCTTGTTGCATGAGGTTCTCTACCAGAACAGGGATGTCCTAGATCTGACATCATTATCTTGTACATTTCCCGTAAGTCAGACAAATTGTGGACCTCAGACTGAGAGTCATCCACAAATGCCACTAACTGTGCTATGACCATGGGATCAAATGGGGGAGGCTTGGGTTCACTTGAAGATCGACGTTCAACTGCACGAGCTCCATCACGAAGCCGCCAATAGCATTGTACATGATAACATGCATCCATTGCATGTGCATCAGAACTGCAGTCAAGCGCCCATATAAATGCCAGTTGTTAGTTGTTTTTGCCCAATTCTTCAGATTTTGATCAATGTTGTCACTTAAGGCTCTATGAAGATCATGCTGATCCTCACCCAGACATATGATGCAGAATAATGTTTCTGGAGGTGATCCGTAACTTGATCTGAGTTTCTTCGGACTTATCCCAGCTGCACATTCATCTTGCGTGGCCACTTTTCCTCGTGCCCGCTTTACCCTGTAACTGTTGCATGCACTCCTACAACTTTTATGATACACTGCAGCATGTGATTGGAGGGTTGCTGCAATTCCTGAGCCATCATCGAGCTCACTAACCTTGATACCAGATGGAACAGCATTGAGCTCCACAAAATCATTCAGATCTCTTTCAAGAGATGAATATCCTGTTCTTTGGCTGTTGTAATGCCTCGTCTTTGCTGGACTGACATAGGCAACACAGTGTCCAATTAATTCCAGTTATGTTAGTAGACATGTTGAGGTATTAATGTTCTACTACACACTACTAACTACACACTAACGAGATCTTCATATCTGCAGGCCTGAAGAGACTAGAATGTGAAGAAGACCACCACCGCATAGACTTGCTTCAGAGGAATACAGGTATGCCAACACCTGCAAAAATAATAAAAAATAGATTAATAGTGGACAAAATGTCAGTAGAAATCCAATGTAAAAGTTAATATAGCTGTTACAACCACAAATCTAAGTGCAATAATTATGTATCATGATTCAATTGACATAAAATGTACATTTCTTATAAAATAATATCAAATGTGGATATATACGACCTGACGTATATCTTGAATTAAAAAACAAATATCAGAACTGGATTCTCTATACTCAAAAACATACAAAAAGTGTCATTATTTGCTGTTCTACTGTACTATGATTGGTTGTTATTTTATCGCCCAATGTCAGACCAGATGGCGGCCATCTTGGATTCGTCCATAATGGCCGCCACAGGGAGAGCCCATGTTGGCTCCCGCAAAAAAATGAATGCTTATGGTCATATCTACCCCTGGTAAAAAAATGGTACTTTTGGAACAAAGGGAACAATCGGGGTGATTTTTTGGATTAAGCCCCCTGACTATTATGGAATCTTGTCTTAACAAGGCAAAACGAACCTTCTATCGTGTGAATAATAACACTCGCACTTTGTCAAAGAATATTTTAGTACTTCCATTTTTCCCAGGCTTTTTAGGCATTGCTGATGTACTTAAACTTTTGGATATTAATGTAGTATTTTCATATAACAATATTGTGAAAAATATCATAGTAAAAAATAGCCCTACCAATAATTCAGGCATTATCTATAAAATTGGTTGTAAACAATATGATTCCTTTTACACTGGTCATACGGGAAAGGATTTGCACACGCGTGTAAAACAGCATCAATGTTCCGTTAGAACGGGACAGTCGTCCAGTGCCCTTTTTGTCCATTTGTCAGAGTTATCCCACTGTATTGATTGGAATAATGCTTCAGTTTTGTTTCACTCCAGCAACATTGTTAATAGAAATATTCTTGAGTCTGCTATTATCCAACTTACAAATAACTTTAACATGAGCAAAGGTCTTTTTCAACTCGATCCCGTTGTTTTGAATTCGTTCAGAACGGATTTAGACAAGAAGCGCAGAGTGCTAAAACTTTGGTAGTGTTTCCGTATAAATTTGTATGCTTCTCTTACAATTTTTATTTTTCAATTTAGTTTTATATTTTTTATTTTTTGTGACCTATATATCATTCAGGCCTTATCTATAAAATTGGTTGTAAACAATCCATTTGATCTTGTGTTGAATTCGTTCAGAACAGATTTGGACAAGAATGGCAGAGTGCTAAAACTTGGGTATTTTTCCCTTATAAATTTGTATGCTCCTCTTACAATTTTAATTTTTCAATTTATTTTTGTTTTTTTTAATATTTTTTGTGACCTATATATCATTCAGGCATTAACTATAAAATTGGTTGTAAACAGTCCATTTGACCTTGTGCTGAATTCGGGCAAAGTGCTAAAATTGGTAATTTTCCTTACAAATTTGTATGCTCCTCCCACAATTTTTATTTCTATATTTCTTATATATATATATATATATTTTTTTTTTGTAACCTGTATAATTATAGTCTTGAACTCTTTATTTACTTCAGTGTTCCTGAGGATGTCATTAGACGAAAGCGCTTGAGCACCATTCTGTTTCCTTTCCTTCGTGGTTTTATTCATCATAAATATTTTTCACGTGTTATTTTCGTGAAATAATTTTCATATATATATATATATATATATATATATATATATATATAGTGATAAATGCCCAAGTACCTCCAACTTTTGTGTGAATTTTCGTCCGTGCTCATTTTTTACACAGTGGCTCCAATAGGACATATTTATTATATTTTCAAATTTTTAATCACTTTCGCTTGTGTTTAAGGTAGAGGGAATTCTATTAAAATGTTTAGAGAAAGCACTTTTTTTACCTTATACAGTGATTGTTTGATTTTTAGGATTTTACTGTAACTAAAAAACTTGAAATCAAATAACCCAATTTCATGTTACCGCAGGCTTTTATACACCCACTGATTTGTTTTAGGTTAGGTTAACCTGAGTTAACCGAACTTAACCTAACCTCAAAAAATTCTCTCTCTCTCTCTATAAATTCGACTTACTTACAAAATTAGAGTAATAAGTAAAAAGGTGGCTTACTATTGGTGCCACCTGGGGATGTAGGCATACACAGTATATGGCTCAGTGGTGTAGTGGTTAGCATCACTGACTACGGATCCACCGGCTCCGGGTTCGATTCCCAGTGACGGCAGTCGGCGCGCAACAAACCCAGCTGCTCATCCTTTCATACAATAAAAATTGATTGGTAGATAAATACCCTGGATACCCTGGATAGCCTAGTGGTTAAAACGAACGCTGGGCTGATGATCGGAAGGTCGTGAGATCGAGTCCGAGTGAGGACTTTGTAATTCTTGACCACCCGTGATGGGTCGTGGTTTGGATTCCACATTAAGCTGTTGGTCTAAGGTGGAGATACAAGCTTGACCTTCGTCAGACTGAAACATTTGGGCGGAAGCAAAACCAAGGTAACCAAGGTTATATAAGCTTTAAATAATCAATTCTTTTGCAAAGTATACAGTTACTATGAATCCAGGTTTAAAAAAAATAGGATGTAGACCTTTGAATGTAATTTATTTATTTAAACATTAGCCTATTGACGCCTCAACCATTTTAACCATAAGATATGTGGCTTTAACTTAAACGCTGTCACCCCATGATGTAAAAGTATATATATGTACAGTAGACCTAGTTAGGTTGTACTTATTGTTTTGAAAGTGTTACTGTACCATGTTAAAAAGAAATGTAAAGAAGTTATTGTCAAAGTTCTTCAGTGTTCATATTTCGCAGTTTCGATCATACTGGAATCCCTACTGGAATCTAGTACTTCAGATATAATATCTGTACAAAACTGAAATACACATGAGAATAATTGTTTTTAGGCTACTTGGTAAAGTATTAAGTGCAATTCAAGATAGGCGCTAGGCATATGCTTAAAGAGAACCACAGAATCCTAATGCTTAGCTAGTGTTCTTAAAATTAATTTTAACGACTCATAAACGTAGATAAAGGAGAAAGTGGCCTCGATGGTACTTGGTTTTGAAAATTAGGAATAACATTAACCCTTTACTGCCCAAATGAATAAATTTATAACTTTTCAAATACACGCATTCATAACTTAACCCTACAAAAAATTTGGGCAGTAAAGGGTTAAGCTAGGCCAGTGGTTCCCAACCTGGGTTTCCCGGACCACTTGGGGTCCGCGAGGGTAGTACTGGGGGTTCGTGAGCTATGTTCAATATTTCAAAAGGATCCAGTGGAAATCGTGCATTTACCCACGATAAGGCCACTCAGGCTAAAATTTCAAACTTCTTTGCTCTTGGCTGGAATTATATCAACTCAGTATGGCAACACTGGTCATCTCATGTTGATCACAAGCTCTGATTGGCTGTTGATGGCATCATAGGAATTTCTGGGACGTGATTAGTGGACCAGAACCACATGTCAGGCAGTTACAGTACCCGAATTGAATACGTCCAGTACGTGATTGACCTTGGACAAGGTGGTACTGTTTCGAGTCCAAAGTGACAGTCAAAATTAAGCGACCAGTACCAGTGAACAGTGTTTAAGTGTCTGTACGCTTACTTAACTTTATAACTCATTTGCATTACATCCGTGACACGGTGACAGGAATTTATGTCATTTCATATGAACCCCTGATAATTATGGATTGGTGGTTAAAATCTGGATCAACGTTAAAACGGAAAAATAGTGATAACACAGCTGAAGGTGCAACATGTTCAAATGAAAAAACACTGACTCATCAATCAAAACGCAAAAATCGTAAATATTGTGATGACTATACAGGGTGTACACAAATTACCTTTACAGCTTCTCTCTCAAATAAAAATATTAGGAAGCGAGGTACACATACCATTTTTACGCCATGTATGAGAAAACGTGATAAAGTTTCATATAACCTCAAACACATTCAACATGGGCACCATTTGTCACACGTAAGACGTTCAAACGTTTCCTAATATTTTTATTTGAGAGAGAAGTTGTAAAGATAATTTGTGCAATAAAGTCCTGAAGATGAACAGAAGCTACACTGTGTTCTCTGTTATGAAACATTATCCAATAAAAGTATGAAGCCAGCCAAACTTCGCCGGCATCTAGAAACAAAACATAAATAACACATCAACAAACATGTTGAATATTTTCATAGGAGACAGCTAGAACTACGTGCAAGACAAAAATCAATAGAAAAAAATAGCAACTGGCTGTGATAATGAAAATGTTGTGTTTGCTTCGTATGAAGTGTCCCTATTAATAGCAAAGACTGGAAAACCACATACAGTAGCAGAGGAACTAATTCTACCTGCTGCTAAAGCAATTACATCTAGAATGTTGGGAGACAAAGCAGCAAAAAATTATAATTTGATTTCGTTATCAAACACCACTGTGAAGCAACGAATTGAAAACCTGTCTGATAACACTGTTCAACATTGATTTTGTCTTAGGAAAATTTTTATGTCATTATTATAGAGTTTTTAACGCTGATTACAAAAATGGTCTTATTATTTTCCTATCACGTATAGTTTTTGAGAAATTTCCATTTTTTGTGTTTTAGAAAAAATATTCAATTTTTGTAGTAAAAGCTGTTCATTTATTTTATTATCTCGCAACTCTGACCACATGTGATGTTTGTCTTATTACGTCGTGTGTATTGCTACTCTTATAGCATGTGTGATGTTAATATTTTTTAATATTTTGTATAATATTTAATTAATTATATCCAATATACAGTATTATACATATTATACATATTATATATGTAGCGGATCGACAAGAAATATACCAACAAATAGACAGACAAATTCTTCTTTCCACGCCTTCATCAAACATTATTCGAAAAACACACGTGGGCAAAGAATCAAATAATGGAAACGTCTGTTTCTTCCCAAAAGGCGCGAACGCAAGCTCTTCAACAAAAGGACGCGCGGACAAGGCGTCTTAAGATTTGGCGCGAAGTCCTACGTCACAGGAACTACGTATAAAAGTGAGCTTCCACTCACACTCATTCTCACTCACACACTCGATTTCCACCTTTACGAGCAATACGTCCGACAACCGCCCTCCGGCTTCCCGCCGGAGGAGCGGCCTACTACTTTCTTCAAGGCCTACGATTTATCACCAAGTAAGACCTTCTACAGACCGCCTGCAGAAGCAATCCTTCGAAGCCCAACCAGAATCACTTCGGGCCTACGGTTTACAAGGTCAGCCTTCAAGTTTCTCTACCGTTCCTCGAGATATATTCAGCACCTCAGGCCTACGCCTGCAAGATCATTTAATAGGCCATCCTGCACCTCGAGAAGTAACATCACATCAGGCCTACGTTTTACAAAGCCTACAGCAAGCATCTTCTTCGCAAGAGGCCTAATCCACGACACGACCAACGCGTGAGCAACCAGCTTCCAGAGGACGATCAACGACACTTCGAGCCTACAGTAACAGTTCTCTTTTCAACACTCCTTCAACAGCGGTTTCATCGTTCCGTAAAGATAAGTACATCTTTTCTAAGTAACCCTCGTAAAGCCACACCAGCCTACCGCCGAATGGTAGGCTATACTCCCAAAGCGAGTAATTAAACGTTCCAATTGACTCTCGTTAAATAACGCTGTAGACCATTTTCCTAAGTCAAGTGTCCTTCAGAACCTGTAATTCACATCATCCGCTACTTATATATTTGTGTGATAAATAAGTTCTCTACTGCAGGCCTAATTCATTTACAGTGTATATTCCCTCAATTATCATTAGGCCTATCCCATAACGCACGTCATCAATCCATTATTATTAGGCCCATTCAGTTGTTCTATGTTCATCCATGCAATTAATTGGCCTACTTAATCAAATAAACACTTATTCTATTCAGTGTACCGAAACGCGTATTCTATTCAGTGTACCAAAACGTACGCGCCTTCTGTGTCATTAATAGGCCTCTTTCAGTGATCATTTATGCATAATCTGTAGCTTCCCTAATCAGTGTATTACATAACCTATTTGTTATATTATTACGTACATGCATTATTTTTGTATTCACTAAGTTTCATATTTCAGGTTGTGTCCCATTTTGTATACCATTAAGCCTCACATAAACGAGCGTATTTCAAAGGTCGTTATAGAATTGTTAAGCTTTCTAGACAGTCTTTCAATCGTATTTTTTCACTGAAAATTAGTATAAATATATTTTCTTAATTAAACTACAAAACCATAAGGTACTTTTTATAACCTTAACATTAATTTGCTTGGGTGTAATCCAAGCTGGTGACCCTCGCTGCCATTCCGGTCGCTTCCAATAGTATGGTGGGCCTACTCTATTAGCCACTTTTCAATTGGTGATACTTTACTTCATAAATTATTAACCCAGCCTATCATTAATAAACAATCAGTCATTGCAGCAATTAATCATTAGCATACAATCAAATCATTATCACCTTAAACGGCTAAAACTAGGTCCACTATATATACAATATACCACGTGACCACAAAAATTGTCCCTGTTTTTAATCGCTTATTACTGTCATTATTGCAGCTTCACAAATGAAATAAAAAGCATTCGAAAGAGAACATTTTAAAGTTTTAATTTATTCTACATGTGTTCAAAGTGACGTCCCTGGACATTCTTACATTTCACACAACGGGAAAGGAAGTTAGTTATTACATTTTCCAAAACGCTGCATTCAATGGACTGTACACTCTCTACCACCGCTTGCTTTAATTCTTCGATAGAGGATGGCTCTTGCCTGAATACTTTGTCCTTGACAAATCCCCAGAGAAAAAAGTCCAAAGGTGATAGATCGGGAGATCTTGCGGGCCAGGGAAACTGCGAGCGATGAGAAATGAATCTTTGTTCAAAAAATCTTGTTAAACATTCCAGTGATTGCCTAGTTGTGTGGGCTGTTGCTCCGTCTTGCTGAAACCACTTGTTACTGCAGTTTTCTTGTTCAAAAACAGTGTTCAGCATTTCTACATATCTTTCTGAAGTTACTGAAGGCGGTCTCCTTGTCTCTGGGTCCTCAAAAATTTAAGGACCATAAACCTTGCTGCTACTCAAACCACACCAGACTAACTTTTGGTGAATGCAGAGGTTTCTCCAAGTGTATATTTGGCTTGTTTTGTGACCAACACCGGTAATTCTGTCTGTTGATGAACCCATTGAGATAGATGTGGCATTCATCACTGAATATTATGTCACTTAATCTTATCTGGTTTTGTTCAATTATTGTTTCAATGCGTTCACAAAACATCAAACGACGCTGGTAGTCTTGTTCGCTAAGCTGTTGCAAACACATAATTTTGAATGACTTCATTCTCAAATCCAACGTGATTATTTTCCGAATGCTCTTGTTGGTTTTCGTCGTCGTCGTCGTCGTCGTTGGGCCTAGGCAAGCTACGGCTTGGGACCGTAGCGCATCTATCCGGTATAGGTTAACCTGGATGATGTAGCCATAAGCACTGCCGCTGGTTAAGTGCCAACCAGTGATTATCTCACTAGCCGTATTGAGTCCGTTAGGCGAAACTGCGACAGTACCAAGGATGGAAAATATAACCCTTGGATTTCTATTATATATTTGCAAAATGGACATGGTATTAGATTAAAATAATTATTTGAATATAAATAATTAACTGACAATTGTGATATATAATTAATTATGTTTACATACAATAAAACAATACAGTATACATAAAATTAGTGTTAATGTGGTTTACAATTGAATTATGATGGGTAACTAATTTAAAATGAATTTATAGCTATTCCGAAATTCAAGACGGTAAAATTAACATTTATCTTGAAACTAAAATAAGAGTATTCACTACACTCTCCCGTTTGATTCCTGTCACAGCTGATAGTCGTCTCACAGATTTCTTGTTGTCCGTTTCAAGCTGATTTGCGACTGAATCAATGTTTTCAGCGGTTCGCACACCTTTGCTGCGCCCAGAGTTGCCTTCATGCATGTTCTTGATTGAGCCGTGATGTTTCCATTTTGCGAAAATCCTGCGAATCGTTTTAGGATCTATGGTCCTTTGCTGACCGTATTGTCGTCTGAAAGACCGTTGGGTGGCAACTACCGAGCCATGTTTGATCATCTCTTCTGCGATGAAAACACGTTGCATGTCCGACAAATAACCCATGATTGTGGTGGATAAAACTGTCATTTTTTTATAAGTACTGATTTCGTATCCAGGATATCGAAAAAATTAAATAAAACTTTTAAATATTCTTTTTCGAAAGCTTTTTATTTCATTTGTGAAGCTGCAATAATGACTGAGTAATAAGCGATTAAAAACAGGGACAATTTTTGTGGTCACGTGGTACAATAATTGTATAATATTTTTTAAGATTTCATGGAAACTATGCGTGATACGCCAAAATGAATAACATTTTCGGAATCAGCAGCGTCGACTTCATATAGACCAGCCTTGTTTGTTGCTGAGACAGAATAAAAGTAAAATTTGTTGTTCAGTGTAATGTTAAAAACTGGAAATGAAACTGGAAAATTAGTAACGGTAGCGCAAAACTCATATCGTCAGTTGTTACAAGATTTCTACTTATCACAGCTAATTAGTTTGTCTTATAAAAAAAATAACTGCATTACCCCAGATTCACAGTGGTTTCAGAAGGATGGAGCACCTCCACATACTGCTTGTGGAACTCGCAACCTTTTGAGAAAGCATTTTATCTGGGCGACTAATCTCCCTTCATGGGCTCCCATACTCACCTGACTTCATACCCCTTAACTTTTTTTTGTGGGATTACATAAAAGACAGGATCTATTGTACCAAGCCTAAGACACTTGAAGACCTGAAGACCAAAGTGTATGAGGTAATCAACCACATTCCAGCTGAGCTATTTCCAAATATTATGTCAAACATTTGTGTAATGTTGAATATTGTGTTAGAAAAAAATGGTGATTACACTGAACATGTTGTTTAATTAAGGTTAATAAACTCTTATGTTTTACGCACCTATTGCGTTTGTCTTTGTGTCTTCGTTTCTTTTTAACTTAAAAGTGGTTCTTAAGCTTTTTTGGCCCGTGCCCCCACTACGAGTTGACTTCTGACCCATTGCCCCCCACGATGTTCAAACGCATTCACTAATATTACAATTCATTAAATTAAGTATATATATATATATATATATATATATATATAGTGCTTAATTTGTGACGGAACGCTCCGGAACGCCGTTCCGGTACTTTTATTTTAAAACCTAATTAAAAAAAAAGGTTTTTATTTTAATAAAAAGGTCAGCAACGTAATTTCGTAATATAAAATCCAACGAAATACAGACAGTAGAAAGCGAAAACTAGTCGATCAAGCAGAAAGAAGTTTGGAGTGTGTGTGGAAATTAATGTGATTATTCTATCAACCTCCTATATATAGCAATAGCATGTAGGTAAAGCAATTTTATTTTGTTTCAAATACATATAATATTTTGTTTCACTTAGATGAAATAACATTTCACTTATATGTTGCAATCACAGTCTAACTTTTTCTTTAAAATAATACTGTATTCGAAGAACTTTCATTTGCAAGGTACGCAGTTTTTGCATAGAAAGCGCTTAAAATGCGTTGGTTTTCGGGGCGCCGCCCCGGACCCCGCTGGGGAAGCTTACAGCGCTACCCCAGACCCCCTAACTGTGAGGGCTTCACCTGCGTTCCATTTCTTTTTCATTTACAAATTAAGCAATGTGTGTGTATATATATATATATATATATATATATATATATATATATAAACAAGAGATACGACTCTCAACATTTATTGGCCAAACGTTTCGGTCCACTCAGGGGCCATCTTCAGTGACTAAACAGAAGCATCTAAAAAAACAATCATAAAACTAAAGTAAATACAAATGTCATAAACTGTACAATAATAAAATCTAATACAAAAAAGTTTAAAAAGTTAAAAAAATTATAGTTGAAAAATCTCTTAAGATACTGAATTTCTAAGTCAAATAAAGACCAACTTGAACAAAGGTGATAGGCTCAGTATCTTAAGAGATTTTTCAACTATAATTTTTATTGTACTTTGACTTTCGAGACTTTAATTTCTAAATTTTTAAATAACCTATATTCACCTAAAATAATTCAGTCCACGGTTCCGAAACAGAAGGTTTATCTTAAGCTCCCATTTTTAGACCAACTAACTTTTCAACTTAATAAAGATGTCCACTCTATTTTGGACAGACACTTCCCTCAATGCGACTTTATAATCATTAATTATAATTCTAATTCTCTGCAATCCTTTTTTCGCCATAAAGATCACCTCCCCGTGCTTTTGAGATCCTTTGTTATTTATTTATATACATGTGCGACCTGCCAAAGTTGTTATGTGGGGCAGACTGCCCTACAGTTAAAACTTAGGATTTCGAAGCATTTGGGTTTTTCTTATCGAACTTCTCGCCCTCTTTCCACTCCTGAATCCTCTGCTATTCGGCATCATTCAGAGACCCATGACCACCCGTGCCCCCAGGACTCCTTTGCGATTTTGTCGTCTGCTTCTAATTCACTTGATCTTAAAATTTTAGAATCCCTTTTTATCAAGAAATTAAATCCAGAACTAAATGATAGCCTTTCCTCGATAAAATTACATACTTCCTAACCAACCAACACCTTTTTAACGCAACTAACGCACTAACTTAAGTTGTTTTTTCTTTCCTTTCTCTCCACTTGTCATTTGTAAACTTTTACCATCGGCTCTTTGTCTTAAATAATGCATTTATATATTTCCCATAGCATTTATATCGTTGCTTAGGCATGAAATAACACACACGCAAAATTTTATGACCCTAGGCTAGGGTTTAAAAATACGTTTTTGACTACTAAAATATGATTTTCATCGCTCTGCCGGGGGCAGAAGATGATTACCTATTAAGCTAAGATTTTGCAGAGGCTATTTTCTCATGCATGCGCAAGTTTTTGTCTCTATTAGAATATGGAAATCGAAAAAAATGTAAAATCGATCCACCCTAATCAACAGGGCTTTTGAAAAATAATAACGGCAATATTATCTATGTAACATTCTGATATTGGAAAACACTTTGGGTACAATACCCATCGTCAAAAAAATGTTCATGTTCAAAAGCATTTGTTTGCCATCCGCCCACGAACGGGTCACTCCACGACCGGCTCATCGGGGGCCTCACCCCTGGAAAATCCCAGCATCCAACACTATGGATGTCCAGACATCTTGAAAACTCTGGACTTTCATTTTGGATCTCTCCATCTCCTTCTACTGGGGTGTATTTTTGCGGGCGTTCGCCCTTTGCCCCCTCGTTTCCGTATATATATATACTGTACTATATATATGATGAATAAAACCACGAAGGGAAAAGAAACACAAAGTGGTGCTCAAGCGCTTTCGTCTCATGACATCCTCAGGAACACTGGAGTGAAAGAAGAGTTCAAAACAATATATAGGTTACAAAAATAAACATATATATATATATATATATATATAGTAAGTATAGAAAAAAAATTGTGGGAGGAGCAAACACATTTGTATGGAAAAATGACACTTATAGCCAATGTTCCCTCTAAGGTGTGCGCGTGTGCGCACGCACACGAGTCGTGAAACCCGCGCACACAGCAAAATAAAATGCGCACAGGCTCAAGCGTATCATGCCCATTTGGAAGACAGGTTTCTGAAAATGAAGTAAAAGAATGGTCTGCCTTTGATTGCTCGGTTATTTTACAGAAAGACTTTGACTTTGGCATTGAGCATGTTAAAGTTTTATGTGCAAAATATGCAGATTTTCTTGGTGAAAGTTCTACTATAATCGAACAGTACAATGATTTTAAATTTGTTGTATGCGAGAAAATAAAAAGTAAGCTGGTTAAAAACTTTGATGATATGGTGACATTCGCCCTCCAAAATGAACAATTTTGTGACCTTGCTAAAAAAGTTGATGGATATTGGGGAACTTTCCTAGCATCTAGTGTGGACTGTGAACGTGGCTTCAGTTTAATGAATTCTATAAAGGACAAATTAAGAAACCGCTTGAAAGAAAATCATTTGGACATGCTCATGCGAATTAAATGTTACCTGAAGGATGACGGATGTATTAATCTTCATAGAGTTTATTTGGAATGGGCAAATGCTAAAGATCGTAGGGAGAAATCTCAATCATACTTAAATGAAAGGCACTTTCATTTAATGTTATTTTGATTATATTTTATTTTATTGAATTTTATTATTTTTTATTTTATTTCTATTTTGTGAATGGATAAATGTATTAATCTTGATAGTCTATTTTAAATTGCTAAATGCTAAAAATTGTTTTGAGAAATGATAATTAAAATAGTCATTTTCAATTAATGTTATTTTTATTTTATTTCTTTATTTTGTTGAATTTTATTTTACTATTTTTTATTTTATTCATATTTTTAGAATGGATAAAATGTTTTCTTTTTTAAGCATATATAATATTGTAAACAGTTTTTTAATATCCATTTAATAGTACCGTAATGATGAAGCTATCACCTTATGGAAATAATATTTATTAAGTATTAAATATTTATATATATTTCATTTTGAAGATAATAGCGCTCAGAAAAGTTTGCACAATTTTTCACCATGAATCTAAATGTATGCACAACGAAAATTTCTTGCGCACACGGACTAAAAAAAATTAGAGGGAACATTGCTTACAGCACTTTGCCGGGCAAACCACAAACCGGGCAACCCTATGCGCCCTATTATTAGCTCGGTGGGCTCTATTACCTATAAACTCTCCAAATGGCTTGTTAATGTTTTGTCCCCCATTCTTGGAACTATCTCTGATTCACACGTAAAAAATTCCATGGATCTTACTGAAAAATTGAATAATGTTCCCATTAATACCAACGATAGATTGATCAGTTTTGACGTTTGTTCATTGTTCACAAAAGTGCCGATTGATGATATGCTTGACTTTCTCGCCCGAGAATTACATAACTATGATCTGCCATTACCTGCACACACTGTTTTGGAACTTATTAAGCTTTGTATCAAGGATTGTAAATTCACTTTCAATGGCGAGCATTAGCAACAAGTTTTTGGGATGGCAATGGGCAACCCTTTGTCGCCCCTTCTCTCCAATATTTATATGGAGTTTTTTGAAATTACTTACATTCCGAGAATCCTGGGGGTTGGCATCCCATGGTTGCGGTACGTCGACGATATTTTGTGTATCTGGCCCATGAATCGTGACGTGGATGACTTCCTCCTTCAGTTAAATGACCAAGTCCCTTCCATTAAGTTTACTTTAGAAGTGGAACAAGACAACTCAATCCCGTTTTTGGATGTGCGTGTACATAGGGATAGCCCAGGTTTTAAGTTTAGTATCCATCGGAAAAAAACAAACAATTTGTCCTACGTACACTTTTACTCTGGACATGACACCCCTATTAAGAAGGCCATATTTTCCTCAATGTTTCTCCGCGCTCTTAGGATTGCCAGTCCGGAATACATTGATGCCGAATTGGAAAATATCAACGGTATTGGAAGTGAGCTGTGTTACCCATCTGCGTTCATGGAATCTTGTCTTAATAAGGCACCTTGTCAAAGAATATTTTAGTACTTCCATTTTTCCCGGGCTTCTTAGGCATTGCTAATGTACTTAAACTTTTGGGTATCAGTGTAGTTTTTTCATATAACAATATTGTGAAAAACATCATAGTAAAAAATAGCCCTACCAATAATTTAGGCATTATCTATAAAATTGAGTGTAAGCAATGTGATTCCTTTTACATAGGTCAGACGGGAAAGGATTTGCAAACGCGTGTAAAACAGCATCAATATTCTGTTAGAACGGGACAGTTGTCCAGTGCCCTTTTTGTCCATTTGTCTGAGTTATCCCATTGTATTGATTGGAATAATGCATCAGTTTTGTTTCACTCTAGCAACATTGTTAATAGAAATATTCTTGAGTCTGCTATAATTCAACTTACAAATAACTTTAACATGAGTAAAGGTCTGTTTCAACTTGATCCCGTTGCTCTGAATTCCTTCAGAAATGGATTTAAACAAAAAGGGCAGGTTGCTAAACCTTTGGTAAAAATTTGTTTTTGTCTCTTTTGCCTTATAAATCTGTATGTTTCTCTTACAATTTTATTTTTCAATTTATTGTTGTATGCGTATTTCTTATAAGTTATATATGTATATGTATGTATGTATGTGTATGTATGTATACAGGGTGTTTGAAAACTTTCTGTACAAATTGTAATGGGGGATAGGCAACACCAAGACAAACCCTTTTCGTCTATAAGTGTATGTCCACTGACGTCACCATTCGGCGCGAGAGGGCGCCGATGCAATTGACTAAAAGGTGAAGTGGGCTAGACTCGCGCTTGCCGCGGGCATTCTTAAATCGGACGTAGTACGCGTAACATGGAGCGCTTCACGACTGCTGAGATGGCTGACATGCATATGGTGTATGGGGCTGCCAATGGAAACGGAAGAGCTGCTGTGAGGTTGTACCGACAGCGCTTCCCAAACAGACGTGTGCCAAACCACCAAACGTTTGCGCATTTGCAACGGCGACTGAGAGAAACTGGAACATTCCATGCAAACATGCATGACACTGGTCGGGAGAGAAACGTGCGCACTCCTGACATGGAAGAAGAAATCCTACGGCGATTTGAGGACAATCCAAACGCAAGCACGCGAGGTGTTGCACGTATCCTCGGTGTGAACCACGACCTGGTCTGGAGAGTGTTGCACGAGCAGCAGTTACATCCGTTTCATCGTCAGAGAGTCCAGGCATTACAACCTCGGGATTACCCTCTTCGTGTGGAATTCGCACGCTGGTTTCTGCAGCAGACAGCGGTGCAGCCTAATTTTCAGGCTTATGTGCTGTTCTCAGATGAGGCCTGTTTCACACGTGAGGGTGTGTTTAACATGCACAATTCTCACGTGTGGGCGCACGCAAATCCACATGCTACACGGGTGCATGCTCATCAAGAACGGTTCGCCGTCAATGTTTGGGCGGGTATCGTCCATGGCAAGTTGATTGGGCCGTACCTGCTGCCTGCCCGACTCGACGGGCGGGTTTATCGGATATTTCTTGAAGAAACGTTGCCGGAACTGCTGGAAGATGTTCCCGTGGCTATTCGTAGACGAATGTGGTTTCAACACGACGGGGCCCCAGCACACTCCAGCAACGATGTGCGGGATTATCTGAACGCCACTTTTGGGGACCGATGGATAGGCCGGGGTGGGCCCGTAGCCTGGCCACCGAGATCGCCCGATTTAACAGGCCTCGATTTCTTCCTGTGGGGACACATGAAGAACTTCGTGTACGAGACTCCCATTTACTCAGAAGAAGACCTCGTAGCAAGAATCGCTGTCGCCGCTGGAACTGTTCCCGAAATGCCGGGAATCTTTCGACGTGTACGTCGGTCAATGCTTCGACGCTGTCGGGCTTGCATTGATGCTACCGGTCGCAACTTTCAGCACCTTCTTTAAATAAACATGCCTTCTTTAAATAAACATGTTACGCGTACTACGTCCGATTTAAGAATGCCCGCAGCAAGCGCGAGTCTAGCCCACTTCACCTTTTAGCCAATTGCAGCGGCGCCCTCTCGCGCCGAATGGTGACGTCAGCGGACATACACTTATAGACGAAAAGGGTTTGTCTTGGTGTTGCCTATCCCCCAATACAATTTGTACAGAAAGTTTTCAAACACCCTGTATATATGTATAGGTATATACAAAGGTGGGCAGGACCGAGTTCCAAAAAGGACCGAATTCCAGGAACTCGGTCCTTTTTAAGGACCGTGAGCGGGAAAGTCGGTCCTTTTCTCAGTGAGGACCGAAATGAGGAGCGACGGTCCATTTTTAAGTAATTCCGGACGGTCCGGTCCGGACGGTCTTTTTTAGTGATTTTAGTGTGTTTAGTGATTATTTGAAGTTCTAAAGAAGATGGATCGTTTCCTCCAGAAGACTCAGAAAGAGACTGAGACTGAACTGAAACTTGTTTCAACACCTGGCACCATCCAGTGCCGCCGTGGAGAGGCTCTTCTCTTTGGGGAAGGACGTCCTCAAGCCGAAAAGGTCAGGGCTCAGTGACAGCCATTTTGAAATGCTAGTCTTCTTGAAGGGAAACTCAAGCATTTAACTTAATAACTTTTTTTCATCATTTATGTATTGTATTAATTATAATTTACGTTAAGAAAATTAAAGATTTCCGGTGTCTTTAATTTCATTTTTCATTTTAATAAAATTTTTCACTTACATTATATATAAGGACCGAGTCGTTCCTAGGTCCTATCTTCAGAAAGGACCTGACCGGGACCGTCGGTCCAGTTTGAGGCAAGGACCGGGACCGTCGGTCCTTTTTGAGGCCCGGGTGCCCACCTTTGGGTATATATACAGGGGTTAGACAAAATAATATGAACACCTTGATAAATGGCGGTTTTTATTCTTAATATGGAGTTGGTCCTCCTTTAGCGGCAATAACAGCTGCAATGCGTCGGGGAATTGATTCATACAACTTTTGGACAGTGGCTAGAGGAATCCTGAGCCATTCTTCGAGCAAACCCTGCTCCAGTTCCTCCAAAGATGCCGGCGGTGGGACTCGGCTTCTGACCTGCTGCTCCAACTGACACCATAGATGTTCGATAATGTTAAGATCCGGGGATTGTGGAGGCCAATCCAAGCGTTCTACTTCACTAACATGCTCTTAAACCAGTTTTTAACGACCCCAGCGGTGTGGATTGGTGCATTATCATCCTGGAAGACGGCGCCGCCATTGGGAAACAGCGTTTGGACCATGGGATGGACCTGGTTAACCCTACCATGCAGTACTACAGCTGGGCCAAGAGTATTCCACGATATTGCTGCCCAAACCATCACAGATCCGCCTCCATGCTTAACGGTTGGAGTCAGGCAGTCGGGGTCATAAGCATCTTTAGGCTGTCTCCAGACGTAAACTCGACCGGAACATGGAAATAGCGTAAAGGAGGATTCGTCGGAGTAGACTACATTCTTCCACCGGTCCATTGACCAATTCTTATGGTCATTACACCATTTTCTGCGCCGCTCAATGTTGATGTGCGAAAGGAAGGGTTTGGCAATTGCAGCCCTCCCATGGTATCCAGCTCCATGGAGCTCGCGACGTACAGTTCTGGTCGATACCGGGCTTGCAAAATGCTGGTTAAGCTCTGCAGTCACTTTTGGAGCTGTGGTCTTATGGTTCTTTGTCACAATGCGCTTTAGCACCTGGCGGTCTCGATCACACAGCTTCTTCTTGCGTCCACTATTGCATTTGTCGGTGCTTGTCTTTCCATGGTTTTGGTATGCAGACATGACCATAGAGACAGTTCCTCTGGATACATTGAACATCTGAGCGGTTTTCGTCACCGATGCACCAGCCATCCGCGATCCGACAATTTGCCCTCTTTGGAAGTCTGACAGGTCTTTCATAACTGCTAATTCATAATTCACTCAGATCTGTAAAAACAACGTGAGGGTTATAACATGACGTATACACTCTCTGTTACGCATTTAAATAGGTTTGCCAGTCATTTGACCGTTTACTTTGTGTCTGAGCAGTCCGTAAAGATAACCGGTGAAATCGGCGGGTGTTCATATTATTTTGTCTAACCCCTGTATATGTATGTATGTATTTATATATGTATGTATATGTATATATATTTGGTTATGCGGGTGTACATGTTTAGTTGTATTATTTGTAATTTTTCCAATTTATATTTATTTTTATTTCTTTATTCTTTTGCTAAACCTTTGGTAAAAATTTGTTCGTCTCTTTTTTCCTTATAAATCCGTATGTTTCTCTTACAATTTTATTTTTCAATTTATTGTGGTATGCGTATTTCTTATATATATGTATATGTATGTATGTGTATGTAGGCAGTGGTGTAGTGCTGTGGGAACGCGTGGGAACGGCGTTCCTTACTTTTTTTGGTTGGCGGAACGGCGTTCCCTCACTATTTCAAATAAATCCGAACTTACAAATCTCTAACGTCATGAAATTTTAATTCCCACCCCTAGAAGAAATATGAGAAAGAATCATTAACTGTTTCATTTCTTTTAGCTTCGACTGAGGCAATGCTAGCCTATAAAGATCTGGTGAAACAGTCACCACGGCGTACCAGTTAACTTTTTTTTAGTTAATCATTCCAGTTGTTAGCTATTTTTATTGATCGTACTGGATGTCCTATATTTAATGACACTGGAAATACTGCATCTTCAACCTTGGAATATATCCTAATATCCAGTGCATATGACCTCAAAATATCCCTGAAATTGGTCAGATTTCAAAAGATTTCCCGGGGGCTTACAGTGCCCCCGGACCCCCAGCTGTATGGGCTCGCCGCGCTCGCCATTGTCCCCCCCGCATCTGAGTAACACTTTCAAAATGCGGTCCCTCACTTCTTTATTTAGCACTACACCACTGTATGTAGGTATATATATATATATATATGTATATGTATTTTTATATATGTATGTATATGTATATATATTTGGTTATGCGGGTGTACATGTGTAGTTGTATTATTTGTAATTTTTCCAATTTATATTTATTTTTATTTCTTTATTCTTTTGTGACCAGCGGATCTTTCAGACATTAATTATAAAAACCGTTGGTAATTTGTCCCTTATGCATATATATATATATTATATATATATATATATATATATTCCTTATATATTGGGTTTATATTTCGTATATATACCTTATATATGTTGTATATATTTTTATAGTTCTTTATATATCATCTAGGCATCATTTTGTTTTCCAATTTATATTTACTTGTACTTTTTTATTCGTTTGTGACCATAGTATGTATGATTCAGAAAATAACTAAAAAACCTTTGGTAATTAATTTTTTTTTTTTTTTCCCTTATAAATTTGTGTGCCTCTCTTACAATTTATTTTTCAATTTATTTTTTTTTGGTTTATTTCTTTATTTCTTTGTGACATATATATCAATTTGGCATCATCTATTATATTGATTGTAAAATTTTCCTTTTGAGCTTGAATTTGTAGACTCCACTTATAATTTTTATAATTTTTGGTTTTTATCTGTTGGTTTATTTCTTTATGGTTATTTCGGCTGTGACGTATATATCACTAAGGCATTATTTTTGTAATTTTTCCAATTATATTTATATTTATTTTTATTTCTTTATTCTTTTGTGACCTGTTTACCATTTGAATTTATGTTGAATTTCGGGCAAAGTGCTATAAGTGTCATTTTTCCATACAAATGTGTTTGCTCCTCCCACAATTTTTTTTCTATACTTACTATATATATATATATATATATATATGTTTATTTTTGTAACCTATATATTGTCTTGAACTCTTCTTTCACTCCAGTGTTCCTGAGGATATCATTAGACGAAAGCGCTTGAGCACCACTTTGTGTTTCTTTTCCCTTTGTGGTTTTATTCATCATAAATATTTTTCACGTGTTACTTTCGTGAAATAATTTTCATACTATATATATATATATATACAGGGTGTTTGAAAACTTTCTGTATATAAATGCATTATTTAAGAGAAAGCCGATCTGAAAATATGTATAATTATACATATTTTCAGATCGGCTCTTTGTCTTAAATAATGCATTTATATATTTCCCATAGCATTTATATCGTTGCTTAGGCATGAAATAACACACACGCAAAATTTTATGACTCTAGGCTAGGGTTTAAAAATACGTTTTTGACTACTAAAATATGATTTTCATCGCTCTGCCGGGGGCAGAAGATGATTACCTATTAAGCTAAGATTTTGTAGAGGCTATTTTCTCATGCATGCGCAAGTTTTTGTCTCTATTAGAATATGGAAATCGAAAACAATGTAAAATCGATCCACCCTACTGTACAGTAACTATGTATTACCCGAAGAATAATACCACACACACACACACACACACAGAAGGCGAAAGATAAATCATGCAAAATTTCTACCAACCTGACCTAATCTAGGCAAACAAGGTTTTAAGGCTAACATATACAAAATAACATAACATGAAAGAAAACACACACACACACACACGCACACACACACATATATATATATATATATATATATATATATATATATAATGTAAAGAACGACGCCTGTGTAGAAGAGCATTCCGCACAAGATGAGGAGGAGGTACCTCCTGGGAGGTACCTCATTTTTCATTTGTTCGTTCTCCCTCCTCATCTTGTGCGGAACGCTCTTCTACACAAGCGTCGTTCTTTACATTAATTATACTGTGTGTTGTTTGCAGTTAAATTATATAATATATATATATATGTATATATATATATATAAAAGGAGGAGACTGCAGATACTAATCGACCAGGGAAGTACTCCAGGGGGGACGTTAGGCAGGAGACAGGGAGTGTTGGAACTCCCGTTTTTCCCATGACTGTCCTCCTTAGTTGGTCTTTCTCCGTGTCTCATCTACCCGGTGAACAGTCCAGCATGCTCTCACACACACACGCTTCTCCCTCTATTTCTCACTACACACATGCATTTTACATACTACACAACCTTTTCAAAATTTATATAAAAAAAATGGCATCGTGAGCTTCGGAGACCTTGATTTTGGCTCTCTTTCTCATAAAGGGGGAGCATATTTGCGGGCACACGCCCTTGGCTCCTCCTTTGTACGTAAAAAAATATATAATATGCATGAACAATTTTACCTACGTCAAAAATGCCTTCACCCCTAGAATTCCAATCCAGCACCTCTTGAGTAGAAGGCGACGACGCTGACCATCATGCCACGAAAAGGTAAAAGATTTTTATGGAAATAAAATGTAGCAGTGTTAGTGCAGAAAACACCCTGAAAGCGAAAGCGTTATATTTTCCCTCGGATACTAAAATATGGGCCAGGTAGTACTAGGTTTCACCATGTAGTATGATTGGTCAGCGCCCTCACTTTCTACTTAAGGGGTGCTGTGTTCAAATTCTGCTGGGGAGGAGGACATTTATATATAAGGGTGTCCCCAAAAAAACTATATACTCTTTATAGCATTATATATTTTATAATTTAAAAAAAACCCAAACAATATATTGTTATAGCAATTGCCAATTAAAGATAAATTAGTAATCTAAGTGATCAAAATGTTATAGCGAGTTGTTTGCATATAAAATTTAATTAACTACGCCAAGTGCTCAAAATGTTCTCCGGCGGCATGAATGCACTTTTGAATGCGTCGACTAACTGATTCGAAGACATGGACTAATGTGGATGTTCTGATGGTCCCGCACTTTTCCCTAATTGCATCCTTAAGGTGTTCGAGTGTTGCAGGTCTTGTACCATAAACTGCATCCTTCAGGTAGCCCCACAAGTAAAAATCAAGTGGAGTCAAGTCCGGTGAACGTGGAGGATACTCAACGCTTCCTCTTCGTCCCATCCAACGGTTAGGCAACGTTTCATCGAGGTACCTTCTGACATCACAATGATAATGAGGGGGGGGGGGGCTCCATCTTGTTGAAAGTAAAAGTCGTCGTTTCCGAACAACTTCCGAACTGCAGGTATAATTTCTGTCCGCAGCATGTCGAGATATGCGGCACCGGTAACTGTCCCATTAAAGAAAAATGGTCCAACCAAACCCCTGGATGATAAACCACATCATGCTGTTAATCCTGGTAAATTAACATGTTTATCCACATAAACGTGTGGATTATCAAGTGACCAATACCTGCAGTTGTGTCGATTTACTGTGCCATTCAGCTTGAAGGTAGCTTCATCAGACCACACGATTTTGTTGGCAAAATGTACGTCTTCGGCTTCCATTGACTGAAACCATTCACAAAATTCGAGTCTGCGATCAGGGTCATCTTCAGTCATGGCGTGTAACAGACTTGGAATGTAGCTTTTCCATTTTGCCGACTTTAAAATCCGGTGAACACCTGATTTGCTGATTACGGTCTCACGGGCGCATTGCCTAACTGATTTCTGTGGTGATCGATTAAATTTTTGCAACACTAAAACGGAGTTTTCATCACTCGCACTTGATTTGCGTCGTCCAGATCTTCGCTTGCATATCTTGAGCAGATCCCTCTGCCTCAAACTTGTCGCGGATGCTTGTAATGGCGAGACGTGTCGGTGGCTTTGTACCAAATTCCCCGATCCATTGCCGCTGGACTTCGGACACATTCTCAAATTTCCAATACCATTTCAGAACACTTTTTCGTTGCTCCAGTGTCAAACGTTTACGCAACATGGGTTCTTTTGCTGAACTGAATAAAGTTGAATGCTGTAGAGTTTGTATCGTGGAATGAGTGCGTAGGCTAAGTCCGAAGCAAGCTAGTGAGTGACTAGACTACGTTCGGTCCATTCATGCCGCCGGAGAACATTTTGAGCACTTGGCGTAGTTAATTAAATTTTATATGCAAACAACTCGCTATAACATTTTGATCACTTAGATTACTAATTTACCTTTCATTGGCAATTGCTATAACAATATATTGTTTGATTTTTTAAATTATAAAATATATGATGCTATAAAGAGTATATAGTTTTTTTTGGGACACCCTTACCCCTATATATATTATATATATATATATATATATATATATATATATGATAATTCCAATGATGGAAACTAACAGTAAAGGACATAATTGTTTTCAAGATGTTAAATTAACTCTAAACGCGCATATTTCAAGAAAAAAATTCTTACCGATACAGTGCAGAACTGAAGCTATGCTCAGAGATGAATGCTCGAGACAAAAGCCAGTCTGTTTAACTCTTAATATATAAACAATCGACTCCGTGAATCTCCAGTGCATACTGACTCTGTCAGAGATTTCTATGCATTATATGAAGGGATCAAATGAATTGTGATTAAGGAAGAACTACACTAATGACTAATATAAAATAAATATTTTTTGTTTGATGTGAAAGTTGGGCTTAATGCATTTCTTTTATTAAATGATGTATTGTTCTCATTCCGTTATCATATGTGGGGATAATTTACTTTTAATTGACGTCCGCATCAAGTTTTTTTATCGTAGAAACGATTCTATATAATGATGGAACTTTTCCCTTCTTTTTTTTATTTGCAGTCAAAATTCATTAATTCATAAGTCCACAATAGGAAGCATTCACTCCTGTATATTATATATATATATATATATATATATACACACACATTTTAACTGCAAACAACACACAGTATAATTAATGTAAAGAACGACGCTTGTGTAGAAGAGCGTTCCGCACAAGATGAGGAGGGAGAACGAACAAATGAAAAATGAGGTACCACCCTGGAATTGAACCCGGGATCATCCGATTGCCGGTCAGATATGCTATCCACTACACCATGGACCTCGGTCAATCAGAAGTCGTAATTCTCCTACATACGAACAGAAACCATGCCCTGAGGGGGCACCTTCGCATGCCGTACATATATACATTTTAACTGCAAAACAACACACAGTATAATTAATGTAAAGAACGACGCTTGTGTAGAAGAGGTCCACGGTAGTGGATAGCATATCTGACCGGCATCGGATGATCCCGTTCGATTCTCATGTGGTACCTCATTTTCATTTGTTCGTTCCCTCCTCATCTCTTGTGCGGAACGCGTCTCTCTACACAAGCGTCGTTCTTTACATATATATATATAATATATATATGATTGTTTCAACATGAAATTCAAATTTCAAATATTACAATTTCTACTCTGTTACAATAATACAATTAGATGAGCGATTGTTTTGTCAAATAAATTATTTATTTTCCTTAATTTGGCCCTTAAGCTTTAAGTTTTAATGGGCTTTCGGATTAATTAAAGGTATAACATATCATCGGTAATTATGAGTAACTAATATATAAATCATGAATAAGAAATATCAATGAACTTAGAATACTGTACATAGACGAACGAATAGTTAGAAATTAGATATGAATTTTTTAATACAGTACAGCAAAAATCAAGTATTAAAGGTCATATTATAAATAAAATACAAATACAGTACAAAGAACTGATACTTAAATATGAGAAACGAAATTAGTCATAGAGTATGAGGGAACTGAACAAACCGTTATGAATAGCTGATTAATTTATAATTAGGTAAACTAGAAGTCATGATTAGTTGAATAATATACAACTTCATGAATAAGAATATTAATTATTGTACAATACACAAACGAACTAATAGTTGGAAATCGTAAGGTTTCTTTTGGAGGAACCACGTATAAGGGAAGAGGTAGATATATGATCAAGATGCTCACTGGGGATCAAGTAAGGATTTGTTGGTGTTCATGGAGAAAACGAGTAATCCTCTCCTGTCTTTCATTGTGTGGTGATTATGAAGGGATGGCATGACACAATCCTCCTACAGTATGTATGCATGCGTATGTGATTGCGAAGCACCGCACTGGTAGTGAAAGGAAATAATTATAAATAACATAACTTTTCTTCGATGAACATCATAGAGGTCAGACTCTCTAGCATCCTAAATCGCTGCCCATACCACTACAGTAAGATCAACATGTTCAATTGCGGGTTCCAAATATTTATCTCCTAAAGTACTTGACTGGCCATTTTCCAAGCAGGGATTTTCGCCGTGCTATACTTCAGGTGTAGCACAGTTTATGCAAGTGATGTTATGGCAAAGTGAAATTTTTTTCAATTTCTACAACAATTATGGTATGTGTGGACTGGATCTCCCCTGATGAACAAGGTGACCGTTCGTGTCGATGATTAATTTCTTAGCTCTTTGTCGGTGAAATTAGGGGTGATATTATGAATGTTTGCTCCTCTTCCATTTGTAAGGCTAAAATTTTGAGTTGTTTGATCCCACTTTGACCACAGTCTGATTGTTCAATTGTGTGACCACGGATAAATGACAATGCATCACATATATAGTATTTTGGCTTTTGCCGAGATCGGATGCATTTTACAAAGCTTCTGAAAAGCGATTTAAGTCTATCTTCTTGAGTGTGTACTCTTATCTGATTTATTGCAGTGTTGGATTGTCTAATTTGTACCATTTTACTCGCTCATTAGTGATTTAAATTATTTTATTACTATTTTAATTACTGAAGTATTTAGTATAGAGTTCATCGTTTATCGTTGCATGTGAGTACAGAGATTGTTTCCGTTTATTATTACTACACTAGCGGAGAACCCGCCCTTCGTGCGGGTGGCAAAAATATCCCAGCCGACGGTGGAATATTTTTTGTAGTTCGAAGGCTGTTATTAGTTAGGTTAATTGAATGCCCGGTTAGGTTAATTGTACGCCCTTGACGATTGGTTAGGTTAAGTCGTGATATTTTCGTTAAAGCTAAACGAAAATATCACGACTTAACCTAACCAATTGTCAAGGGCGTACAGTTGACCCACACACACACACACACACACACACACACATACGGGCGTCCTTTTATTATTATAGATAGACTTTTTAAAATTATAATTAAAAGTAGAATTCATTACGCCTTTTTCTAATGCATTAAAATACAAATATCGCCCATATATATCAAGAATCTTCTTCTCTTTTCGAGTATATCAAGAATCTTCTTCTCTTTTCGAGCGTGACAGACTGACAGACATTCCTGGGTGTTTATAGTATTAATTATTTCTGTTCTATTAATATATATATTTAATATCACTGTTCAACAAAGTTTTTCTCCTTTTGATAACTGTCGGTGATTCTTATTCTTTTTTAAGCTGATTGCGAAAATAAAAACAGATTTTTTTCGATCACCCACAGTTTTTGAGGGATTTGCAATTTAAAACTCTTTGAGATCAAAATAGCATTCCTCAGTTTGCTTCATAGTACTAGATTTATTGTTAGTCATTTATTTTTTATAAAATCTTTATATTATACATATTATTATATATAACTAGATAAATGCAAAAAACTTCACTTTTTTTTTCTACGTGAAGGTCAAAATATGAAAAAAAAAAACACTCTAATAGACAGAGTTTATTTCCACAACAGTTTCGACGCCCACTGGCATCCTCCTCGGGTGGATACAGAAAAACGAATGAACCAAAACAAGAGGGAAAAACAGTCCAGGGACCGACCTTTAAGAAATTCGCACCTAGGTTAGATCCCATTCTCCCGACACCGGAAAGGGCATTTTCATTAAGTACATTCGCGCAAATTTAAAACTATCTTCCTGTTCAACATACAGATTCTATTATTTTTTTATTTTTTACATAATTATTACATTATTATTAAATTTATTACATTTAATATTGCATAATTATTTATTACAGAAATTATAAATTTATTATTACATTGGTTATTACATTGTTGTTTATTATACAGAACTTATAAACCGAAAAACGAATGAAAAAGGCGATTAGGAAACAATCCAGAGACCATTGAGAAATTCGCACCTAGGTTAGATACCGTTCTCCCGACACCGGAAGGGCATTTTTATTAGAGTGGGTTTTTATTTTCATATATAACTAGATGTTTATATATAATATGCATATATTTATTTAAGTTTTTTTCCGAGTCTCTTTGTGAAGAAAGTTTTGTTTTTGAAGTGCCCGCAAATATCCCCCCATTATCCCCCGCAGCCACAGTCGAGAGGACCAATCAGTGAGAAGTATACAGCGTGCCACATCCCCTACCCTGGAGTAACGGAAAATTCTTTCCCTCACACAGCTTGAGTCATCCCCCACCCAATACCTCCCATAATACCCCCTTTTTGAGTCACTTCACCAACATGGAAATGAATGCATACCTGCAACTCTGTGGTATCTGTAAAGCTGCAACGGATGAGACAGAGGCGATGAAGTGTGATTTTTGTCAGCTACTTTTTGATTTTAAATGCCTAGAATGGGGAGATGAAAAAATCTTCCTTATAACGAATGCAAAGCAGTTTAATGGGATAAAAATTTTCTGCGAGAACTGCTTGACCGAATTAAACTCTTTTACGGTATTTAAAGCAGAAAGAGAATACGAGAAGAGAATGAAAGAGGAAAGTGGAAACAAAGAATAGTGGAAAACGGAAGAAACGGAGAAAGGCGAAATAGAAAAAATTCAAATACCGTCACAAAACGAGGCCGAAAACACACAGGCAACAAAGAGTGTAAAGACAACACACAGCATAAGGACAACGAAAGACACAAACACAACTAGCACAAATAGGACAAGACAAGAGGGCAGTCAAGTAAACGAAGTAAAACTGTCCCCCAATAAGGAGCAAAAAACAAAAGCCAAGAGTAAATATGGGGAAGGAATTATATGCAGGTATTATATAAAAGATAATTGCAGATTTAAAAGAGGACAATGTATATATGAACATCCCCCAATATGCAATTTCTTCTATAATAATGGTCATTGTAAATTTGGAGACGGATGTAAATTCTACCACCCGGACATTTGCAGAACTTACGCAAAATATGGAACCTGCAAATTCGGGAATAAATGCTACTATCAACATCTCCCGACGGACTCAACGAACAAAGGAAAAAGTTTAAATGACAATAGGAATAAAAATAACAATAGGAACAACAATAGGAACACAATAAGCTAACAAAAAATTTTTTTCAACATCGCAAACACCTTACGAATGCTAAATGTCATCCACATGCAGTTGACACAGCTGGAAACCCCCGAGCCAAATCGCTACCGGGCAAGAAGCAACCAATACAAGTAGGAGGAAACGGATCTCTTTCGGGGGATCATAGAGCAACGAATCAAGCGATATCGAAGGAAAACGAACTTGAAATGCACAAGGGGCAACGAAAAACAGAGAACATAAAAATTGTCCTGGCTAATATTCAAGGAATAAGACCAAACCAATCACTCAATAAGGTTTCGTACTTGAAAGGATTTATGGACGAAACAAGGGCGGACATCGCATGCCTCACAGAAACTCATCTTAAAGATTGCCAAGGAAATTGTGAAAACTGCGAACATTGTATTGATAAGAAAGAGATAAATATAGAGGGCTTCAACTTACTAAGAGCGGATAGAACGACGAGACGGAAGGGTGGCTGTGCTATATATGTACAGGAAGGTCATATGACAGAGACGATAATAAGTAAATCAAACAGCTATGTGGAACTCCTAGCTTTGAAAATAGAAAAACTAAACTTGATAGTAATAGTCATCTATAGACCTCCAAGCACCCCAACCGAAAAATTCTCGGAGGCCATTGATGCATTAGAAAGCTAATAAAGGCCATAAACCCTCCATCCCCCAATATAATGATCTGCGGAGACTTTAACTTCCCATTTATAAAATACAAAAAGGTGAATAGGAATATATATATTCACCAGGACAAGGGGGGCACAAGAGAAGACCAGGAACAAGCAAAAATGTTGATGGCTCTCACAAATAAGTTTATGCTGACACAGGAGATAACAGAAAATACCAGTAAAAATAACTGCCTGGATCTGGTATTCACGAATAACACGAACTTGATTGCTGATATAAAAATAACCCCAACCATTATCTCAGACCACAACTTAATCGAGATATCAACAAATATGACGGCAGCATTAGAAGACAATACACATATTGTGGAAAGAAGTAAATTCGGGGCCTTTAACTTAAACTCGAAGACTATAAATTGGGAAGCAATCAGATCGCACATGGCCCAAATAGAATGGAGAACGATTTTCGAGAAAAAACAACTGAAGAAATGCTAACAACCTTGGAGGAAAAAACGCTGAGAATTTTAGAAAAATATGCTCCGAAATCACAGCCAAAAGGAAAGAGGAGCTGGCTAGAAAGGCAAAAGAGAAGACTATTCCGCAAAAGAAAGCAATAAAAGAAAAACTGGAGGGTATCGATAGGGAAATAGAAGCCCTGATTAAGGACCATACAGAGAGGGAAGAGGAAAAGGCGGTAGAAGCAATAAAGGAAAATCCAAAATACTTCTATAGCTATGCAAAAAGGAAAACAAAAACGCGCGCTGCTATTGGGCCCTTAAGGACGGGAAATAATGAACTAACCGACGATCCAAAAAAAATATCTGATACATTGAGAGCTCAATATGAATCAGTTTTCAGTACCTCAAAAAGTGACAAAGCGATATCTGACATAAATGCATTCTTTGAAGAGGAATGCAAGGAGAGTATATAACAGACTTTGATTTTACACCAGAAGATGTAGCGAGAGCTATAGGGCAAATGAAACTACATTCAGCTGCAGGTCGGACAATTGGAACGCATTATTGATTAAAAACTGTAAAAATGAAATAGCTACACCTTTATATGGATATGGAGAAGATCCCTAGACACTGGGGAAATACCGAGCATCTTGAAAAGAGCAAACCTTGTCCCTATATATAAAGGAGGGGACAGATCTCAAGCAAAGAACTATAGACCAGTGTCATTGACGTCCCACTTCACCAAAGTATTTGAAAGAATAGTTAGGGAGAAAATTTATGATTTCCTGGGGACACGGGAAAGTTTCAACGAAAATCAGCATGGATTCCGATCAGGTAGATCATGCCTATCACAACAAATAGAACACTACAACAATATCCTAGATGCATTGGAAGGCAATGACAACTACGATGTTATATACAGAGATTTTGCTAAAGCTTTCGATAAATGTGACCATGGTATAATAGCACATAAAATTAAAGACATGGGAATAACAGGCAAAGTGGGAAAATGGATCTACAACTTCCTTAGTGATCGTCTGCAGGTCGTCAAAATTCAAGGTATATCATCATCAGAATCGGAATTACGCAGCTCAGTACCACAAGGGACAGTACTGGCCCCACTCCTGTTCATTATCATGCTAACAGACATAGACAGCGGAGTAAACAGCAATAGTATAGTAACATCCTTTGCAGACGATACAAAGATCAGCAGAAAAATCAGCGATGTACATGACGTGGAGGCCTTGCAGAGGGACACGAACAAAATATACAAATGGTCAGAAGACAACAACATGTCATTCAACGCCGAGAAATTTCAGCTCTTGAGATATGGTAGAAAAGAAGAACTTAAACAGACTGCATATTATGCTCCAGATAGACAGGAAATTCAGAGAAGCATGAAAGCGATTGATCTCGGGATAATAATGACAGATGATGCGAAATTCGAAACACAAAATCAGATAGCGATAAATAAAGCAAAAGAGTCGCCGGACAGGTTCTAAGAACGTTCAAGAGAAGGGACAGGACAGTAATGATTCCCCTGCTAAAAACACTGATTATACCAAAACTTGAATACTGCTCAGTTTTGACGTCCCCATATAAAAAGGAAGAAACTAATAAACTAGAAGAAACGCAAAGGCATTTCACAGCCAAGATTGATGGCTGCAAAGAACTCAACTACTGGGAAAGACTACGTAAACTAAATCTGTACTCACTGGAAAGAAGAAGAGAGAGGTACATCATAATCTACATATGGAAAATGATCGAAAAACTGGTACCAAACCTAAAACTAAACCCAATTACCATTCAAACAACACTGGAAAATAGGAAAGGCAGAATGTGTAGTGTTCCCAAATTAAAAGCACGACAAGGGACCTCCTCAACCCTGAAGGAAAATAGCTTGGTTGTCAGGGGGCCAAGACTTTTCAACCAGCTTCCTAAGGACCTCAGAAACGTAACGGGGGTCAAAGTTGAAGTCTTCAAGAAAAGACTGGATGCCTGGCTCAGGACAGTACCAGATGATCCGGGCGTGCCTGGCTATGTATGGTGGAGAACGCAAGAAAGCAACTCGCTCCTCCACCAGGCCAGACCTAGAGGCGGGGCCACCAGCTTGACCTCCGTGTGAAGAGAGACCAACGCACGAAACAACATAAGGTTCATAAGGTAAGGTATACTGCATTTATACATCATAACACACACACACACATATATATATATATATGAAAATTATTTCACGAAGGTAACACGTGAAAAATATTTATGATGAATAAAACCACGAAGGAAAGGAAAGGGGCACCCAATAGTTAGTCTGTGGTACCAATAAGAAATCTATAAACTGCGACATGAACTTCACAGGTCCGAAGGAGGTCAAAGATTTTGCCTTTCAGGTCCCCCAAACATTAAGGAAAAATTCAAAGAAAGATTTAAGTGTATCTTCCGTTGTGTTTAAGCTAGGAAGATCATTTTTGTTTCATTTGATTTGTCTATTTATGTTCTTTAACCGTTCCCTAATACACTTTTCTCCCATTCCTCAGAGAAATTTGAAAAATTTGGCATTTCATGAAAAATACTAAAAAAATAAGAATTTTTATATCTTTCGTTGAGTTTCTCAACTTTAGTAAATGTTTTAGCACCATTTTAAGGTTTCCATTTGTTTAGATTTTCACAGATTTAAATTATTTCATAATTATATTATTTAGGGTTTATTATTTATATTATATTACATAATAATTTATATCGCTTTCTCAGCTTATTTGATTGCTTTGATAAATTTTATATTGAATCTGATTCGCTAAAAACATTTACAGTCACTAATATAGTCTAATTCTCTTCCGACGCACAAAGCACATGGCCGCGAATGAATCAGCAAAAAGGAAGACAAGGAATACTCAACAGCTGAATCCAATCTTTGGACCACCAAAGGATCTCTCACTGATTTATTTGGCTTTGTCCGAAGATATACTTCAGTGTTTCCTTTATGTTAGACAAGAAAAAAATTAAGTCAGGAGAAGCTAATCCAGAAATTTATGATGTTGCTACAGTCGTTGCCCAAAAAGTAAAGACTGTATGGGATCGTGCTTCTATTCCAACGAGCCACCATAAGACCATAACGCAGCGCATCCAAGGTTTGTACGAAAAATATCAAAATGTCTTGAAACAATTCAAAGGACGGAAAGACCAAGCAGTTCTGGAAAGGGATTTCATTAATGACCAACGAACGTCTCGAAAAATGATGATGATTCGATCCGTAGATAAAGTGGTCGCCAAAAAGTTGAAAAAAAAGAAAAAGGCTACATAAAAGTATGACGAATATACAGCACAGATCTCGAGAGGAATGAAAGAATTTGATACTGCTGCAACTGTTTCGTCAAGTTCCAGCGAAACGGACGAAAGCAGTGAGCCGTTTAAACTCACGACAAAGCCATTAATTAAGCCCGGACCTTTACAAATGTCGACCAACCAATAGTTAAGTTTGAAGCCGTGGAAGGAAATCCTCTTCCAATTACTGATTCTGATGATCTAAGTACAGATCAATTGTACCTCTATAAAGCTTCTCAAGCTATTACTTCTGGGTGTTGCAGCAATGACTTAGCAAATCTTCAACCTTGGCCAATCGTCCAATCCAGATGGTTGACTACTGCTAACCGCATCCTGCGTTTCTACATGGGATGTGAAAATCCGATGGATAGCTTAAAAGTGCTGGTAGAATATCGTCAAAGTTTATGCTCCAATGTGGTTCACGATCAAGACAAAACCTTGGTGCTATGATGGACCTCGTCACCTGTGGCAGATGGTAGCTTATTCAAGATACCTAACAAAGGAGCTTAGAGATATTGTTGATAAAGTTATCATTCGTAACGCCAAACATTCGAAAATTGGCAACGAAGGATCGAAGTAGCAAGATCTCAAGCTGAAAACATGAAAAGCATTCGCGAGTTCAGTGTACCGAAACTAAATTTCCATGCACTTGACTACACTGATATATTTTGGACAGATAGTCCCATCACGCTTGAGCCACCATTAACATAACACTTAACCAAAGAGGAGTTGACATCATTGGCTGAGAATACTTGCGAAGAAAAATTAAAACTCTTTCAATTCCCTTGTCATACACAAGCAGTAAAAAGAAGTATCAACCTTGTAACAGAAGCGGCAAGAGCAGTTTATGAAAGTGAGAGGAGAGATGGCTACGTTAAAACCAAAATTGCATCTCAAGCAATAATGAAATCATTTGAAACCAAGAGAGACCACAAAACTGAATAAGAAGCTTTCTAAATTATTGTGGTCGGTGGGTTAGGGTGAGTTGTGGGTAATTTAAGCCGAGATATGCATGGCTCGTATTTAGCTTAAAGGATCTTTTCCATTTGGCGGCAGGCGGGTTTTTTTAACCAAATTTTCACCAGTAATACTTTTTTGTGTGCTAATTACGAATCTAACATTCTTTTTTTGAGAGAAATGAAAGGAAAATATCGAAAAAAAAAATTTAAATACGAACTACTTTATACCGCGCACGAACTATTTACACTGCGAAATTCTATATATTTTTGCAATAATATAATTATAATATTGTATTATATAATAATTTATTAATTTATATTATATTAATTATTTTATGAATATTAATTATTTGTTTATATAAATTTAATTATTCCAAAATCTGTAGAATAATTATGGCAACTCGATATGTTTAAGCATTCCGCGCGATTCATTATTGTTTCTGGAAATACGAGTAAATCATGGACGTGAATTATAATTTACAGTGGATTTTTGTGAATATTATATCAGAAGAAGATGCAGTGAAATTTTTTCAAGAATTTAACATCATCCCAAGGAAGAAATTATGTAAGAAAAAACACCAAGTGCAAATAAAAGAAGTCGGGAAGTCTGTAAGCTGGACCTGCCATAAAAAGATGTGCAACACGAAATTACCCGTAAGAAAAAACACGTGGCTAGAGGGAAGTAGGATTTCTCTAAGAACAATTATAATACTCATTTACTCCTGGTCACAAGAATATAGAGTACAAGTATGAAGTACTGCGAGAAAGAGCTTGAGATATCCCACACTACAGCAGTTGATTTCAATAATTATTTAAGAGAGGTAAGATCTACATAATATAACAATTATAACCTAACCTAACCTAACCTAACCTAACTTAACCTAATCTAACTTAATGTAATCGGCTCTGTTTCAGATATGCGCTGCGTCTTTACTCGCTACCCCTGCAGTTATCGGTGGGAGCATGTCGCATATCATGAAACACCGGAATAAAAGACATTGTGGTACACACCGTCAGATGGTAGACTCGTACTTATGCGAATTTATTTGGCGGAAGCGTAATGAAAACGAAGATATATTTAGAAAAATATTAAAGGATATAGCTGATTTCAAATAAATATTTCCCTTTCGTACGCCGTATAAAGTAGTTCGTATTTAAAAAAAAAATTTTCGATATTTTCCTTTCATTTCTCTCAAAAAAGAATGTTAGATTCGTATTTAGCACACAAAAAAGTATTACTGGTGAAAATTTGGTTAAAAAGAACCGCCTGCCGCCAAATGGAAAAGACCCGAAAAGGGATTCACTGAATGACGCTTAACATCAACCAATCAGCGAAAGCAATAAAAACTCCTATTTTTTGTTAGTTAACTAATGTAATGAGGGGTGTCACCGTGTCTTGGGCATTTGTGGGCGGAACAAATTTGACTACGGTGACAAACTGATTGGTGATTGGTAGATAAATAGTACGAGTCACTTGAGTCTGCAGCAGCTGCTTCTCATCGAATTAGACAAGCACATACCTGTTATGACATGCACATTCTTGTTTGTCATGTGTTAGAATTGCGCATTCGTGCTAATCTCTCAGTCAATCTCGTGCATTGCTACCCACCAGTTGATTAAGTGCATTTAGTTATTCATTTTGTTTTGGTATATGGTGAAAAAATAGTGTTTTTGTGATATAAAAGTGACGTAAGTGTGCAAACAGCCCTGGCAGCTTTTGTTTTGTGTGTGGTGAATTTACAACAAAATCTCAAAAGCAGGGGTTTCATTTCTTTAATTAAGAAGCCGTATGAACTTTATTTCGGTTGCAAAGTAGGAGATTAAGACAAAATCTGGGCTCTTCATGTATGTTGTTTCTTGTGCAAGATCTCTGAGAGGGTGATTAAAAGGTACTCATTCTTTAATGTCTTTTGCGGTCCCAATGGTATGGAAAGAACAAAGAGACCACTCGACTGATTGCTACTTCTGTTTAACGAAGATACGTGGACATTCCTGAAAACCTAAACATGCGATTCAATATCCTAATTTACTCTCAGCCATGCGACCACTTTCACATTGTGACGATTTGCCAGTACCAAAACCACCAAAGATATGGACTTTAGGTGATGATGAACCTGATGATGAATCTCGTAATGAGTCTTTGGACAGACAAAATGACGTGGATACACAACTTCAACCACCTTCATCGGATGAACCTCAATTTAATTTCTCAGTCAGAATTAAATGATCTTATCAGAGTTCAATCTATCTAAAAATCAGGCTGAGCTCTTAGGTTCTAGATTAAAAGGTTGGAATCTCTTACAAAAGACTAAAAATATTGTAATTTCTTAAACGTCAGAGACACTTCACATCGTTTTTCTCTATGGAAAGTGATTTAGTGTATTGTAATGATGTGAACGCTCTCATGAAGGCACTTGGTCGAGAGCACAATCGTAAGGAGTGGAGGCTTTATGTCGAATGTCGATTCATCAAAGTTGAGTTTGAAAGCTGTACTATAGGGCGTATCATGCTCATTGAAGCGCGAATTTCAAGATTGGCATATGTGTTCCTATGTAAAATTAAATTTTAGGAGGGGGTTTGTTTCCTAGAACCTTTGCTAAAATCACGTTTAGGTGTTCAAATTTCCACTTTTTCGTTTTCTGGTTATGGACAGAACAGCTGTGCAGGACATACACTGTAGTACAAATGTAACAGACCGGTTTCTTACCAAACAAAACCATTGTAACAGCTGTTATAGGCTACTAGAGTTTCACTGTGATAATTTTCTATGTTTCAGATACAAAGCTTGGTGAAGATTGTGTAGCCACCATGGCTAAGCAAGGACGAAAGACCAGAAAAAGTTCTGGTTCAAAGCTGAGTGATCTGGTGGGTCCAGGCAAGCAGTTCAGCTGTGATTGTTTAGTTATCTGGCAGAAGCTCAAAATGAATAATTCCTTGCATATCCCACCAAACGCATAACAAAATTTTCTTTGGATGGGGTCCATTCCTTGGCTGAGGTTCAGGCTTTGTTTCACGGCTAAGCTACTGATGTCGACGCTTAATATTGTTATAGAGGACCCATTTTTCATCCCCAGTGACGATCCGATTCAAAAACGATGCCTGCTGTTGCCGAGAATGCAGTGATGTACAAATATCGATTCGATGTTGAAGATTCGCTTGTGACAAATCATGCGGAACCCATTTTTCAACCTTCACTACTTTTCCTAACAACTTCAAATGACGATGAATGGACATATGGCTAACACCGAGTTGCAGTCCAAGTTCTCTTACAGTTGCCGTTGGGTTTTCCTCCACTGTTGCTTTCAGCAACTCTTCATCTAACTCATTTGGTCGTCCTGTTCGTTGATAATTAATCTTTCAGACTGAAGTTTCCATTTCTGAACTTCTCAAACCATCTCCTACACATCCATTCGCTCACAACATCATTTCCATAAACTCGTTGAATGTTTCTTGCGAATTCACTAGCGTTAGATCCTTTATGGAACTCATACAGCATCACATGTCGAATATGCTCTTTCGTGGGCTCCATGTTTTTTCAATTACTGTAATATCGTAGGGGGTGGCGTTGTAGCTGTATGAAAAACACCAGAGAAAATATTCATTAGCCTAATCCTACACTAGCCTAAGTCATTCTGTATCATTCTGCATCGTGATAAAACCTGTGCGAACCTGTTGCCGCGTGTATTTTGCAACATTTCTAAAACTATGATATTTCACATTATCTTGAGGTTATTCTATTATATTATCTATCGTCCGTTTTCTAATCGAGCAGAATTTATGTTACAACCTGATATATATATATATATATATATATATATATATATACACATGTGTGTGTGTGTGTGTGTGTGTGTGTGTATATATACAGTATATATATATATGATACACACAGACCGTGCATGGAACAAGGAACTCTTATATTAGTGATAACAGCAAGAACTATATTCCAGTTTAATAGCCAATACATTAAATTACCAATAAACAAATATATATATATATATATATATATATATCGGGTTGCCCATTAAAAAGTAAGTTATTGCTTTTAAGATTTTATTTCAGTTTTATGGAAAGAAATAAAAAATAAATAATACATGTTAATAAATACGCCTGTTTATTGTCTATCTTATTACATCAAACATTCAAAATATCCACCACCTTGTTGGACACAAAGCTCCAAACGATAGCGCCAGTTATCAATTGCCCTGTTTATGAAATTTTGTGTTAGCGAATTCCATTCTTCCACAAACTTTTCTTTTAATTAATCAGTGTTAGCGAAATTAGTATTCCTATACACTCTTTTCTTCAGTTCATCCCATATTGCATAATCAAGAGGAGACAAATCTGGGCTGTTGCCAGACCAATCTTTAGGTTTTCTAGTCAGGAAGTTCTTTGTTTAAATATTCACTTGTCAGGTGAGCAGTATGACTTGTTGCCCCATCTTGCTGAAATGTATATCGATTTGGCGAAATTTCGCGAATTTTTGGTAGATGTTTCTCTAATATAGTGTTGCAGTAATAAACAGCATTCATTTTAACACCGCTTTCAACAAAAACAACATCGCTTTTACCCAGTTTTGAGACACAGCAGGAGATCATTAGTTTTTTAGAAAAGTTAAACCGTTGAATTAAAAGTCTTTCCGATGTTACTTCTCTCTTGGTTCTTGCTGTAGAATACACTCGATTGTTTTGAGTGGTGATAGGTGATCGAATTGAAAATGATTTTTCATCACTAAACCAGATTCTATTGACATTGGGAAATCTTTCAAGAAAAGCTTGACATGCTTCCATTCTGTTCATCTTATTGACTTCACAAGATCTGAACTGGATAGCCTTTATAAACTGTCAATTGCGGATCTTCTTTGACAATTCGTTGTATAGAACTTCTTGAAATTCCGGTTTATGCTGCAATTTCATTTGGTGTCATATGCGTTCCAGGCTTTTTTCCTGACTTAGAACCATTTCCTCAACCACTGCAATATTTTCATCAGTGCGAACTTCTCTTTTTCTTCCACTACCTTTGGTTCTAGCAACACATCCAGTTCTATGAATTTTACGAATGTTTTTTCTACACCAGAACGAGTCCATGGTTTTTTGGAAACATTGATATAATTTTTCTGGCACCATAGTGTGCCAGAAGGCATTTTTGATGGATGATTAAATATTTTTGAAAAATCTGCAACAAAGCTAAATAGAGTATATTAAAAATAAATATTATAAAGACATATAAAAGTGCTACATATAAAAGCACATATTTATTTAAATCGTTATAAAAGCAAGCAAATCTTGACAATAGTAAATATAATAGTTGATAAAAGCAATAGCTTACTTTTTTCTGGCCAACTCGGTATATATATATATATATATATATATATATATATATATATATAATAGCACTAAACTACGCTAGGATGCTGATCGGGAGATCATGAGTTCGAATCCGAGCGAGGACTTTGTAATTTCTTAGACCCTTGGTGGGGTGTGGTTCGCATTCCACTTTAAGCTGTGGGACCAAGGTTGTGCGACAAGCATGACTTTTGTCAGAATGAACAATTCGAGGAGTAGCATAACGCATAACTTATCTCTATTCAATTCACCACCACAACATGTGAATAGTTTCATACACATTTAGGGCCATTATGCTTTCTACACTTATTTTAAATTCACTATTCGACTAAATTTTGAGAGATGCTTCACGAATTTGGGTTTATTGCCTACGGCTATGAAAATTAAAAACTTGACAATTTTGTTATCTTCATAAATTAACAATCTCGCTAACTTTTTCCTCGATCATTTGTACATGTACATATTTATGTATATATTGGATGTGTATATTTTTGAGCACACACACAAACACACGCACACACAACAAAAGCAGCTGGAAGATTTATCTCATCTCATAAACGACTATAATCAAACACACTGTACAGAATCGGAAGTTACTTATAATCATGTTTGCTTTAGCACAGAAATTTCTATATTGTTTTCTTATATCTGAGTCATCACTCAAGGAGTTGTTGGTGATTTGACCCAAATACTTAACCCTAGAAAGCCAGCATGGCCTATTACAATAAAAGTAATCTTGTTTATCGCGAAATTATGTTTTTTTATTGTACGCAAGTCAAATTTTATTATTGTTTAGTAAAATATATTGTCTAATTCAATCTATAAATGTAATTTTCATTATGGGGTCACCTATACCCGACACCAATCATTATATGTGCGAACCCACACTAACCTTCTCGAAATAATTTCTTGTACTTCCTCTTTTGGTTTACTTCTCATTTTGAAACTAATATCAACCGACTGATTAGGGCTTTTGGGCTGGAATTTCCCCAACTTTGGTTTTGTGACATTAAAAGGATATGATGGTTCTGCGCACATAATTCGCAGATTTTTAGAAGACAATCCAAGCCTTTTACAGAAGGACTTATTATTATCATATTATTGGCGTAGACTAAGTTATTTATCTTCGTGTTATCTAGTATACAGCACCCAACTTTTTCCCTTAATTGAAACAATTAAACCATCAATATACATTATACACCTTAAATAGAAATTTTTCTGCACACACATACACACACACACACACACACACACACACACATATATATATATATATATATATATATATATATATATATATATATATATATATATATATATATATATATACACAGTGTGTATATAATATATACACAGTGTGTATATATATATATATATATACACAGTGTATATATATATATACACACACATATATATTATATATATATATATATTAATATATATATAGATATATATATATATATATATTATATAATATATATACAGTGTATTATATATATACACAGTGTGTATATATATATACACAGTATATATATATATATATATATATATATATATATATATATATATATATATATATATATATACACAGTGTATATATATATAACACAGTGTGTATATATATATACACAGTATATATATATATATATATATATATATATATATATATATATATATATATATATATATATATATGCTTGTACCCTGTGGTGAATGGATGTGCTGTTTTGCTCTCTCTATTTAACACCCAAATTAGAAGGGAATAATCTACTCGGCGGTGTATCCTGTTTGCACCCGAAAGTGTATAAAGTATCAGTGAATCCGTGCATATAAATTATAAAGTGAAATTCATTAAAATTAAGAAAGTGCAATACAGTTTACATAATTTATCACCAGTTTTAACGTATATATTCAAAACAAAATACAGTTGGCATTCGAGAACGTTTGAAACAAGGAAGGAAAAAGGTCATAAAACGCAAAGGTCAGAAAACCCTCGAAATACCCTCGACCATCGAAAGGAAAGAAACAGAAATAAAAATAAAAATAAATAAATAAAGAATTTGTGTGGGTATTTCTTTTTACGCTAATTAAGGAATAGCATGGCTGTGGGTCCAAATTCTCACTTAATCTGTAATTTGTGCAATCTAGTAACAACGGAAAACTTGGCGATTAGATGTGATTTTTTCTGCCAACGACTAAACGACTTTATCTTCATGAATTGGAATGATAGGGAAATAACTCTTGTCTCGAACGCGAAACACGTCGTGGGGATCAAATTTCTATGTGGCGCATGTACACAGACCGTAAATTCTTTCGCGGTCTTTAAAGAAATGGAGATAGCAGACTCTAAAGTTACAAAAAAGAATGAAATAATGGGGACACATGGATCCGGAATGGTCCCAACGAAAAACCGGGTGGATGAGAGAGAAGACGAAATAACGAATAACAGCATAATAACGAACAACAATTTAATAACAAATAACGATATAAACAATATAATACGGAAGGAAGACATAGATGAAAGAAAAGAAATAAGTAAAAGTTGCGAAGTAATCAAACGGTCCAACGAGCGAAATGATAAAAAGATAACTAAAAACGTAGAAAATAAACAGCCAAAGAAAAATAATGATAATGCCAAAATTAAGAACTTTGAAAATAATAAGAAAAGAAGCAGAAGCGTGTAAATACTACGCGAAAGGGAACTGCAGATATCAGGATAGGCAATGCATATATGCACATCCCACATTATGCAAAACGCATTACACAAGTGGATACTGCAAATTTGATAAGAAGTGCATGTTCCACCATCTTACGGTCTGCAACACTTATGTAAGATATGGGAGTTGCAAATACGGAAAAAAATGCCGATACCACCACCCTCAAAGGAACGTAACGAGTGAACAGAAAAAACGAACATCAAAGAAGAGTGCCAATTTTTTAGACGCAGCCAACACATTTCAGCTACTAAATACTATCCAGCAATTACAAAACCAGCTGACAAATATAAATATAGGAATCCGAGAGCCGGACAGAAGGTACGAACAAAGGCACTTCATTCTCGGAGGACCACAAGGCAACGAAACCGGCACCCCCATTGGAAAACAAATCGGAACCACCTGTATGCGAAAAAGAAAGAGAAAAAATAAAAATAATCCTAGCCAACATACAGGGCCTTAAATCAAACCATTCCATGAACAAAGTTGTATACCTGAAAGGACTCATGCAAGAAGCCGGAGCAGACTTTGGATGCCTCACGGAAACTCATCTAAAGGACTGCCAGGCGAACTGTGAAAATTGTGAGTCCTGTATTGACAAAAAAGAAATACAAATTGACAACTGTAACATCCTCCGAGCCGACAGAACAGTGAGACGTAAAGGAGGATGTGCTATTTACACACGCGAAAGGCACATAGCAGAAATGGCTGTAAGTACCTCAAACAACTACGTAGAATGTGTAGCAGCAAAAATTGAAAAATTAAATATGGTACTAATTGTAATGTACATACCCCCAAACACGCCAACCTCAAAATTTTCAGATTCCATTACAGAGGTAAGAAACTTGGTAAAAGATCTACACTCTCCAACCCCAAATATTTTTCTCTGTGGTGATTTTAATTTCCCATTCATGAAATATAAAAGGATAGGAGAAAATATATGTATACACCAGGACAAGGGGGGCACACGAGAAGACCAGGAGCAGGTAAAAATGCTACTAGCTCTAGCTGATGAATTTATGTTAACGCAAGCAATAACAGAAAACACAAGAAAAAACAACTGCCTAGATTTGGTATTCACAAACAACAGTAATCTAATTGATAATGTAGAAATATCCCCAACTATGATATCGGACCACAACATCTTTGAAATAACAACTAATATAAAGGCAACAGGAAAGGAAAGAACACGCACAACAGAAAGAGGCAAATTCGAAATTTTTAATTTTCACTCCAAAGCAATAAACTGGGAAGATGTGACATCCAGCATGGAAGTAATAGATTGGAAAACCATTTTCGAGGCCAAGACAACGGAGGAGATGCTAATGACGTTAGAGGAGAAGACGTTAGAAATTGTGGAAAAACATGTCCCAAAGATACAGAGAAGCAGGTTCGAAAGACAAAAGAGGGCATTGTTTCGAAAGAGAAAAAGAGTGACTGCAAAATTAAGTAATTGTAGAGATAACATCAGAAAAATATTAAATGATAAACTGCAAAGTATCGATGTCGTCATATAGGAACTAATCGAGAAGCATACAGAAAAAGGAGAAGACGACGCGATAGAAGCGATAAAGGCTAACTCAAAGTACTTCTATAATTTCGCAAAAAGAAAGTCGAAAAACCATGCGACTATCGGACCTTTAAAAAATGAGAACAGTGATTTATCTGATGATCTAACAGAAGTATCTGAACTATTAAGAGCTCAGTACGAATCCTCTTTCAGTATCCCAAAAACTGACAAATTAATATGCAATAGAAATGCGATCTTTGAAGAAGAACCACAAGGGGAAAGTATAACGGATTTCGACCTCACGACAGATGATAATTATTACACAAGCCATAGGGAAACTAAAAACACACTCAGCGGCAGGACCGGATAAATGGAATGCCACACTGATCAAAAACTGCAAGAATGCAATCGCTGAGCCCCTATACTGGATATGGAGACGATCACTAGACATGGGAGAAATACCGGGCATCCTGAAGAGCGCGAACATAGTCCCAATATATAAAGGAGGAGATCGATCCGAGGCCAAAAACTATAGGCCAGTATCGCTTACATCCCATCTCACTAAAATATTTGAAAGAATAGTTAGACAGAAAATCTGGCTTTTTGGAAACTCAGAAAAAATTCAATGATAACCAACACGGGTTTCGGTCAGGCAGATCATGCCTATCACAACTAATGGAACACTACAACAACATTATTGATTCACTTGAAAGTAATGAAAATTATGATGTACTATACACAGACTTTGCTAAAGCGTTCGATAAGTGTGACCACGGAATCATAATACATAAACTGAAATATATGGGAATAACAGGAAAAGTAGGGAAGTGGATATATAATTTCCTTAGTGAGCGGAGGCAAGTCGTTACAGTACAAGGAGTATCTTCATCAGAATCAGAGGTCCTTAGCTCAGAGCCACAAGGAACAGTATTAGCTCCACTACTCTTCATAATCATGCTAACTGACATAGATGAGGACTTTACCAGAGACAGCACAGTAACATCCTTTGCCGATGACACAAAGATCAGTAGAAAAATAAGAAACCCAGAAGACATAGGATCTCTACAAACCGACATAAACAGAATCTACAAGTGGACGGAAGACAACAACATGAAGTTTAACACCAAGAAATTTCAGCTATTACGGTACGGAAAAAGAGAAGACCTAAAATCCATGGAATATTATACCCCAAATGGACAGATGACATATGATGCGAAATTTGAAACACAAAATAAGATAGCAGTAAACAGAGCAAAGAGAATAACGGGACAAGATATTGAAAACCTTTAAACGAAGGGATAGGAATGTAATGATTCCTCTACTGAAAACACTGATAATACCCAAATTGGAATACTGCTTGGTCCTAACATCCCCATATAAAAAAGAAGACAGTAGACAGCTGGAAGAGATCCAGAGAAGCTTCACAGCCAAGATCAATGGTTGCAAAGCACTAAATTACTGCGAAAGGTTACGCAAACTAGACCTATATTCACTGGAAAGGAGAAGAGAGAGATACACCATTATTTACACTTGGAAAATAATGGAGAAACTAGTTCCTAATCTTACTCTGAACCCTATAACTCTCCAAACAACGGTGGAAAGTAGAAACGGTAGACTGTGTCGTATTCCCAAATTGAAGGCGAGACAGGGAACATCCTTAACCCTGAAAGAAAATAGTTTTGTTGTGAGAGGACCAAAACTGTTTAATCAGTTGCCCAAAGACTTAAGAAACACGAAGGGAGTTGCAGTGGAAATCTTCAAAAGAAGACTAGACGCCTGGCTCAGAACAATCTCCGATGAGCCGGGTGTACCTGGCTATGTGAGGTGGAGAACGCAAGAATCCAACTCACTACTTCACCAGGCCAACTCGAGAGGAGGGGCAACAAGCCTGACCTTCGCGAAATGAGAAATCATCGCGCGAAGCCTTTGTAAGGTGTATATATATATATATATATATATATATATGGGATGAATTTCACAATTAAACACGTGAAATGAATGAATGCTGCAAAGCCATAAGGAAAAATGAAAAACGATTTTCATTTTTCCGTGTGGGTTTGCAGCATATATAATATATATATATATATATATATATATAGAGAGAGAGAGAGAGAGAGAGAGAGAGAGAGAGAGAGAGCGTAATTAATATTGACCCCTGTAATCTTTTTCATGATTTACAGACAAAGGTATATTTCTCTAAGAAATAGGGGTGCTCCTAAGTACTACTCATAAGTTTTTCAAATATTTTCTTTACCAGTAGTGATGTTACAAGTTGAATGTCCTACACTTAACCCCGATAGTCTACTGTCTCCACCAACCTATTGGAAGCAGTTTAAGCAACAGATAACCCATTTCCGTATTTAAAACTTGGCTGATTGTCTGATTACTCAATTTATTTGATCTCTCATCTCTGACAATGTCTTCTCACCTTATTATTTCATTACATTCCCTAGTTAAACTATTTTGACTTAAACATGGACAGTGATGAATTGCAACAATTAAAAAAGAAGAGGCGTGGAAAGTTGGGTGCTGTTACTAAGGCCATCAACACTTTTAAACCAGGCAAAGAAGATTTAGAGTATGTAATTTTTAAATTGGATAAATTTAAGAGGAGTATAATATCCATTGATGAGAATATTTCAAAGCTAGTTGAACCTGAAATGGCTGATGAACAACTTACAGATCTTTATTCTGAAAGGGATCATCAAATAATCTCAATTGAGCACCACATAAGGAGACTACAGTCTCGTTTGAACGACTTAACACCAAATAAACCTATTTCTGATTTTAATCAAAGTAGAGCTAACCTTCAACAAAATTTAAGTGGCAGGCCAAATCCCGAGTCACAAGAATTTAGGACTAAGTTACCCATTTTGCTAGTACCAACATTTGATGGGGACAGGGCACAATCTCCATCTTTCATTGAAAAATTTGAGAGTTCATTAGGATTAGGCAGTAAACCTTATAATCTTCTTGTTGATAAGTTTAGCTACTTAATTAGTTGCCTTAAAGGTCCAGCCTATAACATGATAGGCTATTTACCAGCTGTGGGTGGTTCATAATAGAACTATTATTGCCCCATAATAGAACTATTATGAGGCAACTGGTTAGCATTGAGATAGCTGTTAAAGCTTTATGTTGGTTCATACAAAGCGCAGTTCTTAGGTGTCTCCTTTTGAGGATTAAAGATGTTATATTTTAAAAGACGGGAGAAAATTATCATAATCTTGAAGACATCAGAAAACACTTTCCAACTATCTTAACTAATTTCAAATTGAGAAATAGTTCAACACAAAATAAGGCCCAGACTATGGATAAACCAAAGACTGTCTCCAGAGACCAGCTAGCTACAGCCAAATAGACAAAACTTGATACTGTAGACTCAAATATGTCCAGCTATACCACACGAACTTTACAGAACTTACAATGTAAGTTACAATTACAGAACTTTAATGTAACTGCCACCTCAACTTACACACCACATTGTAAATTTTGTTCAAGTGCTGAACACAGTAGTACTGGGTGTGGTAAATACTCAGACTTTAACTCAAGATCTAAAAGATGGAACAATTGAACCTATGTAAAAAGTGTACTCCTCCAAACAAGGATAATCAAGAAAATGGCACTTTCATGGGGCATTCCGTATGTTCAAACAACGTAGCAAAAAACACTGAGGTTCTTTTACCAACTATTGCTTTGGACTTAGTGAATGGTGAGGGCAGCACCACTCCAGCGAGCTGTCTTATAGACTCTTGCTCTCAACAAACATTTGTCTCACAAAATTTAGTCAATAAATTGGGCTTGACACCAAACCTAAATGAACAAGAACTCAATATCACATCCTTTGTTAAGGATGACTCAAACAAAAAAAGCTATAAGACAATTGACCTGGAATTACATGTAGGAAATGAACTAGAAAAAATTAAAACGGATATTGTTCCAAAAGTAGGATAAGACAAAATGATTGTACCCAAACTAGAACAAACTATTAATCATTTGAGAATGCAGTACAATATAGTTGATAGACATATCACAATCAACACAGTAGCTAACATTGAAATGTTAATGGGGCAGATTATATTCACCTTATTCATAGGGGCATAGTGAAAATAGTCAATGGTATAGCTTATCAGACACCATCAGGGATAGCCCCTTGGATGACCTATCCAGAGACAACCTAGACCTAAACCAGAATAGTTCATGACTAACAAATACTATGTGCCTCAACTCAGTCCTACATAACACCTGTAAGAACAGCAACACTTTGAATAATATTATAACAGCTGAGGACATTAATTCATCACTATCAAATGAAACTCTAGATGAGACAATTCAAACTTTATGGCTGCTAGAATTTGTGGGTATACATGACACAAATCAAACTTCAGAAGATCAATTAATGGTAGAAAGATTTGAAGACACCATTCAGTTATTTTGTTGAGTTACCTTGGAAAATAAATTGTCCAACTTTAAGAGATAATCTCAAAGTAACTAAAGGACATTTACATAAAGTAATGAAAAGTTCAAACAGGATAATAGAATTCAAATGTACAGCGATGTCTTCAAAGAACAGCTACAGAAAGGTTTCATTGAAGAAGTAACAACTAACCCTTTTTAAAAGATTGTGTCATTATTTAACCCACTGGGGGGTTTATCGACAAGATACCCCAACAACAAAACTCAGAGTAGTTTATAACTGTAGCCTCAAGGACAGTGATAAACACAGTTTGAGTGATTGCCTGACTGAGGGTCCTAATCTCATTTCTGACCTTGTGAAGATCTTACTCAGGTTAGATACATTTGCCTTACAAAGTAACAATTCAAAGGATCAATTTAGGTTCTTATGGTTCAGGGATCTGTTTGATTTGAATAAAGGGCTGATAACTTATAGATTCAATATTGTATTGTTTGGAGCCAATTGCTCACCTAGCCTATTAGCATTGCCAATTAGATATCATTTGAGCCAGTTTAATAACTCTTTAACACTAAACTTCCTTAAAGAACATTTTTACATAGATAATCTAATAGGCTCAACATCAACAAAATCTGAATTATCTGAGGTCTATGAAACTCTCAAAACATCATGCAACAAAGTAACTTTGAACTTAGAGAGTTGATTTCAAATGATGAGGATTTAAACAAAAAGATTTTAAAAGATAATAATGGTCTTACTGAACCATCAGACAGAGTTAAAACTTTAGGTATGAACTGGTATTTGGACGCAGCTTTTAACAATCATGATTCAATATGCACTACAAGTTTTAAACTTGATGAGGAAGCTAACACTAAAAGATAGATATTATCGGTGCTACTGTAGTATGCGGTCTACCGACGATTGGTTAGGTTTAGTCATGATATTTTCGTTAAAACTAACGAAAATACCATGACTAAACCTAACCAATCGTCAAGGGCGATTGACAATGGGATGTAAACAAACAATTAGTAAACAAGATAAGAAGCTATAATTAAAAGGTAGACCGCCGAATCGTAGGTAGACCGCATACTACAGTAGCACCGATATTATCAGAGGCTTCCAAAATTTTTGATCCCATGGATTTATTTCTGTCTTCAACAGTAAGATCAAATATTCTCTTCCAAGAACTTTGGAAGACAAATGTTGGATGGGATGAGCCAATAACAACTGAAGATCAAAAATCTTGGAAGAAGTTAGCTACTGATTTAACAAAAGTGCAGAACATTAAAATACTAAGGCGGTGTGGGTTTAGGGATAAACCCCAGAGACTTCATATATTTGTTGATGCAAGCACACAGGCTTATGGGTGCTGTGCGTACCTTGTAAGTCCTACAGAAAGTCATCTAATTTATGCAAAGGGGAAATTTGCACCTCTCAAACCTACCCAAACCATACCTCAATTGGAACTATTGGCTGCTGCGTTAGCTATTAAGATTATTTAATTTCTTAAAGATGCTTGCCATGATATAAACATAACTGATATCCACAGCTGGCTCGACAGTCAGATTCGTCATGCCTGGATACAGAATGTTAGCATTAATAGTAAGATTCCTTATATATATATATATATATATATATATATATATATATATATATATATATATATATATATATATATATAGTAAGGAATAAGAGGACGAGAAGGTGGTACATGTTTATTAGTCAGACGTTTCGGAAATTCAATTTCCATCATCAGTGCTAAGAAGTAAAAAATAAAAAGGTGAACAAATATAGTAAAAGATTTTATAAAATATATTTGTACAGTCCTATGATAATAATTTAAAGTTTAAAAAATTACATAAAATGTAGAGAGGTAAAACTGTAGTCGATGAGGGTAGGTTTTGTACTGAGGATATATAGGGATTCGAGGATGCGGAAGTGGGTTGGTTGGTATGCTGAATTGATAATTTTAAAACTGGTGGGGAGCAGTGGGTAATTGTGGAGGTGTCAATGCTCTCTTATTAATGATTTTGATGGTTTATTTAAAGGTTGTGATGTTCTGGTAGAAGTGCCGCGATGTTCGTGGGGGAGTTTTCTTTATGGTTGAGATACGATTTAATACTATTATTATTGGTGAGTACAAATTGAAGACTAATTTGAAGGTAAAGAGCGGTGAGTAGGTGGCAAAGTTCTGATTGTATTTTGTAACTAATATAGTCGTAGTAGGAAAAAGAAAAGTAATGTATATCTTTTTTAACAGTAGGGACTTTCAGGTGGGGAGGTTGATAAATGTTGTTGAGAAAATTTCTTGTTAGAGATTGTAGTAAATGTTTTGGGAAAGAGTTATTAATGCTGAAACTGTGAATGAATTCTATTTCGTTGTGGAAGGATAAGTAGGAGGAGCAAAGTTGATAAGCACCGTGGATTAAGATTTTAATGCTGTTAATTTTATATAGTAAGAGGATGTGGCTTAAGTAGTTTGTACCTAGGCCTGTATATATAGGTTTTGATATATGGAAATGCTGAATTTATTATTTTGTTTTATTATTATATCTAAAAAGGGTAGACTGTTGTTAGATTCGTCTTCTTTAGTGAACTTGATGGTTTGATTCTGGGAATTGAGATAGTTAAGAAAAAGAGGGGCGTGGTTAGCATTGTGAAAAAGGAGAACAGTGTCATCGACATATCTTTTATATAAGTGTGGTTTGTAATGGGTGGGACGATGGAGTAGCCAGTTATTTTCATGATAACAGAGAAAGATGCTAGCGAGTGTGGCTCTTAGGGGGATCCCACGGCTAATCGGTTTGTTGATAAAGTTGTTTATTGAAAAGAAGTAGGTGTCTGAAGCGACAAGGGTTAGCAGTTTGGTAAATTCTTGTTTCGTTAGGTTGAGGTCTGTGTTCTAATTGTTTGAAAATAAATTGTTGGTGCAGATCTCGATGGCTTCTTTAATTGGTACGTTGGTGAAGTGGGATACTATGTCAAAGCTGTGCATATGGAGGTTGTTTGAATTGTTCAACGTCAATATTTCTTTCGCGAATTCGTAAGAATTGGGGACGGAATATTCATTCTGCATTAGGGGAGTTAGAGTGGGAATTAGGAATTTTGCTAGGTGGTAATTATGGGTGATGTAGGCAGAAAGGATAGGTCTAATGGGTAAGTTTGGTTTGTGTATTTTAGGGAGGCCGTAAAGAGTGTCTGGGGAGGAGCCGAAAGAGCGTATTTGGTTGGAAACATCCTCCGAAATTTTATTTTGATCATAAAATTTTTGAGGAAACGGTTGGTTTTATCTTCAAGTTTTAGGAAAAGTGTTAGAGGATTGTCATTAATCTTTTTGAATTTATCTTAAAATTTGGTAACTTAAAATCTAGGCCCAAAGAGAGAAGTCATCTTTCGTTGTTGCTCAAAGTTCTCTTAGAAAAATTGTTTGATCAGGGTTTAGAGGTTGAAGGTTGGATTTCAGGCCCAAGTGATTTAATTGTCTATTATGTCTTACCTGAATCTGTTTGTGGTAGTTGTTGGTGTCTTTAACAATTTGATTTTTTAACATTAAATAGTTTATAAAACTTGCAGATTCTTTTAGTTGAGTTAAAAGGAGATTATATTTAGTGATGAGGTTTTTACTATTGTTATGCTTAACATATATATATATATATATATATATATATATATATATATATATATATATATATATATATATATATATATATATATGCCTTTAGACATGATTCGCGCAAATATGCTTGGCTAGTTATTAAGTTTTAGGTATTAAATACTGTACATGTGTAAAATGCGCATGGTTGATTATGTACATATATTGTGATTGTAAAAGTCTCTTTATTGCCGTTTGGACGGTGGACTGGAAAGATAACAGAAACTACATATTTAAAAGTAAATAAACAATTAAACATGTGTTATGAATGTATAAAAATGGTGCTACTATAGCGTGATTCCTACCTCGATTCGGCGGTCTACCTTTTAATTATAGCTTCTTATCTTGTTTACTAATTGCTTGTTTACATTCCAATGTCCATCGCCCTTGACGATTGGTTAGGTTTAGTCATGATATTTTCGTTAGTTTTAACGAAAATATCGTGACTAAACCTAACCAATCGTAGGTAGACCACATACTATAGTAGCACCGAAACTATTTTTTAAATAAATAAAATTGAATAATAAATAGCATTTTATATTTATTATATTTTCATTTATACCTTGGATAGGAATCACACTCTACAGTACTGTAGTTTCGAACCAAAACGGGTAGGAATCACCCTATAGTATCGAAGTCACCGGTAGGAATCACGCTATAGTAGCACCATAAAAAGTTTGTGTTTGAGCTTCAGATCCGATGAAAATAAGTCAGTTTCCCTTAAAAAAAAGAGAAATTAATTTATTTAAATTAAAATAATAAACCTTCATTTTATTTCTGACTTTTAAACTTTTTTAATGCATGAGTTATTTATTTTAAGTTTTCATTTCTATTCTTCTAGGATATAAGGTTCAAAATTGAGTGTCAAACTCTGTAGTTATAAGGCGACTCTGCTATTTTAGCTTCCCCTGCAGCTAAAACTAACGGGGCCATGAACTCGACGGAATGCTCCGTAAAAAGTGCCTTTTTTCGTACTCGAATGTTTGTTTGCTCGTTTGTTTGTTTGTTTTTGTTTATTTTGTTTTAAACCTCTCTCATGAAAGACCATGAAGTCTTCTAAAGAAAGGCGAGGAACGGGAGGATGATTTTTTATTTTTTATTTTTTATTTTTCATTTTATTTATTTTTTTTTTTATTTTTTTATTTTTTTTTTTTTTTTTTTTTTTTTATTTTTTTTTTTTTATTTTTTTTTTTTTTTTTTTCACAAGGAGGAGGAGTTCCGCAAGACCCCCCAAGGGAAAAACCCCCCAAATGCCCTTCATTAAGGACGGTGAGACTCCATAAATAGGAGGGTGAGGAATTTAAGGAATGGGGCCCCCTTATAACGGAGGCGAAGGCCTTCAGGGGCCTCTCCATGGGCAAGCTTCAAAGCACTCCAAATTCTTCGACCCAAACGCGGCTATACTCCATCCATCCATCATGTTCTGCCTATCAGGCAGATCCAACTCATGTGTCCCGCCAAAGTGTTCTATCCTGAGCTATCCTTTTCATCTCATGGTAGCTCCTGCCTGCCTTCAAATCATCCAGCATTGCTTTCCTTTTCCTTCCCCCTGGTCTTCTACCTTCATATCTACCCTTTATCACCTCCTTCAACAATCCTTCTCCTCTCAACACATGTCCGATCTATTTCTTCTGTCTTTCTTTTATCACCTTAATGAGTCTTTTTTCCTCCCTCACCTGTTGCAGTACTTCCTCATTACTTTGGTGTTTTCGCCAGCTTATCTTTAGCATTCTTCTCCAAATCCACATTTCAAAACTTTCCAGGAGTTTCTTTTCAGTTGTTTTCAGTGTCCATGCTTCTGTACAGTACCACACTCCATATCAAGCTTTTTACTAACCTTTTCTTCAGCTTCAAGTTGAGTTTACCTGTAAGTAGTCTTTTCTCTCTCACAAAAGCTACCTTACCCATACCAATTCTAGATTTTACGTCCTTAGTGCAATCTCCATTGTTGGTTAATAAACTTCCCAGATATTTAAACTGCTCAGCTTCTTCTAAGGTCCGATTTCCTGTCGTTAGGTTCATTTGTGCTCCTTTCCTTCTTGCAATTTTCATTACCTTTGTCTTGGTCTCATTAATTCTCATTCCGAATTCTTCCGCCGTTGTTGTCAAGCTGTTGATCATTCTTTGCAGTCCTTCCTCAGTACTACAAACAAATGCCTTTTCATCTGCAAACCTTACAAATTTGACCAATTTACAGTACCTCCAAATCTGATTCCCTCTCCCAGATCTGAGAGTGCTTCTTTTATCAATGTTTCCGCATAGATGTTAAATAACACGGGGAACAGGGAGCATCCTTGCCTGACCCCTCTCCCAACCACTCCAGGCTCCGATTCTCCTCCTGCAACTCTAACATTCACAGTCTGCCCAAGATATAGATTAATATTTCCATTAGTTTCCTCCATTGGACTCACTCAAAAGCTTTTTCAAAGTCCATAAAACAAACAAAAATTTCCTGATCATGTTCCAGCACTCTCTCTCCCATCATTCCCATAATGCCAATAGTTTCTCTTGTTCCACATTTTGACCTAAATCCAAACTGATCCTCTCCAATGTACTGCTCAGCTCTGTTCGTTAGTCTTCTAGTTAGTATCCTTAGCATTATTTTTGATGCATGGCTGACCAAGCTTATGGTTCGAAATTCTGAACACTTGGTGGCTCTCGGTTTCTTGGGGATAGTAATCATAGAGACTCTCATAAAGTCAGCAGGCCACACTCCACTTTTATACATGTTTCTGCACAATACATTCACCTCCTCTCTAGCATCACCTTCAAGACTTCAGAAGTTCTGCTGGTACAGCATCTGGTCCTGGGGCGGCCTTGTCATTTTTTAGGTTTTTTACAGCCATCTCTACTTCTCTTTCCAATATGTCTGGTCCCATGCAATCTACTTCCATCTCATCTGCTTCCTCCATTTCGATGTTATTAGGTTTGTTCTCTTATCATACAGTTCTTCAATATACTCAATCCATCTCTTCCTTATATCTTCTGGTCTTTTCAGTTTTTCTGACATTTCTCCCCTCTATTTCTCGCACTCCCAAGCTCTACTACTCCCCTCTAATTATGGTTTTAAGCAAAGGTGACAAGGCGATAATTGAAAGATGTTTTATAGAGAAAGGATGGACTGGGACATGAATTGTGAAGGAATTTCCTGGAAAAAATTGGAATAAGAGATCGGTGAATAGATTAATAAAGAAACTTCAAGAAAATGAGTCAACTTAAAGGAAATCTGGAAGTGGCAGACCTAAAAGTGTTTCCACACATGAAAATACTGTCCAAACCGTTAGTTTGTCTGAAGAAGATCGACTGGGCTCACACTTGTCTTAGCGAAAAATTGCAAGAAATTTTTAAGACTAGTCGCATTTCTGTTCAAAGAATGCAGAGATTTCTAGAACTTAAGGCATATAAAAGAATCCGTGTCTCAAGGCGTGACAGCAATGTTAGACAAAAAAGGAAAACTCGCTGTAGAAAGTTGCTAGACAAATTTTCAGCGCGTGATGTTAAAAAAATTGTTTTCACAGATGAAAAGGATTTTACTATTGGAATTGTGCGAAACCACCAAAACGATATTGTTTATGGTGTGGTTAAAGAGATATTCCTCCGTCGAGGCTTTACCACCAGACATGTCAGTTTAAAAAAAAAATCATGGTTTTACTTGGTGTGTCATAAAACGGAAAGACTGGTATTCATTTCATTGATGAAAATAACAAGAAAATGAACTCAGAAACTTATGTTAACTTTTTGGAACAAATAGGTTCCAAAATTTGATGCGCCCATATGCCGTTGTGAAGCTATCTATCGTTATGTTTGTGATGCGGGAGGTGCTGTAGCCACCTCAGTACTATTGTATCATATTATGTACGTATTAGCTAAGTGCATAATTTCAGAGACCTCTTTATCAACCAATTCCACACTTCGATAAAACTTTGTGCTAAATACACATTCCCTTTGTCAGTGTTGTGAGAAAACTTGCCCCGTAGACTGTTCAAACAGAGCTTAGCACTAAAGCGCTTGTCAGGGTTTTGAGCAATGTGTTCTCTCTCAAACTACATCCCATCACAGTCTTGGTAACGTTGAATGTAGGCCGTTTCCTTCGTCATCGGTGTCAACACCTCGTGGAAACCTTGATACATAATCTTTATTCTTCAGAAAGATGTTGATATAAGGTGTGAAGAGGTTATAATGCTTCTGGAAACTACACACCTCGTAAATCTTCAATATTTTGCATCCATGGCGAACGGCTAATTCCAGCTTCGGATTGATGAACACCCCGCGAATCTTTCTTTGGTTGACTGTATGATTACACTCCCCACTGTTCTCCTCGGCGCACTTCACGCATAAGGAAAACATAAGTTTGTGATCTACAATGATGGTTAAGATGAGCATGCATAAATCACGAGGGAGAAGTACCTCCATGAAGAACAACCCGTAATAGTTTTCGTTTAAACTGTCTGAGAATTCATCGGTGGATGGTAGAGCGCAGAGTGAGTTCCACAGCTTTTCAGGAGCACCTACATGGTATGAGTTATTCTTAATTATATATGGGTACAATGAGCAGAAGTCAAAGTAATGAATCTTTACCCCTCCATAGGAGGAAAGTATAGTTTGAAAGGATTTGTACGACCTCCAAACATATTGTCCACACACTTGAAAGGCTCCACCACCATTAAATGTTTGATATTGTATATCTCATTACGATACCGTTCGTTAGGCTGCATCTACTCATCGTACTCATGCTCCCACAATACCCTGTGATTGAATTGTCAGCTTATAAATTGGTCGCGAGTACGTATCCATGCCAGTCTATTAGCGGGGGATCTGCCGTGGTAGTCTTCTGTGACAGCGCACTTAAGACGGGGACAGCCGTGTCAAAGACAGCCGTGCGGGGGTTCTCACTCATCCTATCAGCCCAGAAAATGCGACCATTGATTTTAATTGCCACTTCTCCCGTGTTATAATGTGTGCATGTTTTATATGTACGCATGCCTGTTGTTGTAAATGTGTGAGCCAGTAAAGGGTTTTATACCCGTAACTGCGCGGTTTGTTTCTGGGTATGATGGTAGGTGTGTCCTTTGGCATGAAATTGTTTTTGAACACCAGGAAACAAAGGGAGGCGGTCGTGGTTGCAGACTGTAGGAGATTGCAATTGGAACGGGTTATGTACATGTTTCTAAACAGTCGCTTTGTTGTATGGGTTCTCTTTGGTGAAACTGTTGTAATAAAGGTAAAAATCTTCTTGTTCACACGCCCTCATACCGTCATAGTTAAAGTAGTGTTAGGGTCGTGGTAATCCAACGTAGTTCAAAGTGTCACGTGTGAGGAATGTGTAATAGAACTACCCATTTCAGACCTCCGCATCCACCCCATCACCTTGGATAGCTTAGCTAATTGTAAGGTGTGAACAGTTGTGTTTTTGAACTGGATATTAACCCTTACGTGCATTTGTATGAGCTTATTACCTCTTTTCAAGGGATCACCCGTGAATATTGTTGACGTGGCATGTTCAAATATTCCCTCATAAAGAAACTGTATTCAAACTTTGCAGCGTTATTCGTTAGAACGTACACAGTCATTTTTTAAATTGCTCAGCTGACGGCGCTTATCACACTCAACATTCGAGCATTTATCGCAGAGAGTATGACTCACGAGTAGCTAGGGGATAACATCTTTCGTCTCCGGGTCGGATGTGTCTACATGGATGTGTCTACATCCCTGACACCATCGTCAAAGAAAGAATGGTTCACTGCTCTTGTGACAACATAGATGTCTTGGAGTCAACCTTAGACGGGAAGAACACCTTCCACAGCACTCAACTCAACTGATGGTATGGCAGAGAGGCCCCCCTCCACACCAGAGTCATGGCCAAAAGGGTGACAAGCACAAGAGATCTAAATTTATCAAACCTGATGAACTACAGGAGTTCCAAAGGCTGGACCAGGCTACCCTCCCATCTGGCAAGAGGCCATCTCCTCCTGGCTACGACACTGACATAGACGACTTGTCACACGAACCTGAGAGTGACCGGGCACGTGCCAAGGACTTGGCCTGGGTGGTGTCACGTATCCATGATGAAGCGATGTCCGTTCCAAGCTGGGGAGCATTCAGTTAATCTATCAGCACTGCGGATCCACCAGTAACGACCGCCGGGATGTTGCCAATCCTGCAGGTACCAGCAGATGACAATGACACCATGACCACAGTCATCAATCGCTTCATGGCCATTTCTGAGTATGTCAGCCAGAAGTACACCATCATCACTGCTGATCAGCCTCTGTACAGCAGGGGTAAGGAACTAGTCTGGGCAAACTCGAAATTTGCCAACGTGGTCTTTCTCATGGGAGGCCTCCATATCTGCTTCAACTTTCTGAAAGCCATTGGTCAACACATGGAAAGTGTGGGACTTGATGACTTATGGACAGAGGCAGGTGTGTACGCGGCTAACACCACTGAGACAATGCTGGACGGCAAGGCCAACTACCGAGCTGTGAGAGGTCACCAGCTGACGTATGAGGCACTGTGGCGCATCAAGTGGCAGATGTTTGAGTCATGGCTGGCTGCAACTGGCAACGGAGATGAGAACGTCAAACAGCTTGGCCTCAATATTGCTTCGCTTTTCAAAGACAGAGTTGACATAGATGAGATGCGCGATGCTGTTCACAACTTCTCAGACGTTTTGGCAGATGAGAAATTCCACAGTCTTATGGAGGAATTCAATGACCAGCACTGAAAATCCCAACTTCATGCTGTGGTCATCCTACATGGAAATGGTAGAGATCCTACTGGCCTTCATCAGAGGTCAGAGAGATGGCATGTGGAGTCTCCACATTGAAGCCTTTGCTGCAATGCTGCCTTGGCTAACTATCTATGACCACACAAACTATACACGTTGGGGGCCGGTCTACTTGGCTGATATGAGAGGTCTTGAGAAGTCAGCACCAGAAGTTCATGCAGAGTTCTGTAATGGGAACTTTGTCGTCAAGAGGACGGCGAAGCGCTTCAACCAAGTTCCAGCTGATCAGGCACCCGAATGGATAAATCGTACATGCAAGATGCACAATGGTATCATCGGCATCACAAAGAATGACCAAGCAAGAGACAGGTTCTGCATCACATGGTCAGAGTGGTCACGCATCTCTCAAGACACAAGATGCCTCTTCAATCTTCAAGATGATGGGGAAGCCACCTTCACTCGGGTTGACAGTCTGCCTTCTCGCACTAGGCGTGACGCTCATGATGTCATGAAGCTAGTTCAGCAGTTGAAGCAGTTTGACGTCTTCAGAGTTCACGTGAGTGAAGCAGGAGATACAGATGCCGCCACTAACATCCCACTTGTTTCACTGGCAACCAAAGACACTGCACACACAGATGTTGTGGTGAACCTGCTGACAGCTCAGGATCGAGGATAGTAGGCTTCTATGAAACGAAGAAACATCGGTCGAAAACCTTCGCTGATGTGTACAAAGCTACAGTTTCCACCAAGCAGAACATGCAGAAGACCATCAAAGCTGACAGAAAGCTACTACAGCGGCTCCTGAAGGCCGCAACCGCAGGTCGCATGGTGGAGATGGTCAACGTCTTGAAGCATGAACTGTCCCCAGTCCCATTTAGTCTGGCGAAGGCAGGAGGAGAGATGAATTCGACATCGAAGTCTGAGATGATGAACATCCTGATGGCACAGCAGACCATAAGCTCAGAGGTTCCAACTTCTGATCTGAAAACCTGTGTGATGATAGATGGCCATGCACTCATCCAAGTTCTTGGCAAGCCTGGCGGCTGTCGGACATTCGGCGACTATGCTGAAGTGTTCTTCAAGGCCGTGACGAGTTATTTCAATGAACACACAAGAGTTGATGTCTTCTTTGATCGGTATGCAGGGGAAGGATCGATCAAAGAGTTACCAGGACAAAGCGTGCAAGCAAGAAGAAACCGATTCGGAAAGTCATTGATGGCCCACAGGTTCCACTGCCTGAAGTGTGGAAGAACTTCATGGCCCTGGATACAAACAAGGCTGACCTAGCCTTGTTTCTGTCTAACGTCATCACTGAGAAGGGCAGAGATCTTCAAGAAAGATGTCAGCTGGTGACAGGGGGTGGCTTCTTTGAAGCCACTGAAGTACGGTCAACCAGGCGACATGACATTCCACTGCATAGCAACCATGAAGAGGGGGACACCAGGCTCATCCTTCACTCGTGATGCAGCGTCCCAGAGCTATGAACGAATACTGGTAGTGTGCAGAGATACTGATGTAATGGTGTTGCTGATTCACTCCGTTTGCACCAAAGTCGCTGAAGTGTGGATGCTGTGCGGAACGGCCAAGAACCGAAAATGCTACCCCGTGCACGATGTATTCAAGAGTTTGTCGCCCCCAGTCAGGGACAACCTGGTCAGTTTCCACGCTTTGACCGGGTGTGACACAGTCTCGTCCTTTAGTGGTCATGGAAAAAAGAAGTGTTGGAAGGTGTTTAGTGACCACCCACTCCTGCTGCACGCCATTGGTCGAGATGGGGATATCGCAGATGTTGAGAAGTTTGTGTGTCATTTGTATGGCACCCCGGAACAACACACAGTTGATGACGCCAGAGTTCACCTTTTTGGGAAGGCCAAGAAGACTCTGGAAATGCTCCCACCGACAAAGGATGCCCTGGAGCTCCACGCCAAGCGGGCAAACTATCAGGCCAAAATATGGCTCCAGGATGACAAAGAGCACGTAGATGTTGAAGATCCGGTGGACACTTCAGCCTAGAAGTTGGAAGATGGGAGCCTCCTACCAATGTGGACAAGACTTCCTCCAATCCCTGAAGCCTGCCTGGAGCTTGTTGCTTGTGGTTGCAATAAAAAGTGCAAGACAACTAGATGCAACTGCTTCAGGAAAAGGATGAAGTGTACGACAGCTTGTGGTTGTGACGACAGCGGTTGCTGTAACTCAGCTGGGCAGTAGATCTATGTCTCTCTTCCGGGCTGAAATCGAGAGAAGCTGGAATGTGCTGTAAGGAACTAATAACGCTGTTCTTAAGTGATTGCAGTCCACACAATTGTGACTGTCAGTGCAGAATTTCGGTGCTGTTCATCAAGAAACGTGACCTTGTAGATGTTACTAGTGTGTAAACTGTATAGTTATGGGGCTTTGTGATTTAGCTGTGATAATTCTGTTACTGTGATACATAATTCATGCCATCAAACTTATTAGGCACTAATCATGTTAAAATAAATTGTTTTGACAAACAGACTTTCTCAATGTTTTTTTCGCCAATTAAAATAAAAAATCACAAGTTTTTAGCACAATTTCGGTCGTGATTAACTTGAATTTGACCATGAGTTGGTAATTCAGATGGAATAAGCGTGTCATCATACTTCTTCATCACTAAGTGTGGCAAAATGAAACATTTGGTCAAACCAATTGGCTCAGAATATTTTTTTTTAAATTAAAATTAGAAAATATAATTTTTTGCACAGTTTGACCTCCAAAAATGACCTTCAGAGCCAAAAGCTAGAGTGGCATCCACCTGCATTTTTCCTCACCCACAGGTACATTGATTTAGCATGTGATGCCAGCTATTAACAAGAAACGCCGTTCAAAGTCGATTTTTGAATTTTGGCCGGTCCACTAACAGTGCGGGAATGTATAAAATTGACAAGATCTTGTTAAAATGTGTTTTTCCTTTAATCATCGTTTGTTAACCATATGCTAATCTCTTTTATTTTTCTGTTCTAATGTACATAGGTATATATTTTCGTCATCTCGCCTTTTCCCTTCATTCCATGACGAGATGTACTGCTGAATACACGAAAGACCTTGTAATAATTTTTTCTGTGTGGCTTTGCATCATTTATTCATTTCACGTATTTACGTGTGAAATTCATCCCATATATATATATATATATATATATATATATATATGAAAATTATTTCACGAAAGTAACACGTGAAAAATATTTATGATGAATAAAACCACGAAGGAAAGGAAACACAGAATGGTGCTCAAGCGCTTTCGTCTAATGACATCCTCAGGATGTCATTAGACGAAAGCGCTTGAGCACCATTCTGTGTTTCCTTTCCTTCGTGGTTTTATTCATCATATATATATATATATATATATATATATATATCATTTAACTGCAATGACCACGCAGTATATAAATGAATAGAAACGACATAAGTATTAAGGAACGTTTCTGCACACGAGGAAGAGAAATCACGAATAAATGAAAAATGAGGCGAACCGCCCGGGAATCGAACCCAGGGCCTTCCAATTGCCGGTTGGATGCGCTACCATTACACTACGGACCTCGATCATTCACAAATCGAAATTCTCCTACATAGGGCAGAAACCAATGCCCTGAGAGGGCACCCTCGCAAATCGTGAATATGTGCATTTAACTGCAATGACCACGCAGTATATAAATGAATAGAAACGACATAAGTATTAAGGAACGTCTCTGCACACGAGGAAGAGAAATCACGAATAAATGAAAAATGAGGCGAACCGCCCGGGAATCGAACCCAGGGCCTTCCAATTGCCGGTTGGATGCGCTACAATTACACTACGGACCTCGATCATTCACAAACCGGCAATTGGAAGGCCCTGGGTTCGATTCCCGGGCGGTTCGCCTCATTTTTCATTTATTCGTGATTTCTCTTCCTTGTGTGCAGAGACGTTCCTTAATACTTATGTCGTTTCTATTCATTTATATACTGCGTGGTCATTGCAGTTAAATGCACATATTCACGATTTGCGAGGGTGCCCTCTCAGGGCATTGGTTTCTGCCCTATGTAGGAGAATTTCGATTTGTGAATGATCGAGGTCCGTAGTGTAATGGTAGCGCATCCAACCGGCAATTGGAAGGCCCTGGGTTCGATTCCCGGGCGGTTCGCCTCATTTTTCATTTATTCGTGATTTCTCTTCCTCGTGTGCAGAGACGTTCCTTAATACTTATGTCGTTTCTATATATATATATAATATATATATATATATCGTAACGTAAAGAACGACCCTTGTATAGGAGAACATTCCGCGCAAGATGAGAAGAGAGAACGAACAAATGAAAAAAATGAGGTAACCACCCGGGAATCGAACCCGGGATCTTCCGATTGCCGGTCAGATATGATAACCATTACACCACGGGCCTCACTCGAACAAATGCCGTAATTCCTCTACATACGCGCAGAAACCAATGCCCCAAGGGGGCACCTCCCGCATGCCGTATCTATATATACATTTCAACTGCAAAGAACACGCATTATAAATAACGTAAAGAACGACGCTTGTATAGGAGAACATTCCGCGCAAGATGAGAAGAGAGAACGAACAAATGAAAAAATGAGGTAACCACCCGGGAATCGAACCCTGGATCTTCCGATTGCCGGTCAGATATGATAACCATTACACCACGGGCCTCATATCTGACCGGCAATCGGAAGATCGCGGGTTCGATTCCCGGGTAGTTACCTCATTTTTTCATTTGTTCGTTCTCTCTTCTCATCTTGCGCGGAATGTTCTCCTATACAAGCGTCGTTCTTTACGTTATTTATACTGCGTGTTCTTTGCAGTTGAAATGTATATATATATATATATATATATATATATTGTTTACTTACTTTTTGATATCAACTAAACGTTCATGAAAAAGTACAATGCTGTTAATTATAAGTCTGTACTTGTGCAATTATCTTCAATAAACAAACATTCAAACTTCAGATTTCAAATTTTCAAATATTGTTTTCAAATTAACTTCAATCCTGACCTTCACTTCGCTTCACTGTTTATCAGTTTTGTGCACTAAATTACTGTTAGCAGTTAATATTAAAAATATATATGACGCGTCCTTAATGTTCGATCTCCTGTCCTTGGAGGAGAATTCAGAGCGAGGTTTTACGCATGCGCACAAGGAGCGAGAGAAGTAAACCTCCCGCACAACACCAAATGTAGTAACTGACGTTCAAGAAATGCGAGTAGATGTTTTAGGTATCGGTAAAGGGGGAAGGTTAAAGGTAAATCGGGGAACGAGAGGAGGTGGGGAAACCGACGTGGAGGAAGGTACAGTATGTCGAAATTAATTTCAGTCATTTCAACAGGAATTTACTTTACATTATTATATATTTATTATTTCTAATCAATTGTGTATATTTCTATCCTTAGTATGCGAACTGTCATTGTATTAATAATAATTTTCATATGGACTATAGTCTACCATTAAACCATTTTCATTTTCACACACATATATATATATATATATATATAGTAGAATCTCCACTAGCGACCATCTCCCAGACACGACCGATTCCCAATTACGACCACTTTTAGCCGGTCCGGAACTGATCTAATGCTAAATACCTTATATCAATATTCCCCGAGTCGACCACTCCCCTATTCCGAACAACGACCATTGAATTTGGCTCAGGTCCACTTTTTTAGCTGTAATCCAACCAGAATCTCACAACGTCACGGAGCTCTAGTTGCCAGTGGTCACTCTTTCGTATAAATGAAGCTCAGAAATGATGCTTAGTCAGTTTCTGAACGGTCATATGCGTGGTTGCTTTGTGAATTATCTGGCCAGTGTGACATGGCACGAGAGAACATGATGGATCCCATCCTGGGCGTCGAGGAGTACGCAAACATGGCCAGTGACTGCCCTACTACTGATCACCTTGATGAAGGCTGGGAGGACAGGCTGCTGGATGATCTCTCCTGCCGCCCACTAAAAGCTAAAGACACACCAGATGATGACCCTGAGCCTGACCCCGCTGAGCCTGAACCAGAGCCTGCTATCACCTCACTCAAGTCAGCCATGGAGTGTGCTAGTCATCTTAAGCAGTTCTGCAGGGATTACGGAGACCTGCTCACTAGGCCGGGCTGAAACTATAATTTTTGTTTGATTTTAATTTATCAGAGTGACTAACAGTTGGCTTTTGATATAAAAATAAGATTCCTGAAAAAAATAATTGGTGGCCACCAACGTGTGTCCAGCCACCCCCGTTTTTGTGAAAACATCTAATGCCGCACTAGCAAAATCGGGAAAATGGCAATATCTCTTCTTCTGAACATGCTAGAGAGATGATGTGCATACCAAAAGATGCAGAATTTGATTTAGAACAAAGTATTAAAAGTGGTATGTTTTCATAAAACCTTTAGTGTTTGAGTTATTTTAGAAAAACTAATTTTTTGGGCCCATAGACCCCCTTTCAACTGAATGTCAACACAATAAAACATTCTCAAGCTGCAAATTGACATGTATTAGTGGTTTTCAATCAGCAATCAAAATCAATCAAAATCAGCCATTTTAAATTCATTGAAAATGCTTTTTGACATTCCAAAACGCCAAACATTAAATTATACAATTAACAAATTGTCATTTTGTCATATTTTAGCATGATAAATAATAATCTAGAACTTAAAATATTTTTTAGAGACAAAATCTTTCATTAATTTACGTGATCTAATTTTGTTTCTAATAAGACCATCTCTACGCTCATGACCTACAACAGCCAAGGATGCTTCAGTGACAAGCTTGATGTGCCTTTCAACATTCTGACTGTGGCACTCGTGATCCAGTTTCAATGCGGTATTAATGATATCACGCAGTTCATCATTACTGAATTCTTTTAATACAGGTGGAACAGTTTCCCACTAGGACATAGCAGACAGCTTGTGGTATGCAGAAGCTTTGAAATTGATGATTGGCTTTCTAAAGACCCTAACATTCTCATCTATAGCAGGATATTCATCAGTACCACCTTCATGATCCTCTTCATTCTCATCATCACTTTCAATTATTCCACCTGCAAAATCATTGCTACTACCAGATTCATCATCAAAATCCTCTATAACTCCCCTCAGACACAGAACTTTATTGACAGCACACCTCCTCACCTCTTCATCTTCATCAGCCAGCATTCCAACTAAAATATTTTCACCATGAGCAAAATAGCTGTTATTGTTTAATACGTCATAACAAATTTCTCTAATTTTCCTGTCAGGGAATTTATTTACTCTTTGGATCATATTGAATAGGTTTCTTGACCCATCACTTAGCCTCTTATTAGCCTTGATATTGAACCAACTGTGAAAGTATACTTTGATGATGAATTCTACTATGATTTTGAGGTTCTTACTGGGTCTTTTTGTGAAACATAAAAGCGAAGAATTCTACAGGCTAAGGTGAGCCATCGAGAGTGATTTAGCAGGCCAACTTCTAAGAGTGCAAGGTCTTCATCCACTTCACCAGTAATAATTGCCCAGCAGATGCAGTATCCATAGTATTGGTCTGTTGATAAATTATTGACCACCTCATTTGGTAGAAGCACAAATGCAGGATAAGGCATAGATTTATGCAATTCCTCAGAAGTAGCTCTCAGTACAGCATCTGTTTTATAGTCTCTGAAACACAAACACCTTTCAATAACTTGCTTCAACGTAGGCAATTTCCCTAAAGGAAACTGTTCTGCTGGCATAAAACGTACATCACCAAGTACTTTAGCAACTGTTTTCCTTGTAGAAGTCATACTTTATATTGCAAATGTTGAATTCAATGACAAATTGCAGTTGGAAACTTATAACAAAGGCACCTGAAAAAAAAACAAGTTTTCAATTTATTACGTTTAAAAAAAGTTCATGAAGCAGCCCCACCCTCTATTCTTTAATCAAGCATAATGGATGCAAGATAACAAGGAAAAGTCATATCATGTGATCACTATGTCCATGTCAACATCCTTTTAGGGCAATGTTAGCAATCAAAAAGCCAAATCATGCTTATTTTAGAATTTCTTTTGTCACTAAGGTCCGTCAAAAGGGGGTCTATGGGCCCCAAAAATTAGTTTTTCTAAAATAACTCAAAATCTAAAAGTTCTATGAAAAACTACCACTCTTAATAATCTGTTCTAAATCAAATTCTACATCTTTTGGTATGCAAACCATCTCTCTAGCATGCTCAGAAGAAGAGATATTGCCATTTTCCTGATTTTGCTAGTGCGGCATTAGATGTTTTTACAAAAACGGGGGTGGCCAGACACACGTTGGTGGCCACCAATTATTTTTTTCAGGAATCTTATTTTTATATCAAAAGCCAACTGTTAATGACTGATTAATTCTATCTTGAGTTTCAGCCCGGCCTACAGTGCTCACCGTGGTTACTTCACTGGAAGAAAGCTGACAACAGAAATCTATTGGTGCTAAGCAGGTACAGCCACAAATCACCAGCTTTTTCGCTAGGAATTAACTAAGTGAATTCGAACTTATTGACTTTACTATACATATTGTGCTCATTTAAAAAATGTATTCAGTTTTATTCAGTTTAAATAAAAATCTAAATTTTATATAAATTTTCATATTAAAGTGATTCAAATTTAATATTTATTCATTAATTTACCTATAATATTTTATTCAGTGTTATTCAGTTTAAATAAGAAATATTCATATAAATGTTTTAATTTTTTATAAACCTGAACAATCGAGATGCCTATTTACCCACACGTAATACGGTCTTCTCACAATTTTCTGTAACAAGACCACCCCTCTAAAGCGACCACTTCTGCTTGGTCCTGTGGCTGGTCTTAATCGGGAGATTCTACTGTGTATATATATATATATATATATATATATATTAGGGTGTTTCATAAATTAAAAGTTTGGAAAAATTTTAATCCACATGGATCCCCTTGTTCCATTTGCTGAGGAGACTGATAAACCGAAGTATTAATTCAATAGTTTAAAGTTTACGGGTCCCCAGTTTCATGCTCTGGCAGATCATAAACGGAAAAAATTAAACAAAAATCTGTCAATGAATTTTTATTCAACAAACGAGTACCATTTCACTACACATTTTCACAAAGATACAAAAAACATAACCACTTCTTGCGAATCATTTGTCCATGAAATCCTTCTTGGTTTTATTCGGGTATTTCGCCCTATGCTGCATCACACTTTTGAGCAAATACTGCTTCTGCTCTTCGTTCTTCGTCAGAGAACAGTTGAACTCTTTGGTGAGCGCGATGGGGTCGCTTGAGTTCCTTTTTCGATGCGGGCTTACCCAAACTGACGACCATCTGAGCCTTTTCTTCATCTGCCACATCTGCGTCGAAGAACGCCATGGCAATAAGAGTCTCAGAGATGTACCATAGGTGTCGAGACATGGCTTCTTGCGCAGCGTTAACACACGAATATCCCGACATGGCAAAGGCTTCCGCGTCACGCAGAAATTCCAGATCAACTGCGGCAGCCTTGCTTGAGGTTGCAGCACGAGTCCAACCTCGGATGTAGACGAGGGACACGAAGAGACCTACGGCTGTCAGAGCTTCCAACTCGTGACTCGACATCTTGAACTGCTTCTTCAGTAGAATTACTTTCAAGGAGTAGATGGCTATCGCCATCCATCGAGCGTGATGGTAAGCGCCAGGGGCTCTGAGAGGGAAATCCACCACTTTTGCTTCTCCCAGGAAGATGAGAACCAACTGTAGCAGTTCCTTGTAGTCATCGCGCTGATGCGACGTGCTCACCATCCCTCTCACCAGCAGGACTGACTTCTCCCTCAGTTCCCTCATAGAGTCATTGACTTGAGCAAAATCGTACGGCCGCACGTCCAACCGGTCGATGAACTTCCATTGTGCCTGAAACCTCTTGAAAACGGGTATATCGGGGCCACTTGAAGGGCCGTATGCACGCTTGAAGACGGAGCTGAGGATGACTTCATAGATGTGATGCCGACAGGGGAAGTACATGAGTTCTCTGCCAAGACCTTTCTCAATCAGGACGCAGGCCACCAGGACAAACTTCGTCGGATTGATAACTTTCAGCAGCCACCTTCCTGAGAGCCTTGCGTGTGCGGTACATGGTACTGGCAGAAATGGACAGTTCATCCAAGTCAAAACCTAGTGATTTAGCCGCTGCAGCGTACGACATAGCTGAATCGCGGTACGAAATATTCAGCCGATCGTAGGTAGTCGTCACATCCTGTGAGATCAGATTCCTGCGTCGCTTCTTGGTATTTCCCTTGGAGGAGGATGGAAAAACTTCCACGGTTGGGTCAACGACATCTGAGTCAGTCTCTGACGAAGTTGAAATCACTAAAGCCCCCGTATCTTCTGCAGCTCCTTGTTCCTTCCTGGCCTTCTCCTGTTGTTCCTTAATCTTGTCCAGCCTCTTCCTTTTCCTAATCTCCTTATAGTGAAGCTTCATGTCAACAGGGCCCATGCTGCAGGAATTTGGATCTTCACGCTGCATGTCGAGAAAGTGGATGTCCTCCTGATTCTTCATCATTTCCTTAGCCTGTGAATGAGCAATGTCCATGATCTCCTTCGCTATTGCCTCCTTGAACATCGCCTCCTTCACTCGGAAGGACTCTGCTTTATGTGACTTGTGCTTCACAAGCCCGTCGTATTCCTTGAGAAGGGATTCCATCTTCCTCAAGGCCGAATCTCGACGCATCATGGGGATTCTCGGTCTCTCCCAAAATATGAGACAGGCATCCAGGCACAGGTTCAGGCATTTAGTACGTCCAAATTTTTGCTCCTTTTGGTGGTAAAAGTACTTTTTGAGTACTTGCAACTGAGTTGGAAGGCCACTTGATGTGATGTTCGCATCCGTCTGGCCAATAAGAAACACTTCTGTTTTCGCTCTGGTAGACACCTGGAAAAGAAAACAAACTAAATAATTCCACAGAAATAATTTCACATCGTAATTAATTTCATTAATTAAATAAAGAAAAGCAGTAACTGGGACTCGAACCAGTGTCATAGCCGTTTGGCGGCATCGCTCAAGTCGGCGTACACAGCACGCTATCCACTACACCATCTAGGGAGTGGATAGCGTGCTGTGTACGCCGACTTGAGCGATGCCGCCAAACGGCTATGACACTGGTTCGAGTCCCAGTTACTGCTTTTCTTTATTTATAAAACTGATACGTGTACACTACGTTCTCTTTGACAATTCATTAATTAAATAAATTTCAATACCGCAGTAAAATTACATTAATTAGTATCATAAATAATTACCAGCTTAGTTGTCCAATATGCAACAGACTAATTAATTTCATGTAATATTAATAATAAATATCACTACCACAGTAAAATGACAGAAATTAAATAATAATAAATTTCAATACCACAGTAAAATGAGATAATTAGTAGCATATATAATTACCTCCATAGTTGTCCAATAGACTATACAACACGAACCGCTCAAGTGACGAAGAAAACCGTCTTCACTGCAGGCAGGCGAGAAATGAACTGACAAAAAGTCGTCAAAGTTGGGGACCTCTAAATGCAGCGCAATCTGGTTCAAACTTGCACAAACGTGTTTTCTTGTTCTTTAGAATACGGAGAAACGTGTGGATTAAAACTCCAAGCTCATTTTTATTTTACCCTATAGGTATGAAACACCCTAATATATAATATATATATATATATATGGGGGATGAATTTCACAATTAAACATGTGAAATGAATAATTTTTTCTTTTTCTTTGTGGGTTTGCATCATATATATATAATAATAAATAATTTATATATATATAATATATATATATATATATATATTATATATATATATATATATATATTATATAATATATATACAGGGTGGGCGGAAGGTCTGGATCCATAGGAAAATATTTATTTTAATACATAAATTACAACAAATGGTAAATACTTAAAATGAATATCAACTTTAACTCGTAAATGCGTATCCGTGATACTGTACAGTAGTTCGTACTCCAGTATAAATACTCAAATACTTTTTGTATTTCAGCCCAGAAATGGCTTCGAATCTAACAACAGAAGACCGGGTAGAACTTGTGCTCATGTACGCAAGACAGGGCGCTACACACAGAGAAGTTGCTACCGAATTCAATAGAAATCATCCTGATAAGCATCCAGTAACACATGCGACTGTTGGCAAGTTGTTTAAACGTTTCAAAGAAACAGGAAGTGTACATGATCGACGGCGTTCTGGTCGTCCAAAAACTGCAACTGATGAAAATACCTCTGCAATGGTATGTGAAACGTTAACGAATAGTCCAGTAAAGTCAACAAGAAGATTATCAAATGAAACACGCATCTCGAGAACGTCAATTCGAAGAATTATTAAAAATCATAAATTCCATCCCTAAGTGTCTCGATGTCAGAGGCCGCCAATTTGAGCATTTTTTATAATTTGTTGTTTATACTGGAGTACGAACCACTGTACAGTATCACGGATACGCATTTACGAGTTAAAGTTAATATTCATTTTAAGTATTTACCATTTGTTGTAATTTATATATTAAAATAAATATTTTCATATGGATCCAGACTTTCGGCCCACCCTGTATATATATATATATATATATATATATATATATATATAGGGCGTCCCAAAAAAATGTATACACACTTTAAATAATTATAAAGGCAATGTTTATTAAAATACATTTCATTTTCAAAATGTAATAGAATCTACAGACATTATTTAATTGTTTTGTCAACGCCTGTTTTCAAACTGACGTCCGTTCTGGTCCAGGCACTGCTGATAACGCGAAGCAATGGAATCGCAAACATCACGAAACATTTCGTTTGGTATTTGTGTGCATTCTCGTTCAATGGCTGCTCTCAATTCAGCGACTGTTGCAGGTTTTATAGCGTAGACTTTGTCTTTTAAGTATCCCCATAAAAAAAAGTCTAGTGGTGTGAGGTCTGGTAAACGCGGAGGGTATTCTACGAAACCCCTTCGTCCAATCCACATCCACATCGTGCCAAGTACCACTCGCAATACTCCACTCTTCGGTCCGGATCATCTTCATTAATAGCATGGACTAATCTTGGAATGTAACTTTTCCATTGACAGCGCTTCAAAATGCGTTGGACAGACGATTCTGAAATTCCTACCTCACGACTCGCTTGCCGCACAGATTTTCTTGGACTTTGGTGATACGTTTCCAGTACTCTTTCTTGCTTTGTGGGGCTTGTCGATGTCCGTGGTCTTCCGGAACGCTTCTTGTGGACATTCTGAACAGTTTCATCGGCTTCAAACTTATCTCTAATTCGAGTGATGGTAAGTCGCGTTGGTGGATCTGTTTGAAACTCCCTCCTAAACTGTCTTTGCACTTCAACTGCGTTTTCACACTTCCAGAAGCATTTTAGAATGAATTTCCTTTGTTCAAAGCTTAGTCTGACTGCCATTATTAATTCTAATGGGTTTAACTTGGAAAGAAAGAAACATCAATTGAGCTAGCAGCTTTTAAAGTGTGTATACATTTTTTTGGGACGCCCTGTATATATATATATATATATATATATATATATATATATATATATATATATATATATATATAACCATAACCTTTGGTTAACCTTTGGTTAGCTTCCGCCCGAATTGTTCATTCTGACGAAGGTCAAGCTTTTCACTCCACTGTAGACCTACAGTTTAACGTGGAATCCGAACCACGCCCCACCAGCAGCCCAGCGTCTTAACCACTAGGCCACCCAGGGTACCCATTTACCTACCAACCACTTTCTTTATTGTGTGGAAGGATGACCAGCTGGGTTTTGCTGCGCGCCGGCTGCCGTCGAGTTTCGAACCCAGGGCCGATGGATTCGTAGTCAGCGACGCTAACCACTACACCACCGAGGCGCATATATATATATATATATATATTAGGGTGTTTCATAAATTAAAAGTTTGGAAAAATTTTAATCCACATGGATCCCCTTGTTCCATTTGCTGAGGAGACTGATAAACCGAAGTATTAATTCAATAGTTTAAAGTTTACGGGTCCCCAGTTTCATGCTCTGGCAGATCATAAACGGAAAAAATTAAACAAAAATCTGTCAATGAATTTTTATTCAACAAACGAGTACCATTTCACTACACATTTTCACAAAGATACAAAAAACATAACCACTTCTTGCGAATCATTTGTCCATGAAATCCTTCTTGGTTTTATTCGGGTATTTCGCCCTATGCTGCATCACACTTTTGAGCAAATACTGCTTCTGCTCTTCGTTCTTCGTCAGAGAACAGTTGAACTCTTTGGTGAGCGCGATGGGGTCGCTTGAGTTCCTTTTTCGATGCGGGCTTACCCAAACTGACGACCATCTGAGCCTTTTCTTCATCTGCCACATCTGCGTCGAAGAACGCCATGGCAATAAGAGTCTCAGAGATGTACCATAGGTGTCGAGACATGGCTTCTTGCGCAGCGTTAACACACGAATATCCCGACATGGCAAAGGCTTCCGCGTCACGCAGAAATTCCAGATCAACTGCGGCAGCCTTGCTTGAGGTTGCAGCACGAGTCCAACCTCGGATGTAGACGAGGGACACGAAGAGACCTACGGCTGTCAGAGCTTCCAACTCGTGACTCGACATCTTGAACTGCTTCTTCAGTAGAATTACTTTCAAGGAGTAGATGGCTATCGCCATCCATCGAGCGTGATGGTAAGCGCCAGGGGCTCTGAGAGGGAAATCCACCACTTTTGCTTCTCCCAGGAAGATGAGAACCAACTGTAGCAGTTCCTTGTAGTCATCGCGCTGATGCGACGTGCTCACCATCCCTCTCACCAGCAGGACTGACTTCTCCCTCAGTTCCCTCATAGAGTCATTGACTTGAGCAAAATCGTACGGCCGCACGTCCAACCGGTCGATGAACTTCCATTGTGCCTGAAACCTCTTGAAAACGGGTATATCGGGGCCACTTGAAGGGCCGTATGCACGCTTGAAGACGGAGCTGAGGATGACTTCATAGATGTGATGCCGACAGGGGAAGTACATGAGTTCTCTGCCAAGACCTTTCTCAATCAGGACGCAGGCCACCAGGACAAACTTCGTCGGATTGATAACTTTCAGCAGCCACCTTCCTGAGAGCCTTGCGTGTGCGGTACATGGTACTGGCAGAAATGGACAGTTCATCCAAGTCAAAACCTAGTGATTTAGCCGCTGCAGCGTACGACATAGCTGAATCGCGGTACGAAATATTCAGCCGATCGTAGGTAGTCGTCACATCCTGTGAGATCAGATTCCTGCGTCGCTTCTTGGTATTTCCCTTGGAGGAGGATGGAAAAACTTCCACGGTTGGGTCAACGACATCTGAGTCAGTCTCTGACGAAGTTGAAATCACTAAAGCCCCCGTATCTTCTGCAGCTCCTTGTTCCTTCCTGGCCTTCTCCTGTTGTTCCTTAATCTTGTCCAGCCTCTTCCTTTTCCTAATCTCCTTATAGTGAAGCTTCATGTCAACAGGGCCCATGCTGCAGGAATTTGGATCTTCACGCTGCATGTCGAGAAAGTGGATGTCCTCCTGATTCTTCATCATTTCCTTAGCCTGTGAATGAGCAATGTCCATGATCTCCTTCGCTATTGCCTCCTTGAACATCGCCTCCTTCACTCGGAAGGACTCTGCTTTATGTGACTTGTGCTTCACAAGCCCGTCGTATTCCTTGAGAAGGGATTCCATCTTCCTCAAGGCCGAATCTCGACGCATCATGGGGATTCTCGGTCTCTCCCAAAATATGAGACAGGCATCCAGGCACAGGTTCAGGCATTTAGTACGTCCAAATTTTTGCTCCTTTTGGTGGTAAAAGTACTTTTTGAGTACTTGCAACTGAGTTGGAAGGCCACTTGATGTGATGTTCGCATCCGTCTGGCCAATAAGAAACACTTCTGTTTTCGCTCTGGTAGACACCTGGAAAAGAAAACAAACTAAATAATTCCACAGAAATAATTTCACATCGTAATTAATTTCATTAATTAAATAAAGAAAAGCAGTAACTGGGACTCGAATCAGTGTCATAGCCGTTTGGCGGCATCGCTCAAGTCGGCGTACACAGCACGCTATCCACTACACCATCTAGGGAGTGGATAGCGTGCTGTGTACGCCGACTTGAGCGATGCCGCCAAACGGCTATGACACTGGTTCGAGTCCCAGTTACTGCTTTTCTTTATTTATAAAACTGATACGTGTACACTACGTTCTCTTTGACAATTCATTAATTAAATAAATTTCAATACCGCAGTAAAATTACATTAATTAGTATCATAAATAATTACCAGCTTAGTTGTCCAATATGCAACAGACTAATTAATTTCATGTAATATTAATAATAAATATCACTACCACAGTAAAATGACAGAAATTAAATAATAATAAATTTCAATACCACAGTAAAATGAGATAATTAGTAGCATATATAATTACCTCCATAGTTGTCCAATAGGCTATACAACACGAACCGCTCAAGTGACGAAGAAAACCGTCTTCACTGCAGGCAGGCGAGAAATGAACTGACAAAAAGTCGTCAAAGTTGGGGACCTCTAAATGCAGCGCGATCTGGTTCAAACTTGCACAAACGTGTTTTCTTGTTCTTTAGAATACGGAGAAACGTGTGGATTAAAACTCCAAGCTCATTTTTATTTTACCCTATAGGTATGAAACACCCTAATATATATATATATATACTAGGGCCACTCAATATATTTTGCCCCACCCTTTTTTCTGAGCTAAATAATAGGCCATAGGGCTGAAATGTCTTTTGGGCCGTAAGTTTGAACTTTCTGCGCTTCACATCACCGGATTTTTCCAGTTTGAACCTCCCCTCCTTGTATAAAACCGATGGTTAACGCAGTTTCGAAAATGACGTCTGACAGTGATGTGCGTCATAAACAGAGAGCTGTTATCGAGTTCTTAACCGCAGAGAAGGAAACAGTTGGAAATATTCACAAACGTCTACATAACGTTTACGGAGAGGCTGTTGTTGATCGAAGCACAGTTAGACGCTGGTCTAAACGTGTGAGGTCATCGGAGAGAGGGAGAGCCAGCCTCGATGATGAGCCACGCAGCGGTCGCCCGGCATCGGCTGTGACATCTCACACTGTGCAACGTGCTAACAGCATCATTCGATCAAATCGGCACGTCACATACAAGGAACTATCACTGGACCTAGGAATTAGTGAAGGAAGTGTGAATACGATAATTCAGCAACTGGGATACTCAAAAGTGTGTTCACGGTTTGTTCCTCGCGAACTGACTGAAGATCACAAAGCCCAAAGAAAAGAAATTGCTTCTGAGTCGTTGGTTCGATACGAGACAGAAGGGGATGACTTCCTTTCACGAATTGTGACTGGGGATGAGACTTGGGTACACTACTGTACTTTGAACCTGAAACAAAACGCCAATCCAAGTTCAAAATGGCTCCCTCTGCAGGAAAGGTTATGGCCACCATCTTGTGGGACATGAAAGTGGTGATTCTGGTGGACATTATGAAGAAAGGACAAACAATCAATTCAGAAGCATATATTGCTACCCTACAGAGACTCCAGAGACGTATAAAGTTAGTTCGACCGGAGAGAAAACTGGAAGACGTCCTTCTTTTGCACGATAACGCAAGACCACACAACAGATTGCAAACAAGAGAGGCCATCACAAAAATTCGCTTGACTATGTTACCCCAGCCTCCATACAGCCTGGATCTGGCACCTCCAGACTTCCATTTGTTTGGGCCAATGAAGGATGCTATTCGTGGAAGAAAGTTTCAGAGTGACGATGAGGTTGTTGAGGAGGTTAAGAGGTGGCTCCAGCGGAACCCAGTGGACTTTTACCAGCAAGGAATAAAGGCCCTTGTTTCGAGGTGGAGGAAAACCGTAGAAAAGGATGGAGACTATGTGGAAAAATACAACCACTGCCATCACCGGGTCTCGATCCGGGGGCTGATGGATTCATAGTCAGCGACGCTAACCACTACACCACCGAGGCGTTCTTTAATTTCAGCTCTGTATATTTATTTTGTAGCTCAATTAGACGAAGAGTTAGATCAACTTACGTCTGATGTCGATGAAGAATTTCTGTTAGAGTAGTTGGTGCACTTGAGGGCATTGCATTTGCATGAAGAGGAACAAGCATTTCCGTTTTTCGTGCATTTTCTTGTATTTGCTCTTCGCACTCTTCCATTTTCTGTTGCAACAGATCGTGCAAGTGAGAAAGGCGAGATAGCTCTTCTTCCTGCAATTTCAGACGCTGCAGAAGGTCGTCGTTTCCAGAACTTTCCTCCAATGTCTTCGTTTCCTTTCAACCTTTCAAAGGTTCCGTGCGATGATTCCTCATTTCACGGAGGTCAAGTTTGTCGCCCCTCCTCTCGAGTTGACCTGGTGAAGTAGTGAGTTGGTTTCTTGTACTCTCCACCTCAAATAGCCAGGTACGCACGGCTCATCGGGGATTGTTCTGAGCCAGGCGTCTAATTTTCTTTTAAAGATGTCCACTGCAACACCATTTGTGTTCCTTAGGTCTATGGCCAGCTGATTAAACAGTTTTGGTTCTCTCACAACAAAACTATTTTCTTTCAGGGTTAAAGATGTTCCCTGTGTACTGTGTAGCCTTTAATTTGCGAACACGACACAGTCTTCCTTTTCTACTTTCCACCGTTGTTTGGGGAGTTACAGGGTTCAGAGTAAGATTAGGGACTAGTTTCTCCATTATTTTCCAAGTGTAAATAATGGTGTATCTCTCTCTTCTCCTTTCCAGTGAATATAGGTTTAGGTCGCGTAACCTTTCCCAGTAATTTAGTTCATTGCACTCCTTGATCTTGGCTGTGAAACTTCTCTGAATCCCTTCTAGCTGTCTAATGTCTTCTTTTTATATGGGGATGTTAGGACCGAGCAGTATTCCAATTTTGGTATGATCAGTGATTTTAGTAGAGGAATCATTACATTCCTATCCCTTCGCTTAAAGATTCTCAGTATCTGCCCAGCTATTCGCTTTGTTCTGTTTACTGCTATCTTATTTTGTGTTTCAAATTTCGCATCATCAGTCATTACAACCCCTAAATCTTTTGCTCTAGAATTTCTCTGAATTTCATGTCCATTTGGGGTATAATATTCCATGGATTTTAGGTCTTCTCTTTTTCTGCACCTTAACAACTGAAATTTCTCAGTGTTAAACTTCATATTGTTGTCTTCCGTCCACTTGTAGATGCTGTTCATGTCGGTTTGTAGAGATCCTACATCTTCTGGGTTTCTTATTTTTCTACTGATCTTTGTGTCATCGGCAAAGGATGTCACTGTGCTGTCCCTGGTAATGTCCTCATCTATGTCAGTTAGCATGATTATGAAGAGTAGTGGAGCTAATACTGTTCCTTGTGGTACTGAGCTAAGGACCTCTGATTCTGATGAAGATACTCTTTGCACTGTAACGACTTGCCGCCGCTCACTAAGGAAATTATATATCCATTTCCCTACTTTGACATACAAAAGAAAGTTTGTGGATTTCTATTTTCTCTAAAAATCAATAAAAAATAAATGCGACTTTCTCATTAATGCTTCAGTTTTATTTCACTCTAGCAACATTGTTAATAGAAATATTATTGAGTCTACTATTATCCAACTTACAAATAACTTTAACATGAGCCAAGGTCTTTTTCCATTTGATCCTATTGTTTTGAATTCGTTCAGAATGGATTTAGACAAGAAGGGCAGAGTGCTAAAACTTTGGTAGTTTTCCCTTATAAATTTGTATGCTCTTCTTGCAATTTTTATTTTTCAACTTATTTATTTATTTATTTATTTTTGTGACCTATATATATCATTCAGGCAGTATCTATAAAATTGGTTATAAACAATCCATTTGATCTTGTGTTGAATTCGTTCAGAACGGATTTAGACAAGAAAGGCAAAGTGCTAAAATTGGTAGTTTTCCTCAGAAATTTGTATGCTCCTCCCACAATTTATATATATATATATATATATATATATATATATATATTATATATATATATATATATATATTTTGTGACCTATATATAGTCTCGAACTCTCTATTTACTTCAGTGTTCCTGAGGATGTCATTAGACGAAAGCGCTTAAGCACCATTCTGTTTCCTTTCCTTCGTGGTTTTATTCATCATATATACAGGGTGGGCCGAAAGTCTGGATCCATAGGAAAATATTTATTTTAATACATAAATTACAACAAATGGTAAATACTTAAAATGAATATCAACTTTAACTCGTAAATGCGTATCCGTGATACTGTACAGTAGTTCGTACTCCAGTATAAATACTCAAATACTTTTTGTATTTCAGCCCAGAAATGGCTTCGAATCTAACAACAGAAGACCGGGTAGAACTTGTGCTCATGTACGCAAGACAGGGCGCTACACACCGAGAAGTTGCTACCGAATTCAATAGAAATCATCCTGATAAGCATCCAGTAACACATGCGACTGTTGGCAAGTTGTTTAAACGTTTCAAAGAAACAGGAAGTGTACATGATCGACGGCGTTCTGGTCGTCCAAAAACTGCAACTGATGAAAATACCTCTGCAATGGTATGTGAAACTTTAACGAATAGTCCAGTAAAGTCAACAAGAAGATTATGAAATGAAACACGCATCTCGAGAACGTCAATTCGAAGAATTATTAAAAATCATAAATTCCATCCCTAAGTGTCTCGATGTCAGAGGCCGCCAATTTGAGCATTTTTTATAATTTGTTGTTTATACAGGAGTACGAACCACTGTACAGTATCACGGATACGCATTTACGAGTTAAAGTTGATATTCATTTTAAGTATTTACCATTTGTTGTAATTTATATATTAAAATAAATATTTTCCTATGGATCCAGACTTTCGGCCCACCCTGTATATATAAAATATGTGGGGGAATAGAATTATAACTCTTACAGACGTTCAGGAAATGAAGGTCGCAGTTTGTTTTCGTCCATTTTCGGTAAATGTTCTTGGAATCTTTGTACTTCTTCAGCGTGGCTCGGTCGTATCTTTCTATGATAACTTGGTTGAATGGTTTATTCTTAGGGAAGCGTAGCTTAGCGAGGAATAGGAGGACGAAAAGATGGTACATGTTTATTCACAGCCCTTGAACAAACCCTCCAAATCAGCAGTAAGGGATCATTGCCACCTTCACAACCACCCGTTACTTCCCTCCAATTTCAAAATCGTTAATTCAGCAAACCAACTAATCGACCTCCGCATACTTGAGTCCCATTATATCCTCAGTATCCAGCCAACCCTCAATGACTACAGTTCCGCTTTCAATTTAAACATCACCAATAGTCCGGTAGCACAGACCCTGATTTTACTGGAACCCTGCATTGTTTGTTATAAAGCAAATTTTGATATATTTTGAAAGCTTATACCACCCCATTCAAGAATCCATCGGGTGTACACTTGAATCCCGCTTGGCTTTTTCAATATGGCCGCCATTTTCCAAGATGGCCGCCGAAACTGAAAAATCTCATATCTTGGTCAATACTTCATGGATTTTGATGATCTTGGTGTCATTTCTAGGGGTTTTAGGATGATGAGTCGATCTGGAGGGGTTGCAGATACTTTGGAGTCGTTTTGACCCACATTCGTCAATACTTAATGTCATTGGAGGTCAAACGCCCCCCGAAATAAGGAATATCCCATATCCCGGGCAGTCGTGGAAATATTTTGGTGATCTTACTGTCGTTTTTATGGTTTTGGGCGAGACTGAGTAGTTCTATAGGGTTTAAAATGAAATCAGGGATTATTTTCCCCATGGTAAAGTGAATTCCAATATATCTAATTATTCCTCTTATTTTTTTCAGGTTGTTGAGATTATTGCTGATGGTGCTGCCCACCTGGTGGTTTGATGACGTCTTGGTTGTGCTGATTCCAAAATTGTTTTTTGACTGCTGAATATGGAGAATATACCAGGTGAGCATTGTTTAGTTTTCATTTGCTGAGGATAAATTATTTCAATGCTATTTGTACTCTGAAAAATGGGTACACAAAATTCTTATTTTTCAGGTTCTACAAAAGCTGCAGACGAATGTTTCTTCAAGGATTTCCTGCGTAGCTGTCCTGGAGGTCAGAAAGGTCTTTCAAATTGTGGGAGGATTCAGAAAATCATAGAAAGCAGCGACATCAGAGGGGAACATGGGGTCGACCAACAGTTGTTATCATGGATGTGTCAGCTGTTTTGTGGACAGTCGACTGGCCTGCTAGTGGCACAGTTGCTACATTTATCCAAACCTTCAAAGTATGGCTACCGAAACATCTTTCTCATGCATCTGTAGTACTAGCTTTTGATCGCTACTATGATTTCTCTCCGAAATCAAGCACTTGGGCAATGAGAAGCAAGAGCAGCAGAGTTCACAAGCTGGACCTCAACACCCCATTGCCTACAAGAGACGCTGTTCTCACGTGCACCGCGAACAAGGAGCAACTAAACAGGCTGCTCTGTGAGCAAATCCTTGCTGACAGTGAGTATCTCGCAACTGTAACCCAAGACCATGAGCTAGTGCTTGCAGGATGGCAGACCATACCGACTTCCATTGCGCGAGGCAGGAGTCGAGCAGCATTGGAGCTCTCATCATCTCATGAAGAGGCTGACGTGATAATAACACAACACGCTATCGCACAAGCTGAGAAAGATTCTGATGCCAGCATCTCCATCATTTGTGATGACACAGACATGTTTGCCATGCTGACTCACTTCTATGAATTTAAGAAACTAGGCTGTCCCATGATTATGGAGTCTCCAGTGCGTGGCAGAAAATCAGTGGACATCCGAGCAACTGTAACTCAGCACAAAGACATCATCCCACAAATCCTCAAACTACACGCTTTGAGTGGTTGTGACACAGTTGCAGCAAAACATTTCATCGGCAAAGCCACTGCCATTGCCACAGCCAAGAAGGGTCGGAAGCTAGACAAGCTGGGGTCCCTTGATGCATGCTTTGACCATATCGAGAAAGAGGCAACAGCGTTCATTGTTGCATGCTATGGGGATAAGAAATCCTCATCTCTTACTGAGAAGACAAGGAAGTCGGGAACTGCTGCATCCAAACTATGTTCTCTTCCATCAACAACTGAAGCTTTCTATCAAAATGTGCTCAGAGCCCACTACACTGTGGCGAACTGGCTCGATGCACTAAAGTGTGACCCACCACCACTTGATCCTGTGCATTATGGGTGGGAGAGAGACGAAACAAACAGAGGTCACATCCCAAAAACAGTTGGTTAAGGAGTGTGCTTAGCACCAGATGAAGTTCTGAAGCTAATCAGATGTGGGTGTGAATCACAATCAGCATGCAGGGGGAGTCGCTGCGGCTGCATGGGACGCGGAATCCCTTGCACAATGTTCTCTGCATGTGGAAGCGGCTTGGATTGCAACAATCCATTGACCCAAAACGCAAACGAAGAGCAGACTGATGATCCTGACGATCCTGACACAACCATGTCTTTGATATTTGCCCACAATAAATGATTACCTAATGTGAATAACTGCATCAAAGTTGTCAATACCAATCCCCCAGCTAGGTGTGAGTTTTGTTTTGCTTACGAGGTCATATCTTGTAGCTTTGCAACCTTCCATAGAATGCATGTGCCCTGTACTTCAGCATAAATTGTTGTTTATATCCAAATATCCATATCCATATAATGTGGGTTGTCATTTAAGCATTATGATCTGGTTTTATCTGCAGAAAAGATGTTAAGTGCTCAGCATTTAGCTAGACTGTAGAAATTGTCACTGAAATAAAGCAAATACAGTGATGTTAACTGTGGCATTATCATATTTCAAGGCCAAACTTTAACCTCAAATGACCTTGACTTGACCCATGGAGTTGCAAAATGATATCCTACTGTTATCATGTGCCTATAGAACTACTCAGTCTCGCCCAAAACTATAAAAATGACAGTAAGATCACTGAAATATCTCCACGACTGCCCGGGATATGGGATATTCCTTATTTCGGGGGGCGTTTGACCTCCAGTGACCTTGAGTATTGACGAATGTGGGTCAAAACGACTCCAAAAGTATCTGCAACCCCTCCAGATCGACTCATCATCCTAGAAACCATAGAAATGGCACCAAGATCATCAAAATCCATCAAGTATTGACCAGGATATGGGATTTTTCAGTTTTGCCGGCCATCTTGGAAAATGGCGGCCATATTGAAAAAGCCAAGCGGGGGTCAGGTGTACACCCGATGGATTCTTGAATGGGGTGGTATAAGCTTTCAAAATATGTCAAGATTTGCTTTATAACAAACAATGCAGGGTTCCCACCCCGTGCAACCTGACTACAAATAAACTCAAACTCAAAAGAAATCCACCATCACTCCTCTGGCTTCATCTTTCTAATATGGAATTTTTTCAAGAAGCAACCATTCCCAATCTTCTATACAATTAGTCTCTCATTACGTTAACAATTTGGTAAGAACCCCCCTCAATTCTGTTTCACCTTTTAACCGTTTTATATTTCACTTATTGTCCATACTTTTATACTTTATATCATTTCATTTTTAATCTTCTAATTTAATATATATTGTAACCATACTATTAATTCTCGCTAATTGGCGCGCCATTTTAATATATTGTTCGTTTTTATTATTATACTTATTGATTTCTATTTGTTTTTAAACTTTTTAGCACTAATGATGGAAATTGAACTTTTCCGAAACGTCTGTAAATAAACATGTACCAATTGTACCATCTTTTCGTCCTCCTATTCCTCGCTAAGCTACGCTTCCCTAAGAACAAACCATTCAACAAAGTTATCATAGAAAGATACGACCGAGCCACACTGAAAAAGTACAAAGATTCCAAGAACATTTACCGAAAATGGACGAAAACAAACTGCGATCTTCATTTCATGAACTTCTGTAAGAGTAAGAGAGAGAGGAGGAGCGACAAGCTTGACCTTCGTGAAATGAGAAATCATCGCGCGTAACCTTTGTAAGGTTGTAAGGTTATATATATATATATATATATATATATATACCAGGGTGGGCCGAAAGTCTGGATTCATAGGAAAATATTTATTTTAATACATAAATTACAACAAATGGTAAATACTTAAAATGAATATCAACTTTAACTCGTAAATGCGTATCCGTGATACTGTACAGTGGTTCGTACTCCAGTATAAACAACAAATTATAACAAATGCTCAAATTGGCGGCCTCTGACATCGAGACACTTAGGGATGGAATTTATGATTTTTAATAATTCTTCGAATTGACGTTCTCGAGATGCGTGTTTCATTTGATAATCTTCTTGTTGACTTTACTGGACTATTCGTTAAAGTTTCACATACCATTGCAGAGGTATTTTCATCAGTTGCAGTTTTTGGACGACCAGAACGCCGTCGATCATGTACACTTCCTGTTTCTTTGAAACGTTTAAACAACTTGCCAACAGTCGCATGTGTTACTGGATGCTTATCAGGATGATTTCTATTGAATTCGATAGCAACTTCTCTGTGTGTAGCGCCCTGTCTTGCGTACATGAGCACAAGTTCTACCCGGTCTTCTGTTGTTAGAATACGCATTTACGAGTTAAAGTTGATATTCATTTTATGTATTAAAATAAATATTTTCCTATGGATCCAGACTGTCAGCCCACCCTGTATACACGCTCGTACTGTGCGTTAATGGCTACCTTGGGCTTAATGGAACTGTGCCAATTTACTAATACTTGGTTCAGTTTTTGACAGATGGAGTCTTAAGTGACCTCGCTCACTAATTTGAAGTCTATTTCTTTGCTTATTATATATCTGTGCGTGTGTATGTATGGATAGATGAACTACATTTGTTGTTGTAAACAATTTAATTCAACTTTCTTTTTTTCTTTTTTTTTTTGTAAGAGGAAAGAAATTGTAAGTTTGTGTTTTTATGGCATGCAGAATTTGCGTATTGTTTATTGTTTGTAATGAAACGATTTCTGCAAAGTGCTATACATGGTAATTTATGGAATTTAAAAAAAAAAAATTAAAGTGAATATTAATTTTGGATCACTTTAATATATTGCTTCTCAAAGCATTCGGGAAGCAATATGTTAAAGTGATTAACACTGGGAAGCAATATGTTTAAAAGAGAAAGGTTGGTTGGTCACTTTGTGTGACCATATAGCGCAACAATTCTAATAAATTTACTTTCAATCTAATATTTTAACATGTTATGATTTACTTTTTATGCCTTTACTTTATTAAAGCGAACATTTTGGATCACCTGAAGATCCGTCACCCCAGCCTTTTTTAGTTAACTTTATAAGGCTAACTAACGAAAATATCACGACCTAACCTAACCATTCATCAAGGGCGTACAGTTGACCTAACGATTGGTTCGGTTAAGTCGTGATATTTTCGTTAGTTAGCCTTATAAAGCTAACTCAAAAAGGCTGGGGTGACGGATCTTCAGGTGATCCAACATTTTTTATCGTACTCCTTATCCTAAATATTGGGAAGCAATATGTTAAAGTGATTAAGTGATATACACTGGGAAGCAATATGTTAGAGAAGTTCCTGGGAAGCAATATGTTAAAGTGATCCTTAATTTTTTTTAAATTTAAAGGTAAATCTCTAGGAGCGCTCCATTTTTCAATATTAAACATACACTCATAAAACATATACCATTTGAAAGCTCACATTTTTCTGAGTCTAAAAATGTAGTAATCCAAAAGTATCAATAGCAAATAAAAAGTAACTAGGTTTAAATATAAAACCCTATACCGATCAATTTGTGATGCGTGATCTTTACGGGGGCGGAGCCCCCGTACCCCCGAGACCTAAATTATACAAATGATAATGTAATAACATTCATGTTAGGTTAGGTTAGCGTAACAATTACCAAACATACCATCTTACAACACAGACTGAAAAATTATAACTTAGCCAACCTTTATAATGTAGTTAATGACGTCACGCGTCAAACAATTAATTAAATCGTTACTTTTTATTTGCTATTGATACTTTTGGATTACTACATTTTTAGACTCAGAAAAATGTGAGCTTTCAAATGGTATATGTTTTATGAGTGTATGTTTAATATTGAAAAATGGAGCGCTGCTTGAGATTATCCAATTTAAATTGTCTCGTATTGTTTTAACAGAACACGGAATTTTGGATTGATTTTCATTTTAGTGGACTCTTAAATTAATTGTACCTAACTGGTCGTATGTGTATATATAGTTCGTGCGTACGTTTGTTGACTCGTTTAGTGGGGGAATTTTGCGTTGGAGCGCGAATAGTTTTGTCTTTGGTTTGTTTTGGTGCTTTTTCGGTTTAACTTAAAATGAGTTCGTACATTTCGAATAATATGTCGAAATCGACAGGCAAGTTTTGCATTTTCCTTTGGGATAATTTTAGTGTTTATTTAAACCGAAATAGCTTAAGTTTTTTCGCTTTAATTCTGTTGTATATACGATATTAGGGATAAGTTTTCTTTTTTTGTTTCGCTTCGCCTTCCTCGTTTGGAAGTCCATTTTTCTTTTCCTTCGTTGTTTTCGAAAAAAAGTGGATAGATGTGATTATCGGACGAGTAATATCCCTAAGGTTCCAATTTTTAAGGTGAGAAAATACGGTAACTTAGGACCCCCATACGTGGACGAATGGTTTGGCGCATTAGAGGGATATTATGTTCGCAATATCATCGCGAACGTTATAATGAAGATTCGGATGGTTACTCACTTCTTAGACGATGAAGACGGAAGCGTTCTATGAAGAGACTGTCCCAGACATCACAAGGAAAGTTCTCGAGGAGGGGGAATTTTCCAGGGGAAGTGGTCTGTGACGAGATCGTCCCAGATGAAGTCCCTAATCAGGCAACTTCTGTTCATACTTGGAAGAGTAGTGAGCATTGCGCAGATTTTTCGAGGGATCCCCCCTTCTTCTGCAAATTTACGTGAGGTCACGGAGAACTCGCCTATGTCCCTCGGACATGATGCAAGCTCGTCTTATGACCTCGACGAATTCGGAAGAAAATTGCCACTCTTTTTCTTCCCACCAAAAGGAGTGATGCATCTCTGCATCGCTCTACAGGACAACGTTCATTCGATTCTGTTCTTTCTAATCAGAAGGTTTGGAAATCGAAATTGGAGCCATCTGCCACTTTGATTTCAATTCAAAAAGACCGAATACACGAAACGAAGAACAGTAATCATAACGTCGGTTTATCCCATTTAAAATTGTTTCTTTAACCGTATTTCCAGTTCAAGAGTTACCACCAAACCTACTCTAATACCCGTTTAGGCGATACCCATGCATTCATGCTCTACGTACTAAATTATTGAAATACGCTCGAGACGTGGAATGATTGATGTCAGAGGCAATTAGCCACCAACGCGTACATCCAGAAACTTGAGCAATGTCCATACGTAACCTTTGAAATTTTATACCTTCCAAGCTATAGAGTTTAGTCAATTCCAAAGTTCTAAAAAAAGTTCTCAAACGACTCATATCCGTTCTAAACCTTGCAGAAATCGTATCAATTTCACTTAAGTACTTTTTCCAATAGCTCATTGAAATTCATTTCTCTAAATTTTTGTTCTCTTATAGTTTGATAAAAATCGCTTATGATGTTTTGTCGAACGAACACCTGGAAAAAAGTTGGAGTTTATTTCTCATATTTCAGTAAAAAAGATAGTATTCAGGGCTGTAAAGAGAGAGAGAGAGAGAGAGAGAGAGAGAAAGAGAGAGAGAGAGAGGTGCACACTATTGTCGCGGTGTGAGGGAGGGAGAGGAGGAAAAGTTTTATAGGTTGAGTATAAAATATGTTTGTTTAATTATGATATCCGTTAAATAAAATTCCGACATAACATTACTATGAGGCAATTGATCGAGTAAGAGGAATTTTTTTTCCTATATTCTAGATGTTTCGTAATAAGTTATACCCTTCTATTGAAGATTTGTCGGAGTGGTTAATTTTGAAATGAATGTTTACGCGCAATTGACTGGACTAATGTGTTTTTTTTACTCTAAATAACTAATTTTATAGAAATGATTATCACCAATTTTAGTATACTAAAATGGAGACATGATTTATTTATTTGAATATATTAAAAAGGGCAAAACTATATTGAGTTCAAAGCGAAATGAGATTAGCTAATTATACATTAGGTATAAAATAATTTATAAGAGTTATTCTGTATGTTCGAGAACATCGCCGTGAAAGGTTTAATTAATGCGTTTGGGTATTGGATCGCTAGTTACTGGATCGTGTGCGGTTTTATATCAGGGCCTTAAATTATTGCGCTCAGCGAATTAAATCTCACGAAGTTATTCGCCATTCTCGAATTAAATTTAAACTCTATCCTAAATACAGGGTGTCCCTAAAGTCTGGACACATAGGAAATATCACTAACTATAACTAACTATATGTTATTATTATTATTATTATTATTATTATTATCTTAAATTCATGCAACTGAGGCCTAAGGTAGGCCCACATCGAATCAGCAACCCTGACTTAGGACCAAATAGGACCTCCAAGTCCATAACTTATGGACTTGGAGGTCCTATTTGGTCCTACCTCAGGGTTGCTGATTCGATGTGGGCCTACCTTAGGCCTCAGTTGCATGAATTTAAGATAATAATAATAATAATAATAATAATAATAATAACATATAGTTAGTTATAGTTAGTGATATTTCTTATGTGTCCAGACTTTAGGGACACCCTGTATAGTGTTAAAATGTTCCCTGTAGAGAACATTTCTATACCTTTCAAATATCTATAACCGATTTGATTGAACGATTATTTCTACACCTTTCAAATATCTATAATGAAAGAATTCTTTAATGAACTATAAAAGAAGAAAAAATTAATAATAATATTTATGCGTTTCTAATTAATTTGATTTAATTAGCTCTGAATAATATGACGAAAAAGATTTGGTAAAACGGGAAATATCATGTTTTGCAGCGCTTTTATTAAAAGTTGTTTTAATTAACTCTGAATAACACTGGTATGCATCAATTTTGCTGTCAAAGGTGTTGTAAGTGATTCTTATAGAGTTTTTCCTGCTGATTTCGAATCTGCAATCCGTTTTTCTCAATCAGCTCAAGTTATCCGGCCATGGCCTCATAAGTAAAATAGAATTTTTCGTGATTTTGTCAAAGCGGAATTGGAACAGTAACATCTATCATCACTTGTTTCACTTGTATTATGTATAATATCTTTTTTTACTTTTCAGGCATATAGATAAAATATTTCATAATGAATAGAGCGTGTAAAAATGATCCCAATAGATTCTGCTACATATGTGGGACGGTTACCATGCCAAATAACCAGTCCCAAATCACTAAATTTGTGAAGACAATGTATAGAGCATACTTTGGAATTAAGCTAGGGGACCAGGACAAAAATTTCGCCCCTCATATGTGCTGCAAGACGTGCATTGAAAATTTGAGAAGATGGAGCAAAGGCAGAGCGAAATCTTTGCCTTTTGGAATTCCCATGATTTGGAGAGAAGGAAAGGATCACGTGACAGATTGCTATTTCTGCATGACAAACCTCCAAGGTGGGCTTATAAATTTATTTTTCTTAAATATTTTGAAATCCTCGTATGAAACTTGACATAATATTCACCATAATGTAATATTCACCATATATAGCATAATATTCACCATAATGGTAATCATACAGTTACATATACATATTGTTATAGAAAATACATTTACACATACATATTGTTATACAAGTTACATTTACATATACAATGATTGTATATTTTCTTTCTTTTTCATTCATATTGTCCCCGAAGGGACAATATGAATGAAAAAGAAAGAAAATATACAGACACCATCGACCTATTTCATATCTTACAGACCGCAGCCTTCCCTCACGAGCCGCCACTGTCTGAATGCTTCTTCTATTTCATATGCAAGTTTTATATCCATGTTTCTGTGTTTCTATTTTCAGGAGTTAACAAGAAGAATAAACACATTGTTGTATACCCTGACATTCCTTCTGCTATGAGACCTGTACCCCATGGTCCTGGAATTCCAATACCCGACCCACCTCAAACCCTGGACTTCGATGATTCTGATGATGAATCAATGACCAATGCCAATGACCAGTCCCAGTCGTATATACCTCAAAATACCGCTTCAAATGAGCCGAGGCCTCTCAACCAGGCCAAACTTAATGATCTTATCAGGGATTTAGGACTTTCCAAATTAGCTGCCGAGATCTTGGGCTCACGACTTCGAGAGGACAACTTGCTGGCTCCGGGAACAACATTCTCCTGGTATAGGAAACGAGAGGAAGAATTCCGCAAGTTTTTTGCAGTGCACGAAAATACCTCTTCCTTAGTGTACTGCTGCAATGTTGAGGGGCTAATCGAATCCTTGGGCCTGCCATATAACGCATCAGAATGGAGGCTATTTATAGACTCGTTTAAACGAAGTTTGAAAGCAGTACTTCTCAACATTGCGAATAGGGTTGCATCAGTCCCTGTAGCACATTCCGTACAACTTACTGAGAGCTACGATAACATGAAAATTTTACTGGATGCTCTCGTATACGACCAACATAACTGGAGGATCTGTGGAGATTTGAAGGTAATACTAATATCATAAGTAAACTATTGCTATTGACTATGTTGTTTTTCCAAAGGTTATTTGAGAGCGTATAAGAACACTTAACTTCCCGACAGAAGTGATACAGTCCAATGCATAGATTTTTTTATCTGATAGAACAAATTCTCTAAATTCTTTAAATATTTTCATTTTTTTTCAGATTGTGGCATTTGTATTGGGAATGCAAGGGGGATACACGAAATACCCATGTTTCCTCTACAAATGGGATAGCCGAGCGGATGAGAAGCACTATGCACAGCGTGAATGGGCATCCAGAGAGAATTTTGAACCTGGGTCGCATAATGTCGTTTCAGTGCCCCTTGTACCACCAAAAAAAATTTTGCTCCCACCACTTCGTATTAAGCTGGGCTTGATGAAAAATTTCATCAAATCAATGAATAAGGAGGGTTCAGCATTCCGATATCTCGAGAGTAAATTTCCTCATATATCTGATGCTAAACTAAATGCTGGGGTTTTTGATGGTCCTCAAATTCGAACTTTGATCAAGGATACTCAGTTCGAAAACGCAATGACTCCAACTGAGAAGAATGCCTGGCAGGCATTCAAATCAGTTGTCACTGATTTTTTTGGCAAGCGTAGAAGTCCAGAATACGAGTCCGTTGTCGAAAACTTGATGGAAGCTTTCAAAGCTCATGGGTCGCGCATGCCCATAAAAATGCACTTTTTGTGGTCCCACTTGGACTATTTTCCTGAAAATTGCGGGGATTATAGTGAGGAACAGGGTGAACGATTTCACCAAGATATCAAAATAATAGAAGAGAGGTACCAGGGAAACTGGGATATCAATATGCTGGCGGACTATTGCTGGTGTTTGAAGCGAGACGTGCCCGAAGAAAAAAAACACAGACGGAAAGCCAAAAAAACTTCATTCCTTCCTCAATAAACCTTTTTCCATATTCATTGTATGAATAAAAGTATTTATTCACACAATGTTTTCATTTTTCACGAGTGTTCTTATAATATTACTCGTATCTACAATGTTTAAGCTAAAAAAATCAATAAATTTGGGGATAAAATTGGACTTATAATAAATGGCCAATAGAGAAAAAACCTGACCTGATTGAGAAAAACCAATGTCATTTTCGAATTCAGCATGGTCGAATTATATAATATGAGTTGAAAAAACCCTCACAGCAGCCAAACAAATTTCATATGCATATCAGTGTAATGAAGTATTTAAATAAGATCGGTGAGATATGCGTATCGGTCGAATTCTTTACAACCATTTGGTTATCGGCGGTAGCTGATTTCTCGAAAAGGTTTCTTTACTTCGAAGTGATATTCCATAAGGTAAATAATACGGTTCTGGTAGCTGTGTTATATTAAGACGCATTGTTACAGTTTTGGAGATAGCTTAGCGCACAGCTGTTCTTGAAAATGTTAGTATAATCTGTACTATATGCTTAAGATAATATGACGTTTTGATTGGGGTCAATAATGCCTTGGCCAAATGTTTCTTTTACGTTGAAGTGATAGTCCATCCAAATGTTTTATTGCCTCATCGTTTATATTTCTAATCATTCAGAGCACCTTTAATTTTTGTCGAAATGAGAAATTTTAATTGCTTCGATAAGGGTTTGGCCAAATGTTCCCTTATGCAGTACGGTCTTGGAAGACCCTTCGTGTTTTGGGGAGATATGGTATTGTTTATTTCAGGGTGTCTTAAAAGAAATGTTTTATTGTCGCATCGTTGGCTCTATTAAAAGTTGTTTTAATTAACTCTGAATAATGAAGTATTTAAATAGGATTGGCCTATCGGTTGAATTCTTTACAACCATATCTCTCGAAAGGGTTTGTTTATATTCATTTGGCTACCGTATCATATCGTGTGTGTGATTTACATTAGAGTGTTAATTCGCCGAGTAGATAAAATGGTTCAGACTCGGAGCAGCTGCTACAGTATACATGATGTTATATTAAGATGTCTCAGATTTGGTTCTATATACTTAAAGAAAAATAATTCTTTTATTGACGAGAATAAGGCCTTTTCCAAATATTTCCTTATACAGGGTGCTTTTGGACGAGATATGCGAGTTTTCCTTTTACCTTCTGTGGCATATTTGCTCGATGAAATTCGGTACTGTTTACAGATAGATATGAGAGTTGTCCGCGTTTCATTTAGTTCCAGTATATATACATATATACTTAAAGATAGCTAAAGATATTTAATTCTTTTGAGTTTTTCATGGCTTTTATTAATTCTAAAAAATGTGTGGTTCAAATATGGCTATTGATAAATAAAGAATTACATGAACTGCTTTCAAAAATTTCGCAATATAAAGAGAGCGTAAATGTTTCCTTAATAAACAGAGTGATGCGGGATATCTTTCAGGGATGCGTTAAATGTTTCTCGAGAAAGATTGTAAAATGAGAACTTGTTTATGATTGGAAAAAAGAGACGTGGCTAATTAATTCGAAAGAAATATACTTAAAAAATAAAAAATATCTAAAAATTTCTTTTGAGAACTTCATCGTTTTGCGAAAATATTCCATTTGATTAATATAGTTTATATTCGAGATGTTTGTGATAGCTTTTGCGGTTGTTTTATTGTTAAAATGTCTGTTTGGGATTAATTCAAAATCTATATATACTTAAAGAAGTATGATTCGTTTAAAATGATTCGATTTAATTAACATATTTTTCTTCATTTTTGTGCGCTTTAATTCTCAGATTTGTCTAAGTGTCATGATAGCTTTTTCTGAATATCTTAGTCGTTTCTAAATAGTGTTTTATTTAAACGTTTCATCTCAAATAATTGTTTGGGGATATTATTGTTATTATTAAGCAAAAAGATATACTTTATTATTCAATAGAAGCATGTTCGTCGGTGGGAATATATAAAATGCGTTTGATCCAATTAATTCCAAAAATATTTAGATATATAATTGTTTTCATAAATCGTTTGGCGACTGTTGGAATGGTGTGCATATAAACGTTACATACGAAGGAAACAAGTACTTTGAAGCGAATATATAAAGCGATATTATTAAACATGTGTATTTTATTAAATGCATATATATATATATATATATATATATATATATATATATATATATATATATATATATATATATATATATATACTGTATATATATATATATATATATATATATATTAGTGATGTAGGTCACATCCGCATCCGCATCCGCGGAACATCCGCACATTTTCTCGCATCCGCACTTTCGACTGCGGATGTCGTGCGGATGTGGACCGTTGAGATAAAACGTCATTAATAAGCGGAAATTATCAAATTCTACTATATTAATAGAACTAGTTCATTGTGCGCAAAAGTGATGCAAGCGACAAGACGAGAGGCTGTTCTTGTATGAAGTTACTCTCTTGCAACCTACTTAGATCCACGTTACAAAGCTAAGTTATTTTCACCTAGTACATTAGAACGAGTTAAATCATCACTTGGCAAAGCAGTTGAAGAGCTTCAATCTCTTGAATCTGTCGCTTCGCCACCCACCAAAAGAATAAAAGTTTCAGTGACAGAACCAACACCTTCAACAAGCAAATCTATCACAGAATCTGTCTCTCAGTTTCTTGAGTCAAGCAGCAATGACGAGACCTACGCGATGTCAAAAGATGTAGTAAAATGATCGAGAGCTATCACCAAGAAAAACGCCTGGCTGCATGTGACAATCCTATTAGTTGGTGGAAAAATACGCAGAATATCTATCCATACTTGAGTAAACTTGCAAGGAAACATTTAGCCTGTCCTCCAACAAACGTACCAAGCGAGAGATTATTTAGCAGTGCTGGATTAATATATGATGAAAAGAGAAACAGACTGGCAGCAGAAAAGGCAGAAAAGTTAATGTTCCTTAAGCATAACCTTCCTATAATTAAGTTTGAACATTAAACGATGAACATCTTAGTTTACTTTATTTTAATTACTCATTTATAAATATGCCTAATAAAACTTTAAACTTAATATAAATAGTTATCAAGCTAATTAAAGATATCTTTCTATAAGGGTGGAGGAGGTTGGGGAAAGAGGTCGGTGGGGTGCATTTGAGTTGGGTTCACGTCCCGCATCCTGGTAACACAATTATGGTTTCTAATTGTGGCTGAAACTCAACAAAATATAACGAATTTATTTGCAGACGAATTCACTAATTGATTTCTATATTAGTTAGATGCTTGATATTATTTTATATGTTCAGAGAAAAGTACAGCAATTATTGTACAATTAATCAATTATACTACATTATAGCTACAGCTCTCTCTATGTAATAACTTATTATATACGTTAAACACAACAAATCTCGAATATATCCTAAAAAATAACGAAAATGGTGACATCCGCATCCGCATCCGCGGATGTTGAAATCAAACATCCTCATCCGCATCCGCATCCGCGGATGTGAAAAAAATGACATCCGCTACATCACTAATATATATATATATATGCTTTTTCATACGAAGTGTTTGTGAACAGAATGTTTTATTTAATTCTTTTGGATATTATTATTTAATTGCACGTTGATGGGAATATGTATAAACGATAGAGATAACTGGGATGATGGGCGTATAAAATATTACCTTCTACGTTACTAATTTCCATAGAATATCGGTAATCTCTATGGGTGATGTAGACGTTTCGGTGCTCCTCAAACAGTACAATGAGGTACAGAAGTCGTTAGTTGAACTGAAACACCAACACGTGGTGTCAAATCAGAATAATGCGATTTCGCTAGAACAATTCCGTTCAGAGTTAGATGCGCTGAAAGAGACGCTCCTCCCAAAGCCCAGGTACTCAGTAGTTGTTCAGCAAGTCAGAACCCCAAAAAGCGCGTCGGGCAGCAAGGGAAAAGAAATCCCCTCCCCCAACTCCCCCCTGAATGTGGGGTGGAAACGCAGCATGCAGGAGAAGCGGTCAACCTCCCTCCCGTTCAAGAAAGGGCTCCTGCTCCCGATTTCACAATGAGGAACAAGTACTGTCCGATGCCAAGAGACGAGGCATCACTGCATTCTTCCTTACCTTCCACTACAAGGGAGAGGCGTTCAATTACTCAAACGTCTCACTCGGCGTGCAGTTCCCCCTCCTCCCACCGAAGAAGGAGGGGCACGCGCGTCCATCAGGATATAAACCCCGCTAACAGACCCTCACCAAGCCACAGAGTAGGGGAGGGGCCTCCTACCCCCCCAAGGTCGTGCCACCCATCCCCCAGGCAGGCGAATCCTGTTTCAGGGAGATTGAGGGAAGAGGACGGGTGGGTCACAGTTAACAGGCGCTCTTCACGGAGGGTTCCTCAACCGGTCTTCGCGGCAAGGCCACAGGTGAGGAATCTCATCCTCTTTGTGTCACAAATTCAGCTCTCGAACGAGGAAAACGATATTCGACACATGATGGAAGAAGTCTGTAGTGAACAGAGTATATTATTAGGTAATAAACTAAACACAAAATTTCCGTATTATAACTCATTTAAAGTAATAATTAAAGGTGTAAATTCGCATTTCAACCAGTACAATACGAGTCAGTGGCCAGACGGTATCATTGTTAAGGAGTTTATTCACTTCTCCAGGAGATTTGATAAGAGGCAAAATAATAATAATAATAATAATAATAATAATAATAATAATAATAACAATAATAGTAATAATAGGCGTCCTTACGGTAATGCTTGAAATCTGTACTGTGTATAATAACATACTAATAATACATTTTCTATCAGTCATGGCGGATAACTTGTTGAAAATAGTCTCATATAACGTAAGGTCAGTGAGGAATTCAATTGTAGATGTTCATAAAATCTGTGACAGTGCAGATTTGATACTCCTGCAAGAGCACCGGCTACCTATAAGCAAGAGCTAAAATTCCTCTCTACCATCCATGATGACTTTATGTACCATGCGTCATCAGCAGTAGACTTGTCAGATGAATTAATGTACGATAGATCTTTTAGTGGTGTTGCTTTCTTAATAAGGAAAAATTTGTCCAAACATATAAAATTTTTAACAAGCGATAATCTAGATGAATACATTGATTTGCTGGTCAAAATTAAGTCATTATCAGATAACCCCAAATATTCTCACTGTATAATAATGGGGAACTTTAACGCGCATGTAAACTCGGAATTCTTTGTAGAATTAGGCAACATGTGCAACTCGGCCAAATTAAGTATAAGTGATGTAGATATATTAGGAGTAACCAGCGATAATTTTACATACGTTAGTGATATGTGTGATACCACCAGGTGGATTGATCATTGTCTCACTAGTAATAATTAATCTAAAGGATCGAATTGTTAGAGTTCATATTCTGCATGATTTCCTTCTTTCTGATCATAGACCATTAGAACTATTAATTGATTTTACCAATTTATGCGCAACACGACATAACAAGAACTCAATAGGCAAAAATAATTGCGTCGATTGGTCTAATGTTAATATGCAACAGAGAATAGAATAGAAAGACAGAACAGGTCACCTCTTTAATAATTTAGAAATTTTGCATCTTGCCTGTAGTAATCTTTGCTCAAATGATTCTCACTGTAAACTCAGAGATAGGTATTATAGTAAGATAGTATCCCTGTTAAGAGAAGCAGGAAGCCTCCTGATTAAATCTTACAATTACACTGCCCAACAAAAAAAAATTGTTGCTGCTGATTTAATTCTAAGACCTGTTTCTGGATAATATTGATGTGCTGATTTCAAAAATCACCTTAGATTTTGTCCATCACATCAGGTTTTCGTGCAATGCAATATGCCTATTTTGGGTGATCCATGAAGGGCGCTTATCAAAATTGGTGATTTTTGAGACCTGTTAACAGCTGTTTTGCTGTTAAAATTTTATCTGTGGAATACGCAAATCTGTGCATTAAATCTAAAGGTCATGTACAACATATTAAAATCTTGGGTATCTGTGATTTCCCCAGGTGTGAGCGTGACGTCATGATCTGCTTTAATATGGATTCATTTTTTGCTTATTTAAAAACTTTTAATCACTTTATGTGTCAATATTACCATTGTATATTAAAGTTCACTCCCTGCACAATTGTTTACTTTTCCATGCTGATTCTGAGTATGTAAAAATTTATTTTTTGAAAAGAAAAAAAATTGGGCATAACCCTGCCAAAATGCGATATCTCCAAAATATCCGTATTTGATTGCTCGAAAACCTGACGTGATAGGCAAAAACTAAGGTGATTTTTGAAATCAGCACACCAAAGTTACCTAAAAACAGGTGTTAGAATTAAATCAGCAAAATTGGTGTTGGGCAGTGTTATCATACTAAGATTATTCCTGGATGGAATTATTTTATTGACCCCCTGAAGAGGGAATCGAAAGACGCCTATGATTTGTGGTGCTTTCATGGTAGACCCAGATTAGGACTAGTATACATGAATATGTGTAGAAGTAGGGGTCAGTATAAGGCGGCCATAAGGCGATGTAAACAGGAAGAAGTGTCTATTCGAGCATCAGAAGCCTGTGAAGCTCGCATAAATAACGATAATAACAAATTTTGGAAATTTGTTAAGAATCAAACGGGTGTCAAAAATGTCGTCCCTCCGACAATCGATGGGGTGTCGGGGGAGGATGAAATTGCAAAGCTGTGGAAAAACCACTACTCTAACATTCTTAACAGTGTGAGAGGGATAATAAAATAGATAGATTGCAGCGAAACGCCTGTGAGAGGGACAAGGGAAAATACTGTGATATCAGTTCCTGAAGTGAAGAGGTTAATTAAAGAGTTAAAGACTGGTTCTGCGTCAGGGGTAGATGACCTATCGATTGAGCACTTAAAATATGCCAATGACGTAGTATGTCTGCATATATCATTGCTCTTATCAGCCATGCTTGCTCATAGCTATATCCCTGCAGAGTTCATGAGGGTATATGTATATCTTGCCCCTGGTCAAAAATAAGTATGGAGACATTCTGTCCAACAATAATTACGGGCCTATTGCTGTCGCTTCGTGCTTCTCGAAACTACTAGAAAAACTCTTGTTACTCCGATTAAATGATTACCTATGAGTATCTCCTAATCAGTTTCGTTTTAAAAAGTCCCACTCAACTGACCTGTGTATCTTTGTACTTAAAGAAACAATATCTAAATATAGTGACAGTAATTTAACTATTTATAGCTGTTTCCTAGATATAAGTAAGGCATATGATAGAGTGAACCACAATATTTTATTTCAAAAACTAGAAGACAGGAAGGTTCCTATGTACATATTAAATTTATTGAAATTTTGGTATTCCCACCAATCTTATACCATTAGGTGGGGCAACGTACTATCCGAATGTTTTGGCTCCTCTTGCGGGGTGAGACAATGCTCCTTGCTCTTTCCTATGCTGTTTAATGTTTATATTGACGGATTAATTGCTTCACTTAATGAGGCAACAGTGGGATGTTGTAGAGATAACACAAGGATAAATAACTTAGTTTGTGCCGATGATATGGTGTTAATAAGTCCCTCTGTTAAAGTCAACTGTCTGTGATGCTAATGGCTGACTTTTCATGTTATGAGACTTGGCAGTGCGAACATTTCGTTTAGTATACAGTCGGACCAAAATAAATAGCACATACTTATTCTAAATAGCGCAATCTGGCAACCATTAAAATAAATATATATCTGCATTGATATATATGTATACACTCAGGCTTCTAAGCCACATTGCTGATTACACCTTCTAAGCCAATTAAGGCTGTAAAGAAATTCATTATGCTCCGAGACATGCCAACGTGAACATCTCTTCCTCTCTCTTTTACTTTCTTAGGTTAGGTCAGGTTAGGTCAGGGTTACCTCTTTGGGGGGAGGTCATTCTCCCTCTTTCCCCAAACACCTCTCCCCCCTTCATACAACTTTGGGGGCTAAAAATAAGTAACTTTAACGCGCATGTAAACTCGGAATTCTTTGTAGAATTAGGCAACATGTGCAACTCGGCCAAATTAAGTATAAGTGATGTAGATATATTAGGAGTAACCAGCGATAATTTTACATACGTTAGTGATATGTGTGATACCACCAGGTGGATTGATCATTGTCTCACTAGTAATAATTAATCTAAAGGATCGAATTGTTAGAGTTCATATTCTGCATGATTTCCTTCTTTCTGATCATAGACCATTAGAACTATTAATTGATTTTACCAATTTATGCGCAACACGACATAACAAGAACTCAATAGGCAAAAATAATTGCGTCGATTGGTCTAATGTTAATATGCAACAGAGAATAGAATAGAAAGACAGAACAGGTCACCTCTTTAATAATTTAGAAATTTTGCATCTTGCCTGTAGTAATCTTTGCTCAAATGATTCTCACTGTAAACTCAGAGATAGGTATTATAGTAAGATAGTATCCCTGTTAAGAGAAGCAGGAAGCCTCCTGATTAAATCTTACAATTACACTGCCCAACAAAAAAAAATTGTTGCTGCTGATTTAATTCTAAGACCTGTTTCTGGATAATATTGATGTGCTGATTTCAAAATTCACCTTAGATTTTGTCCATCACATCAGGTTTTCGTGCAATGCAATATGCCTATTTTGGGTGATCCATGTACTTAGATATTGTTTCTTTAAGTACATACAGGGTGTCCCGTAAGTCTGGACCCATAGGGATTTATAATATATTTTTTTATTATGTTATTATTATTATTATTTTATTATTATTATTTTTTTATTATTTTTTATGATTTTTATTTGTGGGGCCACTTGAAAGCCAAAGTGTACGAGGTCAAACTTCAGAACATTTTCCACCTTAAAGCACGCATTGTGGAGGCGTGTCAAGAAATTTCTGCGACTGTGATTCAGAAAGTGCTGCCGCAGTGGAGATTGTGTCTTCAACTATGTGTGCGACACAACGGCGGACACTTTGAACAGATTATGTAATAAATTTTTGGACTATTTTGTAATTTTATTATTTTTCCCTATGGGTCCAGACTTACGGGACACCCTGTAGATACACAGGTCAGTTGAGTGGGACCTTTTAAAGCCAAACTGATTAGAAGCAGGAAGCGACAGCAATAGGCCTGTAATTATTGCTGGACAGAATGTCTCCATACTTATTTTTGACCAGGGGCAAGATATATACCCTCATGAACTCTGCAGGGATATAGCTATGAGCCAGCATGGCTGATAGGAGCAATGATATATGCAGGCATACTACGTCATTTGCATATTTTAATTGCTCATTCGATAAGTTATCTACCCCTGACGCAGAACCAGTCTTTAACTCTTAATTAACGTCTTTACTTCAGAAAATGATATCAAAGTATTTTCCCTTGTCCCTCCCACAATCGTTTCGCTGCAATCTATCTTAAGATTATCCCTACTCACACTGTTAAGAATGTTAGAATAGTGGTTTTTCCACAGCTTTGCAATTTCATCCTCCCCCGACACCCCATCGATTGTCGGAGGGAGGACATTTTTGACACCCGTTTGATTCTTAACAAATTTCCAAAATTTGTTATTACACTGGTATGCATATGAAATTGTTTTGTCTGCTGTGAGTTTTTTCAACTCATATTATATAAATCGACCATGCTGAATTCGAAAATGACATTGGTTTTCCTCAATCAGGTCAGGTTTTTTCTCTATTGGCCATTTATTATAAGTCCAATTTTATCCCCAAATTTATTGATTTTTTTAGCTTAAACACTGTAGATACGAGTAATATTATAAGAACACTCGTGAAAAATGAAAACATTGTGTGAATAAATACTTTTATTCATACAATGAATATGGAAAAAAGTTTATTGAGGAAGGAATGAAGTTTTTTGGCTTTCCGTCTGTGTTTTTCTTCGGGCACGTCTCGCTTCAAACACCAGCAATAGTCCGCCAGCATATTGATATCCCAGTTTCCCTGGTACCTCTCTTCTATTATTTTGATATCTTGGTGAAATCGTTCACCCTGTTCCTCACTATAATCCCCGCAATTTTCAGGAAAATAGTCCAAGTGGGACCACAAAAAGTGCATTTTTATGGACATGCGCGACCCATGAGCTTTGAAAGCTTCCATCAAGTTTTCGACAACGGACTCGTATTCTGGACTTCTACGCTTGCCAAGAAAATCAGTGACAACTGATTTGAATGCCTGCCAGGCATTCTTCTCAGTTGGAGTCATTGCGTTTTCGAACTGAGTATCCTTGATCAAAGTTCGAATTTGAGGTCCATCAAAAACCAACCCCAGCATTTAGTTTAGCATCAGATATATGAGGAAATTTACTCTCGAGATATCGGAATGCTGAACCCTCCTTATTCATTGATTTGATGAAATTTTTCATCAAGCCCAGCTTAATACGAAGTGGTGGGAGCAAAATTTTTGTTGGTGGTACAAGGGGCACTGAAACGACATTATGCGACCCAGGTTCAAAATTCTCTCTGGATGCCCATTCACGCTGTGCATAGTGCTTCACATCCGCTCGGCTATCCTATTTGCAGAGGAAACATGGGTATTTCGTGTATCCCCCTTGCATTCCCAATACAAATGCCACAATCTGAAAAAAAATGAAAATATTTAAAGAATTTAGAGAATTCGTTCTATCAGATAAAAAAATCTATGCATTGGACTGTATCACTTCTGTCGGGAAGTTAAGTGTTCTTATACGCTCTCAAATAACCTTTGGAAAAACAACATAGTCAATAGCAATAGTTTACTTATGATATTAGTATTACCTTCAAATCTCCACAGATCCTCCAGTTATGTTGGTCGTATACGAGAGCATCCAGTAAAATTTTCATGTTATCGTAGCTCTCAGTAAGTTGTACGGAATGTGCTACAGGGACTGATGCAACCCTATTCGCAATGTTGAGAAGTACTGCTTTCAAACTTCGTTTAGACGAGTCTATAAATAGCCTCCATTCTGATGCGTTATATGGCAGGCCTAAGGATTCGATTAGCCCCTCAACATTGCAGCAGTACACTAAGGAAGAGGTATTTTCGTGCACTGCAAAAAACTTGCGGAATTCTTCCTCTCGTTTCCTATACCAGGAGAATGTTGTTCCCGGAGCCAGCAAGTTGTCCTCTCGAAGTCGTGAGCCCAAGATCTCGGCAGCTAATTTGGAAAGTCCTAAATCCCTGGTAAGATCATTAAGTTTGGCCTGGTTGAGAGGCCTCGGCTCATTTGAAGCGGTATTTTGAGGTATATACGACTGGGACTGGTCATTGGCATTGGTCATTGATTCATCATCAGAATCATCGAAGTCCAGGGTTTGAGGTGGGTCGGGTATTGGAATTCCAGGACCATGGGGTACAGGTCTCATAGCAGAAGGAATGTCAGGGTATACAACAATGTGTTTATTCTTCTTGTTAACTCCTGAAAATAGAAACACAGAAACATGGATATAAAACTTGCATATGAAATAGAAGAAGCATTCAGACAGTGGCGGCTCCTGAGGGAAGGCTGCGGTCTGTAAGATATGAAATAGGTCGATGGAGTCTGTATATTTTCTTTCTTTTTCATTCATATTGTCCCTTCGGGGACAATATGAATGAAAAAGAAAGAAAATATACAATCATTGTATATGTAAATGTAACTTGTATAACAATATGTATGTGTAAATGTATTTTCTATAACAATATGTATATGTAACTGTATGATTACCATTATGGTGAATATTATGCTATATATGGTGAATATTACATTATGGTGAATATTATGTCAAGTTTCATACGAGGATTTCAAAATATTTAAGAAAAATAAATTTATAAGCCCACCTTGGAGGTTTGTCATGCAGAAATAGCAATCTGTCACGTGATCCTTTCCTTCTCTCCAAATCATGGGAATTCCAAAAGGCAAAGATTTCGCTCTGCCTTTGCTCAATCTTCTCAAATTTTCAATGCACGTCTTGCAGCACATATGAGGGGCGAAATTTTTGTCCTGGTCCCCTAGCTTAATTCCAAAGTATGCTCTATACATTGTCTTCACAAATTTAGTGATTTGGGACTGGTTATTTGGCATGGTAACCGTCCCACATATGTAGCAGAATCTATTGGGATCATTTTTACACGCTCTATTCATTATGAAATATTTTATCTATATGCCTGAAAAGTAAAAAAAGATATTATACAAGTGAAACAAGTGATGATAGATGTTACTGTTCCAATTCCGCTTTGACAAAATCACGAAAAATTCGATTTTTATGAGGCCATAGCCGGATAACCTGAGCTGATTGAGAAAAACGGATTGCAGATTCAAAATCAGCAGGAAAACCTCTATAAGAATCACTTACAAAACCCTCGACAGCAAAATTGATGCATACCAGTGTTATCGTTATTTATGCGAGCTTCACAGGCTTTTGATGCTCGAATAGACTCTTCTTCCTGTTTACATCGTTTACATATATATATATATATATATATATATATATATATACAGGGTGTTTCATAACATGTGAGACGCTCTTTCAGGATGGATTCAGGACCAGAAAACAATTAAAAAAGTTTATATAAATATATGCCCGAAATCGCTTTGTTTCCGAGTTATAGCCAGTTATGTGTTCCAACAAGTATCCGCCTTACCTTTAAAGGAAGTGCTCAAAATGACCGCCTTGCGCTTGAATACACGCCTGAACACTCCTCGTCATAGACTGCCTGACGCGTTCAAACATTCCAGGTATTGCTCGGATTTTCTGGCATCCTTGTTCTACACGTTGGCAAAGCATTTCAACGTTGTCAATGGGTGTCACGTAAACGATAGATTTCAGATGACCCCACAGGTAAAAATCGAGTGGATTCAGGTCCGGGGAGCGAGCAGGTCACGCAATGGGTCTTCCACGGCATATCCATTTATTAGGGAAATGGTCATCCAAATAGTCTCTGGCTACTCGACTAAAATGAGGCGGAGCGCCGTCATGCATAAACCACATACGACGTTGGGCACCAAGAGGAACTTCATCTAGTAAATAGCTTAAATCATTCCTTAAAAAATTGGAATACGATTCTCATGTTAATCTTCCCGGCAAAACAAAAGGACGATTAAGTTGTCGGCAATAAGTCCTGCCCATACATTGATACTAAATTGTTGTTGGTGCCTTGACTGGATGATGGCATGCGGATTCTCTTCGGCCCAGTGATGAGTGTTGTGAAAATTGATGACGTCATTTCTTGTGAAGGCAGCCTCATCAGAAAACAACACGGAGAATAGAAAAAGAGGATCGCGAGCACACTGTTGAAGGAACCAAGTAAAAAAGCCTCTCGTGGTGGGAAATCATCTTAGATAAGGCCTTGTACTCTCTGAATGTGATATAGGTAAAGCTGTTGTTCCCGTAAAATTCTCCACACAGTTATATATCTTACACCTTCTGCTGCTGCTATCCTTCGGGCGCCTACACCAGGATGTTCCTCCACGCGATTCAGGACCCGCTCCTCCAAGTCAACAGTTCTGGCGCTGATTGGTCTACCGTCATCTAAAACTCATTTGTTGAATGATCTTGTATCACCAAGACGCTCGTCTATTCTCTGAAAGGTCTTCTTATCTGGCAGACGGCGATTCGGAAACCTTTCCGCATACAGACGTTTTACTGCGGCCGCATTTCACTCGGCAAGTACATACATGACATGCATGCCTGCCATTTCTCTGTTTGAATAAGCCTCCATTCTCATTTCAAATGCACACTGTCACTGAATAGCACAAAAACTTTTAAGGTTTTTTTTTCACTGTACTGCACTTATTCACGGTAAGAAGTTACGAATACGAACAGTGAAACACCGCGATGCACCTCTGACTAACTGATGGCTCTACACTCATGAAATATGTCGTAAAGTGTACGAAACATTACAGTCGGCAAGGCCATACATGAAATAAGTCTTGTACACACTCACAAACATTGTCGGCAAGCAATGTTTGTGAACAGTTTGCGGAAAGAATTGCTGGAACACAAAACGAGCTGTAACTCGGAAACAAAGCGATTTCGGGCATATGTTTATATAAACTTTTTTCCTTGTTTTCAGGTCCTGAATCCATCCTGAACGTGCGTCCCACATGTTATGAAACACCCTCTATATTAGGGTGGTTCTTAGCCATAGGGGTAAAAAAATCGTTTTGAAATGTAAATGTCCTTTCCCCAAATATTTTTCTATTTGGTGAAAGAATTACGTGTGCAAAATTTCCTCGAAATATATTAATATTTAGAAGCCGCTCATGACACTGAAATTTTAGAACTGCCACCTGTATATCACAACATGGTAAGAGGTAGCATATGCGACGTTCTAGCTGTTGGGATCCCAATAAAGTATAACCTTTTTAATTGAATTGCTGGAATCCAGGTCCCCCTCACCCAGTGGAGAGTATTAGCCGTTCAATGACGGGGGTTTCATGGGAACCAGCTTGCATCCAGCTCATTGTCGCCTGGTTAATGTCGACTTCCGGCTGTCGGGGAAATGCCGACGGTGCTCTGAGACGACCTGCAGAAGATACTGCAGCTGCTCTTCATCCTGAGTCAGATGTTGATTGAAGTCTTGAATAAGGGCAACAGCACGTTCCGCGTTGTCGTTCGTAACAGATAAGTTGTTGATGACATTCTTTGCCATCTGGTAGTCTTCTCTGGTCTCCCAAACCTCTGGGGCATGCTCCAGAAATTCATCGGGTAATCTCATTTTTCTGAATAGCTCTCTGGAGTTCTGGGTTACAAAATCTTCTAAGCCACAGCCCGCGATGGAATGAGACTCAATCCTACTGATTCTGGAAGAATCTTTTTCTCTCTTGTTCTTCAATGCATTTACCATCCGTTGTTTTGTTACTACAGGAACTTTCGGATCGAAAAATGAGAGCGATACCATCTCCTCTAAGAGATACCAAAGATGGAGTGCGAACTTCAATGAGGTGGCCTTGGAAATGTTCTTCTTGGTGTAGATATGTAGGCTCTTTAGAAGTGGCTCCCCGCTGCCAACGGTGCCGTGAACCACGCTTCAATGTAGTTGGTCACTGCAAAGCTGTTCACCTCGCGTAGGTTTTTCTCCTCACGAGCAGTAAGAGGGAACTCAGGTTGAAACATTCATACTTTCAGAGAGTAAATGACCTTAGACATCCACCGAGCCGTGACCGGACGGCTCATACCCGGACAACTCAGACCCGGACAACTCAGACCCGGACAACTCAGACCCGGACAACTCATACCTAGGACAATTCATACCTAGGACAACTCATACTCTCTTCATCAATTACCACCCTAATGTTGATCTTTTCATCTATATCCACCCCGAAAGTTTAAACTCTGCAAATTAACCAAAATAAGATAAGAAAACAATAACCACAAATTTATTATTTATTGCAAACATATAATAAATAGAGAACCATTATTTACATAGGATAAAATTTGAATGCCCGGTTAGGTCAACTGTACGCCCTTGACGATTGGTTAGGTTTAGTCGTGATATTTTCGTTAGTTTTAACGAAAATATCACGACTAAACCTAACAAATCGTCAAGGGCGTACAGTTGACCTAACTGGGCATTCAATGAACCCAACCGGGTATTCAGTTGACCTAACCGGCATTCAATGAACCTAACTTGGCATATATTATATATATATATATATATATATATATATATATATATATATATATATATATATATATACTGTATAACTTGCATGAATTTTAAATGTTTAAATTTAATTTTTAATTTTACAAAATAAATGTTTTCATTTCAAAATGTTTTCATTAATAACTTGCATGAATTCTAAATGTTTAAATTTAATTTTTAATTTTACAGAATAAGTGTTTTCATTAATTTTTTTTTTTTTTTCTGGTCCTAGGTATGAGTTGTCCTAGGTATGAGTTGTCCTAGGTATGAGTTGTCCTAGGTATGAGTTGTCCGGGTATGAGTTGTCTGGGTATAAGTTGTCCTGGTATGAGTTGTCCTGGTATGAACTGTCCTAGAACCCCACCGAGCATGGTGCAGTTCCCCTGGTGCCATAAAGCGAACTCCCCGAGGAGGAATACCTCCGAGAAAGATCATGGAGTGCTCCAGAAACTCCCGGTAATCATCTCTTAATATCTGTTCCTTGAGCTGCTGCCCAACAAATGCAAGGAGATCCGCATTCATGGCCTCATTGCTAACTCCTGTTATGTAATTTGCTTGATTGATGTTGTTCTATCGCTGTTGGAACCGCTTGAAAAGAAGTATCAGGTTGTAACATAAATTCTGCTCGATTAGAAAACGGACGATAGATAATAGAATAACCTCAAGATGATGTGAAATAGTTTTAGAAATGTTGCAAAATACGCGCGGCGACAGGTTCGCACAGGTTTTATCACAATACAGAATGATACAGAATGACTTAGGCTAGTGTAGGCTTAGGCTAGTGTAGAATTAGGCTAATGAATATTTTCTCTGATGTTTTTCATACAGTTACAACGCCACCCCTACGATATTACAGTAATTGAAAAAACATGGAGCCCACGAAAGAGCATATTCAACATGTGATGCTGTATGAGTTCCATAAAAGATCTAACGCTAGTGAATTCGTAAGAAACATTCAAAGAGTTTATGGAAATGATGTTGTGAGCGAATGGATGTGTAGGAGATGGTTTGAGAAGTTCAGAAATGGAGACTTCAGTCTGAAAGATTATCAACGAACAGGACGACCAAATGAGTTAGATGAAGAGTTGCTGAAGGCAACACTGGAGGAAAACCCAACGGTAACTGTAAGAGAACTTGGCCTGCAACTCGGCGTTAACCATATGACTATTCATCGTCATTTGAAGCTGTTAGGAAAAGTAGTGAAGGTTGGAAAATGGGTTCCGCATGATTTGTCACAAGCGAATCTTCAACATCGAATCGATATTTGCACATCACTGCATTCTCGGCAACTGCAGGCATCGTGTTTGAATCGGATCGTCACTGGGGATGAAAAATTGGTACTCTATAACAATATTAAGCGTCGACATTAGTGGCTTAGCCGTGAAACAAAGCCTGAACCACAGCCAAGGAATGGACCCATTCCAAAGAAAATTTTGCTATGCGTTTGGTGGGATATGCAAGGCATTATTCACGTTGAGCTTCTGCCAGATAACCAAACAATCACAGCTGAAGTCTACTGCCAACAACTCCAACAATTGAAGATGGCATTACAAGAAAAACGTCCGGCATTAATTGATCGCAGAGGTGTTCTATTCCACCAGGATAACGCGCGCCCTCACACTGCTCCAGTCTGCTCGAATCACCACTGCCCAATTGGAGGCATTTGGTTGGGAAAAAATGCCTCATTTCCAAACATTGCACCTTCAGACTACCATTTATTCAGAAGTCTGCAACACCACCTAGATGGACAAAAGTTGCAATCCAGTGAAGTTATCGAAAAGGAAGTGATCGCTTTTTTTAACTGGAAACCAAGGGATTACTTCGAACGTGGCATAAAAAAACTTTTCTACAGGTGGGAGGAGATTATAGAAAAAAGGGAATTATATTGATGATTAATTTGTCATTATGTCCTTTAATTTTTGTTCTGAATGAACTAAAAAATCGAGCAGAATATATTTTACAACCTTATACTTCGGGTCCAGATGTTCCACCATGGCAAGCAGTGAATGCTGCCCCAAAGACGAGCTCAAGGATGTGATGGCGACAGGCGAAGTAAAGCAGGCTCTTCAGTTTTTTCTCCAGAAAGATGCATGCTCCTGAGTGACGACCGGTGTTACTTGCAGTGGTGTCAAACCCCATCCCAATGACTCGATCTTGTAGGCCCCACTTTTTTATTTCTCCTACAACTGCCTTTGCCTGATTTTCTCTAGTGTTACTCGGTATCTTCGGAACTCCGAGAAGCTGTCGAACAATAACACCAGATATCAGCACGGAGAGGCGATCAACTTGATTTTTTTCCTGTAATATCTGGCAAGAGTTTTCTGTCCCAGTGTACGATGAGCGGCACATTGACAGCAAACTCCGCCTTCGGAGCCCTGGCGATTTTGCTGCGATGAAGTTACCGCTGGCGTCTCATTGAGGCACGGTTGATACTGTAATCTTCAATGTTATGTCCAAGACCCCGTGCTGTCTCCACGATCACAAAAGCTGCCTTTCTTTCAGTTAGTTTTACATAATCCAATGCAGCAGCGAGGGAGAGAGACACAATGTTTGTTGTGGCTCAGCACCTTTTGGATGAAGACGCCCCACTTATTTCTTCCTGAAGCCTGGCTCCTCCATCTTCTTCACCCGCAGATGATCTACTTTCTTCTTCGCTGCTGCTGCTGGGAGCCAATAGGATACTTGTAGATGAACTTGTTTGCTGGGACGCATAACGAAGACGTCTCTTCTCGATAGCTTCTGATCTTTGTGCCCCTCGTTTCTCTTTCTTATGGAGAGTGATGTCGACTTGACCCATGGATCCCTTTCGTCCCTGCTCTCGCTGAGCCAGTAGAAAAAAGCGGTCCTCTTGGATGGTAATGAGAGTAAAGGCATCAGCATATGCGACTTCAAAAAGGTTTTCCAATTTCTGCTGAAACGCCTTTACTTTCGCCTCCTGCTTGCCCGATTGTCTGTTTTTGTTCTTCATTAGGTCGATCCATTCCATATGCAACTTTTTAAGCTTTGACAGCGAATTGTCCTTCCGCCTTGCTCGAATTCGTGCTCGATTCCAAAATTTCTCCACCTGCTGAATCACATGTTCTTTCTTGAACATGTGATAGTGCAAAAAAAGGCTCAAAACTTGTTTATTGGATGATAGTTTGGAGCCAGTCAATTTGGTAATTGGGTAACCCAACAAATATAACTTATATTTCGATCTAGTCGAAGACATTTTTTGAAATTGTAAAATGAAAGGAAATAAAGTAATGGTCAGAAGCACAATAAATATAACACAATAAAATGCTAATAGTATAAACAATATAGTGGTAAAAACACATTAAATCTTTCTACAATAATCCAAACACATATGTCTCGTGAGCAGCACTGACCACAACCGGCTGACACGATAAACACGTGTGAACTGGTCTAGGCTTCCCGCTACACGTTTATCTCTAAATTGGTCAGAAGAGTAGACGTCAAGGTCATTGAGCGACCTTTTAATCTTAACCTCTTTGTAAAATATTTTAAGTACAAGGGCCACTCAATATATTTTGCCCCACCTTTTTTTTTTCTTTCCAAGTTTCCTTGTAAGTTTCAGAAATTTTATACACAAGCAGTTACATACTTTTTTCACAAGTTTTTATTTTTCCACATAGTCTCCATCCTTTTCTACGGCTTTTCTCCACCTCGAAACAAGGGCCTTTATTCCTTGCTGGTAAAAGTCCGCTGGGTTCCGCTGGAGCCACCTCTTAACCTCCTCAACAACCTCATCGTCACTCTGAAACTTTCTTCCACGAATAGCATCCTTCATTGGCCCAAACAAATGGAAGTCTGAAGGTGCCAGACCCGGGCTGTTTGGAAGGTGGGGCAAAACAGTCAAACGCATTTTTGTGATGGCCTCTCTTGTTTGCAATCTGTTGTGTGGTCTTGCGTTATCGTGCAAAAAAAGGACGTCTTTCAGTTTTCTCTCCGGTTGAACTCGCTTTATACGTCTCTGGAATCTCTGTAGGGTAGCAGTATATGCCTCTGAGTTGATTGTTTGTCCTTTCTTCATAATGTCCACCAGAATCACCCCTTTCATGTCCCAGAAGATGGTGGTCATAACCTTTCCTGCAGAGGAAGCCATTTTGAACTTTTTCTTGCATGGGGAGTATGCGTGATGCCACTCCATGGATTGGCGTTTTGTTTCAGGTTCAAAGTGGTGTACCCGAGTCTCATCTCCACTCACAATTCGTGAAAGGAAGTCATCCCCTTCTGTCTCGTATCGAACCAACGACTCAGAAGCAATTTCTTTTCTTTGGGCTTTGTGATCTTCAGTCAGTTCGCGAGGAACAAACCGTGAACACATTTTTTAGTATCCCAGTTGCTGAATTATCGTATTCATACTTCCTTCACTAATTCCTAGGTCCAGTGATAGTTCCTTGTATGTGACGCGCCGATTTGATCGAATGATGCTGTTAGCACGTTGCACAGTGTGCAATGTCACAGCCGATGCCGGGCGACCGCTGCCTGGCTCATCATCGGGCTGGCTCTCCCTCTTTCCGATGATCTCTCACGTTTAGACCATCGTCCAACTGTGCTTCGATCAACAACAGCATCTCCGTAAACGTTATGTAGACGTTTGTGAATATTTCCAACTGTTTCCTTCTCTGCGGTTAAGAACTCGATAACAGCTCTCTGTTTACGACGCACATCACTGTCAGACGCCATTTTCGAAACTGCGTTAACCATCGGTTTTATAAAAGGGCGTTTAAAAGCGGTTTTATACAAGGAGGGGCGGTTCAAACTGGAAAAATTCGGTTATGTGAAGCACAGAAATTTCAAACTTACAGCCCAAAAGACATTTCAACCCCATTGCCTATTATTTAACTAAGGAAAAAAAAAGGTGCGGCAGAATATATTGATTCCCGCTAGTACATTGTTTTTTCATCAAACGAAACGATTCTAGGTGGTAGGAGCAAAGAATTTACAACCTTTTCCTCACGAGTGTAACTCACTTCTACCTTCAACAAAAAAAAAGGTTCCAAAACAAGACATCAATTTGTACATTTGTTTTAGTTGTAATGTATTACTTTAGTTAATTTTACTTTAAAATAAATTTTCCTATAAAACCGAACTTACGGAATACCCTGTATATATAGTTTACATATCGGGTGATTTTTAAATATCTGACACTTTCAAAGTTTGTATTTTTTTATTTAGTGAAATAAAGCATGAAATTATTACTGTACCTTCTCTACACATGAGGACTTAGTTCCCTAGTGCCAAAGATACTCCATATGATGTTCTAAAATAAAACTAAACAGTAAAAGTCACGCGATAAAAGGTGCACAATGAAACGTCATGCCTCAGGCAGCTCAAATCGACGGAGAACACTCCGTAAAACAAGATTTTGAGGGCGAACTTTTTCAGAGAAATAATAAAGCCAGAAAGCGAGTCCCTCAGACAACACTGACAACAAATTAGAAATTTTTTCCTCTTCCTCAAGTAAAATAGGTTGATTCTGGAAAACATTTTGCACGCAGAATATGAATATGGATGCGAAATGTTTCCATCACCCACAGTTTTTGAAAAATTTGAATTTTGTTTAAAAACCAGGAATATGTAGTTGTAATTGGCAGCATTAGGACTACACTCTTCTGAAGGTACTGGGGCCGAAGGTGGTACTGTGGCGCTGAAAATGGCTAAAATAGCAATTTGATGAATTGCACTTAATGGGGAGACCAGTGGCTTACCAATAAATGTAGGGGTACAACTGGAACAGGAATGGTCGCGCGGGATAATATATATACAGGGTGGCTCAAAAGTCGCTCATCATAGGAATTTTCAGTGTTGACTATTATATATTTTTTTTTTTCTTGTACGTAGGGGATGGCCGCAAAATTAACAATAACAATATTATTAATTTCGTAGTCATTCCCTACCTAAAAGAAAAGTAATAATATATTATAATCAACACTGAAAATTCCTATGATGCGCGACTTTTGCGCCACCCTGTATATATATATTACGTTAAAATTATTAAACAACTACACATTAAACTAATGTTACGTTCAGATGTCTCAACTGCAATCGCTGATTGACAAATCATTAAAGTACCATCAGTAAAAATGACTGGTACAGGATCCAACAAATATAATATTGGATGTCGCTTCAAAGTTTGAGCTCTGACTGCATTACACATAAACGCACCTGTCCAGTCAAAACTTGTGAAGACTTGTCAGGGCGTGAGTCATGCAGTTTCAATTAGTGTATGACATGCGCGTCCTCTGCAAAGTTTTGTGTTGTGAAGTGCATTTCACGCATTTGTTTTGCGTTTTATATTTAACCGTACAAATATTTCTTATTGTGTCTGTGGTAAAATTTAAACACTAAATCCTGCCTTCCTCCGCCGTAAAGCTTCGCTTGTTCGCTCCCCTCATCTTTTTCAGACTCTCAATAATTTCCCCTACAACCGCCTTTTTTCTATGTCGGAGCTGAGATCGGCGTTAGCTTCTTGCGGCAACTCTGCTCCCGGCCCTGACGGCATTCATTTCGAAATGCTTCGCCACCTCCACCCTTCGGTTTCTTTCTTTCTCCTCACATTCTATAATTGAATCTGGGTAGGGGGCACCTTCCCCTCCTGTTGGAAGGAAGCAGTAGTGCTCCCCTTTCCTAAACCCGGTAAGGACCCGACATCTCTCAATTACCGCCCAATAGCCCTCACTAACTGCCTTTCAAAACTTTTAGAGAAGATGGTTTCCCGGCGACTGATGTGGCACCTAGAACGCCACAATTAGCTTTCTCCTAGACAGACCGGTTTTTGCAGGGGCCCTAGTACCAGTGACATTTTAGTTCAGTTGGAAACTGCGGTCCGTGTGTCATTTGCAGAGCGACGTCATCTTTACGCAGTCTTTTTTGACTTAGAGAAAGCGTATGACACCACCTGGCGGTGGTGAATTTGCCGAAAACTTTATCTTTTGGGTTTTCAAGGTTTTCTCCCTTCCTTTATCTCCAACTTTCTGACTTCCCGTTCTTTTCGAGTTCAGGTGGGTACCTCCCTCTCTTCTGTGCATTCGCAGGAGGAGGGAGTCCCCCAAAGCAGCGTCCTGAGCGTCGTTTGCTTCGCCTTGGCGATCGACGATGTGGTGACGGCTCTGCCCCCGGGGATTAAGGTCACCCTTTATGTCGACGACCTAGCTATATACTGCTCTGGCTCCCGATCTGCCTTCCTTGATCCTCCAGCGGGCCCTGGATTCAGTTTCCAAATGGGCCACAGACCACGGGTTCCGATTTTCCCCTACAAAAACGGTGACAATGCACTTTTGCCGACGCCAACGCTGCACTGCCGTTCCCTCTCTCTCTCTTTATGGATCACCAGTCCCCGTTGTGCCCGAAACTAGATTTCTGTGTCTCCTCCTTGATTCCCGCTTCGTGCTTTCAGACTTGTACCCTTCTCAAGTTCCTCTCTCATACTGACTGAAGTGATGACCGCCATACTCTTTGGCGGCTCTACCACTCTCTGGTCCAAAGTAAGTTGGATTATGGCTGTCAGGCCTATTCCTCTGCTCCTGCCTCCGCTCTGCGCATGCTGGACCCGATTCGCTCCTTAGGTGTGCGCATCAGCACTGGTGCATTCCGATCTTCTCCAATCGTCAGCCTGTATGCAGAGAGTGGCCATCTCCCATTGGATGTCCATCGTACCTTGGAGCCAAGGCTCTCAAATACCTTTTTCGTGTTCGGCAGTTCTCTCCCACCCGAGTCTTCCAATCCCTCTTCGGTCCTTTCACTGCGGCATGCTTTGACCGTCATCCCCACTTGAGCCGACCGTTTGGTCTCCGAATGGCTCCCGTCTTGTCTTCTCTGGGGGTGGAGGGGCGAGTGCTCTTCTCTCCCCCCTCCAACTAAACCCCCATGGACCATTCCTCCTCTCCGTATCTGCTCCCTCCTTTCTACTGTACCAAAGTCCCAGTTCCATCCAGCCGCCCTTCGGCAACTATTCTTATCCCATTCCTCTTCCCATGCTGATTCTATCCCAGTGTTCACAGACGGCTCTCGCTCTCCACTTGGAGTGGGTTGCGCGGCCGTCTTCCCATCGGAAACTAAATCATTATCCCTCCCCCAGCGGCTTCCATCTTTACAGCGGAACTATCGGCTATTCTTTTGGCCCTTCGTCTTCTTTTTCAGCTCCCCTCTACATCATTTATTATTTATTCCGATTCCCGTAGCGCTCTTGAGGCCCTGTCCTCTCTTGTTTCTTCGCACCCACTGGTGCGGCAGATCCAGGACTGGCTGGTCCTTCTTTCATCACGCCGTAAGGTAGTCGCTTTCTGTTGGGTACCTTCCCACGTTGGTATTCCGGGCAACGAACGCGCGGACGCCGCAGCGAGGGAGGTGTCTTCCCTGCCTTTCGACCCTAATACGCCTCTCCCGGCGTTGGACTTTACGAGGGTTTTCCGGAAGGCATTCCTTCGTTCGGCGGTGGCAGCACTAGTGGGAGGATGTGACCGGGAATTCCTTGAGGGCGTTGAAGTCCACGATTCGACGGTGGCCTTCCTCCTACCAGCGTGACCGACGGTCAGAAACCGCTCTGATACGTCTACGCATCGGTCATACTCGCCTCACGCATGGACATCTTATGACGGGAAATGTTGGCCCCTCCTGCCCATGCGGCATTTCTTTCTCTGTTTCACATCTGCTTTTAGTTTGTCCTGCCTTTGCCGTTGCTCGCTCCCAGTTCCTCCCCTTTTTGCCCTTCAGATTCCACTCTTACTCTTACTATGTTGTTGGGTGACTCTACGCCAGTACTTAAGGACACTCTTTTCTCTTTTCTTCGTCAAACTGGCTTTCTACTCTCGATTTAATATGACTTGGGTGTAATTTCTTCCTCCCTTTGCTGATCCTGGTGTTTTTCCTTTTCTCTCTCACGACTTTTCCTTAACTAGTGCTCCTTCAAATTCCTCCTTACCCCATCCCCTTGTGTTCTCTCTTTCCTCTAGTTTCGGCGCGATATGACCTTAGTAGTTGAAGCGCCGGTGAAGCACTGCTATTCATTCATTTAAATAACTACAAAATTGCCTCGGAATTGGCGACATAGCCTATTGGAAATGGAAATAATTGCCATACATAGGACCTAGTATGGAGGCATTGGGTCTACATAATAACAAGAAAAACGTATTATTTCGTATCAAAATTTTCCATTGCTGACTCATGAAAATTACTTCGAGAGAAGAAATAATGAAAACACATAAATTACACGTCTGGAGGACTTTGTAAAGTCAGCGAATTTTCAAGAAAAGGAATTTTATATTAGCTCATCTCAGAGCTGCTTAGTTACAGCAATGCTTTAAGCAAGGGAGACGTAGTTAATCTTCCTATAAGTTTTGAGTGAATACAAGTAATATAAAACTAATAATTCAAAAGGATAGGCCTATGCCTTCAGGTATTTAAGTGTAGTGAATGCCTATATTAATTAAACCGAATAAACTCGTTGTGTAACTCCATCGCCTACATCGAAAGAGAGCCAGAAGTGAGGCCCAACGAAATAATAAGGTATGGTAATTTCCTTCTTTACCATTAGGCAGCGCAAAATACCAAAGGCATATAAATTAAACATTAACCAAAAAAAAACACTATTTAACGAGGTCTTTTGGAGACCTCCACAAACATAACTTTTTAACGAAAAAACATAGGGTTTTTGCAGTTCAACTCTCCAACAATATCTGCTGGAAATTTCCAATGGATGAGGGTGACGGCAATAAACGATAACCCTATATGGTTTTTTTATATGGTGGCTCGTGTGGGGAACCGACCCCTCTAAAATTTACCCTAAGACAAACAGGGGTTAGGCTTAGCTCGTTAGGCCTAACCCTAACTGTACTTTAACGTTCCTAACGTAACGATCGGCGAAGGCTAAGGCCGATCATAAACCGTAAACAAATCCTCATTCATTTAACAGGCTTAACTCACCGTAGGTCCTATAAAAATAGGCCAATTTCAACCTTGGCCTATTTAGTATGCCCGCTTTACCCTAAGTCTATTTATTAGGTCCTACTCTTTAAACTCAAAGCAAAGCCTCATTTAACTTAGTAGACCCACAACATAGGCCTATTTAGTAGGCGCACTTTACTTTACCCTAATTAATGGGCATTCAACAAACGAGTAGAAAGGACGCGCCAGTGCCCGAAACAATGATGCCACAAGAGTGCCCAAACAATGATGCCATAAAAGTGCCAAAAATGCTAGCCCTAAATTAAGTGAATTTTTCACTAACCTTACAATTATGAGATGGATATATATATGTACACCTTAACTTAATATATACAAGCAATGCTGCATCAATCAGCTTAGTCATCATATCGTCTTGGGCTCTTCCTCTTCTAGATTTTCTAACACTCCCCAGCGAAGAGGCATTGTTGTCATTACCTTCTGCAAGTTTAGCCAAGCCTTCTCCATGAGGCTGTAACTCAAATGTTTCATCTTGACTATCCGTGTTTTTGCTGATTTCTAAAGCATAAAGTTTTTGTATAGGTCTCCTTAATTTTCCTCCTGAAGTCTTTACCAGTGCAGACCTAACTAAATTGTCTTTGCCAACAAACAACTCTTCAATTATGCTAAGCTTCCAGCATTGCCTTGGTCTTTCATCCCCAATCATTGGCACTTCTCAAACCTTGATACAATTTGCATTGGAGCCCTTTACATTGCCTGATGGGCAGTAATTGAGTTCTGGCAAGTATTCCATCTGCCACCTCTTCCATAATTGATCTTGTAGTTCTTTAAGGTACTTCAACCATCTGGTTAACTTTTCTTGACTGCTCTGGATAGTCTGTAAGTCTCCTGGCAAACTGGGGCTTGATGTTAATCGTTTACCACAAAGAAAATGATTTGGTGTCAATGGCTCTGCATCCTGCATACTGTTATAAACAAAGGTGATAAGGCCTGCTGTTCACCATTGCTTCTACTTCACACAAAACAGTGCAGAATTCTTCTTTGCTCAAATGAGCATTAGCTAAAAGTTTCTTAATGGATACTTTACACTTCTCACTAGCTTTTCCCAAAATCCTCCCCACCATGGTACTCTCTCAACAATAAACTCCTACTGTACCCCATGGTGTGAAAATTAGGATTGGAATCCCTCCTCTTTTAGCAAGGACCAAACTTCTTGGAGTTCCTTTGCAGCCCTTTTGAAGATTTTTGCATTATCCGATATGATTTTATTTGGGAAACCCCTTCTCTTTACAAACCTTTTAAAGGCCAAAAGAAATACATCACTACTTAAGTTGCTTACCAACTCCAAATGGATTGCTCTGGTGGTAGCACATGTGAAACGACATATATAACCTTTGCTCATAGACAAAGACTGGCCCTGCAAAGTCTACTCCCACTATTACAAATGGGCGGCAGGAAAGACACACCGTTCTCTTGGAAGTGGAGCCACCTTTTCATGATAAGGCTTTGCACTCCAACGCTTGCAAACCACACATTTATGCAAGACCTTTTTTACTACTTGTCTCTATTATCACTTCTCTAATTCCAGCATGCAACAACTTATGATGAGTATCCAGGATCAAAAGTCCCACAAATTGTCCCCCAGAAGGTAGCAAAATTGGATGTCTTTTCTCCTCTGAAAGCCCAGAAAACCGTAGTCAACCTCCTACTCTCAATAAATTCTGATCCAAAAACACATCCAAACCTTTGAGAGCAGAATGTGTTGGTAGAACCTGTAATGGACTGCTGGTGAGCAATTTTCTCTCTTCACCAAATTTTTCCTTCTGCACATATACCACCCAGTATTGCCTGGCTTGCTGAATCTCCTTACTGCTCACAATTCTTTCCCTTCTTGTTTCTCCCTTAATGTTGTCTGTAAATCTATATACCCATGCTGTCACTCTTAACCTTTTCAGACTGCTAATGTCCTCAAACCTCAATATGGGGTCTTGTTGCATAACTTGACAACTGTTCACAGTGCATTTTCTCATCTCACTCACTCATTCTTCTTCAGCCTGGCATTCTCCTACAATTGGCTGATTAGAATGCCAATTTTCACTTCCAAGTTTTAGTCACTCTGGCCCATTCCACCACAAACTTGACTGTGCAAGATCTTTCACTGAAATTTCTCGTTGGATTTTGGGTGCCTGGACAATGCTTCCATTGCTTTGGACAGAGCCGGCCCAAGCAAATGCGAGGCCCAGTTCGAGATTTTTAAAGTGGGGCCCTAGGTTAAAGTTACCTACCCAGAGTGGGTGCATGCTTACTGAAAGAAAAGAACAATGATTCAGCAACAATTATCATTTATTTTGGATGTGATCACAACAAAACCTTTCTGGCTTTCATAGTGGCAAATTCGGCAATGAGGTCTGTATAGTTACAGTTTCTCGCAATGTCGTTTTCAATGAAGAGGATCGCCAGATTACTGAGTCGATCCTGCAGCATCGTCGACCGTAAATACGTTTTCATTAATTTCAACTTTGAGAAACTTCTTTCCCCAGATGCAACAGTAACCGGAATAGTCAGTAGTATTCGTAATGCAGTCGTGAAATTCGGGAAATCCACAGAACGATTGTTCAAAGTGATGAAGCCCAATATCTTCAGTGGATCACTTTGTATATCTTGTGGAAGAATCGTTTTCAAGGCTTCATTTCCTCAGCAAGCATGAATCCATCAATGTTGCGGTCTTCTCCATCAGTCAGTTCAAGTTCGAGATCTTTGCTGTGCTTACGTAGGTCTGTCTTGGACATCTACAGATCTACAGAAGCTAAGGCTAACAAAGACCCTAAGATCCACTCTAAGGTTAGCCCGAGAGAAAGGAAAGAGTAGGGGGTTAAGAGAAGAGAATAAGGGGTTAAGTAAGTAGCAACACCTATCACTCGTGGGTTGACATTCATTCAGAAAAAGAGAAATAAAGACTCACCATCATCATCCGCCGGCCACTGCCGACATGTCAGAAAAATAGTCGGAGAGAATAGAAAAGGTTGCAGAACGGTCCTCTACTCCATACGGAGGTAGAGCCCACTCTGCCGGAAAGGGGTGAAAGATGAAAAGAAGAAAAATAAGAACACTTACAAACCATGCAACACATTCTTAACTCAAAGAACAACACATTCTTAATTAAAAGCAACACACTTCCAGCTGTTGCAGACCGATCCTCCACTCCATAGGGAGGTAGAGGATGCAGCCCACTAGGCTGGAAAGGGGTGAAAGATGAAAAGAATAAAATAAGAACGTATTACAAACCATGCAACACATTCTTAACTCAAACACTATCATACCATGCAAACTACAGACATGCAATAAAGAGAGTTATAGACAAGCAAATAAGGAGAGAAGAAGAAAAGAAAAAGTATAAAGAATAACAAAAAGCGGGGTTAGTTTACGCAACGAGTTACAACTAATTGTTAGTCTAATTTTTTTTTTTTTTTGCTGGCATATCACACGCTGGCATGTCACAAGCTGGCATTAATCGTCAACAGACTCATCCCCGATTACCACCTCCAGAGCTCCTGTTGCCGATTGTTTTTTATTTTAAACAACGTTAATATTTTTAAAATGCCTATCTAGACGGTTTTTAAACACATTAACGCTGGTAGAGTTCACGACGGGCGCGGAAAGATTATTCCATTTATCAATTACTTTAAACGTAAAGAAGTTTTTAGTGATATTAGTAATGAAACGTCTGCCACGCAACTTAAATCCGTTATTACGAGAATTGCTATTATCGAAAGTGAACAGTTTATCAAATTTTACGTTATCGATGTTATTAATGATTTTGAAAACTTCAATAAGCTCCTCCCTCAATATCCTAGTTTCGAGTGAATGCAAGTCTAACTCTTTAATCCTATCTTCATGAAGCCAAACTTTGAGTGATGTCCTCTCAGTTGTTCGAATCGTCGTTCCAGGGAGGATATGTCAGTGTCTAAAATTGCGTTAAACCGAAATTTTAAATTTTTCTTCAGCATCTTCAATTGGATGGTCTTGACCTTCATAGGAAAACATCTTTCGTCTGACCTGTGTTGTCTTCAGTAGTATGGTGGCAAAATGGGAGAGTGCAATGGAATTGCATAATGTTGCAAGGCACCCCCTCCCCCTGGTGCCACCCCCACCCCCTTTGTTGCAAGGCACCCTCCACCCCCTTGGTGCCAAACCCCCCCCTTTGTTGCAAGGCACCCCCATTTGTTGCCAACCCCAAAATGGAGTTGTAAAGGGTATGCAACTTCGAGGCATCCCCCAAACTGAACCCCACAAAGGGGAGTGCCAACCCTTTGTTCTCACCCCAAAAATGGGGTTGCGAGGGATATGCAACTTGGAGGCGGAGTTATCCCCCAAGCTGAAACCCCCAAAGGGGCAGAGAAAGGAAGAGGGGGAGCCTCTTTAGGGGAGAAGTTGGGACAGCCTCACCCCCCAAAGGGGCAGAGAGAGAGAGAGAGAGAGAGAGAGAGAGGAAGAGGAGGGAACCCAGAGGAAGGGTGTTCGCTTGGCAGTAGCCAAGCTCATATGAGTCCTTCAGCCACCCAGCCGCTCTCTTATAGGCCCTTAATCAACCAGTTGGTTGAGTTGTCAGATTGCGCTATGTATTAAATTATTCAATATATTAATCAGCTAGTTGGCTGAGTTGCCAAATAGCGTTAATTATTTTTTTAAACCATATATTAATGTTGGCTTAGAAGGTTGAGTTGCCAGATAGCAATATTTATTTAATTAATCCTTATATTCTTCCGTCATCTGGCTTAGAAGGCTGAGTTGCCAGATAGCAATATCTGTTTAATTATTCCATATATTAATCAGTCAGTTGACTTAGAAGGCTGAGTTGCCAGACTTCTTTATTTATTAAATTAATCCTTATATTCTTCCGTCATCTGGCTTAGAAGGCTCAGTTGCCAGATAGTAATATTTATTTAATTATTCCATATATTATTCAGCCAGTTGGCATAGAAGGCTGAGATGGCAGATAGCAATAATTAATTATTTAAACCATATATTAAACAGACAGAACCAATGGGCGCCACAGTCAGTTGGTTTAGAAGGCTGAGTATTGCGCTATGTATTTAATTAATCCATATATTCCAGTAGGCTTAGAACACCGAATTGAGAAATAGCAATTAATTAATTATTCTGAAATCCGCTTTAGAAACTAATGATATAATTGTGTACAAGGAATAAATAAAACACCAATACATCATTCTGTTTATTTACATGAATTAATGGAAATACAATGGGGCATATATATGATCAAATAATAGAATGGAAAATATATATAATCATACAAAACGGTGCATTATCAAAATATTAGTACAGGAAAAATAGTTATATTAAATATATTGAAAATATACAAAACATAGTATTATCAAAATATTAGTACAGGAAAAAGTACATAGTTATAATAAGCAGAATCGTTATTTATTTAATTATTCTTTATATTCATCCGACAGTTGGATTAGAAAGTTGAATTGTCAGCTTCGTTACTTATCTATTTGACAAATAGCAATTAATTAACTATTCTGAAATCCGAAACCAAACAAATGATTTAATTGAGTACAAGGAATAAATAAAACAACAATACATCATTCTGTTTATTTACATGAATTAATGGAAATACAATGGTGCATATATATGACCAAATAATAGAATGGAAAATATATTGAAAATATATAAAACATAGTAGTATCAAAATATTAGTCCAGGAAAAATAGTTATATTAAATATATTGAAAATATACAAAAAATGGTAGTATCAAAATATGAGTACAGGAAAATACATAGTTAAATTAAGTTGCAGCATCTTGCAACACATTGGAACATTACACTGCAACATCTTGCAACAGTGCATTTGCAACATTGTGTCGCAACATTTGCAACATTGCTGGTCGCCATAGCCAGAAAAAATTGGTAACTATGGTGATAGCCATGACCTAATGATCAATTGGGGTTCGAGACCTGTTGGTAACCATAGTGATAGCCACGGCCCAATGATCACAAAAAGTTGGCTTCCAGACCCGGCTTCCAACCACGGCATAATGATCAGAAAAAAGATGATATATATATATATATATATATATATATATATATATATATATGTATGTATGCTTTAAAAGAGAACACATTACATAAATTTTATATTTTAGAAGTACAAACATCAAATTTTATTTTCTATCTTCTTCCATTGTTTGCACAGGTGCGAACTGAAATGCCCGGGGATATATATATATATATTATATATATATATATATATATAAGCAAAAATCAAGTTTGATAACTAACTTTGTATAATGGGCTCTTAAAATACTAAAAAAAAAAAAATTTAACCCCAATAAGGAAAACTGAGAAATAGACAGCAAACCCCTAAAATTCACTAATATTGGGCATTAATATTTTAAAATGATAGTCAAACGTTCAATACCGTACCAAAGGTGGCCTTAATACACTTAAGCTCACGGAGAAAAAAGGAACGTGTATAAAATGAAATCAGAACGGAAAAGTAGTTGAGATGGTACGTGGCGACAGTTTTATCTTCACGACAACTCTATGTTTTTCATATCAAATAATGTTAACGTGTATTGCCCCAAATGAAATGGCAAAAATTTATTCTTTGTTGATCATATAAACGATCATCACGAAATCATTTGAACAAGAGATGCGAGAGATTATAATGACCCAAAGCCAGTCTCGATGGAGGACAATGAGTCTGAGACGTCACGAGGAGTGAAGCGCTAAAGTATTTCGCCCATTTTGTTATTATTATTAATTAATTAAAGTATATATCGACGTTTGTGAGAGTGAAAACAGTGTGAAAAGAATAAATTCGTTTTTAGATATGCGTAACAAATACATAGCTCCAGCCAAAAGACAATATATTTAAATTGTGTATATATATATATATAATATATATATATATATATATATATACACAATTTAAATATATTGTCTTTTGGCTGGAGCTATGTATTTGTTACGCATATCTAAAAACGAATTTATTCTTTTCACACTGTTTTCACTCTCACAAACGTCGATATATACTTTAATTAATTAATAATAATAACAAAATGGGCGAAATACTTTAGCGCTTCACTCCTCGTGACGTCTCAGACTCATTGTCCTCCATCGAGACTGGCTTTGGGTCATTATAATCTCTCGCATCTCTTGTTCAAATGATTTCGTGATGATCGTTTATATGATCAACAAAGAATAAATATTTTAACGTTTGCTTATTAAATTTAAATTTAAATTTTTATCTCTTTATTATTTTTGGTTCACTAGGGACGGTCACTAATTTATATATATATATATATATATATATATATATATATATATATATATATGAATAGAGGTTTTCTGTGGTGGAGACCGATATTTCAAAACTATCTTTAAACGCAAATAATGGAAGCTATATATATATATATATATATTATATATATATGTGTGTGTGTGTGTGTGTGTGTAGCATAAAAACAAGAAGTTTCTAATAGAAAATGGGATATTCGTTATAAATCCCTTTATTTAATTAAGGAAAACTTATGTAGTTGAATAATTGGAGGTCTGTATTTAAAATTATTATTATTATTATTATTATTATATATATATACATACAAGCTCAGATGGGGTTGAGAGGTTTGGGTGCATGGAGGGAGGGGGTGATGACCGTGTGTTACTATAAAGGTCATGCAAATTTTACCGACCGCTTTGTTGTCATTTTGCGATGAGAGAGATGGTTTTTAGTGGTTCAAAACTGTCCCCTTGTTTTTGTTATATATATATATATAACAAAGCGGTCGGTAAAATTTGCATGACCTTTATAGTAACACACGGTCATCACCCCCTCCCTCCATGCACCCAAACCTCTCAACCCCATCTGAGCTTGTATGTATATATATATAATAATAATAATAATAATAATAATAATAATATAATACAGACCTCCAATTATTCAACTACATAAGTCTTCCTTAATTAAATAAAGGGATTTATAACGAATATCCCATTTTCTATTAGAAACTTCTTGTTTTTATGCTACACACACACACACACACACACACACACACATATATATATATATATATATATATATATATATATATATATATATATATAGCTTCCATTATTTGCGTTTAAAGATAGTTTTGAAATATCGGTCTCCACCACAGAAAACCTCTATTCATATATATATATATATATATATATATAAATTAGTGACCGTCCCTAGTGAACCAAAAATAATAAAGAGATAAAAATTTAAATTTAAATTTAATAAGCAAACGTTAAAATATTTTGAAATATATTGTCTTTACTCTACAAAAAGGTCATAAAAACGAGATTCATGATTTATGTATTATCAATAATAATAATAACAAGTATCTGCTTTATTTTAATTAAGATCCTAGTAAACCTAAAGCTTAAACTCACAATAATCACAGAAAGGTTATCTCGCCATAACTCAAACCTCCAAAGAAAAAATAAATAAATTAGACAAATTCTATAAACCAATTTCACAAAATAAACTGGGCCTAAGGCGGGTGTAAAACATTCCGATATATATATATATATATATATATATATATCCTTTCTAATCTGTACCACATATATATATATATATCGGAATGTTTTACACCCGCCTTAGGCCTAGTTTATTTTGTGAAATTGGTTTATAGAATTTGTCTAATTTATTTATTTTTTCTTTGGAGGTTTGAGTTATGGCGAGATATCCTTTCTAATCTGTACCACATATATATATATATATATATATATATATATATATATATATATATATAGTATATCCTTTCTAATCTGTACCACATTATATATATATATATATATATATATATATATATATATTATATTATATATATATATATATATATACAGTATTTGTATAAAAGTAAAAAAAGCTTTACTTACTTCCAGAAATACTTTAGAAACCTTAATTTTATTCTCAAGTAACTTTTTCACATATAAAAGTATCGAATTTCTTATACCTGATAATTATATGCAAAATATACCTTAACTTAAGTTATATTGAAAGTAATTAATATCACATTAAAAATTTTGGTATTTGAACTTTTTCCTTTGTTCTTTGAGCCCGTCGGGAAGATGTTAATAGTAGCATTTTTTCCCGAATTTGTTGGTTCCATATTTTGCGTAAGTCCTGCAAATGTTCATAAAAAACCTCAGGGAACCGTTCTGAGTTCATTCCCATATATATATATATATATATATATATTATATATATATATATTTTTTTTTTTTTTTTTTAAGTTCGGGAAGAACCGATTCGCCTCTATTTAAAAGGGCATATCTCGGCAGAAAAACAAAGAAAAAAGTGAGAGGAAAGACAGAGGAAAAAGAAAGGGTGGAGGGGACAGTCGAAGTGGAAAAAGACCAAGGATGACAAGGACTGCAAGCTCGAGCCCCATCATCCTTGTGTGCTAGGGCCGGGAGGGCGTACGTGAAACCTCCCGGAACAAGCACGTACAAACGAGCACAAAGAGCACTCAAGAGCACGAGCTTAGAACCCCCTTGCGGGGATATATATATATATATATATATATATATATATATATATATATAATCTTCTCATGTTCATTAGGGGTGCGTGTTATTTATTTTTGCTGATTAAAGGGTGCGTGATCAAAAAAGTTTGGACACCACTGGTCTATGCTAACAGCTAAAACTTGGTTTCACAAACAAACATGCTTACAATTAACTTACCCTTGTAACATTCATCTTTGTTTATGAATGTAATATTGTTATAATCAATAAAATCGTTCAGCAAAAATTCTCTCAAGAATTGTCCGGTTTATTTGTTCTTCTTCCAGAATCTATATGTTGTATGTTGGTAAAAAAGAGGTAGCATATGATCAAAGCCTACCACTTTCTAGTCAGAGGCAAATGTACAAAATCTGTGCACGTTTGTGAAATCCAGAAAAAGCCATTTGGTCAATAAATTTACAAAATACCACTGCCATCAAATTTTTTAGCATCACATACACAACCAGTAAATCTAAATCTGTAAAGTTGACTTTAAATTTCAAGTGCCTCGTAAGTTTAAAGTAAATGTTATGCTCTCACTGCCTTAAAAATTTCGCTTCAACATATTTTGTATGAAATTGTGCATGTTTAAAGTTTACTCTCGCGACAAAATGAAGTTTATATACTGTAGAATAGAATGGAATAGAATAACCTTTATTAATAATAATAAAAAAATAAATTTTGTCAATTTACAATGACATGAATAATTGTGAAGCTCGACTATTTATTTTATTTAATTTGGCCCTTAAGCTTTAGGCTTTACTGGGCTCTTATTAAAAATAAGCATCATTTTTTTGTGGGGCGCTGCGCGTCCTTCCTACTCAGTTTGGTTGTTTAGATACAAGATTGTTGCATCGTGCAATGGTGCAGGTTGTGTTGTTGTTGCAATGTTTAGAAGGAAGACCATAAATAGTGCCCCTTTTGTTTTTTATCTTAATTTTATGCAACTGAGGCCTAAGGTAAGCCGACATCGAGCCAGCAACCCTGAGGTAGGACCTAATAGGACCTCCAAGTCCGTAGGTTTTTATTCTAGCTTAATTTGGGCTGTAGGTTAAACTAGCCCTTCAGAGCTTGGCCGTTCACTGCTCAGCTGGGATTCTGAACCCAATAAAAATACAAAAAATAACATGGTCCTTCGAAACCGGATTCTACCCCAAGATTGAGTCAGTGACTATTTTCCGGCAAAGTTCTGATTGTGCAAATTGTAACCCAAGTTAGGCCTAGACGGGTTGAGCATAATTAAGTTAAGGTCCCAGGGTAGAAAGTTTGGTCGCCCAATTGCGAAACTTGGCCACTCGTCTGTCGTTGTTTTGGGCCTACATTTTTACCGGTTTGGTTAATTTTGGTTTATTATTCGTAGACGAAGGTTGCAGACTTCAGTGCGCCAGTTACTTGGGTGGAAAATTTGGTATTCCATACTGGTGGTTGGTCAGTACCACAACCAAGCAATTCAGTTTATTTGAAAAACGCAAAATTCGAGTTTGATCAGTTTGGTTAAGTATTTTGGCCAATTCAGCTTATTTGGCATTGAGCCCAATTGTTGTTTGCATTGAAGATGAGTGCAGCTGAATTGAACAAGTTTAAAAAAAGGAGAAGCGCCTACAGAGGTCTAATTACAAAGGTCATTGCCACTATAGATTCTGCCATAGAGCAAGAGGATTTAAGCTTAGTGACTGCGCAGCTTTCCATATTAGAAACTAAAAAGGTTGCTCTAAGCGAAGTAAATGTTAAAATTGAGGCTCTTATAGAAGAGGATGAAATAGAAAATAACATAATTTACTTTGAAGAGATTATTGATGATATAATTAAAGTATGCCACAGAGCAAAAGAGTTTAGCAGCTCAGTACAGTTAGAGACCAGGTCTAATAATGAGACACAACCCTCAACAAATCGTATTTGTGAAGTTAAGGTTAGCAGATCTGCAGGTGAATTACCGAGGCTTGTACAGTACTCAAAACATTTTCTGGGAGTATTCAGGAGTAGCAAGGATAGCAGACAGTTTTCAATCAGCAGTTCATTCTAGTCAAGTGTTAAGCGCCGTGGAGAAGTTTAATTATTTGCAGTCCCTCTTTGAAGGGGAGGCAGCAAAGACAATAGCAGGATTAACATTAACATAGGCTAATTATAATGTGGCTTGGGATATATCAAAGAAACGGTTTGGTAAGCCAGAGATCTTAATTAAAAGCCACCTCCGCGAACTTTTAGCTATAGCTCCTGTTAATAATCCCAATAGTGTCAAGGAGTTACGGCAGTTATATGATGAATTTGAAGTTAGAACTAGGTCCCTGGACAACTTGGGTGTAGGAATGGAAAGGTATGGTATAATGTTGGTCACTATACTGGAGTGTAAATTGCCTAGCTCAATTTTGCTTGAAGTAAGTAGGGGACACTCTACAGAACATGTGTACATCCCCCTTCAGCAGATGTTAAGTCTTTTAGGCACAGAATTAGCAAGACGAGAGGGAATTGAGTTTGCACAGTGGGATGTTAAACAAGGGGACAAAGGCAGGCACAGCACCAAAGTTTCTACAAAAAGGAATAGCCCCGGTACAGTGTCAGCTCTACATGCATCCTCTGAGAATAAATTAAAGGGAATCAAGGAATGCATATTTTGCGAAGGCAACCACAAGTCATATAAATGTGAGGTGGCTGAGGCTTTACCTTTTGAGGAGAGAAATGTTGTAATTGAGAATGATTGGTCTGCCATTTTCTAAGCTCCATGCCAGCCTCCCTCATTATAGCTCTACCCTCCATGAATATCTGTTTAGCCATTTCTGTATTATCCACGGAACACAGCAAATCATCAACATAAAAATTTTTCCTTATGTGTTCAATAGTGTACTGCATAGTAGCTGCCAACAGAAATGGACTAGAGCTGAAACCAAACAACACGGACTTCATTCTATATGCCTGAACCTTAGATTCATTTTCCAACAAGTCTTTCGTATCCACCCACAGATACCTTACTGCATCTCTGTCCTCTGGTTTTAACTTTATCCACAAAAAGGCTTGCTTCACATCTGCAGTCAATGCTACTCTACCAAACCTGAATCTCAGTAACAAGGAAAACAAATCTGCATTTAAATTTGGCCCAGTATCCAAACAGTCATTCAAGGACACACCACCTTTGTCCTTGGCTGAGCCATCAAAAACTACCTCAGTTTGGTGGTAGTTTTGTCTCACCGTACCACTGCATGGTGTGGCAGATAATGTGCCTCCTGACTCACCAGCTCACCTTGCACCCTTTCAGCATAGCCCTCCCTTACATAGCTTAGGATGGCCTCATTTTTCTCCAACCTCCTATTAGCTAGATGAAGGTTTGAACTGGGTTTGCAAGAATCCTTCCAAGGGAGGCCAACTTCATAGCAACCATCTCTAAACTCAATCCCTTTTTCAAATTGCTCTAAAACATCACTGTTCACTGGACTCTCCTGCTTCTCCTGTTTGTCCTTTATGCCAATGGATTCAAGTTCTCAAAAGGTTTTCAAATGCCTTTCCAAACCATGGCTGTTCTCTTCAATCTTAACAAAAAGAGCTTTAACCTCCATTTCATTGCAATAGCTCCCATGTAGCATCCAGCCTAGCTTACTTTCAATAGCTACAGGACATCGAGATGTGCGGACAATATTACCAGTGATGAAGTCCCAATAATAGTCAGCTCCAATCAAAAGACTAATATCGTCTGTTCCTTCAAATTTATTATTGTGACCCAAATTAATTCCTTTAACTTGCAATTCTTGGACACATGCCATATCTAAACAAGTAGTGACTGGAGCACAAAGTTCCTCAATCTCTACAGCTTGGACCTTCATAGTGGGACTTTGTGGTAACAACCCCTTAACCAGAACTTCTACCTTCTTAACTTTGGTTCGGTTTTGAACGGAACCCCCAAACCCAGAAATTCTTAAATTTTCCCTCTTAAATTCTTTAAACTTCAATTTTCTGGAAATTCTGGTCTTAATAAAGCTACACTGGCTACCACTATCAAACAACACTCTTACAGTAGCTTCTCCATCATTCCCAATTAATAATGCTGCAGCTGTTTGCAATAATCTCCCTTTATTTTTACTCCCTTTCATAGCAGTGGCATGTGCCACTGATGTATTTGCTTCTGGGTAGGCCTACTAGGAGTGTTTTCACACAATAATGGCTGATGCCGGCCATGGCATTTTTTGCACAAAATTATAAACTTACAAAACCTTGCTCTGTGACCTTTCAAAAAACATTTAAAACATGCTGTAGACTTAGTTACCCTGTCCTTTCTCTCCTCAAAAGGAAAAGCCTCAGCCACCTCACATTTATATGACTTGTGGTTGCCTTCTCAAAATATGCATTCCTTGATTCTCTTTAATTTATTCTCAGAGGATGCATGTAGAGCTCCCAGCAATGTTGCAAATGCTGCAACACAATGGTGCAATATGTTGCAAATGCACGATTGCGAGATGTTGCAGTGCAATGTTGCAAGGTGTTGTGAGATGTTGCAACTTAATTTAACTATGTATTTTCCTGTACTAATATCTTGATAATACCATTTTTTGTATATTTTCAATATATTTAATATAACTGTGTATTTTTCCTGTACTAATATTTTGATACTACTATGTTTTGTATATTTTCAATATATTTAATATAACTGTATTTTTCCTTTACTAATATTTTGATAATACTATGTTTTGTATATTTTCAATATATTTTCCATTCTATTGTTTGATCATATATATGCACCATTGTATTTCCATTAATTCATGGAAATAAACAGAATGATGTGTTGGTGTTTTATTTATTCCTTGTACTCAATTAAATCTTTTGTTTGGTTTCGGATTTCAGAATAGTTAATTAATTGCTATTTGTCAAATAGATAAGTAACGAAGCTGACAACTCAACTTTCTAATCCAACTGTCGGATGAATATAAGGAATAATTAAATAACTATTCTGCTTAATATAACTATGTATTTTTTCCTGTACTAATATTTGATAATACTATGTTTTGTATATTTTCAATATATTTAATATAACTATTTTTCCTGTACTAATATTTTGATAATGCATCGTTTTGTATGCTTATATATATTTTCCATTCTATTATTTGATCATATATATGCCCCATTGTATTTCCATTAATTCATGTAAATAAACAGAATGATGTATTGGTGTTTTATTTATTCCTTGTACACAATTATGTCATTTGTTTCTAAAGCGGATTTCAGAATAATTAATTAATTGTTATTTCTCAATTCGGTCTTCTAAGCCAACTGGAATATATGGATTAATTAAATACGTAGCGCAATACTCAGCCTTCTAAACCAACTGACTGTGGCGCCCATTGGTTCTGTCTGTTTAATATATAGTTTAAATAAATAATTATTACTATCTGCCAACTCAGCCTTCTATGCCAACTGGCTGAATAATATATGGAATAATTAAATAAATATTACTATCTGGCAACTCAGCCTTCTAAGCCAGATGACGGAAGAATATAAGGATTAATTTAATAAATAAAGAAATCTGGCAACTCAGCCTTCTAAGTCAACTGACTGATTAATATATGGAATAATTTAATACATAGCGCAATCTGACAACTCAGCCAACTGGCTGATTAAGGGCTTATAAGAGAGCGGCGGGGTGGCTGAAGGACTCATATGAGCTTGGCTACCGCCAAGCGAACACCCTTCCTCTGGGTTCCCTCCTCTCTCTCTCTCTCTCTCTCTCTCTCTCTCTCTCTCTCTCTCTGCCCCTTTGGAGGGTGAGGCCGTCCCACCTTCTCCCCCAAAGAGGCTCCCCCTCTTCCTTTCTCTGCCCCTTTCGGGGGTTCAGCTTGGGGGATAACTCCGCCTCCAAGTTGCATACCCCTTGCAACCCCATTTTGGGGTTGGCAACAAAGGGGGGGGGCGTCGGCACCAAGGGTGGTGCCTTGCAACAAAGGGGGTAGGGGTGGCACCAATGGGGTGGGGGTGCCTTGCAACATTATGCAATTGCATTGCACTCTCCCATTTTGCCACCATGCTACTGTCGTGAATTCTGGCTCGATTTCAAGCTGCTCTGCAATCTTTTTGGCATCTGTTACAGCACTTTGAAATCCACTCACTCCATATTCTTTTATCCATTTATATTTTCTTTCCTAATTCTCGATGGCACTTGCCAGATGCTTTGAATCGCTCTGAAGATCTTTACTCACGTAGTTGACTTGAAAGAGGAAGTCATACCAGAATATGACATTAACAATGAATTTAAAATTCTTCATCTCTTTGCAAAGTGATTCTGCTTCGCTTCTTCCTTGAGGATCTTTTGCTATTTCAGCAATTTCGACAAGTGCATCATAGATCTCGACAGCTTGATATCGTACAGCTTTGACACATTGCACACGGCATTCCCATCTTGTCTCGCTCAAGGGCTTCACTGAGAACTCTTCCACATACTTGCAGAAGACTGACCATCAATGGGTTGAGGCTGAGAAGAAGACATACAGGCGTTGAATAACCCCAAAAAATGAGATGCTTGGACACAGGTTTTTGCCATGTCCGTAAGTAGCAAATTGTAGTTGTGGCATGCGCATGAAGTGAAGAATGCTCTTGAATTCATTTCCAGAAGTCGCGCTCGAATGCCTGATAAGTATCCCTTCATGTTCGCACCATTATCGTATCCTTGTCCACGAATATCACTCATTTTCAGTCCAAGTTCGTGAAGTTCTCTCATCAATACCTCTAGTAGGTTTTCTCCTGTGGTCTCCTTCACCTCAATGAACTTGATGAAGTGTTCAAAAATTCCACTTTCAGTACCTGATGATCCACCAGCGACATATCGAAAAGTAAGGGACATCTGCTCCTTGTGACTAATGTCAGGTGTGCAATTAAGGATCACAGAGAAATACTTTGCCATTTTAATTCTGTGTACAATGGTTGCTCGAACTTTGTTGCCCATGAGTGAGATGAGTTCATTCTGGATTCGTTTTCCCAGGTAATGATCGTGAATTTCGTTATTGACTATTCTTCTAAGATGGTCTTGCATGACGAGATCAAATCTTGAGATAAGCTCAACCAGTCCAAGGAAGTTGCCATTATTCCGTTAGAAGATTGTATCTCCTGATCCTCGGAATGCCATGTTGTGTTTAGCAAGGTACTATACAATGGTGAGGAGGTGCTCAAACACACTTTTCCACCTAAGCTTCTCTGTATTGATTCGTTCCTGACTGAGTTGATCCACAGTGCAACTTTTGATCAAACGTTGTTCCAGTTCCATCCATTGGAGAATCGCCTTCAGATGGCCCTGTGATCTTTCGTGCTCAGACAGTCTGGAACTAGTATTCACCTAGTCACAGAATCCTCCACACCCCGAGGCATTGTTGGAGTTTCCAAATAACTTGCAACAGAAACAAAATATCGGATTCTTAGAGATTGAATAAATCAGCCATTTCCGTACACCAACTTCTCCATTTTCCATCCGTCTCTTGTAATGAATTTTTGAAAACTTGCGGCCATTGTCATCTCTGGGAAAGTTATAGTCTTCCTCGCACTGTGGCGGGCCTTTACTCACTAGTAAATCTCTGACTTTTGTGCTGACAGTTTCCGGCCATTGATCTGGATCTTTGAGTGCATCCAGACTTCCAGAGGCTGATTTTGCAGAATTGGAGTCTGATCCATGGGTTTTCTTCCCTCTGGATATCACTTTCATCTATCAAAGCTGATGATGATGATGCATGTGACGGCGCAGGCACATCTTGTTCAGTTTCAGCCTGTGTATCGCGTTTCTCTAGAATTTTTTCAAATGACCCATACATACGCTCAAGTTCTGATTTCCGCTTCGTTTCACGATGTCTCTTTTGGTGACCGCTGAGATATTTCCGAGCAGTATCTCGAAATCTCTTTGGAGGCATCACTGTCAGTCGATATCTGAAATATAACAAAATATATAATTAATACGGAATACTATTGTATATGAATACTACTGTATATGAAGAGTTTTTATGACAAGCCGTATTTAATTTACCACTCAAAACCAAAATATTTTTTATACTGTACTCATATATTTGCGGGGCCCCTAATAGCGCGGGGCCCAAAGCAGCCGCTTTGCTTGCTTTGCCCAAAGGCCGACAGTGGCTTTGGATCTGTGTCCGCTTGAATTTCCTCCACCCTATTGGCAACAAATGGTTTCCATTTCCTTGCCTGGCTTCTTAATCAGTGCCAAACTATAGTGGAGTCTGTCCAATAATAGCTTGGAATTTCATAAAGGCCGAAAGAGTTTTGCACTGCAACTGCAAGCCGACTAGCAATGACTGCAACCATCAATTCCAACCTTGGAATAAAAAGCCTTTTCAATGGTGCTACTCTGCTCTTTGCAGCAACCAACCTGCAACTTACTTCCTCTTCGAATGTGCCTCTTATATAAATGCAAGTTGCATAGGCTTCCTCACTTGCATCACAAAAGATGTGCAGCTCCAAATTATCTGGACTATTGTTCAACTCTCCAAAATACCATCTTGGGATTTCAATGTCTGCAAGATGTGCCAATTCTTTGAACCAATATTTCCACCTTACCACCATATGATCGGGTAACTTTTGGTCACGTTTTGTCCACCTTGTCTCATTCTCAGCCAGCTCAACTAAAGATTTCCCATTGAAGGTAAACAAATCTTCTCCTTGCTGCCAAACAATGCCTAGCACCTTGGTGTCTATGGCCCACAACTCCTTAATACCAGAATCCTCAATACTTTCTGCTGCATCAGGTCCTACACAGGACTGACTCATAAACTGTTGTAGCTGAGAATGATTGGTCTGCCATTTTCTAAGCTCCATGCCAGCCTCCCTCATTATAGTTCTAGCCTCCATGAATATCTGTTTAGCCATTTCAGTATTATCCACGGAACACAGCAAATCATCAACGTAAAAATTTTTCCGTATGTGTTCAATAATGTTAGGATAGACGTCAGAATATTTCTTAAAATGGTACTCCATAATAGCTGCCAAAAGAAATGGACTAGAGCTGAGGCCAAACTACACTGACTTCATTCTACATGCTTGAACCTTGGGTTCATTTTCCAACAAGTCTTTTGTATCCACCCACAGATACCTTACTGCATCTCTGTCCTCTGGTTTTAACTTTATCATCAAAAAGGCTTGCTTCACATCTGCAATCAATGCTACTCCACCAAACCTGAATCTCTGTAACAAGGAAAATAAATCTGCATTTAAATTTGGCCCAGCATCCAAACAATCATTCAAGGACACACCACCTTTGTCCTTGGCTGAGCCATCAAAACCTACCCTCAGTTTGGTGGTAGTTTTGTCTCACCGTACCACTGCATGGTGTAGCAGATAATGTGCCTCCTGGCTCACCAGCTCACCTTGCACCCTTTCAGCATAGCCCTCCTTTACATAGCCTAGGATGGCCTCATTGTATTCATTTAACAACTCATTTTTCCTTAGCCTGTGCAATGAAGTCTCAAACACCCCTATTAGCTAGCTGAAGGTTTGAGCTGGGTTTGCAAGAATCCTTCCAAGGGAGGCCAACTTCGTAGCAACCATCTCTAAACCAAAGACCTTTTTCAAATTGCTCTAAAACATCACTCTTCACTGTACTTGCCTGCTTCTCCTGTTTGTCCTATATGCCAATGGATTCAAGTTCCCAAAAGGCTTTCAAATGCCTTTCCAAACCATGGCTGTTCTCCTCAATCTTAACAAAAAGAGCTTTGACCTCCATTTCATTGCAATAGCTACCATGTAGCATCCAGCCTACTTACTTTCAATAGCTACAGGACCTTGAGATGTGCGGACAATGTTACCAGTGATGAAGTCTCAATGATAGTCAGCTCCAATCAAAAGACTATCTTCTGTTGCTTCAAACTTATTATTGCCCAAATTAATTCCTTTAACTTGCAATTCTTGGACACATGCCAAATCTAAACAAGTAGTGACTGGAGCACAAAGTTCCTCAATCTCTACAGCTTGGACTTTGATAGTGGGACTTTGTGGTAACAACCCCTTAACCAGAACTTCTACCTTTTTAACTTTGGTTCGGTTTTGAACTGAACCCCCAAACCCAGAAATTCTCAAATTTTCCCTCTTAAATTCTTTAAACTTCAAATTTTTTGAAATTCTGGTCTTAATAAAGCTACTCTGGCTACCACTATCAAACAACACTCTTACAGAAGCTTCTCCATCATTCCCAGTTAATAATGCTGCAGCTGTTTGCAATAATCTCTCTTTACTTTTACTCCCTTTCATAGCAGTTGCATGTGCCACTAACGTCTTTACTTCTGGGATAGGCCTACTAGGAGTGTTTTCACACAATAATGACTGATGCTGGCCACGGCACTTTTTGCACAAAATTTTAAACTTACAAAACCTTGCTCTGTGACCTTTCAAAAAACATTTAAAACATGCTGTAGACTTAGTTACCCTGTCCTTTCTCTCCTCAACAGGTAAAGCATCAGCCACCTCTCATTTATATGACTTGTGGTTGCCTTCTCAAAATGTGCATTCCTTGATTCCCTTTAATTTATTCTCAAAGGATGCATGTAGAGCTGACACTTACCTCGGTTTTTGTAGACACTTTGGTGCTGTGCCTGCCTTTGTCCCCTTGTTTAACATCCTACTGTGCAAACTCAATTCCTTCTCGTCCTGCTAATTCTGTGCCTAAAAGGCTTAACATCTGCTGAAGGGGGATGTACACATGTTCTGTAGAGTGTCCCCTACTTAATTCAAGCAAAATTGAGCTAGGCAATTTAGACTGCAGTATAGTGACCAACATTACACCATACCAGTGGCGTACTAAGGGGGGGTGCGAGGGCGGGCGGTCCGACCCGGGTGACAGCCAGGAGGGGGGTGCCATCGTGAGAGTTGAAATACCAGTACAAGTTTTCAAACCAAATGAAAAATTCGCCAAAGTAAGAAAAAAAAATTAAAATGTTGAAACTATTACAACAGCTTAATGTTAATTTCCACTACAAAATAATTTTTTATTTTTATTGGCAATACAAAATTTACAAACGAAAAATTAAATATTTGATAAAAATTACATCGAAAGGCGAACGTTTGTTGACGTTTTCGTCATCAGTTTGTTCAGCATAGCCAGCTGGCTGCAACTGACATTCCAAGTTTTGTTCACTTGACACTGTGACTCCACATACATGAGGTATGTTTCATTAAATAATTATGATAAAGAATAAAGTGCTGGTGCTTATAACAATATGGTGCTTATACCAGTGTCCAGTAATTTTTGACAATGTGGTATCATAGTGATGTTTAAGTGTTTATAAATGATAATTAATGATAATTAATAATGATAATAATGATAATTAATTGTCTCTGCTTGTCTGGGTTGATAATCTGATAACTCAATGGGTATCTGGTTGGAAAAAGTTTGAGAACCACTTATTTGAAGCTTTTCTGTTGTAATAAATTTTTTACTTCTTTATTTACTGGATATACTGTTAATTTTCATTTTGTCAGTGGTCTAGTTATTTGTGAGTAATGCTCATAGTTTTCTGCTTTTTTAGAATTCGTGTTTGCACTTAAACCCCCCCTCCCCCCCAAAATAATAATAATAATAATAATAATAATAATAATAATAACAACAATAATCACAGACAATTTGTTCAGTTAATGTATTTCAAGTCATAATAGTTCATGCTTGTTATGCATGTTCATGCTTTATACCTTTTGATTTTAAAATTTTGCAAAAAACATCCACTATGAAGCGAAATCGACCCAGTGGATTCCAACAAAGAAAAATGAAGAAGGCAAGAGAAGAGGTGACTCAGGCAATGTCCGGATCAATTTTGAAGTATGTGACGCCTTCAACATCAAGTGCAATAGGAGAAAGTCCTGAAGATATTCAGCCTGGTGAATCTGAAGGGCAAATACAAGAAGCATCTTCACAAGAGGATTCAAATGAGAGAGAGAGCAAGGATTGGAGGATGGCAATTCATCTTCTAAAAGCAGTGAAACTGATGAAGAGGAAGGAGACGCCAGCAGAAGTCCACACCAACAGGAGGAAGACTCTGATGAAGAAGAGGAGACGGATAGATTTTCAATTTATTCTGATGTCGCTGCTTGGCCAATCTCGGTTCCAAATGACTTGAGAGTTGATCTTATTAAGAGGGGAAGTGAACCCTTCCAAAATAGGGATGGACCTTTCAGTGCAGTTCAAAGACAAGGAGAGAAATCCGAAGGGAAGAGTCGACAGCTGACCACTGTATGGTTCTATAGGCTTCTGAGCAGTATCTCTCATGCCAGAAGAAATGGAAGACCTTGGGAGCAGGATTGAAGCTTCAAAAAACCATTGATCAAGTTCATCAAGCAACAATGGACAAGGAGAGACAGAAATGGAGGGATATTTTACATCGCCTCTTGGACGTAACCTTGTTTCTAGCTCACCAGAATCTTCCTTTTCGTTGTCACAAAGAGGACATGTCATCAGCAAACAAAGGAAACTTCATGGAATTGGTAGAGTTGCTGTCAAATTATGATCCAGTTTTGAAAGAACATTTTGTAAGGATTAAGCATTCTATTCCATCTGGGAGGAGAGTGGCTTCGTATTTATCTCCAAAGATTCAGAATGAGTTCATTTGCCTTTTGGGGAATTACGTCAAAGAGAAAATAGTGGCTGATATCAAGAAAGCAAAGTATTTTGGGATTCTTTTTGACAGCACTCCTGATGTGTCCCACACTGATCAGATGTGTGAAGTGATCAGATACGTCCATATTAAATGTGACAAAGTTGAAGTAAAAGAATCATTCTTAGGCTTCTTCCCTATTGCCGGAAAGACTGCTGCTGAGCTCACAGGGGATATCCTGAGACATCTGGAGAGAGATGGACTGGACATAAACCTGTGCCGTGGTCAAGGATATGACAACGCTGCAACTATGGCTGGGATTCATGATGGTGTTCAGTCAAAGATCAGAGAGATTAATCCCAAGGTTTTGTTTGTGCCTTGTGCAAATCATTCTCTGAACCTTTGCGGAGTGCACTCATTTGGAAGCGTTTCTTCATGTGTGACTTTTTTTGGAACCTTGGAGAGAGTCTATTCCTTCTTTTCAGTCTCACCTCATCGATGGGAAGTGCTGATGGAGAATGTAGGCATGACAGTCAAAAGACTTTTTCAGGCAAGATGGAGTGCTCATTATGACGCTGTGAAACCAGTGAAGGCAAATTTTGAAAAGATGACCTCAACCCTTGAAGTACTGTGCGATCCCAAAGAAAATGTGGACACAAGAGGATCAGCTCAGATTTTGCTGTCTGCTGTATGTAATTTCTCTTTTTAGAGTTACCTTTCTTTCTGGTGTGATGTCCTGGAAGAAATTAATCTGACAGAAAAGTATTTGCAAACAGTTGGAATCAGCCTTGAAAATTGCATTGTGAAGCTCCAACCTCTAAATCTGTTTCTTGAAGATGAGCGCAATGAAATTGTGGAGAGGGCCATTCATTATACAACTACAAAGTGTGAGGAAATGGACATTTCTATGGAGAGAAGAGGGAGAGTAAAGCTCCGAAAAAGGATGCCAGGAGAGATGGCAAAGGATGCTGGTCTCACATTGACAGAGGAAGTAAAAAGGGCTATGTTTGAATGTCTTGATCGCTTTCATCAAGAATTGGAGATTCGTTCTAAGTCAATGGATCAAATTCTGTCAATCTTCGCTGTTATTCAGCCAAACACTTTGGTTGTTGCAACAGAAGAACAACTTTGGAAGTATATTCCAAATTTGACTCATATTTTCGATGAATTCTCTGATGAAGATGATAGTGTAGAAATTGGACGACTTCGGAGGCATTTGGAAGTTGCCAAAATCAGCGTTGAAGAGGCAAAGAAATGGACAGCATTGCAGTTTCTGGAGTTTATTGTGAAATGGGATTTTTGTGAATCTTTGCCAAGCTTATCACTGTGTTTGAGATTCTTTTTGACTATCTGTGTGTCTATTGCTTCATGTGAAAGAAGTTTTCCAAATTGAAATTGATAAAAAATTTCTTTTGCTCGACCATGAGTCAGACAAGATTGACAAATCTGGCTTTACTTTCAATTGAACATGAGTATGCAAAGAAGGTAAATTTTGATGATGTCATTGATCAATTTGCAGAAATTAAGGCTCGAAAGCAGCGACTGTGAATCCTCTCTATTTACCATTGAAGAATAGGCTGAGTGTTGAGACTGGATTTCCTGTGTTTTTTGTATAAAATAAAATGCAGTATTACCTGTTGGTTCTAGGGCAATTGCGTCCTGGTCAAGTGCGTCCCGGACAAATGCGTCCCGGTCATTGGCGTCCCTGGACAATTGCGTCCCGGACAATTGCGCACTTCTCCAACTACTATATGAAGTTTATTTATTAGAGAAGTGAATAGAAAGTTAGTATCGGAATTTCAAATATATTTTTCATTTTAACCTATTACACTTGTTATATGTTCATAAGTTCTGTTCGAAACTGTTCTCTAAAACTTTATCCATCATCAGCAACATCATTGTCAAATTTTATGGGTTACGTCCACTTAAGATAAAGTTAGTTTCGTTAGTTTTAACGAAAATATCACAACTTAACCTAACCAATCGTCAAGGGCATACAGTTGACCTAACTGGGCATTCAATTAATCTAACCGGGCATTATATCCCATACAAAATTACAATAACAAACATACTCGTCCCTCGTCATTGGCGTCCCTGGACAATTGCGTAGGTGAAGTCACAATGAACTTTCTATTCACTTCTCTAATAAATAAACTTCATATAGTAGTTTGGGAAGTGCGCAATTGTCCGGGACGCAATTGTCCAGGACGAAATAGTTTAAATACATTAGCAATGCCTAAAAAGCCCGGGAAAAATGGAAGTACTAAAATATTTTTTGACAAAGTACGAGTGTTATTATTGACACGATAGAAAGTTCGTTTTGCCTTGTTGAGACAAGATTCCATAAACGCAGGTGGATAACACAGATCACTTCCAATACCGTTGATTTTTTCCAATTCGGCATCGATGTATTCCGGACTGGCGATCCTAAGGGCGCGGAGAAACATTGATGAAAAAAATGGCCTTCTTAGTGGGGGTGTCATGTCCCGAGTAAAAGTGTACGTAGGACAAATTGTTTGTTGTTTTCCGATAGATACTAAACTTAAAACCTGGGCTTTTTAGGCATTGCTAATGTACTTAAACTTTTGGATATTAATGTAGTATTTTCATACAACAATATTGTGAAAAATATCATAGTAAAAAATAGCCCTACCAATAATTCAGGCATTATCTATAAAATTGGTTGTAAACAATGTGATTCCTTTTACATAGGTCAGACGGGAAAGGATTTGCACACACGTATAAAACAGCATCAATATTCCGTTAGAACAGGACAGTTGTCCAGTGCTCTTTTTGTCCATTTGTCAGAGTTATCCCACTGTATTGATTGGAATAATGCTTCAGTTTTATTCCACTCTAGCAACATTGTTAATATAAATATTCTTGAGTCTGCCATTATCCAACTTTCAAATAACTTCAACATAAGCAAAGGTCTTTTTCAACTCGATCCTGTTGTTTTGAATTCCTTCAAAACAGATTTAGATAAGAAGGGTAGAACGCTAAATCTTTGGTAAACTTGTATGCTACTTTATTAACTTTTAATTTTCATTTTTTATATATACATCGAAATTTGACCATAAAGGGCAGAGTGTTAAAACCCGGGCAGATTTCCAGTATAAATTTGTATTTTTATAATTCATTTGATGGTGTGCTAAAAATCGATATTTTTTCCTTACAAATCTGTATGCCTCTCTGATAATCCTTTAATTTTTAATTTTTATTTTTACTTCTCTGTTTATTGCATATATATATATATATATATATATTATATATATAATATATTATTTATTTTTTTATTTTTTATTTATTTATTTTTTTTCTTTCTGTAACCTATATATAGGCTGTAACCCTTGTATGTACTTCAGTGTTCCTGAGGATGTCATTAGACGAAAGCGCTTGAGCACCATTTTGTGTTTCCTTTCCTTCGTGGTTTTATTCATCATATATATATATATATATATATATATATTTCCTTTTATTATCTTAAAAGCATGTTAACTCATAAAACCGTTTATAATATCATTTCGTGTTATAAAGCGAGATTGCGAAAGTTTACCCACGAAAACAACTTTCGAGCAATAAAGACAGGATGTTAACCACCTTGTTTTTATGCAAACAATGCGGGTGAAGCATTTGCATTCGAATTAATTACTGACTGCCTTGTAACTACATTATACTACTAAAAATGTAGATTTCATTCAGTTAAATAATAATGTTGGCTAAGAAAATATGTAGGCTTTCGTCTTTGGATTTAGTATGCAAGTTTTAGTGTAAAAATGTTTTTCGATTTTTACATTATAAAATTCTCGTGTCATGATGAAATTAATTTAGTTATCCATCTGGAAAATTCTAAGAGTCGCATTCAACTAGGCGACTCATCGTACGAATTATTCCTTCCAACGAAAGCACTTTCCACCCCAAGTTACGAGATTAATCGTCTTTAACCAGTAAACGCATTTTTCATGAAGTTAGCATAAATGAGAAGGACACTATATTGAAGGCTGATCCGATTCCAGATCGGAATATTTAATTTAAAGAAAGTCGTTGCCCTTATAAAAGCAATCAGCCATTAAAATTATCCCGTATAATGTAAATCCTCTTACTGTGTGTTTCTTTTCTAAAAACTACCTTTTCTTCTACTTACATATTAATTATACGGTGAGTCAATACGCATTTCATCCTTTTTCCATGCATAGATTACGAGGCAAACATTTCAGTGCCTGCGATAGATGTTCTCGGGACTGTGGGACAACTTTTGAAGAGAGTGCCCGTAGACCCTTAAAAGGAATTAAATCACTAAAATACGAATCGAAGGAATCCCCCTTCCGTATATGTTGTTTGACTCACGGTATTTATTCTGTAAATGTAATTTTCAGTTTATTGATTTGACAATTTTCAATTTATTTATAAGCTAAATAGTACGCAAGCTTAATTAGACTAATGTTCTATTTGAGTTTCTTATATTTTCATTGTAACTGAGTTCTAACGTATTTGGATAGACTTAGGAAAAAATAATTTCATGTCTTCAGAATTGCCTCTCCACTACTAATGATTTCCTCTCACGAACCAAAGTGTAACTTGCGCTTCGTCAGGAACGAGAAAGGCTGGGTGGCGGTCGAGTTGAGAGAGATATTGAGTTGTGAGAGAATATTGAGAGCCGTTAGTCTAAACTACAGCGAGAGAAGTAGTGGACGGGCAACGATAAATCTCGAGTGATTTAATTAATGTTGAGACTAGTTTAAGCATGATTAAACTTAACTGTATTATAATTCAAATTTTGGGCTGAATTTATACCTATTGTGTCTTTAATTCACTGATTAAAAGCTATTCAAACCAACGATTTCATTATCAAATATACACTTAAATCGGGGGTACAGAAGTAAGCGGAGGGTAAAGAATTCACGCAGAGGGTCACTATATTAAGAGAAAGATTAATTATAACATCAGCGGAAAAACTAACAGCAAGGGATCTAAATTTCAAGTTATTTCGTAGTGACCTTCGAGAACGAAACAATTTGTGATAAGGGTCCCGTCACCTGCGGACCTCTATATATATATATATATATATATATATATATATATATATATATATATATATATATATATATATACAGTGTGTGTGTGTATATATATATGTATATATATATATATATACACGTGTGTGTGTGTGTGTGTGTGTGTGTGTGTGTATATATACACACTGTATGTATGTGTATATATATATACTGTGTGTATATATATATGTACTGTAAATATGTACTATACAGGGTGTTTCAGGAGGAAAGGTCAATACTTCGGGAGGTGATAGTATCGGTCATTGTGAGAAAAAAAGTTCATATAAACATGTGTCTAATTCTGAATGGTTACGGAGATAGAGTTGTTTGAATCTACAAATACAACAGCATTGTTAATGGTAATCAAGAAAGAGAAACCAATTACTGTTTCTAACATTTAATGTTTAAACATTGGCATTTTAAATGGTATCAGATACAGAAATGACAAATTTGTTACAGTACGTTTTCGAAAATCCCACTGTCAACCTCAATGCACTTTGTAACTCGTGTGCGAAGATCGCGTGTTGTTCGTCTGAGTTGATCTTGACGTTCCTTTATGCGGGCAGCAGCATCCAAAATGCGCGCGAGCAATTCGTCTCGTGTATCTACCTTTCTTTTGTAAACTTGACTTTTCATCCACCCCCACAAACAATAATCTAACGGAGAGAGGTCTGGAGACCTTGGTGGCCATTGAATGGGACCACCGCGGCCGATCCATCGACACAGGGAAAGTTTGAGTTAGGTATTGCAGCACCAGACGGGTAGAATGTGGAGGAGCTCCGTCATGCTGAAAGTACATACCAGCGCGTGTAGCCAAAGGAACATAAAGGAACATCCTCCAATAGTCCTGGCAATTCATTTTGCAGAAATTCTAGGTAACTTTGTCCTGTAAGACGATTCTCTAAAGTAACAGGGCCAATCAGCTGATCATCGATGATACCGCACCACACATTGGCAAAGAAACGGTGTTGAAAATTTGTTTCCACAGTGGCATTTGGATTTTCGTCTGACCACCGATGAGAGTTTCGAGTGTTGCTGATACCGTGACGGGTGAAAGTAGCTTCATCGGTGAACAGTATTAATCGAAGCAATCGGCGATTAGCACTTACCCAATGACAAAATTCCAGTCGCATGGCAGCGTCTCCTGGTTGAAGGTGTTGTACACGCTGTACATGATATGGATGCAAGCCTTCCTCACGTAATGTTCGCCATACTCTTGTGTGTGGTACACCGAGACGTGTAGAAATTCTTCGTGAGCTGGTAGTAGGACTACGCTCTACCAACTGAAGAATGTTTTCCACTTCATCCACATTTTGTTGACCTTCACGTTCAGATGAAATATGAGCGCAAGGAAGTGTACCAATCTCACGCAATGTGTTGAAAACCCTGGTAAACACTCTTCGATCCGGAATTCTGTGGTTCGGAAACCGTCGACGGTATTCTGCAACAGCAGCTGTTGCACTTCCATCGCAAAAACCGTAGACATACATCATATCTGCACATTCGGCATGTGTGAAAGTGTGTGGCATTCTTAACACTGCTTCAAACACCAAACAATGTCACTCACAACAGTCAGCTGTCGATTGCTTATGTTACATGCTTACATTACAGCTTACATGGTTCAAGGTTATAGGGGAGGGAAGGGGGAGGAAGAGCTGTGTGCGCATCAGATTCAAACAGCTCTATCTCCGTAACCATTCAGAATTAGACACATGTTCATATGAACTTTTTTCTCACAATGACCGATACTATCACCTCCCGAAGTATTGACCTTTTCTCCTGAAACTCCCTGTGTATACTCTCTCTCTCTCTCTCTCTCTCTCTCTATATATATATATATAATATATATATATATATTGTATGTATATATAATTTATTATATTTATATATATATATATTATATATATATAATATATATATATATATATATATATATATGTATGTATATATAATTTATATATATATATATATATATTATATATATATATATATATATATCTATATATATATATATATATATTGTGTATATATATATATTATAAATATATATATATATAATAGATGGAGAGAGAGAGAGAGAGGAGAGAGAGAGAGAGAGAGTATATACACAGGGAGTTTCAGGAGAAAAGGTCAATACTTCGGGAGGTGATAATATCGGTCATTGTGAGAAAAATGTTCATATGAACATGTGTCTAATTCTGAATGGTTACGGAGATAGAGCTGCAAACCCACAAGGAAAAGAAAAACGATTCCAAGGCCTTTCGTGTATTCAAAGCTACACGAGGTGTAGCTTTGAATACACGAAAGGCCTTGGAATCGTTTTTCTTTTTCCTTGTGGGTTTGCAGCATTCATTCATTTCACGTGTTTTATTGTGAAATTCATCCCATATATATATATATATATATATATATATATATTATATATATATATATATATTATATATATATATATATATACAGGGTGTCCGAGAATTATCTGTACAATGTTTGGCTGTTATTAAAAGTCAACCATGAAGTGTAGAAATTCCAGTCTTGTCCCATTTTACAGAGAATCTCATTAAGTTTTTTCTGATACCAAGTTTTGACAAGTTTTTTAGAAATTCCAGTGTGTCCGAACATTATCTGTACAATTTCATCTTTTAATAAAACTCTTGATAACACACGTAAAATTCTTAAACAAGATTATTTAGAATCTGTATTTTCAAAAGTTTCTTTTATTAAAGTAACGTTGTTACAAACATTCGATATGTGCACCATTAGTGATTCTCAAAACATCCAATCGATACTCCAAATGTTGCCATGTACGCTGCAGCATATCCACATCAATTCGCTCAATAGCAGCTGTGATTCTTGCTTTTAAATCATCAATGTCTGTCACCCGCGTACATTTCTAAAAAACTTGTCAAAACGTGGTATCAGAAAAAACTTAATGAGATTCTCTGTAAAATGGGATAATGCTGGAATTTCTACACTTCATGGTTGACTTTTAATAACAGCCAAAAATTGTACAGATAATTCTCGGACACCCTGTATATATATATATATATATATATATGTGGGAGAAACCCTCGTCGAAGGCGCCGTTACTGCTACCCTGGTGCAAGGGTGGAGGATATAACTAATAGTGTTGACCAATTTACAGACGGTACCGCCGCGGACACAACGTATGTTATTCATGTCGGTACTAATAACGTTTTAAATTCTAGATCGGAAGAACTGCTGGCTAGGTACAGGGACTTACTAGAGCGATTAAAGGAAAAACAAATAAGATTGTTTTAACAGGTATACTTCCTCGAATTATCCAACGTAACGATTTCTACAGCAAGGCGACCAATATTAACAATAACCTAATGTCTCTTTGCCAACAGGAAGGAGTGCATTTTGCGAATTTTTGGAACAGTTTCTACGGTAGGAGGGACTTGTTCCTCGGAGATGGACTTCATCTTAATGACGTACGAGCTGCGCGTTTAGGAAGACTATTACATACTACTGTCTCTTCTTTTCAGGCTGCCGTAACTCGAACGGTCCCAGCGTAAATTCCACAAATTTCCCCTGCGCTCGCGAAGGTGTCACAGTTACAAACAATTTGAAGGTTTTATCCTTAAATGCTCGTAGCCTACGAAATAAAAGAAACGATTTTTTTTCTTTAATTCCTTGTAAAGACTATGATATAATTGCGATAAATGAATCATGGCTTAGCACTGAAACTCGTGACTTTGTAGGGGAGTATCAAATTAAAGGGTATAGACTTTTTGTTAAAAACAGAATAGGTAGGCGAGGAGGCGGTGGTATGCTGTATATCAAAGATAATATAGCGAACGTTATAGAAGTAAAGCACAATTCCGGAACCGACAGATTAGACTATAGCAGAACTTAAATTGAACGATTTCAAACTTCTTGTTGTGGTTATATATAGGCCCCCTAATCAAACAGCTGATACAGACGAAGCGTTATATCGTGAACTAAAGAGAATAATCAGTAGTGAGCAGGCTTTAGTTATGGGTGACTTTAATTGCGCCAACGTGAATTACGATACAATGCAGGGGGACGCGGAAGGTAATCGTTTAGTTATTTTTCTCGAGGATAGCTTTCTTATTCAAAAGGTTGGGGAACCTACGAGGTTGGACAGTATTTTAGATTTAGTAATAACTACGGATGATAGGCTAATTACTGATCTTCAAGTAATAGAACCGTTAAGCAATAGCGATCACAATATGGTAGAGTTTGTCCTCTCAGTAAGTCACTCGAAACCAGCTAACTCGACTAAAATTCCTAACTTCCAGCACGTAGACTTTAGTAAATTTCGAAATAAATTGTCACACGTCAATTGGGAAAACGTAATGGGGAACTCCAACGCAAAACTAATGTGGGAATCGTTCGAAACAGTATTTAGGACTATAAATGAGGAATGTGTACCGTACAAAATTAAGCGTGCGAAAGTAAACAACAAGCCCTTGTGGCTTACTTCTAGAGTACGAGACATTATAAAGAGTAGAGATAGGGCTTATAGGATACATAAGTGCGATAAAGACAATTTGTGGTTACGAAATAACTACATATCTCTAAGGCGTGAAGCGAAAAGTGTAATAAAAAAATCCAAGCGCGAATTTGAAATCTCCATAGCTCGTGACGATAAAGAAAACCCCAAGCGATTCTTTCAATACGTCAATAATAGAAATCCAGTAAAAAGTGTGTTGGGGCCTTTGAAAAATGTAAACGGAGATCTAGTTTCTGAAAACAAGGAAATGGCTACCTTACTAAACGAATTTTTTAGGTCAGTTTTTACTATAGAAGATGTAACGAATATCCCTACGGTCATAGACATAGTACCTTTTGATAATGGTAATATTTTGGATAATATAGTGGTTAGTGAAGGGGAGGTAATGCGCTATATTGATAAAATGAAAACGCGTAAATCACCGGGGCAAGATTCCATATATCCTATACAACTAAAAGAATTAAAAGATAGCATTGTTTTGCCGCTAACAAAAATTTTTAATGCGTCTATTTCTCAGGGGTGCGTACCAGATAATTTCAAGTTAGCAAACGTAACACCTATCTTTAAGAAAGGCGATAAAGGTGCGGCGGGAAATTATAGGCCAATCAGTTTAAGGTCTGTTGTAGGTAAGCTACTTGAATCAATAATTAGGGATCGTATAGTCGAACACTTAGAATTGCATAAACTAGTTAGAAATACGCAGCACGGTTTTAGGCGAAACAAATCTTGCTTAACTAATCTTTTAGAATTTTTCCAAAGCGTGGTTGACATTTACGATAAACATCGGGCGGTTGATGTAGTGTATTTAGATTTTCAAAAAGCGTTTGACACCGTGCCGCACAAAAGACTCATTGAAAAAACTAAGGCTCATGGAATCAGGGGTGTAGTAATAAATTGGCTAGAAGAGTGGTTGCGAGGTAGGAAAAGAGGATGGGTGGTCGTTGATGGAGCGGAGTCGTGTTGTGCTAATGTAGCGAGTGGCGTTCCTCAGGGTTCTGTATTGGGGCCCTTGCTTTTTCTTATATATATTAACGATTTAGATGTCGGCCTAGTCAGTACAGTTTCAAAGTTTGCGGATGACACGAAGCTGGGTGGTAGGGCGATTAATGACGAAGATAGAGGTAAAATCCAGGAAGATCTGAATAAAATCGTTGATTGGTCAGTCATATGGCAAATGAGATTTAACGTTGATAAGTGCAAAATTTTGCATATAGGTTCGCCTAACGGTAATTTTGCGTATAGTATGTCAGGGAAAGATTTAACAAGCGTAGAGCAGGAAAAAGATTTAGGAGTTATAGTCACTGGTGATTTAAAAGTAGCGAAACAAAGTACAGCAGCGGTCAATAAGGCGGACAAAGTGTTAGGTTTTATAGCTCGAAATTTTGAGTAGAAATCGCGCGATATTATAGTTCCTCTTTATAAATCATTAGTTAGACCCCATTTGGAGTACGCGATCCAATTTTGGAATCCGCATATGCGCAAAGATATAGACAAAATCGAAAGAGTTCAAAGACGAGCAACTAAGATGATTCCGTCGCTAAGGTCAAAGTCGTACAAGGATAGGCTTAAGGAGTTAAAATTGACTACACTCGAGACTAGAAGGCTAAGGGGTGATCTAATCCAGGTTTTCAAAAATATGAATGGGTTCGATAACGTAGATAGAGATAGCTTTTTCGAAATATCTCAATATAATAGGACTAGAAATAACGGGTGTAAGTTGACAAGTAGAAGGTTCGAGACAGCAGTTGCCAAAAACTTTTTTACGCATAGAATAGTAAATAGCTGGAATAGTGTGCCGGTAGAAGTAATTAGTAGCACGTCTATAAACATGTTTAAAAATCGATTAGACGCATATGTTGATAGATTGGGTATAGTTTAAGGTAGTAAAATTAAGGCTTTGTGGTGATAGATCCCACAGCTCAACACAAGTGTTGTGGGATATAGGGAGGCAGCATCTTGGGTTAGGGAATACTCTCTGTCCTTACACACCCCACTTAAAGAGATTCCTCTGCCGAGCGGTACCCCCCATAGTACTGTGAGGTATTGAAAAACTCATGATCTTCACTTGCCCCACAAACACCTTTAAATGGGAGACCCAAAATGGGTGCACACACATTTCTACATTACTGTACAGTCTTTACAGCCACACCTACACTTTTCCTCCTAAGTATATATATTGTAGTGTATATGGTTGCAAATTTTGACTTGGTCCGCAATCGATATGGACCGTGACTTATTTTTCGTTGGCAAGGTACTAGTATTGATGGATACCGTAATGAAATTGACTGGATTCTTTGGATCTGATATATTTGCATGTCGGTTATAAATAGATATAGAGTGTAACATATTTGTGGATAGTAGTCTATTATGACTTGATCCTCTGGATCCAGAGATTCTATCTTTAGTTTTAAATCGATAATTAATTAGTTTTTAATTGATAATTATTTAGTTTTACAAAAATTGGTCGTTGCGAATGTACAGGCAGTTGTTACATAAATTTCTTATGTTCTTGTGGTTCGGAACCCACGTAAAATTGTAGGTCCCCTCCGCCACCACGGAGGACATACACAATACACAATTACGAACACAGTTAAGTAGGCAAGCCATGAGTGGATCCTAGGGTCTTTGTTGGTCTGAAACATTATAACATATACAGTGTATATATATATATATATATATATATATATATATATATATATATATGTGTGTGTGTGTGTGTGTGGTGTGTGTGTGTGTGTGTGTGTGTGTGTGTGTGAAAATGAACCATGAATACTATCTTATTCTTTCATGAAATTCTTATATTCATTTATATAGTACTTGTGTCTATTTTTAAAATTCATGTGTTTATATGGTTCATGTATTTATATATTCCTATATATTCGTATATATTTAATTTATATAATACCTATATTCATATGTATGTACGTGTATGTATTCATTTTTACATAAGGACCAAAATCGCCTAACGCGAGTTTGGATAAAAAAATTTATTTGCTTTCTATTTTGCCAAATAATTTTTGACTTGTTTTTTTTAAAATCCCTTAATCATTTTTTTTAGATTTCGCTTAATAATGAATCCTGCTTAAGCTTTGCAATGTTCATATTTTGTATACATTCTCTCTTCGTATAAAAGATGAAGTCATGTTTTGCCTAAGCATTTAATTGTAAATCTTAAACCTTTAATTTTTACTCATATGCATATTTTAATGTAAAGATGCATAGTTCAATTTTCACTTTTAGTTAACTTGCCAGATAATGATAGCATCAGATCTGAAAATACGAGGTTTAAGATAAAAATATGGCTTCATCTTCAAATATCTTGTTTATTCTTTTAAACCTTACCACAGCTAAAAGATTTACTTTATTTTCAAATATTGTGCAATAATAATGCAGCCTTTTCAACATTTAGTAATAATAATGTTAGCAGTTTTGGGGTATATATACACCCACGAAAAATTTTCCATGTTGTTTGAGTAGATTCAAAGGCTGAGCACTACCTGTACATTTTTACAGTAAAATACAGTAAGAAATAGTCTTTATCTTCTCTTTCGTGCCTTGCTCTCTCCAGAGAACTTAGTCATTAAACTTACCCTATACGTTATAATAAGAATCCAGGAATCTTCAGAGAATTTAGCAAGCCTCCCAGAATCCTCTGAGCCACTATAGAAGAACTCGGAGAGTAATATAGAAGAAAAGTACTGCAAGTAAAACATCCGTTGCTGCCACCTAACTAGAACCCCCGTCGACTTCGAACCAACCCAGGCCATAGACGGAGGGGTTAACAACTGGCGACTTCTGCATCCAGGATTCTTCCAGTCTTCCAGACCCTGGAACTAGAACCAACATCCAGTTGACCGGCGTGTCACGACTTCCAGTTCTCCACGCCTAGTTTTCATCCAAGAACAAGTGGCCAGCAAGACACGTCTTCAGGACACGTCTCCAAGGATTTCGCCATAGGAATCTTGTAAAGTACAAGACTCTTTTTTTAAATAATCTCTAAACCTTTGAAAAGTCAGTATTATTAACAGTTAATAATTAGTATCGAGCCAGAATTAACAAAAAACACAGTGAACATTCAATACACCAGTGATACATTTCTTTTTAGTGAAACCGAGTTATTTCCACTATTATAGTTAGTATAGTATAATTTTATTTAATGTACCAATCATAATATTACCGTACCTTCACGTACATTCGAGTGAAATCTTGTTTACATTTTTTTATTATTTTGTTTACAATCTTTTCAAATTTTCCCCTAGTTAGGCAAATTATTGTGCATTTATTTAATGTGTATTTTTTAGATAGAGTAGTTAGGAAAACCTCAAGTGATCATTCCATAATTAAGATCGGTCAAGCAGACCAATTAGAACACATTAATAGTACCTTCACATATGAGCGATTCAGACGGTGCGCTTTCTGACATCGAAAATTTCCCTACACCCATTTTTCCACCTACCCCGCGCCCTTCAAACATATTCCCAAACACACAAACTTCAGATCAAGTACAAGCCAATATGTCTCAAACCCCCGCCCCAGCATACATTAACTTAGGTAGACTAGTAAACCTTCCCCATACTGTCTTAATTTTTAAGGGGACCATAGATAATCACTTTGTTGAACCACGCGTAAGACCTTGGATTGAGTCTTTAGAACATTTCTTACGCGAAAACATCACCGATGATGATATAAAGATTAGGGAAGCAAAAAGGTTTATCGACCCTAAAGAAGGGAATGCTCATGACACAGTCACCTACGTCCCATCATTAGCGAAGCTACAACATGGGACAATTTTAAACAAAACTTATTAGAATTTTTTAAAGAAATAACACTTGCACAACCCTTAGCCACGTTAGAAGCAGTCTTCCAAGCTAAATGGAAGAAAGAGGAACATGAAGATTTAAATAATTTTATTACACGAACACATAAACTCGTAGGAGAAGCCCTCCGAGCCGCAGAAAATGCGTGTGGCATTACTTTCACTTCAAAACAAAGAAATCTAATAGTAGCAACGACCATTTACCAAAACCTACCCGGAGCACCTAAAAAAAGTTTCAAGAGTTTTTAAATGTTGACAAACCTGTAAGTGTAGCCATAAATAAAACACGGGAACATTACCCAGATTTAGCAAACCAGAACTACCGAAAGGGTAGAGAAACCCCCGTACATTACATTCAGCAGCAGCAACCACAACACCAACAGCAACAACAACAACCCTATAAATCGAGGCCAATGCAGGGAACACCACCCCAGAAACAAGCCCCCAAACCCAGAATACACGCCCTCCTCCACAGTGTTTTAACTGCGATAGCTTTGGGCACATGATCAGTGCAATTATCCCCTTATTGCTCCCACTGTCACGAACATGGTCATCGCCGTGGCGATCGCCAAAAATGTGCCGATAAAGCCCCTGCAGGGTATAGGCCCCACTTCCAGAAATCGAACCACCAACGTTCCCAAAAGTCCTCCAATCCCCAGAAACCAGTCCATTCCCAGCCTCAGTCGAACCACCAACCAAATAGATTACGACCACAGGGTCAATCACCTATTACCCCATGTACAAACCCCAGTACAATCAGCAAGGTCGGATAGTTCGGTACGTAGAAGTACCCCGGAGGAATCATTTTCCCCAGAGTACAGTTTTCAAGAACACCCTCCAGCGTATGGTGATCCCATAGAATATGACCCAGGTCCTCCCATAGAGACAATTCGAGCCCTTTTTTAGACCCTACTTTGGAGGCGCAGTTCAACCTCCTCCCTCCTAAATTACAGTAATGACCCAAATACACACAAACTCCCCATCAGGATAATAGGTGCGGACCTCCTAGATTTAATAATAAATTGTAGCACTGATAACCAAGATTTAACTGCTCTCCTAGATACAGGAGCACACGCGACGTTAATTAAGAAACAATGTGTAGATGAATTACTAGAGAGTACAGATTACAAATATGAAATTAAGGCACCCTCCTGTCAACTCAGAGGAGTTACGGGCACACCCATACCTACATACGGAGAAATTGAATTATATTTAGAAGTTGGAAACGCGGTATACCCCGCGAAATGTTGTATAGTGGACACAGTCGCCACCTTTCAGACAGATATCCTACTAGGTATGGATTTTTTTAACCGGAATCAATGGGAGATTTACCCAGCCGGAAAGTTAGTAAAGTGTCGAAATAGGACACACCATCTCCGTGAGAATAACAGACAGCTTAATGCTAATAGAATTAGTTCAGTTCAGATTTCCGAAAGAAATAGGAAACCCCCTCCACTTGATAACAGTTCAAGACAGTCGGTTGCATCCAGAGGGACAACCGCTCCAGAAATCAGCCCCAAGAGTAATCAGTTCCAGTTGTTGAATCCAGTTGGATCAACACAGTCAGTTTCCAGCCAGTCAGTTTCCAGTCAGTCAGTTTCCAGTCAATCAGTTTCCAGTCAGCCAGTTTCCAATCAGTCAGTTTCCAGTCAGTCAGTTTCTAGTCATCCAGTTTCAGCTCAGCCCATAAGGCAAATTTTAGTCGCCGAACCAGAGTCAGATTCTCAATTTTTGATATGCTCTACCGAGCATATAACAGTAGAACCTTACGAGAAGATCTGTTTCCTAGCAAAAGTAGTCGACAGTCAAGGAAAATTATTGGAGTCAGAGGGCACTTTGATTACAGAGAAAAGTAATTTCAAAAGAGATGTTCTTATTGCCCAAGTCCATTCAGCTATCCCTGTTGTTTGTTTAAACAAAGGAAAAAGCCGTATCGAATTAACTTCAAATCAGAAAATAGGAACTGTTTCCACAGTAGAAATAGATGCAGGTTTCCCCACCAGTACGATAAATCGTATTTCCAGTTCCTTAGAGTTAAACCCTTCATTATTGAAAGAAGAATATAAGAAATGTCTGGAGCACTCCCTTCAGGAATCACCAGCCTTACAAGATCCCAAACTAATGGAATCATTTCTCGATTTCCTGATAAGAAATAGAGATGTCATTGCCCCAAAAGGAGATCCTCTGGGCCGAACTAATTTGGTTCCTTTTGAAATCAAGCTGGAACCCAATTCCAAACCCATTTTCATTCCTCCCTATCGGGTTCCACATTCCCAATTAGTCACTATTGAGGAACACATCACGGACATGTTGGAGCAGGATGTCATTCAGCCTTCAGCTAGTCCCTGGTCCGCTCCTATGATTCTTGTCTCCAAAAAACGGAACATCTCGCCCTTGTATAGATTTTAGACGCCTGAACCACATTACCATCCCAGACCGTTTCCCTATTCCAAACATGCAGGAAACAATTCTGAACGTAGGGAAAGCTAACTTCTTTTCATCCCTCGATTTAGCATCGGTTATTGGCAAATGGAGGTCAGTCCCGAATCTCGGGCATTGACTGCTTTCTCCACTAACCGAGGCCATTACGAATTCCAGGTTTTACCTTTCGGAGTCCGAAATGGGCCTGCTAATTTCTCTAGGTTGATGAATATAGTCCTTTCCGACCTATTAGGTGTTGAAGCTCTCGTTTATCTTGACGATATTATCGTTTACAGTTCGGACATAAAAAACACTTTCAACGTCTTCAGAATGTGCTATCACGCTTGAGAAAAGCACACCTTAAACTGAAACTTGCAAAGTGCAACTTTTTACAAGAGTCCCTGGTATACCTAGGATTTCTACTATCATCCACAGGAATTAAACCTGATCCAGCCAAACTCGAAGCACTGGAAAGGTACCCTGTACCCAAAACCATCGACGACGCTCGTGCATTTATTGGTTTTGTCGGATTCTATCGGAATTTTATCACCCAATTTTCAAATATTGCTAAACCCATTACTAATTTGTTCCAGAAAAATTCTAAATTTAACTGGGAATCCGATCACCAACATGCCTTTGAAACTTTAATTGGTAAACTAACCTGTCATCCTATCCTCCAATATCCTGATTACACAAAACCCTTTGTCATAGCCACAGATGCTTCCTCCTATGGACTAGGAGCCGACCTATTACAGGACGTAAATGGTGTGGAATTACCCATTATTTATGCCAGTTAACTTCTCTCTGCACCTTATCGGAATTATTCCACTACGGACCGAGAGGCCCTAGTGGTATATTGGGCTTTGAAAAAATTCCGAAATATCGTCTATGGCTACGATGTAACCATCAAAACTGACCATAAGCCACTCACGTATCTCTTCAAGGACAAGCTACTTGAAGGACGGTTGAGTGGATTGGCTCTGTTGATTCAGGACTTGCGACAAAAATTGTATGCAAACTGGGAAAACTTCAAGTTATTCCAGACGGATTGTCGAGACTCAAGCCCGACACCCAAGTGAGTAAAATAGGAATTCTTCCTGTGTTCGACCACGAGTGTCTGCAATACTCCCAACAACAGAACCAACACACCCAAAACCTTCGGGCGCGCCTGGAACAAAAGGAACCATCGAAGGTAAAAGAACAGTACAACCTCAAAGATGGGCTTGTACATTTCAGGAACGAAGATGGAAGCGATCTCATGGAGATACCAAAGGATCTCGTCGATATAGCCATTGGACTTTGTCACGACTCACCTTTCTATGGCCACATGGGGCCGGATCGCACCATCAAGAGTCATTTCGAGCGATACCATTTTCCCGAAATGAAGAGAAAGGTACATGAATACATCGCCGAATGTCCGTCTTGTTTAAAACACAAAGGCAATGTAAAATCCACAGCTCCTATGGCTATACTGGAACAATTCCCCAAACAATCAACGGGAAACCAGTACATCATTGTGTTTACGGACCACTTCTCGCGTTACAGCGAAGTAGCTGCCATTCCAGACCAGACCTCGGAAACTGTGGCCAGAGCCCTAGTGGAACGCGTCATCCAGAATCATACTACTTCTTCCATCCTAATTTCGGATAACGCTCTTAGTTTCACGTCCAACCTGTTCGAATCACTCTGTAACATGTGTAAAATTAAAAACACACACATTGTGGCATACCATCCGCAGGCAAACGGCTTAGTGGAAAGGCACAATCGAAAGATCTTAGAAGCCCTTCGCCACGTTGTCGATGCATCCTCCCGTACAAACAGCCATCCACAATGACTATAACGTGTCTATCGGGGACACCCCTCATTTCGTCCTATATCACTACGACAAGCGTCTACCTTTTGATTTGCCCGACCAAATCGACCCGGCAGTTCTAATATCTTCCGAGATGGCAGAAGCAAATCAGCAACTAGCTGAATGATCTTTCAAGATTTTCGACATAATCCGCTATGCCCGAGACCAACGAAACCAACAGATGGAGCAAGAGCAACATAGGCGTCATCCCCGTCAACGAACTATAATCGTCGGTATGCGATGTTATCTGCAGAGCGTGAAACCGCCAAGTGCTCATCGCAAATTATACCCAAAATGGGATGGCCTATATAGGATTATGAAAAACCTCGGAAAAAATCGTTATCAAATCCTCGACCTCTGGGATCATTCCAAACTAAAGATCATTCACGCTGATAATTTGAAGATAGCTGCTGAACAACACCTTCCCAAAAAACAGGTGCCACACGTTCGAGCCGCCTATCCTTCGAAAGGTCAAGGTATTAACAAATCGAGCAGGGATAAAAAAACTGAAGTGGTCACCGCAGGAACCACTACCCATGACGAAGATTGGTACCTCGTAATACCACCAGTACTCCAGTCAATCTCTGAACAAGAGGAAGCCCCAGAACAAAGAGTTCCATTGGACCCAGACCCTGGAGAAACTCCTTCGAGAGGATCACTCAGTGGAACTCCACCATCTCCTCCAACTCCACCATCTCCTCTGTCACCACCCTCACCGATTGATGATCGACGCATGGACCATACATACCGCCCGCAAATGCATCAACCACGTGAACTAGAACCTTCACAGAGGAAACGAACCAGCTCAGAATCCGAGCTTAACGGTTGACCCCCATTGCCATCAAACGAGGCCGACCCCTTCGTCCACAAACACAAATATCTACACGGCCACCCCAGCTCCGTATAATCTAAGGCGTAGAAATGAATATAATTGTCCCCCTTATAATTTTCCAATTATTTACTCTTGTAGCCCTAGCATTAAAATTTCTACCGGAATTGTTATAGAAAAGTTTGCGGAAGGTAATTTTTTGAAAGGACACGCGGACCTTTTTATGAATTTGCACCCCCCTGTTAGAATCGAGATCAATCTCCTTCAGATACAAACCCAATTGAAAACGTTTGAAAGTAAAGTTCAGCGTTCTGTTAAAAATGTCCATGAAACCGACCAGATTAGTCGCGTTCTATTAGAAAATACATTTGAAAATATTCAAACTACAGCACGCACCCTATCAGAAATATTAGCATTACCATGGATACAAACTGGAACTCAAAACTCGGAAAAAATTAATCAAAGAAATAAAAGGGGACTGAGAGATATAGGAGGAAAAATATTCAAGGGTTTACTCGGATTAGCAACCGAAGAAGATATTAAAAGAATTGAACTCAAATTGAATCTCTTCGCGCGAAATCGGCAATATAATAGACACATGTTAGAACAAACTATTAGGTCACTACACGAAAACACGTTTGCCCTCCACTCAAACCAGTCATTCTTCCAACTACTAGGTCTTCTTTTATCGACTTACTTCGTGACCGGCTTGCCCCGGTATGTTCATTTGCAAAATTCCATTCCTCTAAAACCGTCCAACTACGAATTGGACCAGACATCTGGGTTTCTTTCGCGAACAGGACTGCCGCTACTCTCGAGTGTCCGTCAAATTATTCCCTCATCACAATCCCTATGGTTATTCGGCTACCAATTGGTTGCTCCTTGCGTTCAAAAACCTTCCAAATATACAACCCGTACAAGGTTACCATTAACAACTCATACCCCTTCCCGTCGCAAATTAAATTTAAACCCGTCATAGAGATCTTAAATCTCTCCATGAAACCTGTAACCATACTACCAGAGCTACATGCCGCTGAATGGAATGTAACAATTTTTTCAACATCTGCCGTTAGTATCATTATTGTATGTGCTATTATCCTCGGTATATGTGTGGTGAAAATATCGTTCTGGGAACAAAGGTAAACAAGATACACCGAACCACGTGAAACTATTTATGCACGACAAAGAGTGCGTACCCAGACCACGTGAACTAGACTTAACCACCCGACTTATGTTGTGTATATAAATCTGTATTAAAATCCCATAGTTATCATCTAGTTAGCATTAGTTAAGATGTTATATTATTGTATTAATATCATTCTAAAGGGGAGAGCCCTGTAAAAATGAACCATGAATAATTCTTATATTCCTATACTATCTTATTCTTTCATGAAATTCTTATATTCATTTGTATAGTTCTTGTATCCATTTTTAAAATTCATGTGTTTATATGGTTCATGTATTTATATAATCCTATATATTCGTATATATTTAACTTTATATAGTACCTATATTCATATGTACGTACGTGTATGTATTCATTTTTAAATAAGGACCAAAATCGCCTAACGCGAGTTTGGATAAAATTTTTGATTTGCTTTCTACTTTGCTAAATAATTAGTGACTTGTTCTTTTTAAAATCCCTTAATCATTTTCTTTAGATTTCGCTTAATAATGAATCATACTTAAGCTTTCCAATGTTCATATTTTGTATACATTCTCTCTTCTTTATTAAAGATGAAGTCATGTCTTGCCTAAGCATTTAATTGTAAATCTTAAACCTTTAATTTTTACTCATATGCATATTTTAGTGTAAAGATGCATAGTTCAATTTTCACTTTTAGTTAACTTGGCAGATCATGATAACATCAGATATGAAAATACGCGGTTTAAGATAAAAATATGGCTTCATCTTCAAATATCTTGTTTATTCGTTTAAACCTAACCACAGCTAAAAGAATTACTTTATTTTCAAGTATTGTGCAAAAATAATGCAGCCTCTTTAACATTTAATAATGATGATGTTAGTAGAATCGGGGTATATAAACCCCAATAATTTCTTCCATGTTCATTCAGAAGTAAACGCAAAGGCTGAGCACTGCCTGTACATTTTAGCAGTAAATTACAGTAAGAAATAGTCTTTATCTTCTCCTTCGAGCCTTGCTCTCTTCAAAGAACTGAGACATTAAAATTTCCCGATACGTTATAAGAAGAATCCGGGAATCTTCAGAGAATTTAGTAAGCCTCCCAGAATCCTCCGAGCCACTATAGAAGAACTCGGAGAATAATATAGAAGAAACTACTGCAAGTAACACATCCGTTGCTGCCACCTAAGTAGAACCCCCGTCGACTTCGAACCAACGCAGGCCAAAGACGGAGGGGTTAACATATATATATTCTGTATATATATATATATATATAATATATATATATATATATATATATATATATATATACATACTGTGTGTGTGTGTGTGTGTGTGTGTGTGCATACACTCTGTGTATATATATTTACTATATACAGTACGTATATATATATATATATATATATATATATATATATATATATATATATATATATATATATACATACTCTCTCTCTCTCTCTATATATATATATATATACTGTGTGTGTATATATATATATATATGTACTATATATATACACTGTGTGTGTGTATATATATATATATATATATATATATATATATATATATATATATATATATATATATATACACTGTGTGTGTGTGTGTATATATATATATATATATATATATATATATATATATATATATATATATATACAGGATGTCCCATAAGTCCGGCATCATAGGAGAAATTCATATTTTTCTATTTCTACAAACCATAATTCATATTTTTCTCTTTCTACAGGCCATAATGTCTGTGAGCAAGGAAGAACGAATCCAGATAATTCTACTCAAAGGAAATCGGAGTCAAAGAGAGGCAGGCTGCTGCTGAATTTAACAGACTGCATCCAGACCGCGAGCCAATAACACAGAGTTGTGTTAGCAGACTTGTTGCAAAGTTTAAGGAAACAGGATTCATAGGAGATAAACCACACAGTGGACCTTCAAGGAGGTCGACTGACGATGATACAGCGACTGCTATCCTGGCTAATTTTAACAGAAGTCCCAATAAGTCTCTTCGGCGATTGTCCGCCGAAACAGGAGTGTCGAAAAGTAGCATCCATCGCATTCTTCAGGCTCACAAATGGCATCCATATAAACTTCAGATCCTACAGAAATTAAACGAAGCAGATCCCGACCGGCGGATGGAATTTTGTGAATGGGCTACGGAACAATATGCTTGGGATGCCAATTTCCCGTCCACCATTCTGTTCAGTGACGAGGCTGTTTTTTATGGAAATGGTGAGGTAAATCGACATAACACCCGCTACTGGTCTCAAAACAACCCTCACTGGTATACCTCTTCAAAGGAACAAGGTGCATCTCGGGTGATGGTATGGTGTGGCATTTCGAAGGATCGCATCATAGGCCCCCTCTTTTTTTATGAACATGTCACTGGAGGCACCTACCTACGTATGCTCAAGGAAGAAGCATTTCCCAGTGTCTTGAACGAAGAAGGAAATTTCCCAACATCGTTCCAGCAAGACAGCGCTCCTGCACATTTACCTGTCCCAACAATTCCCTGGTCATTGGATAGGACGTTGGGGGCCTGTGGAATGGCCAGCTAGAAGCCCGGATCTCACGCCACTAGATTTTTATCTCTGGAGCCACTTGAAAGCGCTGGTATACGCAGAGAAAATTAGGAGTGTTGAACATTTGCGGCAGCCCATTATTGGGGCATTTTACACCATTACTCCTGACATCATTTACCGTGTGCTTGCTGACTGGGTATCACGTCTGAATTTGTGTATTGAAAACAATGGTGGACATATTCAGCACGTTCTGTAAATAAAAGCTTTTGTTTTGCCTTTTTTTATTATTTTTCCTATGATGCCGGACTTATGGGACAACCTGTATATGTGTATATATACTGTGTGTGTGTGTGTATATATATATATATTATATATATATATATATATATATATATATATATATTATAAAAGTCTTATATATATATTATATATATATATATATATATATATATATATATATATATTATATATATATATATATATATATATATATATATATATACATATACACTGTGTGGGTATATATATATATATATATATATGTATATACACACTATATAATATATTAGTGATGGATCGAATAACCGCAACCGCAACCGCACTACAACCGCACAAAAATTCACAACCGCAACCGTAACCGCAACCGCCGTTCCATAAGTGCGGTTGCGGTTGTAAAAGCTTAGTTAATTTTAATTTTAGGTTAATTAGAAATATTTCTTTTTTGAAAAGAAAATGATGGGTCTCCTTATGCGTGCTTAAACGTGACGTCATACGGCTGCCGTAGTAAAATTGGTTTAAACTGCGCTCTAAGTTATTACTCTGTGAGCTCCATGCAAAAATATTATTCTTGAAATTCACACTGCCTGTCATTAAGTTTGACATCAGTTTTTCAAATGAATAATAATCCATAACTTTCAAATGGGTGGAGGCTGGGGAAAGTGGTACGTGGGATGAACAGTGCGATGGGTCCTCGTCCCTCATCCTGGTAACACACTTAGTGCAAAATATGGTTTTAATTAATTTGACCTATTCTTTCATAATAGCTATATAAGTTTAGAATATACTTCATTTAAATAGTATTTATTTAGTAAATACCTTATGTTGAACACAAGTTTTGCAACACACAAATAGCGGTAGCGGTGTATTGCAAAACTTGTGTTCACCATAAGGTATTTACTAAATAAATACTATTTAGTATATATTATGTACCAAGTGTGGCTAAATCGCACTATAGTGGCTAAATCCAGTTAATAATTACGCATTTTTCCTAGTATATGATAACCGCAACCGCAACCGCGGTTGGAAAAAATTCGACAACCGCAAACACAACCGCAACCGCGGTTGTGAAAAACCGACCACTCGATCCATCACTAATATATATATATATATATATATATATATATATATACACACACAGTAGAATCCGCTTATTATAATCACTTTGGGACGCAGCTATGTTGATAATAATAACCGCCTGATAACATAAAGCGGTGTATGTTAAAACAGAAAAGTTAAAATAGTTAAAAGGCAGTAATAAAACAATTTAAAAAATTCATACCTTTAATATTTACTGTCGAAATTCATCTAGTGTTGTTTGCCTGCGGTTTGTTTGCAGTAAGACATTAATAAAGCGCTCATAATCATAATGCTTTTGAAATTCAGCAGTTCGGCGTTGCACGCCGCGACGAAGTATTTGCAGAGCTTCTCGCATCTGAGCGTTTGTTGGAGGGTCTTCTGGACTATCTTCTTGTTTAGTTTCTTCATTCTCTTCCCTTTCTTCAGCCAATTTAGAGCCTGCTTCAGTAACAGCTTGGCATATTTCTGATGATGTCATGGTAGCTGTCACTTGAATTTCCTCATCAATGGCCAACCAGCTTTTAAAATCTTCTTCTGACATACCATCTGGGGGTTTCTCCATGATTTCCTCTTCAATAGCATCGGGTTCTTCATTTGGAGATGTTTCCGTGCCCTTCTTAAAGAAGCCACCCTTTGTGAAACAGTTTTCAATGGTTCTCTCAGTCACTTGTTTCCATGACATTGTTATAAGATGTAGGGCATCAAGGAGGGAAATTCTTTTAGCAATATCATTTGCATCAGTTTTTTCTTGAGTCTCATCTAATTCTCCTAAAATTCTGCTACGCATTTCTCTTCTGTAGTAAGCCTTTAGAGTCCGTATGATTCCTTGGTCACATGGTTGAATCAGTGATGTCGTGTTTGCAGGCAAGAAGATTATTTTAATGTTTTTTAATGACACATTACATGTATGTGCTGTGCAGTTGTCTACCAACAAAACAATTTTTCGTTTCAGGTTTGTATCCCATTTAACTAACCAGTCATTTTTATGAGTCATTTTAAGATTCTGATAACTATAACCGAAACTCTGATTACTATAAGCGGAGGTTTTATAATGTAATTTAACCTCGATGCTTTGGGACTGTTAATTCTGATAACATTAGGCGATTGATAACAATATCGGTGATTACAATAAACGGATTCTACTATATATATATATATATATATATATATATATATAGAAGAGACCTATATGCAGGACCAAGAAATTTGAGGAGATTGGCAGTGTTCTAAAGGAACACTCTGTAGGGCGAACAAGATCGGAAGAAGATGTTGAACGAATACGCTGCGCCTTTGGTAGTAGCCCGAGAAACGAGAAACTCCAACCGCAGTGCCAGTGTCGAACTGCAGATTCCTCGTTTAATTGTTCATATAAGCTTCAAATTATTCAGCATATAAAATGTTAAGATCTTAAGAAAAGGAAATATTATGCTTTAGTAATGTCTAATTAAAAATTAGATTGTTTTGGTTATAAGAAATTAATAAAGATAATAATATTTAATAAATGTAATTACGATAAATAATGTTTTGTTTATAAAAAAATATAGAACTACGCGTCGTCTTGCCGAGACCGTTGTAATGTGGAGTCAAAATTCGAGAGTAATTTGTTTCCTCTTTCTTCGCGTCCGTTTTCTTTAGATTTCCTTTCATTCGGTCGGAGAGAGAAATTTCAAAATTCATAATTGCTCTCCGGTGACTCATTCCTTTGTTTTTTCTTTCCTTTCCACTTAAAGCCTACCTATTTTGTGTTTAAAGTCTTTTTGTGTTTACAATTTTGGAATTAGTAATAATTGTGATGATGATGATAATAATAACAAAACGAATTAAATAATTAAATAATAATTAAATAATATGAATTAAATTATTTTAGTTGTAATGACATTGTGACATGCATTTTTATACGGTACGGTTTATAAAAGGTTGTGTGTAAATATGTAACGCATTTCTAGGCAATGAAAATATGTAGGTATTATATATATATATATATATATATATATATATATATTTTTTTTTTTTTTTTAGTTCGGGAAGAACCGATTCGCCTCTATTTAAAGGGCATATCTCAGCGGAAAAACAAAGAAAAAGTGAGAGGAAAGACAGAGGAAAAAGAAAGGGTGGAGGGGACAGTCGAAGTGGAAAAAGACCAAGGATGACAAGGACTGCAGGGTCGAGCCCCATCATCCTTGGGTGCTAGGGCCGGGAGGGCGCACGTGAAACCTCCAGGAACAAGCACGTACAAACGAGCACAAAGAGCACTCAAGAGCACGAGCTTAGAACCCCTTGCGGGGATATATATATATATATATATATATATATATATATATATATATATATATATATATATATACAGGGTGGGCGGAAAGTAGCTCCCTAATTTAAATTACATATAAATTATGTATAAATTGTGATTGTATTGTTATATTGTTATGGTGTGTTCTCTAAAGTGGTACAATTGTAACGGTAATCTTTTTTTCTCTAAAGTGTTCTCTTTGTGTTCTCTAAAGTGGTACAATTGTAACGTTCATTTTTTTTTTCATTTCAGATTGAAGGGTAACATGGCTGAGCGTTTAACACTGCAGGAGCGTGCCCAGTTGGCGGCACGGTACGAAGTTTGGCAATCTGTCGTTCGAGTTCAAAGATGGTGGCGGGCCATTCACGGACCACGTGCCCAAGTGGACCCGAAAACAATCAAGAACTGCCACTCGAAGCTCATGACCACGGGGTCTGTGGTAGATGTTCGAAGATGTGGTCGCCCTTCGACATCCAGGGCCCAGGAGACGGTGCAGGCAGTTCAGGAAATGTTCGCACGGAGTCCACGAAAGTCAACTCGCCAGGCAGCTCGGAAAGTGGACTCTCCCGCTACTCAGTGCGAACTGTGCTGAAGAAGGAGCTGAACTGGCGTGCGTGGAAGCCGCATTACTGCCAATCTCTCTCGGACGAGGACTGCGACATTCGCATGGAGTTCGGGGAAATCATGCTGGCTTGGCATGAAGACTGGCCCCATCTCTTCCGCAACATCCTCTGGAGCGACGAGGCGGTGTTCCACGTCGGAGGCTTTGTCAACCGCCACAATTGCCACTACTGGGCAGGAGAGGATCCCATGGTTACCGCTGAAAAACGGCAGAATCGGTTCAGTGTAACGGTGTGGTGTGGCATGACCTCAGATCAGGTTGTGGGCCCGTTCCTTCTGCGCAACACCATGAATGCTGAGCGGTACCTTGCTATGTTGCGAAACGAGGTCTGGCCGGTTGTCAGCACATGGGAGAACATCGACGATCTGATATTTATGCAAGATGGCGCCCCTCCGCACTTCGCTCTTGTTGTCCGTGAGTGGCTGGATGCCCACTTCCCTGGGCGTTGGATGGGTCGTCGTGGTCCACATCAATGGCCAGCCAGGAGCCCCGACTTGACACCGTGCGACTTCTTTCTTTGGGGGTGGGTAAAGGAAGAAGTCTACCGCACCAAACCGAGGACATTGGAAGAACTGGAGGACCGAATTCGGGAAGTCATGTCCTCCATCCCGCCGGAGTTCCTGCTAAAGTCAGTGGACGCCATTCCTGGGCGGCTCCAGAAGCTGGTGGAAAGAGTTGGAGCCCACATTGAATTTTAGAGAAAACCTACCATGTATGCCTACCTTTTCATATTATTTCTTCTGAAATAAATGGATAATATACGTATTTTTTTACCAATCCAAAATAGGGAGCTACTTTCCGCCCACCCTGTATATATATATATATATATTAGAGTATTCTAAGCGATTCAATGAGTAACAAAATTTTCCAGAATTTAGTAGGTAGTTTTTAAGATTATTCTTTGACTAGATGTATATAATGGATTTACAGGCCGACACATCAACATCATATGTGTTTACTTTGAAGAATCGCTTTGTAGTTTTTTAGTTCGCTTTATAATTTTAAAGTTTAAAGTCGAAAAATAATCGTTAAAGACACTAATTTATACTGGGTCAAATTCGGACGCTGTAAGAATATATGTTTGTCGTATATAAATTGAGACCACAAGGAAGCTAAATTTTTTATACAAAGATAAAAATGTGTTTAATTGAAAGAGAGAAATTGTTTTCGTAAATTCTTTTGATAAATTAATTTCTGTTTTTTTACTTTTTTTATATATCCATTAATTTTTATATTTTTATGGTGGGCTGATTGTTGTTGTGTATATTTTTCTTTCTTTCATTTTCAAGACAATTCCGAGTGATATTTTGTATACTTAGGCTGTTTAATTTTTTTATTCTGAAATTAGATTTTATTTTTAGGGAGTTTTTTTTTTTTGTTTAATGTTTTATTTTGGGTATTAAAAATGAATTTTTTTTTACGTTCACGCGTTTGCATAGAGAATATTACAAAATTATGTCCAGCTGTAAATGCAGTTTGTTCGGTTAGGAATATTTCTATAGAGGTTCGCTTACAAACAAAGCGAACACTCTTCATTATGCTATGATTTGTACTAATTTTTGTTTACGTAGGAAGTTCTGCTGTAAGTTTTGGGTTCATAATATCTGTTCTTATTTAAAATAACGCTGTAAATTTGTAGTTTCACTTGGAAACGATAAATTGCTGGAATTCTTGTAATTTACAAATCATACCGGGTTTTGTGTTGAAGGAGAGAGTTGTCTCTCAGATGTAATTTGTGAATGAAGAGTTTTCCTCCTATGAAATTTACCGTTTCAAGTTGGGTATTAATATTTACATTTTTTTATAGTTAATGATTTTGTTTTAGAAAATTGTTATTTTTTAAACTTCAGTTGGGGTTACTCATGCAGTTGAAACTGTAGCTAGAGTGTTAACCGGAGATGGAGCCTTTTAGATGACCAGTAACGTTTTTGTGGTATCTATGTGTGCTTCCCCCAAAGTGTAAGAGGGTTCGTGATTTTCAGAGAATTGATGACATGACGTTTCTGGGTTTCATTTTTGTCTTTTGTATTTAAATGTATCGATGTAATTTCTGAAGGTAGTTTGAATAATAATATTTGTTAAATTCTAATAACGGATACTATGTATGGGCGCTTTTATATTTCTACTGTGCAACTTTGTTTCGTGCGTTTGATGATTTTTTATCTTCGATGTAACTGCCATAAGTGATCTTATTGGTAGCTAGGCGTGATTAAATTTTTGCGAAATTTTGAGATTTGTCATTTTTTTTTTTCGTGAATTTGGCCAGAGCAAATTATAGTTATTGTTTCGAAGTGAAATGTCGAGAAAATTCGGTAAAATAAATATGAAATGATAATCAGTAGCAGTACAAACGTTTCGAATAATTTTTTGTCAAAATTTAGAGAGGCTCGATTTGGAGGCAACTAAGTTGGATCCGAGTTCCATCCAGTGAGTTTAGTTGACCCGATAGGTGATCGATCACCGATGAGAGAGAGAGAAGAGAAGAGAAACCGAATGCGCAGGGACTTGGCGCAGGACAGTTTCAGAAGAGAAGAGAAGAGTGAGAGAAGAGAAACCGAATGTGCAGAAACTTCGCACAGGACAGTTTCCGTCGAAGATGGTCTACTGGTATTTTTCGGGCAGTAGCTGGTCACGCTGCTCGATGCTTCGTTAAATATGTGTTTTAGCACTCGGTAGGCAAACCACGAGAGTTTGAACGAGTGCCTAAGGCTTTACTGTCCATACAGACATACAGTAGGTTCGTTGTGAGACCGCCTAAGGCGAAGTGATCGTTTGATTATTGCCAGTAAAATAGTCTTTCAGCTGAACGTAGGAAGAGCAGCGTTCACCGACAAAAGTCGAGATGAGACAGGCGAGTTGATTCGTCGACTTCTAGAACTGCAAATTCCGTCCAATTCTGGTGCGTGGTTCCACTTTCAGTATATCTTCTCCCTGTTCCTCTTAGAATTGGACGTCTCTCTTGTTTTTTTTTTTCGCCATTTGGAGAGAGAGCGGAATCAACCTCAAGCGTGCTGACCTGTTGCATGGTGATGCAATCTCTTACATTCTAGCGAAGTGAGCAGGAGAGCTGCGATTGAAAATTGAAGTCCGTTGTCAATCGTGCGGATTGTGATCTAAACAACGTCTAGCTATTATTGTACTGATTATTATGTAATGAAATTATAAGTGAAAGGGTGCGATTATATCCCAGATTTGTTTTGTATTTCGTGAAAAAGTATGTACTCTCTGGTCAGTATTTTATATAGATGTTTTCTTGTTTTTTTCTATGTTGCCCTGATAGTAACTGTATAACTATATAAATATTTGTTTCGAATGTAAAGCGATCTTTGATGAGAAATCGCTGGAATAGTTTGTGATCTTGGAATTTGTTGTAACCAATGTTAAGAAAACTGTCCGTTATTTTTTCACGTTGCAGCTTCGTTACAGGTTGTAAATTTGATGATTAGTGTGAAATGTTATTTTATGCAAATGCTGTGAATATTATAGTTTTTTTTTCGATTTTTATAAAATGATACAAAATATCTAATGTGTGGAATCTGTCATTGAAATGATTTCTTGTCTATCCTAACTGTGAACTTGTTAAAAAAAAACTGCAAAATAAATAAATTTGTTGAATACATAAATAAATTTGTTAAACGATACTAATAAGTTTTCCTAGTATAAAACTTATTTTCAAGGGGGTGATGCGAGTGTAGTAATGTCTAATTAAAAATTAGAATGTTTTGGTTATAAGAAATTAATAAAGAAGATAATAATATTTAATAAATGTAATTACGATAAATAATGGTTTGTTTATAAAAAAATATAGAAATATGAATTGGCAAATATGAATTGGCAACGCCTGAACACAGGCTAGAGGCTGAGTAGGAATGCCCGGCAGTCATCCGGCGGCCTTGAGCGTATTAAGGTGATATTTTTGGTGTTAAGATGTTGTTGTGAATTTAGAATAGTATTTCGTACCTCTCTCCGACTTAGAATGTTAACGTTAATTCCGCCACTCGCATTACCCCGTTTGTCTAAATTGTTTCGGTATAAATACAAGAGTAAAGTATTAATGAAGAGTATTAATGAAGAGTATAATTAATCCCCCGGTCTCCAATGCCCTGTTCAAATTATAACGGTGCCTCAACTTGGTCACGTCTACCGTATTTATAAAGTACACTGAAAGCGAGTGAAACGAGTGTAAAGAGAACGAAGAAGGATAAAGAGAAATTGAATAGAAAGTAAAGTAAATAATGAATTATATAAATGAAGGAAGGGGAATTACCAAAATGCTATGCACAATGTATCTAATGTACCTAAATGTTATAATTCACATATATCATATGAAACTTTATGACATTGAATATTTACTGTGAATATTATATTCTTTGCATCATTCAATAAAAAATTATAAGGTTTCATTGTTTCATTTCGAATGGGACACCCGGTGTGTGTGTGTATATATATATATACACAGTATATATGTGTATATATATATATATATATATACACAGTATATATATACACATATATATATATATATATGATGAATAAAACCACGAAGGGAAAAGAAACACAAAGTGAGCACCACTTTGTGTTTCTTTTCCCTTCGTGGTTTTATTCATCATAAATATTTTTCACGTGTCACTTTCGTGAAATAATTTTCATATATATATATATATATACATATATATATATATATATAATATATATATATATATATATATATATATGAAAATTATTTCACGAAAGTGACACGTGAAAAATATTTGTGATGAATAAAACCACGAAGGGAAAAGAAACACAAAGTGGTGCTCACTTTGTGTTTCTTTTCCCTTCGTGGTTTTATTCATCATATATATATATATATATATATATACACAGTACATATTGGTATATATATATATATATATAATATATATATACAGTACATATTGGTATATATATATATATATATATATATATATATATATATATAATATATATATATATAATATATACTGTGTATATATATATGTATATGTATATATGTATATATATGTGTGTGTATATATGTATATATATATCGGGTGGCCACAAAAAAACTTTACTTAATTCAAAGTTTAATAACTGCAACAATTCAAAACTTATGCGATTGAGCTTTGGCACACATTAACAGATGGTTATAATCTATAATTGCTGGAATTTTCAAATATGTAGGTTCTATAGTTTTGCTACAGTGAACAATTTAAAAGCATATGTCTAAAAATAGCATGCCGAAGAAAATGAATTTGAACTTAACAAAATTTACTTAAACAAATAGTCAATGTGACCACCTCCCTGTTGGTAAACTGCCCTTAATCGCTTCTTCCACGAGGAGATGCACTTTCTAACCTCATCTAAGGTGATATCCTCCCATGCTCTACTGATTTTCTCCTTAAGTTCATCTTCGGTGAATTTGTCTTTCTGGCTGCCGTAAACCTTCACCATGAAGGAATCCCATACTGAATAGTCCATCGGATTACAGTCGGGAGACTGAGGCGGCCATTCATCCTTTTTGATGAAATTAGGGGTCTCTTGCTCTAGATGATTTTGGGTCGCTCGGCTTGTATGGGCGGGTGCCCCATCTTGCTGGAAAATGTAGGCCTCATCAGGATACAGCTGACGACAATCAGGAAGTAACCCATTATCTAACAGGTTGATGTAGTGCTCAGAGTTAACTTTAGTTTCGTTTGTGGCAATAAAATGAATTCGTGTTTTCCCCTTCCATGAAATTCCCGCCGATACCATTACTTTTCTGCTGAATCGTGAGGTTTCATGATAAAGCCTGGAGGGAGGAATGTCCTTTTTCCTTGAACCATAAACCCTGTCATTTTGCCTGTTTTTGGCCACCTCCAACGTGATATCCTTTTCGTCTGTAAACACAACTTTTTGCACGTCTTCAGCTGAGTAGCGTTCATATAGGGATTTACAGCGGGTCTTTCTACGCTGTCTTACATTCTGATCACGCCGAGAAACTCGAATTCTCTTGTAGGCCTTCAATTTCAAACGTTTTACAATCCCTTGTACAGAGGAGCGAGAAATCCCAAGGTCGTACGCAATCTGTCTCTGGGAGCGATGAGTTCCTGGTGTATTCTCCTGGGATTGAATCAGTTCCTCGACGGCAGCCTTATTTTCTTCTGTTGAAACACGTTTGGGCCTGCCGCTGCCGGGTTTTCTAGCTGTTGATCCAGTATCCTTTATCTTTCTTATTAAGTTATAAACACTTTGACGAGTCCAGTTCTTTGCGGGGAATTCTCGGACAATCCTATTTCCATTCCAACCTTTTTCCTTGACACATGCTTCTATGATGGCTTTATCACTTTTACTTAACGTCATGCTGGCGGGGTTTTAGCGGAAAAATAAAAGAGAGCAAATTCACATTAGGTTTAGCCTACGCCAGCGCGCGTGTCATACTACGCTACATTAGGTTTAGCCTACGCTAGCGCACGTACGTGTCAGATGCACACCAGGCATGCTATTTTTAGACATACGCTTTTAAATTGTTCACTGTAACAAAACTATAGAACCTACACATTTGAAAATTCCAGCAATTATTTATAGATTATATGCATCTGTTAATGTGTGCAAAATCTCAATCGCATAAGTTTTGAATTGTTGCAGTTATTAAACTTTCAATTAAGTAAAGTTTTTTGTGGCCACCCGATATATATATATATATATTGTATGTATATATATGTATATTTAACGTAAAGAACGACGCTTTGTATAGGAGAATTATCCGCGCAAGATGAGAGCGAAAGAACGAAACAAATGAAAAAATGAGGTACCCACCCGGGAATCGAACCCGAGATCTTCCGATTGCCGGTCAGATATGATAACCACTACACCATAGGTCTCACCCAAACAAATGCCGTAATTCTTCTACATACGCGCAGAAACCAATGCCCCAAAGGGGCACCACCAGCATGCCGTAACATTATATACATTATAACTGCAAACACGCAGTATAATTAACGTAAAGAACGACGCTTTGTATAGGAGAATTATCCGCGCAAGATGAGAGCGAAAGAACGAAACAAATGAAAAAATGAGGTACCCACCCTGGAATCGAACCCGGGATCTTCCGATTGCCGGTCAGATATGATAACCACTACACTATAGGCCTCACCCAAACAAATGCCGTAATTCCTCTACATACGCGCAGAAACCAATGCCCCAAAGGGGCACCTCCCTCATGCCGTAACATTATATACATTATAACTGCAAACACGCAGTATAATTAACGTAAAGAACGACGCTTTGTATAGGAGAATTATCCGCGCAAGATGAGAGCGAAAGAACGAAACAAATGAAAAAATGAGGTACCCACCCGGGAATCGAACCCGGGATATTCCGATTGCCGGTCAGATATGATAATCACTACACCATAGGCCTCACCCAAACAAATACCGTAATTCCTCTACATACGCGCAGAAACCAATGCCCCAAAGGGGCACCTCCCGCATGCCGTAACATTATATACATTATAACTGCAAACACGCAGTATAATTAACGTAAAGAACGACGCTTTGTATAGGAGAATTACCCGCGCAAGATGAGAGTGAAAGAACGAAACAAATGAAAAAATGAGGTACCCACCCGGGAATCGAACCCGGGATCTTCCGATTGCCGGTTTGGGTGAGGCCTATGGTGTAGTGGTTATCATATCTGACCGGCAATCGGAAGATCCCGGGTTCGATTCCCGGGTGGGTACCTCATTTTTTCATTTGTTTCGTTCTTTCACTCTCATCTTGCGCGGATAATTCTCCTATACAAAGCGTCGTTCTTTACGTTAATTATACTGCGTGTTTGCAGTTATAATGTATATATATAATATATATATATATATATATATATATATATATATACATAGAGTATATATATATATACACACATACAATATATATATACCTATACAGTATATATATATATATATATATATATATATATATATATTATATATATATATATATATATATATATATATACACATTATATATACATATACATAGAGTATATATATATATATACACACATACAATATATAATATATATATATACCTATACAGTATGTATATATATATATATATATATATATATATATATATATATATATATAATATATATATACTGTATAATTATATATTAACTACTCCGTCTATGGCCGGGGTTAGTTCGAAATCGACGGGGGTTTTAGTTAGGAGGCAGCAACGGATGTGTTACTTGCAATAGTTTCTTCTATATTACTCTCGAGTTCTTCTATAGTGGCTCGGAGGATTCTGGGAGGCTTACTAAATTCTCTGAAGATTCCCGGATTCTTCTTATAACGTATCGCGAAATTTTAATGACTAAGATCTCTGAAGAGAGCAAGGCTCGAAGGAGAAGATAAAAACTATTTCTTATTGTAATTTACTGCTAAAATGTACAGGCAGTGCTCAGCCTTTGAATTTACTTCTGAATGAACATGGAAGAAATTATTGGAGTTGATATACCCCGATTCTACTAATATCATCATTATTAAATGTTGAAGAGGCTGAATTATTTTTGCACAATAGTTAAAAGTAAAGTAATTTTTTGTTGTGACAATGGTTAAACAGATAAACAGGATATAGGAAGAGGAAGTCATAGTTTTATCTTAAACCGCCTATTTTCAGATCTGCTGTTTTCCTGATCCGCCGAGTTAATTAGAAACGGAAATTGAACTATGCATCTTTATACTAAGATATGCATATGAGTACAAATTAAAGGTTTAAGATTTACAATTAAATGCTTAGGCAAGTCATGACTTCATCTTTTATAACGAAGAGAGAATGTATACAAAACATGAACACTGCAACTTTTAATCAGGATTCATTATTAAGCTAAATCTAAGAAAATTATTAAGAAATTTTAAAAAGAACAAGTCACCAATTATTTGGCAAAGTCGAAAGCGCATCAAAAATTTATCCCAACGAAAAAAATAATTAAAAAAAATAATAACAATATCGCCGTGTATACATTCCTAATGGCGACATAATGTCGGGTCGGACATTGAGTACATTGTAATTTTGGTTTACTATAACTATCATTATAATTATCAATTAATTCACATTCATTTATTATCGTTAACTCGTTAACTACAGTTTCATTAAAGTACATTAATTACATCATATTAAATCATTATAGTTAATTACAATTGACCACAGTTAACTATAGTTTACAGTGTTTCATATATACATTAGGATAACTCTTATTTTAAGATTTAACACAAAGTACATGGGACATATATATATATATATATATATATATATATATATATATATATATATATATATAACACGCATAACGATATATAATATAATCATGCTTTTGAATTAGAATTAAACAAGAGAGGAGATTTCGTAATTAGATGCCCGCCTTCCGAGTTGGTCAGTAGAATTCGAACACAGGTCAGCATGACGAGTATCTTGCGAGGGAACAATTAAAAAAATAACAAAAGCTAAAGGTCAAGAAAGGACATGGACTTATGAATCGAATAACAGATAACTTGCGTTATCCGAGTTTGGTCCTTATGTAAAAATTAATAATTTAATATAAAGATTATATAGGAATTATTCATTGTTCATTTTTACATATATACTCTGTATATGTATATATATATATATATGATACACACAGACCGTGCATGGAACAAGGAACTCTTCTGGGATAATTAAATCCACTATAGTCCGAATAAGTAATGGTAAATGACAAATACAAATATATATATATATATATATATATATATATATTGTAGATATAGTATACTGTTTGTGTGTGTATATATATATATATGTATACACACACATATATATACATACTGTGTGCATGTATATATATATATATATATATATATATATATATATGATACACACAGACAGTGCATGGAACAAGGAACTCTTCTGGGATAATTAAATCCACTATAGTCCGAATAAGTAATGGTAAATGACAAATACCATAGTTTTTCTTTTTCATGATGCTAGCCCGACGTGGGCAACGGGTCACTCGCAAAGAGGTCCCATAAATATAGCTTCCCTCACCAGCTATCTGCAAAGCAGACAGGATCCAGCTTTTGGACATGGATCTAGGGTTTAAAGCACCTAGCCATGCTACATTTAGAACCTCAATATAAGCAAAAGATTCGCTGCCTTCACGTCAGATTGAATGCATCAAAGAAAAAGAGAAAGGGGTAACTATTATATTTTTAGCCAAAAACCAAAACTTAAACCTCAACTGGCAGAATTGAGCGTCCACTTTTCAAGGCACATAACATGTCCGTTTCAAGATGGGAATGAACTCAGAATGGTCCCCTGAGTTTTTTATGATACACACAGACAGTGCATGGAACAAGGAACTCTTCTGGGATAATTAAATCCACTATAGTCCGAATAAGTAATGGTAAATGACAAATACCATAGTTTTTCTTTTTCATGATGCTAGCCCAGAAGAGTTCCTTGTTCCATGCACTGTCTGTGTGTATCATAAAAAACTCAGGTGACCATTCTGAGTTCATTCCCATCTTGAAACGGACATGTTATGTGCCTTGAAAAGTGGACGCTCAATTCTGCCAGTTGAGGTTTAAGTTTTGGTTTTTGGCTAAAAATATAATAGTTACCCCTTTTTCTTTTTCTTTGATGCATTCAATCTGACGTGAAGGCAGCGAGTCTTTTGCTTATATTGAGGTTCTAAATGTAGCATGGCTAGGTGCTTTAAACCCTAGATCCATGTCCCAAAGCTGGATCCTGTCTGCTTTGCAGATAGCTGGTGAGGGAAGCTATATTTATGGGACCTCTTTGCGAGTGACCCGTTGCCCACGTCGGGCTAGCATCATGAAAAAGAAAAACTATGGTATTTGTCATTTACCATTACTTATTCGGACTATAGTGGATTTAATTATCCCAGAAGAGTTCCTTGTTCCATGCACTGTCTGTGTGTATCATAAAAAACTCAGGGGACCATTCTGAGTTCATTCCCATATATATATATATATATATATATATATATATAGGGTGTCCCATAAGTCCGGCATCATAGGAAAAATAATAAAAAAAGGCAAAACAAAAGCTTTTATTTACAGAACGTGCTCAATATGTCCACCATTGTTTTCAATACACAAATTCAGACGTGATACCCAGTCAGCAAGCACACGGTGAATGATGTCAGGAGTAATGGTGTTACATGCCCCAATAATGCGCTGCTGCAAATGTTCAACACTCCTAATTTTCTCTGCGTATACCAGCGCTTTCAAGTGGCCCCAGAGATAAAAATCTAGTGGCGTGAGATCCGGGCTTCTAGCTGGCCATTCCACAGGCCCTCGACGTCCTATCCAATGACCAGGGAATTGTTGGTACAGGTATTCCTTTACTTGGGTGCTGTAATGTGCAGGAGCGCCGTCTTGCTGGAACGATGTTGGGAAATTTCCTTCTTCGTTCAAGACACTGGGAAATGCTTCTTCCTTGAGCATACGTAGGTAGGTGCCTCCAGTGACATGTTCATCGAAAAAGAGGGGGCCTATGATGCGATCCTTCCAAATGCCACATCATACCATCACCCGAGATGCACCTTGTTCCTTTGAAGAGGTATACCAGTGAGGGTTGTTTTGAGACCAGATTTACCTCACCATTTCCCTAAAAAACAGCCTCGTCACTGAACAGAATGGTGGACGGGAAATTGGCATCCCGAGCATATTGTTCCGTAGCCCATTCACAAAATTCCATCCGCCGGTCGGGATCATCTTCGCTTAATTTCTGTAGGATCTGAAGTTTATATGAATTATGGTTTGTAGAAATAGAAAAATATGAATTTCTCCTATGATGCCGGACTTATGGGACACCCTGTATATATATATATATATATATAGAGAGAGAGAGAGAGAGAGAGAGAGAGAGAGAGAGAGAACCTTTGGTTAGCCTCCGCCCGAATTGTTCATTTTGACATATATACTCTGTATATATATATATATATATATATATATATATATATATATATATTAGGGTGTGTCTCAGGCATAGAGTGAGAAATTCAAAAGCAATGTTTTACATCGGCCAGGTCGAATTATCATGCCACCTCATGTAAAAACTCTATTATGAAGTTTATCACTATAGCAAAATATTTAGGACTTGCCCAATGCAATCAAAGTTGAGAAGCAAATGTTTTCTGTCGATAATTAGTTTATGGCGACGATGTGCCTAGTGTACTGGTTTTATTTCAAGCTATGTTTGGATTTGTGACATCGCAACCATTTTAAAATAGGTTGTTAGTTTAACCTTTCAGCATATAAATTTTTTTGTGTTTTACTTTTAAGTTTTCTTGTGGTTGTGAGATGTATTTTAATTTATTGCGTGAGCCTTATGTTTAACACTTCGGGTTTGTATGTAATATTCATTTTAACTAAATTTATTCTTAGACTACGGTTACAGGTGCACATCGCCATAAGAAATTGTCAGGGCAATTTATATCGACTTGTTATGGTGTTTTATTTTTTTTGCCTTGGAATAATTACTATATAACGACGAGTAAGACATTTGCTGCTAATTCATTAATATTATCAGTCCAATAAAGTGAATGTTTATATTCGGTCACTATTTCAGATATTTAATTATTTTTTCTACTTTACAGGTAAAATGGAGGAGGCAACAAGAAAGAAGACAGAGATTTGGTTGATTGGTGGTACAGAAGACCACTTTCATCCTTCTAAGCTACCTTCACGTGGTGAGGTTTTAAAAGTGTTGTCCGATTTTCATACACGTAAGAAATTGAAGTTGGATGAGAGCATAAAGGAAACTGTTGCAATGATTCTTCCAATTTGGGAACAAGCACGGATACCAACAAGGGCGAAGAATCATGTCTGGGATCAGCTACGACGTCTTCACAAGGAATGGCAAAACCTCAAGAAGCGTATATCAAGAATGTCAACAACTGAAGAGAGAAATCGTGAAACTTTCAAAAATTTGTTGGGTGATCTCTTTGATATTGCATATCAAGATGCCATGACTATGATAAAGATAGAAGAGGATCGACAGTTTCTGAAAGCTCAACGTGAAAAAGGACGACGTGGTATCATGTCAGGCATTGATGTTAACCTCGCAAAGCAAGAGGCCAAGGCCTTACAAAGATCAATAGATGTTGCAGATCGTGAGGAACGGGTTCGTGCAGAAACAGACAGAGTGAATGAGGTTGCAGTTCTTGAATCGTCAAGTGAAGAATCTTCACCTTCAGACACTACCGAAAGTGAATCTGAGCTATCAACATCTTCAGGTCCGCCGCAGCGACGGAAGGGAACCATCTCTGTAGTTACGCAGGATGTAGCAGCAGCTTTAGATCACACAAAAACAAGAAGCAGGAATGCCTCATACATTTTCTCTGCTTTGGCTGCATTTACATCCAATCAGTTTAAAGCACCAGTTGGTGAACTTATGATTAGTCCATCTGCAATACACCGAGCGAGGAGAGATAGACGTGCAGCCTTAGCATCTGAGATCAGAGAATCTTTCAACCCGCAAGTGCCACTAACTTTGCACTGGGATGGGAAGATAATGGCCGACTATACAGGAAATGAGCGAGAATCTGTGGATCGTCTTCCGATAATGGTTTCTGGGAAGGATATAACCAAGCTACTCGCTATACCCAAACTGCCATCAGGCACAGCTGCAGTTATGGCAGAAGCTTGCATGGCTGAGATCAGAAGCTGGGGTCTTGAACAGAAAATTGTAGCTATGTGCTTCGACACAACGGCATCTAACACAGGTTTGAAAGGTGGTGTTTGTATGAAACTTGAAAGTGAGTTAGAGAAGGATCTTCTAAACCTTGCCTGTCGACATCATGTGTCTGAAGTTGTTTTAGCAAAGGTGTTTTCGCTACATGATGCTGCTAAGTCTCCAAATATTGATATCTTTTCTCATTTTCGCAACTTTTGGCCAAAGATCTAGAGGATGCCGAAGTAGCAGAGCGCATTGAAGGAGTTACAGGAACTGTTATAAATTTTGCCATACAGCAACTGAGCACTAAACGTCCCAGAGACGACTACGAAGAACTTTTGGAGCTGACAGTCATCTTTCTAGGAGGAGAACCACCGAAAGGAATAAAGTTCAAATACCCAGGAACATTTCAGCGAGCGCGTTGGATGGCACGTGCAATATATGCTATCAAGATGTGTCTTTTTAAAGACCAGTTTCCCATTCAACAGCGTCAAAGTATAATGAGGGCATCTCGACAATCGTACTCTCAAACGGTATGGAAGCACTTAAATCGAGTGGCACTATTCACAACTACGCGGTGTACATCAAGCACTGGTTTACCTGTCCATCACCAAATGAAGCCCCACGGAACGATCTTCAATTCTTGAAGGAGCTGCACAGTTACCCAGATAAGGAAGTCTCGGAGGTCGCCTTCACGGCATTTTCTCGACATCTTTGGTATCTGTCTGAAACATTGGTGGGTCTCAGTCTTTTCGATGATTCAGTCACAGTCGATGAAAAACGACTCATGGTCCAGAATATGCGCAAGATTCAAGGATCTGACGAACCTCCAAAAAGACACCCTCCTGTACATGATCCCTCTTCAAAATCACTACACGACTTTTATACCACTTCCATCAAGAACCTTTTCCAGATCCTTGAATTGGATGGAGCATTTTTAGACCTTGACCCGCAACAATGGGAGGCAGAGAAGTCATATAATGAGGCAAAAGATGTCGTTTCAGCCCTACGAGTGAGTAATGACTTGGCAGAAACTTCATAAAATAGACACACCCTAATATATATATATATATATATATATATATGCACTAGAATCACAAAATAACACGTGACCTTATTAATAAGCAAACAACCACAAGGAAAAGGAAACACAAAGTCCGAGCGCTTTCGTGATATATTCACATTATCACATTCCTCCTTGATAATGTGAATATATCACGAAAGCGCTCGGACTTTGTGTTTCCTTTTCCTTGTGGTTGTTTGCTTATATATTATATATATATATATATATATATATATATATATATATATTATATATATATATGCCGTATATGAAAAAATATATATATATATATAAATATTGTAGATATATACTGTTTGTGTGTGTGTGTGTATAAATATATGTATACACACATATATATACATACTGTATGTATATATATTTATATGTATATATATATACTCTCTCTCTCTCTCTCTCTCTCTCTCTCTCTCTCTCTCTCTCTCTCTATCTATATATATATATATATATATATATATATATATAAAACCTTTGGTTAGCCTCCGCCCGAATTGTTCATTCTGACGAAGGTCAAGCTTTTCACTCCACCTTAGACCTACAGTTTAACGTGGAATCTGAACCACGCCCCATCAGCAGCCCAGCCCTAGGGTACCCATTTATCTACCAACCACTTTATTGTGTGGAAGGATGAACAGCTGGGTTTTGCTGCGCGCCGGCTGCCGTCGGGTCTAGAACACGAGGCCGATGGATTCGTAGTCAGCAACGCTAACCACACACCACCGTCGCGCTATATATATAATATATATATATATATATATATATATATGCGCCTCGGTGGTGTAGTGGTTAACGTCGCTGACTACTAATCCATCGGCCCCGGGTTCGAGACCCGACGGCAGCCTGTGCGCAGCAAAACCCAGCTGTTCATCCTCCCACACAATAAAGTGGCTGGTACATAAATGGGTACCCTAGGAGGCCTCGTGGTTAAGACGCTGCGCTGCTGATGGGGCGTGGTTCGGATTCCACGTTAAACTGTAGTTCTAAGGTGGAGTGAAAAGCTTGACCTTCGTCAGAATGAACAATTCGGGCAGAGGCTAGCCAAAGGTTATTGTGTGTATGTACACACAGTGTGTATATATATATATATATATATATATATATATGTGTGTGTGTGTGTACACATATATATATATATATATATGAACAATGAATAATTCCTAGGTAATCTTTATATCCAATTTTTAATTTTTACATAAGGACCAAACTCGGATAACGCAAGTTATCTCTTATTCAATTCATACGTCCATGTCCTTTCTTGACCTTTATCTTGTGTTATATATTTTTTAATTGTTCCCTCGCAAGATACTCGTCATGCTGACACCCGTGTTCGAATTCTGCTGACCAACACGGAAGGCGGGCATCTAATTACGAAATCTCCTCTCTTGTTTAATTCTAATTCAAAAGCATGATTATGTTATATATCGTTATGCGTGTTATGTGTATATATATATATATATATATATATGTGCCTATGTACCCTGTGTTAAATCTCAAAAAAGAGTTATCCTAAAGTAAATATGAAACACTGTATACTATAGTTAACTGTGGTCAATTGTAATTAACTATAATGATTTAATATGATGTAACTAATGTTCTTTAATGAAACTGTAGTTAACGAGTTAACGATAATAAATGAATGTGAATTAATTGGTAATTATAATGATAGTTATAGTAAACCAAAATTACAATGTAGGCTACTCAATGTCCGACCCGACATTATGTCGCCATTAGGAATGCATACGCGGTGATATTGTTATTTTTTTATTATTATTTTTTCGTTGGGATAAATTTTTTATGTGCTTTCGACTTTGCCAAATAATTGGTGACTTGTTCTTTTTAAAATTTCTTAATAATTTTCTTAGATTTAGCTTAATAATGAATCCTGATTAAAAGTTGCAGCGTTCATGTTTTGTATACATCTTTTGTAAAAGATGAAGTCATGACTTGCCTAAGCATTTAATTGTAAATCTTAAACCTTTAATTTTTACTCATATGCATATCTTAGTATAAAGATGCATAGTTCAATTTCCGCTTCTAATTAACTCGGCGGATCAGGAAAACACAAGATCTGAAAATACGTGGTTTAAGATCAAAATATGGCTTCTTCTTCCTATATTCTGTTTATCTGTTTAACCATTGTCACACCAAAAAATTTATTTTATTTTTAACTATTGTGCAAAAATAATTCAGCCTCTACAACATTTAATAAAGATGATGTTAGTAGAATCGGGGTATATAAACCCCCATAATTTCTCCCATGTTCATTCAGAAGTAGACTCAAAGGCTGAGCACTGCCTGTACATTTTAGCAACAAATTACAGTAAGAAATAGTCTTTATCTTCTTCGAGCTTTGCTCTCTTCAGAGAACATAGTTATTGAAATTTCCCGATACGTTATAAGGAAAATCCGGGAATCTTCAGAGAATTTAGTAAGCCTCCCATAATCCTCCGAGCCACTATCGAACTCGGAGAGTAATATAGAAGAAACTACTGCAAGTAACACATCCGTTGCTGCCACCTAACTAGAACCCCCGTCGACTTCGAACCAACCCAGGCCACAGGCGGAGGGGTTAACAACTGGCGACCTCTTTATCCAGGATTCTTCCAGTCTTCCAGACCATGGAACTAGAACTAACATCCAGTTGACCGGCGTGTCACGACTTCCAGTTCGTCACATCCACCCTTGAACCGGTGTGTCACGACTCCAAGTTCTCCACGCCTAGTTTTCATCCGAGAACAAGTGGCCAGCAAGAAACGTCTTCAGTTCACGTCTCCAAGGATTTCCCCATAGGAATTTTGTTAAGTACAGAACTCTTTTTTTAAAATAATCTCTAAACATTTGAAAAGTCAGTATTATTAACAGTTAATAATTAGTGTCAAGCCAGAATTAACAAAAAACACAGTGAACATTGCATACAGCAATGATACATTTCTTTTTAGTGAAACCGAGTTATTTCCACTATTATAGTTAGTATAGTATAATTTTATTTAATGTACCAAGCATAATCTTACCATACCTTCAAGTACATTCGAGTGAAATCTTGTTTACATTTTTTTATTATTATTTTGTTTGCAATCTTTTCAAATTTTCTCCTAGTTAGGCAAAATGTTGTGCATTTATTTAATGTGTAATTTTTAGATAGAGTAGTTAGGAAAACCCCTTCAGTGATCATTGCATAAATTAAGATCGGTCAAGCAGACCAAATTAGAACACATTAATAGTACCTTCACATATGAGCGATTCAGACGGTGCTCTTTCTTCAGATCAAGTACAAGCCAATATGTCTCAAACCCCCGCCCCAGCATACATTAATTTAGGTAGACTAGTAAACCTTCCCCATACTGTCTTAATTTTCAAGCGGACCATAGATAATCACTTTGTTCAACCACGCGTAAGACCTTTGATTGAATCTTTAGAACATTTCTTACGCGAAAACATCACAGATGGTGATATAAAGATTAGGGAAGCAAATAGGTTTATCGACCTTAAAGAAGGGATTGCTCTTGATACAATCACCTACGTCCCATCCATTAGCGAAGCTACAACATGGGACAATTTTAACAAAACTTATTAGAATTGTTTAAAGAAATAACACTTGCACATCCCTTAACCACGTTAGAAGCAGTCTTTCAAGCAAAATGGAAGAAAGAGGAACAAGAAGATTTAAATAATTTTATTACACGAACACATAAACTCGTACGAGAAGGCCTCCGAGCCGCAGAAAATGTGTGTGGCATTACTTTCACTTCAAAACAAAGAAATCTAATAGTAGCAACGACCATTTACCAAAACCTACCTGGAGCACCTAAAAAAAAAGTTTCAGGAGTTTTTAAATGTTGACAAACCTGTAAGTGTAGCCATAAATAAAACACGGGACCATTACCCAGATTTAGCAAACCAGAACTACCGAAAGGGTAGAGAAACCCCCGTACATTATACTCAGCAGCAGCAACCACAACACGAACAGCAACAACAACAACCCTATAAATCGAGGCCGATGCAGGGAACACCACCCCAGAAACAAGCCCCCAAAACCCAGAATACACACCCTCCTCCACAGTGTTTTAACTGCGATAGCTTTGGGCACATGATAAATCAATGCAATTAGCCCCCTTATTGCTCCCACTGTCACGAACATGGTCATCGCCGTGGCGATCGCCAAAAATGTGCCGATAAAGCCCCTGCAGGGTATAGGCCCCACTTTCAGAAATCGAACCACCAACGTTCCCAAAAGTCATCCAATCCCCAGAAACCAGTCCATTCCCAGCCTCAGTCGAACCACCAACCAAATAGATTTGGACGACAGGGTCAATCACCCTATTACCCCATGTTCAAACCACAGTACAATCAGCAAGGCCGGATAGTTTGGTACATAGAAGTACCCGTGGAGGAATCATTTTCCCCAAAGTACAGTTTTCAAGAACACCCTCCCCTCCAGCGTATGGTGATCCCATAGAATATGACCAAGGTCCTACCATAGAGGACAATTCGAGCCATTTTTTAAACCCTACTTTGGAGGTGGCAGTTCAACCTCCTCCCTCCTAAAGAGCAGTAATGTACCCAAATATACACATCAACTCCCCATCAGGAAAATAGGTGCAAACCTCCTAGATTTAATAATAAATTGTAGCATAGATAACCAAGATTTAACGGCTCTCCTAGATACAGGAGCACACGCGACGTTAATTAAGAAACAATGTGTAGATGAGTTACTAGAGAGTATAGATTACAAATATGAAATCAAGGCACCCTCCTGTCAACTCAGAGGAGTTACAGGCACACCCATACCTACATACGGAGAAATTGAATTATATTTAGAAGTTGGAAACGCGGTATATCCCGTGAAATGTTGTATAGTGGACACAGTCGCCACCTTTCAGAGAGATATCCTACTAGGTATGGATTTTTTTAACCGGAATCAATGTGAGATTTATCCAGCCGGAAAGCTAGTAAAATGTCGAAATAGGACACACCATCTCCATGAGAATAACAGACAGCTTAATGCTAATAGAATTAATTCAGTTCAGATTTCCGAAAGAAATAGGAAACCCCCTCCACTTCATAGCAGTTCAAGTCAGTCGGTTGCATCCAGAGGGACATCCGCTCCAGAAATCAGCCCCCAGAGTAATCAGTTCCAGTTGTTGAATCCAGTTGGATCAACCCAGTCAGTTTCCAGCTAGTCAGTTTCCAGTCAGTCAGTTTCCATTCAGTCAGTTTCCAGTCAGCCAGTTTCCAGTCAGCCAGTTTCCAGTCAGCCAGTTTCCAGTCAGCCAGTTACAGTTCAGCCAGCCTCAGTTCAGCCCATGAGGCAAATTTCATTCGCCGAACCAGAGTCAGATTCTCAATTTTTCATATGCCCTACCGAGCATATAACGGTAGCACCTTATGAGAAGATCTGTTTCCTAGCAAAAGTAGTCGACAGTCAAGGAAAATTATTAGAGTCAGAGCGTACTCTGATTACAGAGAAAAGTAATTTCAAAAGAGATGTTCTTATTGCCCAAGTCCTTAGTCAGAGTCAGAATTCAGCTATCCCTGTTGTTTGTTTAAACAAAGGAAAAAGCCGTATCGAATTAACTTCAAATCAGAAAATAGGAACTGTTTCCACAATAGAAATAGATGCAGGTTTCCCCACCAGTACGATAAATCGTGTTTCCAGTTCCTTAGAGTTAAACCCTTCATTATTGAAAGAAGAATATAAGAAATGTCTGGAGCACTCCCTTCAGGAATCACCAGCCTTACAAGATCCCAAACTAATGGAATCACTTCTCGATTTTCTGATAAGAAATAGAGATGTCATTGCCCCAAAAGGAGATCCTCTGGGCCGAACTAATTTGGTTCCTTTTGAAATCAAGCTGGAACCCAATTCCAAACCCATTTTCATTCCTCCCTATCGGGTTCCACATTCCCAATTAGTCACTATTGAGGAACACATCACGGACATGTTGGAGCAGGATGTCATTCAGCCTTCAGCTAGTCCCTGGTCCGCTCCTATGATTCTTGTCTCCAAAAAGGACGGAACATCTCGCCCTTGTATAGATTTTAGACGCCTGAACACATTACCATCCCAGACCGTTTCCCTATTCCAAACATGCAGGAAACAATTCTGAACGTAGTGAAAGCTAACTTCTTTTCATCCCTCGATTTAGCATCGGTTATTGGCAAATGGAGGTCAGTCCCGAATCTCGGGCATTGACTGCTTTCTCCACTAACCGAGGCCATTACGAATTCCAGGTTTTACCTTTCGGAGTCCGAAATGGGCCTGCTAATTTCTCTAGGTTGATGAATATAGTCCTTTCCGACCTATTAGGTGTTGAAGCTCTCGTTTATCTTGACGATATTATCGTTTACAGTTCGGACATAAAAACACTTTCAACGTCTTCAGAATGTGCTATCACGCTTGAGAAAAGCACACCTTAAACTGAAACTTGCAAAGTGCAACTTTTTACAAGAGTCCCTGGTATACCTAGGATTTCTACTATCATCCACAGGAATTAAACCTGATCCAGCCAAACTCGAAGCACTGGAAAGGTACCCTGTACCCAAAACCATCGACGACGCTCGTGCATTTATTGGTTTTGTCGGATTCTATCGGAATTTATCCCCCAATTTTCAAATATTGCTAAACCCATTACTAATTTGTTCCAGAAAAATTCTAAATTTAACTGGGAATCCGATCACCAACATGCCTTTGAAACTTTAATTGGTAAACTAACCTGTCATCCATCCTCCAATATCCTGATTACACAAACCCTTTGTCATAGCCACAGATGCTTCCTCCTATGGACTAGGAGCCGTCCTATTGCAGGACGTAGATGGTGTGGAATTACCCATTGCTTATGCCAGTCAACTTCTCTCTGCACCTCAACGGAATTATTCCACTACGGACCGAGAGGCCCTAGCTTTGAAAAAATTCCGAAATATCGTCTATGGCTACGATGTAACCACCAAAACTGACCATAAGCCACTCACGTATCTCTTTAAGGACAAGTTACTTGAAGGACGGTTGAGTAGATGGGCTCTGTTGATCCAGAACTTTGCGGCAAAAATCGAATACAAACTGGGAAAACTTCAAGTTATTCCAGACGGATTGTCGAGACTCAAGCCCGACACCCAAGTGAATAAAATAAGAATTCTTCCTGTGTTCTACTACGAATGTCTGAAATACTCCCACCAACAGGACCAACACACCTAGAACCTTCGGGCGCGCCTGGAACAAAAGGAACCATCGAAGGTAAAAGAACGGTACAACCTCAAAGATGGGCTCGTACATTTTAGGAACGAAGATGGAAACGACCTCGTGGAAATACCAAAGTATCTCGTCGATATAGCCATTGGACTTTGTCACGACTCACCTTTGTATGGCTTCATGGGGTCGAATCGCACCATCACTAGTCTTTTGGAGCAATACCATTTTCCCGAAATGAAGAGAAAGGTACATGAATACATCGCTGAATGTCCGTCTTGTTTAAAACACAAAGGTAGCGTACCGTCCACACCTCCCATGCATAAATATCCAGTATGCCAAAGGCCCTGGCAAAGAACTGGAATGGACATACTGGGACCATTAGGGCATATCATACTGTGGGTTCAGGGTTGAAATTTTGGAAAAACAACGTGGCTAATATGTATTCCTATGTAAAGATTAATTCTAAGATGGGTTTATTTCCGAAAAATCTCATTTTCATGGTCAAAATCGCGATTTTCTGATTTGAAGGCTGCCTAACGCAGCCTCAGGGCACCCAAACCAAAGCGCGCAGCTGTTCTGCATATGATTTAGTCTAAAAGCTGCTTTTCTGACCCCATCCTTGCTTTCTTGCGTGTTTCAACACCTCTGGGTGCTGAAAAAATGTTTAGATTTCACGTAAAACTTAAAAATTTTAAGTTTTTCTTCAAAGAATAGGCGCGGCTCACCAGCTCTACTCTGATCGAGTAGCGGGAGACTTGCCACCTCCACGTGTAGGTTTACACGGCTGTTCTTCCTGGATCCCTGAAAAGCATGGCCTCATAAGATCTTATATTATGATCTTATGAGGACTTTCAGCTCTTATGAGCATTAACGATGGCTTCAGCCTCTTCATCAGCCACTCGAACCTGAAAAGCTCTTAAGTATGTCCTGCTTCGATCTGAACATTGGGAGCATTTCTCAATGGTCTATCCTGGCTCTCACCTACCCATCTCTCCTCTCGTGACCGTACATAGCTTGGGAAGCAGTTGAGACTTCCTGTACAGCTCTCTCGCAGGACTGGGTATGAACAGAGAAAGCGTCCACTGTGAGTGGAGTTTTCCTGAGATCCTCGAGCTCAGTCAAGGTCATCTTGCAGGTGAAAATAGGCTCGTAAATATTCTCTGATTCCCGGTTGATGAGATCCTCAGGTGAAGTGGCTTGCAGATTGACTTTGGGATTTTTATGGGGCCTCACTGTCGTATCACCAAAGTATCTCCCTTCTCTGATCTTCTCTATCTGGCTGACAGCAAAAGCTCTCTGATGCTCATCCTCACTGCACAGGAATGAAGCCAGGATGTTCTCAGGATGTGCGTGGTAAGCTCCTCTTATCACTGCAGCAGAGATGATGTTCCTGACCTCGGTAGTCTGGTTCCTCAGCAGCCTCAGGCTTGAAAAAACGTGTGCAGGACCAAATTTGAGGTGATGCTTCACTTTGATGTCGTAGTACATTTTGAAGTAGAAGTTAAGGCAGAACTTCACGAGGCCCTCGAGCCTCCTCAACACCTCCCCCTTCAGTCCGTGCTCCCTTATCCACAACAGCAAGATGGCCTGTGCAGTAGTGAGCCACCTGGATTGGTTCAGAGGTCCGCACTTGAGACCAGCCAACTGTGGACTGAGACTTCCAGACTTGATGGCTTTGATCAAAAGATAGCAGTTGTGCTGGTCTGTGGAGAGAGATTTGACTATCTCTACTGGCAGCTCTATGATATCTTCAGTTCCTTCCACTGGTTTGAAGTTGAAGTTGACCTCAAGTTCATTCACTTTCTCAAGAAGTTTTCCAATAGGCCCACTGAAGCCTGATCGGGGAGTTACAGGGCCGTCCAGCTTGATGATTAAGTGCCTCAGGGGGAGCTTGTTCACATGGAGCTGACAGATCATCCAGTGGCACTTGCGACCCAGCATCTTCTCCAATAGGGCTATGGCGCCTCCAGACCACCCCGTGTTGGTGTTGGTAGAGTCTCCTCCAATCATTACAAGGCTCTCGTCAGCTCCGTGATCCAGAAGCCACTCATGCAGGCCCTGAGCGATCTTATAAGCAGGCTTTTCTCCTTCCTCAGGTACCTCGGGAGTGAAATGGAAGAGGTACTTTCCTTGAGGCTCCCACGTGATAGTGTAATGCTCCTCGATTACTTTGCCAGGATGAAATCTCCCTGTCATTTCGTCATATTTCAACACCTTTGTGTTCCTATCCTGCTTGCCATCAAAGAATATCCCAGAGATCTTCTCCTCCTCTGACCTCTGCGTGAGAGCTTCAACTGATGAGGCCATTACTTCCTCCTTGGCCCTCCAAACTTTCATGCCATCTATGGCCAAGTAAGACTTGTCTTTGGAAAGATGACCGGCCTTGATGAGGTCGTTTAGGAAGCCAGTGGCAACTGCAGCTGCCGGAACATTTGCCACCCTGTACCCAGGGGCGTACCTAGTGTTTGTGCCGCCCGGGGCGGTCGTAGAATTTGCCGCCCTCTAAACAACATACAATTCCAAGACTTCCAAAAATTTCAAATCGAGACGCCATGAGCGAAGCGAGCGACGCGATTGTAGCGAGCGTCTCTAAGGTAGTGGGTCTGGGGTGAGTGGTAGCTCCACCAGCGGGGTCCGGGGCAGAGCCCCTGCCGCCAACGAAAGAAAGAAAAGAAGAAAAAAGAAAGAAAATATAAAGAAAGATTACAATTACATCCATTTATTTTGTTTTGATTGCAGAAAAAAAACAGCAACAACAACAAACGCGATAATTTTAAAAGTTAATTTTTCTGGCCTTCCTCTCCGCAAAATCTTTAATCACACCATCAAAATCTATTTCTTCGGCAAGGTCACGCTCAATGGAAAGTATTGCTAGATCAGTTAGCCTTGTTTGACTCATTGCTGCCCTAAGGTAGTTCTTGATTAACTTTAGTTTAGAGAACGACCGTTCGCAGCTCGCAACACTAATGGCACGAGTCAGAAACACACGTAGCAGTACGACTATATTTGGTAATGAGTCACCGAGATTATAGTTTTGAATGAACTGCAGAAGTTGCAAAGGACCTCCCATCTCTTTAGTTCCAGCAGCCGCCACAAAATGTTGCAAGCTTTTCCTCTCGAAGAGGAACTCGTCTTTCTCTATATCCTCATCAACATCATCTAACTGGCAATCATATTCTTTAACTAACAGGTTTGAAGGTGTAAGGAAGTCGTATTTCTCTGAAAGACCATGAACTTGTTCAAATCTAGAAGATATTTCTTCAATCAGACTGTCTAGCAGAGACAACATTTCTCTTCTTAGCTCAGCTTCGTACCCTAGTGCTGCATCGCCAGATCCTTCACCATCCATTCGTTTCTTCTTGCGAATTCGACGCTCCATGCTTATCCCCAGTTCAGAACAATTTCCTTTGGAATAGGTCATTGCATCGTCCACAGTCTTGTCCCGATTCTGAAGAAGAGCAGCTCTCAAAGCCAAGAGTTTAACCGCACATTGTTGTAAATCCAGTCCTTTCGTTTGGAGGTACTTTTGAGCATCATTAATTTCGGGGAGGACAGCTTTCCAAAGCCCAAGGAAAGACAAAAAAGGAAATGATAGCATCGCGTGAAGAATCAACCCTGCATCTGACCTGGTAGCTGCGTTTTCTCCATCTTCCGTCAGCCGTTCCAGAGCAACGACGACTTCCGAGAATTTTTTCTGTACAATATTCACAGCATCTGCTCGACTACTCCATTTCGTTTCCACAACCCGTTTGATAGTTTGACCAGTTGTCGCAATCAAGATATCCCATCGATGAGTCGAGGCTGAAAAGAATGAAAATAAAAGGTCCAATGTTCCAAAAAATGTAACAGAATCGACAGCCACTGAAGCTGCATGCACACCTGCCAAATTCAGTGAGTGATTGGTGCATGGTATAAATACAACCTTTCGGTTGACTTCCCTGATGCGCGTCTGAACACCAGATCGATGACCTGCCATTACGGCCGCATTATCAAATGCTTGTCCACGACAGTCTTGAATCTGAATGTCGTCCTTTCCTAACTGCTCCAAAATAAATGCTGCAATTTGCTCAGCATTTTTGCCTTTCGTTTCAATAAAACGAAGAAATGATTCTTCTACTTTGACTTCCTTTCCATCCATTGTGACATAACGTAAGACCTGGCTCATTTGGTCCTTGTGAGAAATGTCGGGAGTACTGTCGAAGATAATGCAAAAGTATTTACTCTGTTTCACTTGCTCGATGACTTTCTTCCTGACTTGATCTCCCAAAATGTTCACAAATTCATTCTGAGTTTTTGGTGAAAGATAGGAAGTTGTGAACTTTTTCCCAAGCTTCACTCTCACCAAATGTTCCCGTAGCACTGGGTCGAACTTCGCCATCAAATGAACTAGCTCCAAAAAATTCCCTTTATTTTCAGCAGCATCATCATGAACATCTTCTCGATGGCCTCGTAAAGCCAGGTTTTGTTTAGCGAGAAACCGAATGATGTCCAGGAATCTGGTTAGGATTTGCCGCCACTTTTTTGCTTCCTTCTCAACAACGTCTTGTTCTTCTCTGTCGACTAGTTTGCCTTGAGCAAGGCGGATCTCCAACTCTTTCCACTGAATGAACGTCTGGGCATGCGCAGAACTGGATTCATGTTCATGTATCTTAGGATTCAACTTCCACCAATTTTTGAAACATTCAACTGAATCAAAACTTGAATTTCCAGCTGGAAATAGTCTGCAACAAAAGCAGAACACAGCTTCCTTGAAAGGGGAATACATCATCCACGTTCTCAAGCTTTTCTCCCCGTTCTGTAGAGTTCGAAAAAACCAGTTTCTTGACAGCTTTCTAGTTTCCCCTTTCGTTTTCGTGCCTGGCCGTACGACTTCCTTGAATTCACAATCTATATGCTGCACAACTTTCGATCCTTGTCGTAAAAGCATGGCCCGAATGCTGTGATCAATCTTGGCAGGCCACAGCCCAATATCTTTCAAATCAGTTTTCCCGTCACGCTCTTCAACAGCTTGTGGCTGACCTTCAACATCTTCAACTTCAGCATCACCAGCATCAAAAACTGCACCTTCAGTTTCAGCAAGAACATCACCGGGAACTTCTGCAGTAGTTTCATTTTCCTCTCTTCGCGTGATGTATTTCAGCAAGGCACCTTCATTTCTCTTTGCTTCCTCTTCTCTCATTTTCCTTATTTTTCGGAATGCAGCACCGCTCTCCTTCGTTCGCTTCATCTGTGGAAGGAGGCCAAAAATGTGTAATAAAGTATATATACGAGTATGTATATATATATAGGCTAATATATGCAATATATCACCTCCGAATAGTAAACATGGAAAACAAAATAGTTAATTTTTTTCTGGGCATCCACAAAGCCACCTGTATCTTTCATATAAGTCATAGTTAAACTTTCGATTGTATGGTTTATTATTCTTAATTGCTGACTGAGTTATGTTTAAATTTTATTTTCAATTTGTCTTCAAGTGTATATCTGAAAAACTTTTCCTTTAGTAGTCTTGACACACTATTCGTATTGAGGGTTAATTAATAATTTTTATCCTACAGATTTAAACTAACACTCCAATAGATTATATAGCTATATTTAAACACATTTAATACACAAGTTCACGAATAAAAAACATATGTTAAGTCACAGTGACAAGAAATCCCAGGTGGTTTATTCTGTCCAGATTGAGAGTGCAAGAATTGTTGAAACTTTGCGGAAATCATCTGTCGAAAACGTTGCTAAGGACCTAAGGAAAGAGTTAAAAACTTACAGTTTTGGTTTGCGCTCTAGCTATTGTGATCCAAACGATCTTGATCTAGCCTTAAAACGCTTCCAAAATGAACGTCCTCCAATATGGATGGAATTTCTTCAGCATTTGTTTTCCACCCGGAATGTATCAGATAGCAACAATCAGTTGATGCTGATGTGTGACACTATCTTCCAGATGTTTTACATCCTTTATAATGGTTTGGAGCCCACTCCATTGCATGTCGGATTTGCTCAAACTATACATAACCTGTCACAGTCTAAAGATCTTATTGAAATTGCAAACAAACGGAGCATTTGTGTAGGATATCAAGAAGTTCGCAAAATAAATTTTGCATTAGCAAAACGTACAATATCTTTGTGTGGTTCACATAGAGTTCCAGTTCCTCCAGTATTTGCTCAAAACCATCCAATTCAAGCAGCAATGGATAATTTTGACACCTTGGAAAATACCTTGTCTGGAATTGGTTCAACACACGATACGGTGCTAGTTCTATTCCAAAATGCTCCATTAAGCTCTGCACCAACACAACAGCATACTAGCAAGATCAGTGAAGCTCCAGAGTCAACCCTCCGGCTTGGCAAGTTACAAAGCGTTCTTCCTTGCCAAGAAATTATCTCGACTGGACCAAGACATGAACGAGGTACAATAAGTCAAGATTTCCAAGTCTCTGAATACAAGGCAAACGATCATTTACTAGAGACTGTTAATCTCGACAATTTCCTGTGGTTTGTGATGCGATACAAACATAGAACAACCACAATACAGGGCTCTTCAACTAACTCAAATACTGATAATGATGACTTTGTTCCAAGCTTTGTTGCTGTCAAAAGCCCTTTTGTAGGAGATAGCTTGAAGCCTACAACTATTGCGTTCACTCCCATACTGCCATACAAAGCAATTGAATTTGATACCATTTTCACAACAATGATTAACTTTCAGGACGTGCTTAAGCAGCAGAATAAGTCATACGGTGCACTGTGGTGTGATGAAGGAGTTTATGCTATTTCGAAGGAAATTCAGTTCCTGAAAAAAGATCTGTTCAGTAATTTGTTTATCGGATTGGGTGGATTCCATTTTGAGAAGATTGTACTTGCTTGTATTGGATCTTATCTTCATATATCGGGAATTGAATCTGTTTTGGTTGAAAGCGAATGTTTCGGTCCAGACACAGTAAAATCCGTTATGAATGGCAATCATTATGTGAGAGCCAAGCAAGGATTATCTTTCGTGCACGAAGCAATAACAAGCATTATGTTCGATGGGTTTTTGAGTATCGATGAACACCGTAACTTATATCAAGGTGCTGCAACTAAAATTTCAATTATGGTTGCAGAACAAGAGCAATGAGACGACTTTAAGTCTTCGATATATACTCTGTCTCAATCCTTTCAACAATGTATAAAGCAGAGGTCTGATAGTAATGAAAACTTTCATTACTGGTATCATTTTACCAATAGATTGTATCCAATCATCAGAGATTTAACCTACTCAATGTGGGCAGGTGATTGGTCACTATTTCTTTCTTCCATACAGAGATCAATCCCACTTTTCTTCGCTTACAATAGAACCAACTACGCCAGATGGGCACCAATCCTCTTTGAGGAATGTTTAAACCTTGAGGTACATTTTCCTGATCTCCACAAATCATTCCTTAGTGGTGGTTTTGTAGTGAGGAGAACGACACGACAATGTAGTGGAGTTCCAATGAACCAGACACTTGAGCAACATTATAATAAGCCTGCAAAAGTGTCCTGAGGATTGATTGGCTTTACTCGGAGAAAGGAAGCAGTGGCACTGTGGAACATTATTAAACATGAGAAGCACTTATATTCTTCACAAATGAGAGGTTCTGGCCAGTTTGAAAATCGTGACGAGTATGATATTCATCATGAATATTCCAAGAGCCATGCCTTATCGAGCTCCAGTAATGTCCAAGCTATTCAACAGTACATTTACAAAGTTGGAAACACATTGAGCAAAACATTAGATGGCAAACCATTCAGAAACAGTGCTACCGGTGAAGAGGATAAAGAGTCTTATACATATCACATTACTTGCCTGGATAGAGGAGATGTTGCTTACAAGAATTTCAAAACCGAACGACTTGAGAAAAAAAACAGAAACTTTGTTTGTAGCAATTAAGAGGCAAAAACCCGCAACAGCGAGGAACACTTCCAGAAAACGAAAGGAATATGACATAAAAAAAGAAACCATTGCAGCACTGAACTACATTGCATTTGCTCAGCTCAGGGAATTTCCATTGAATCAATTACTTTTCCATGAAATTACACCTCTTCCATTTTTTCTTGTAGACAGTGATGGTTTTTTGAAGAAATCTAAGAAATCGGAATTGGGATCGGAACTTGAAACGAAACTGGGTGAAGACCTCCCATTGTTGTTAGAAGGGAATGATGCAATGATCATAGATTTTATGGCTCAAGTAAGGAAATTCCAGGTGAAAAAAGCAATGTTGAAAACATTTGGTGAATTTGCACAATCACTTTTAAATATGTTTTTGAGTATGGGATCCAAGTCAACCACAATTCATATCTTATTTGAAAATTACAAGGCTTCAAGCATCAAGACTGGAGAACGGATGAGACGATCAATTGCGCATTCGAAAATACAAATTTCCATAACATCACCTGAGCAGAGGCTTCCAATTGACTTCAACAAGTATTGGAGTTCCACAGATAACAAGGCAAACTTCCAAAAATTTTTGTCGGCTTTTTCATGGAAAACTACCATGGAGATAAAGTAATTGTACTGGGAGGTGGTACTCTTGAAAAACCTGAAGTTTGTGTCCAATTCCAAAATGGGAAGGTCTGCGAAATTCCTGAGCTTTGTTCTTCACAAGAAGAAGCAGATGACAAAGTGATGTTACATGTAAACTATGTGGTGGATAAAGCAATGCCTGGTGGTGGAGCTACAGTTTCAGTAGCTACCAGTGATACTGATATCTTTGTGTGCCTCATCTACCATTTAACAAAATGGATTGAGCATGGCCTGAAGGAATTATGGTTTGTTAAAGGCTCTGGAACAAGTCGCAAAATCATTCCTCTGCATGGCTTGCATCAAAAGCTTGAAAACGATTTGATCCAAGTTTTACCTGCCTTGCATGCTTTAACTGGCTGTGACAGTGTCAGTAAAGTAGGCACAAAATCTAGTGCACTGAAGCAGTCAAACTACTTTGATGAAATTAAGGACTTTGGCAAGGAACCACTTACAGAGGAAATAATCGAAGGTGCCGAAAACTTTCTGGTTCATTGCATCAAACCCAAGTCAAAATCCATATCATTTGATCAACTAAGATCTGAGCAATACTACAAAACTGGGGACAAAATCGATTTTACTCAGCTTCCTTGCTCTTCAAAAAGTATTAGACTGCATATTAAACGGGCATATCTTCAGTGCAAACTTTGGCTTGACTCTCCATATGGCTCCATATCTGAAAATTTAAATCCACTTGACTATGGTTACGTAAAGTCTGATGAGGGACTTTTGGAACCTCAACTAACCGATTACCCAGATAAACCTCAGGATTTGATTGAACCTTGCAGCTGCAAAACCTGTACCAAGAGGTCAAAATGCCCTTGCACTGCGTCATCCATACCATGCTGCTCATTCTGCAAGTGCAATCAAAGAACATGCCAAAATCCTAACGCCTGAATTTCAGCAGGTAACTGAATAAAATTACAGATGAACAAATCTGTACATTGTACTTCTGTTTCATTTTCATGGTGTCGGAAGATGATACCACAAAAGCCATAGTGCTTTTATTTGTAAATAATGTTTCAATAAAAGTTTCAAATAAACAAAAAAAAAAAGAAAAAAAAAACAATGGGGCCTCATTATTAAATGAGGTCGTTCCCACTAAGTTAGCTATAACTTAGCCCATTGCCGTGGTGCTGCATTGGGAAGATACACCTGAGTGACGGTAACACTCTTTCTCAATCACATAAGCGGCCTTGACAGTTTTTGTAATTTTTGCCAAACTCTTTACCACTTTTGCAAGATTTTCAGTCAACTTCATCATCAGAAATAATACATGATCTTATCTCACAGTCTTTTACAACATGCAAACCTAAGAGTTTTATAAAATTAGCACTATTTTTTATATTTTGTCTGTTTTTTCAAATATTCTACAAACATTTTTAATCATTGTAACCCAAAATTTAGACATTTGTACATGTTTTTGTGTTAGGAAATTTTAGTAGAGCTATTAATATCTAATTTCTTGACTATTTAGTTCGATAAGATTGGTTAGATCTAGTTTATGCACCAATATAGCCAAAAATTTCATTTTTGCGATTTTTTGACAATATTTACTTAATTTTTTACTATTTTTGCTGTTATTTTTTGACATTTTTGTCAGGCAGCAGTATGTTACAAACACAGATTCTCAAACAAACAATTGCCCTTAAAAAAAATTTCAACTCAAGAATATGACAAAAATACGAAAAACTGATAAAATTTTGCCATTTTTGCCAATTTTTTCCCATTTTGACCACTTTCGCACCAATTTGGTGCAATGGCATAGAAAAATTCGGATTCTACGCCCCAAAATTAGTCTAGATCAGTCGTCAAAACCTCTGCAGCCAGAAATTTATATGAACTCTAGGCCAGATCCTGTACTATACATGAAACGGAAAAGATCCAAATAGTGTAAGCTATGATAGGCCTAGTTAACATTTTCATAGTGTTATAACTTTGTTATTTTCTAATATTTTCAAAATGATACATAGCTGCTTGCACCATTTTTTCTGCTCTATCGATTGATATATGTTTCATTACTGTAGCATTCGCTCAATAGTAACTTATGTTCAACACAAAATTTAAATAGTTCCTTATCCTTAGAGCGAAACTTATATAAAAACAGTAACTGACATGTCACAACAATCCATCTTTATGCCTCAACAACAAAACACAAACTGACTAGATCTGACCTAATGGAGTAATTGAACGGTATGGCAACTAAGGAGTTGCCAAATGTTGCTAGATATACCAATAATTGCTAAAAATATTGGCAGATGTCGCTAGATATATCTCAAACTGTCGCTAAATGACAATGAAAATAACATTGCTTCAAAGTATCATAACTTTGTTATTTTCTAATATTTTCAAAATGATACATAGCTGCTTGCATCATTTTTTTCTGCTCTATCGATTGATTTATGTTTGTTACTGTAGCTTGTTTCATGGCAATGCGAGTGTCTTGTAAAGTTTTATCATATTTTGATGTGTTCTTGAAATATGACCTTTATATTTTGCGCAAATGAACCGAAACAAAGTTATGAAACATTAAAATTTTCCTATGTTTTGGTTCGTTTTCCCTAGAAATGATGGTCAAATATGAACCAAACACACCAAAATACATTAGAAAAATGTATTTGCACACTAGGGGCCCATCGGCCCATCTGGGTGTCTCCACTGTTAATATAAACAAACCATAAATACAGTTACATGCAAAATTAAGATCCAATTGATCTCTGCTAATTGCAGATTGTCACACATCTACCAGCTGTACATTAACTTCAAAACTTTGGATCCTGTGGATCATTCATCAATACTACTACTGTACTTATTGTAGACATCACATGGATATCTATACAGCCATACAGCTATATAGCTATATAACCATATACCGTATCTACATAGCTACAACATGAATAATATAATACAAGCTCTACAATTAAGATAAAAGGAGTAGGTGGGACTGTAAAGACTGTATAGAGTATTTGAATGTACACCCATTCAGGGTCTCCCATTTAAAGATGTCTATGAGGCAAGTGAACATAATGAGTCTTTCATACATCACAGTGCTATGGGGGCACCGTTCAGCAGAGAAATCTCTTTAAATGGGGGGTATAAAGACAGAGAGTATCCCCTAACCCAAGATGCTGCCTCCCTACATCCCATCACTCTGTGTGGGTGATGAGATTTAGCCAAATAAAAAATAAACTATATATGTACGAGGTGTGATAAAAAAGTTTGGTAAATAGTCCCGCGACTAATGAACGCGTGTCACTAGGTGATGTCAGTGTGTATGGTTGATGACGTCACCTTGGCCACATGCCAGATGCCAACAAACATCATTCAACTACGCACCAGTGTGTCGTGTCCAGTGATGGGCACCGTTACATTAAATTGGGCGGCGTTACCGTTACACGTCGAAAATGTACTCCGCGTTATCGTTACATCGTTACTTTTGAAAATCCTTAAAGCGTTACCGTTACTCGATACATGTAACGACGTTACAAGTAATTAGTAACATTTGATATTTGTTTATGTGCCTTCACACGTATTTTAAAACTACAGATAAACTTACAAATGGCAGCCATACCACAAATTCTAATAGCTACTATTATTGACTATATAAATGTTGTTCTCTTAAGAACGATATATTGTACAATAATTTGCACCCTAAGGATTTTGGGGAAAGATGAAGAGACCTAGAAAATATAAATTTAGTTGTTGCCACTAACACGGAATAGTGAATTGCATTTAATAGTCCTCATGAATGGAATGGCAATGTTACCAAATTCAAATTCAAGTATCGACTTATTACCTTTAGTTTGTAAACACGATTCAATAGCGACATATGATACAACTGCCTACCAACCATAATCCACAGATCCACATCCACATCATGTGGACTACATCATACACACGGGCATAACAAACTAATAATGCCTAAATTTGCTATCTAGAGGCTAGCTAGTTCTGTAACGTTTTAAAGTAATGTATTACGATTATAGGTTTATAGCAGTAATGAAATATTGAATGCATCTACAATAAACTTAATTGACAATGTATAGCTACAATAAGCTTGATTAAACAAATAAAAATAACTGGAATTGCCAAAAAAATTATAATGGGCGATAATGAAAAATCGCATTTTCCAATTCGATTCTAAAATACAAACACTTTTATTATATAAAAACAAACATGTAACGAGTAACGAAAAAATCCATTACATTGATAAAAAATTTGCAAAGCGTTACCGTTACATTGATACATTTGAAAATCTTTCAGGCGTTACCGTTATTCGTTAATTTTGTAACGTTCGTTACGTAACGTCGTTACATGTAACGCGTTACTGCCCATCTCTGGTCGTGTCATTGCTATTATTTGCTTTGTGTGAGGGCGTTTTTGTGGCGTCTGGCGATTTTGCAGAGAATGTCGAAATTTGAGCAACGTGCAAACATCAAATTTTGTTTTAAACTTGGTCAGTGTTATTTTATTTATTTGTTGGGTTCAAAATCCCAGCTGAGCCGTGAACGGCCAAATTCTAAAGGGCCAGTTCTACCTACAGCCCAAGTTAAGCTAAAATTAAAACTTACGGATTTGAGATCCTATTAGGTCCTACCTCAGGGTTGCTGACTCGATGCGGGCCTACCTTAGACCTTAGTTACATGAATTTAATATAAAAACAAAAGGGGTACTATTTATGGTCTTCTTTCTCAACCTTGCAACAACAACGCAACCTGGACTATTGCACGATGCAACAATCTTGTATCTAAACAACCAAACTGAATTGCAAGAGAGCTCTCTATTAGACCACACCCTTTACGTACGACATCCCACAAACGAGTAGAAAGGACGCGCAGCGCCCCAAAATGATGCCACCAGAGTCCCAAACACTGATGCCACAAGAGCCCAAAAATGCTAGCTCTAAATTAAGTGAATTTTTCACTAACCTTAAAATTATGAGATGGATATATATACACCTTAACTTAATATATACAAGCAATGCTGCATCAATCAGCTTAGTCATCATATCGCCTTGGGACAACAATGGTTCTTCCTCTTCTAGATTTTCTAACACTCCCCACCGAAGAGGCATTGTTGTCGTTACCTTCTGCAAGGTTAGCCAAGCCTTCTCCATGAGGCTGTAACTCAAATGTTTCATCTTGACTATCTGTGTTTTTGCTGATTTCTAAAGCATAGAGTTTTTGTATAGATCTCTTTAACTTTCCTCCTGAAGTCTTTACCAGTGCAGACCTAACTAAATTGTCTTTGCCAACAAACAACTCTTCAATTATGCCAAGCTTCCAGCATTGCCTTGGTCTTTCATCCCCAATCATTACCACTTCTCCCACCTTGATACAATTTGCATTGGAGCCCTTTACCTTGCCTGATGGGTAATAATTGAGTTCTGGCAAGTATTCCATCTGCCACCTCTTCCATAACTGATCTTGTAGCTCTTCAAGGTACCTGAACCGTCTGGTTAACTCTCCTTGAGTGCTCTGGATAGGCTGCAAGTCTTCTGGCACACTGGGGCTTGATGTTAATCGTTTACCACAAAGAAAATGATTTGGTGTCAATGGCTCTGCATCCTGCATACTGTTGTAAACAAAAGTGATAGGCCTACTGTTCACCATTGCTTCTACTTCACATAAAACAGTGCAGAATTCTTCTTTGCTCAAATGAGCATTAGCTAAAAGTTTCTTTAATGGACACTTTACACTTCTCACTAGCCTTTCCCAAAATCCTCCCCACCATGGTGCTCTCTCAACAATAAACTCCCACTGTACCCCTTGGTGTGAAAAGTAGGATTGGAATCCTTCCTCTTTTAGCAAGGACCAAATTTCTTGGAGTTCCTTTGCAGCCTTTTTGAAGGTTTTTGCATTATCCGATATGATTTTATTTGGGAAACCCCTTCTGTTCACAAACCTTTTAAAGGCCAAAAGAAATACATCACTACTTAAGTTGCTTACCAACTCCAAATGGATTGCTCTGGTGGTAGCACAGGTGAAAAGACATATATAACCTTTGTTAGACTCCCCTCGCTCATACACATAGACTGGCCCTGCAAAGTCTACTCCCACTACATCAAATGGGGCAGTATAGACACACCGTTCTCTTGGAAGTGGAGCCACCTTTTCATAATAAGGCTTTGCACTCCAACGCTTGCAAACCACACATTTATGCAAGACCTTTTTTACTACTTGTCTAATTTTGGGAATCCAAAATTGTTGTCTAATCTCTATTATCACTTCTCTAGCTCCAGCATGTAACAGCTTATGATGAGTATCCAGGATCAAAAGGCCCACAAATTGCCCCCCAGAAGGTAGCAAAATTGGATGTCTTTTCTCCTCTGGAAGCCCAGAAAACTGTAGTCTACCTCCTACTCTCAATAAATCCTGATCCAAAAACACATCCAAACCCTTGAGCGCAGAATGTGTTGGTAGGACCTGTAATGGATGGCTGGTGAGCAATTCTCTCTCTTCACCAAATTTTTCCTTCTGCATATATACCACCCAGTATTTCCTGGCTTGCTGAATCTCATTACTGTTCAGAATTCCTTCCCTTCTTGTTTCTCCCTTAATGTTGTTGGTAAATCTATATACCCATGCTGTCACTCTTAACAATCTTTTCAGACTGCTAATGTCCTCAAGCCTCAATATGGGGTCCTGCTGCATAACTTGACAACTGTTCACAGCGCATTTTCTCACCTCACTCACCCATGCTTCTTCAGCCTGGCATTCTCCTACAATAGGCTGATTAGAAGGCCAGTTTTCACTTCCAAGTTTTAGCCACTCCGGCCCATTCCACCACAAATTTGACTGTGCAAGATCTTTCACTGAAATTCCTCGTGTTGGTAAATCAGCTGGGTTTTGGGTGCCTGGACAATGCTTCCATTGCTTGGGATCTGTGTGCGCTTGAATTTCCTCCACCCTATTGGCAACAAATGGTTTCCATTTCCTTGCCTGGCTTCTTAACCAGTGCCAAACTATAGTGGAGTCTGTCCAATAATAGCTTGGAATTTTAGAGAGGGCCAAAGACTTTTGCACTATAACTGCAAGCCGACTAGCAATAACTGCACCCATCAATTCCAACCTTGGAACAGAAAGCCTTTTCAAAGGTGCTACTCTGCTCTTTGCAGCAACCAACCTGCAACTTACTTCCTCATGCAATGCGCCTCTTATATAAATACAAGTTGCATAGGCTTCCTCACTTGCATCACAAAAGATGTGCAGCTCCAAATTGTGCAGCTCCAAATTGTCTGGACTATTGTTCAACTCTCCAAAGTACCATCTTGGGATTTCAATGTCTCCAAGATGTGCCAATTCTTTGAACCAATATTTCCACCTTACCACCATATGATCAGATAACTCTTGGTCCCAACCAAGTCCAATTTCCCAGAGGCTCTGAAACCAAATTTTTTACTTTATCACAAATGGAGCCAGGAATCCAAAAGGATCAAAGACCTTTGAAGCCAAACTAAGAGCTGTACGTTTTGTCCACCTTGTCTCATTCTCAGCCAGCTCTACTAAAGATTTCCCATTGAAGGTAAACAAATCATCATCTTGCTGCCAAACAATGCCTAGCACCTTTGCGTCTATTGCCCACAACTCCTTAATACCAGAATCCTCAATACTTTCTGCTGCATCAGGTACTACACAGAAATGACTCATAAACTCTTGTAATTGCGAATGATTGGTCTGCCATTTTCTAAGCTCCATGCCAGCCTCCCTCATTATAGCTCTAGCCTCCATGAATATCTGTTTAGCCATTTCTGTATTATCCACGGAACACAGCAAATCATCAACATAAAAATTTGTCCTTATGTGTTCAATAGTGTTAGGATAGACTTCAGAATATTTCTTAAAATGGTACTGCATAGTAGCTGCCAACAGAAATGGACTAGAGCTGAGGCCAAACAACACTGACTTCATTCTATATGCTTGAACCTTAGGTTCATTTTCCAACAAGTCTTTCGTATCCACCCACAGATACCTTCATCTCTGTCCTCTGGTTTTAACTTTATCCGCAAAAAGGCTTGCTTCACATCTGCAGTCAATGCTACTCTACCAAACCTGAATCTCAGTAACAAGGAAAATAAATCTGCATTTAAATTTGGCCCAGCATCCAAACAGTCATTCAAGGACACACCACCTTTGTCCTTGGCTGAGCCATCAAAAACTACCCTCAGTTTGGTGGTAGTTTTGTCTCGCCGTACCACTGCATGGTGTGGCAGATAATGTGCCTCCTGGCTCACCAGCTCACCTTGCACCCTTTCAGCATAGCCCTCCCTTACATAACTTAGGATGGCCTCATTGTATTCAATTAACAACTCCTCATTTTTTCTTAGCCTGTACAATGAAGTCTCCAACCTCCGATTAGCTAGCTGAAGGTTTGAACCGGGTTTGCAAGAATCCTTCCATGGTAGGCCAACTTCATAGCAACCATCTCTAAACCCAATCCCTTTTTCAAATTGCTCTAAAATATCATTGTTCACTGGACTTGCCTGTTTGTCCTTTATGCCAATAGATTCAAGTTCCCAAAACGCTTTCAAATGCCTTTCCAGACCATGGCTGTTCTCTTCAATCTTAACAAAAAGAGCCTTAACTTCCATTTCATTGCAATAACTACCATGTAGCATCCAGCCTAGCTTACTTTCAATAGCTACCGGGCCTCGAGATGTGCGGACAATATTACCAGTGATGAAGTCCCAATAATAGTCAGCTCCAATCAAAAGACTAATATCTTCCGTTCCTTCAAACTTATTATTGCCCAAATTAATTCCTTTAACTTGCAATTCTTGGACACATGCCATATCTAAACAAGTAGTGACTGGAGCACAAAGTTCCTCAATCTCTACAGCTTGGACCTTGATAGTGGGACTTTGCGGTAACAACCCTTTAACCAGAACTTCTACCTTCTTAAATTGGTTCGGTTTTGAACGGAACCCCCAAACCCAGAAATTCTTAAATTTTCCCTCTTAAGTTCTTTAAACTTCAATTTTCTGGAAATTCTGGTTTATAAAACTACACTGGCTACCATTATCAAACAACACTCTTACAGTAGCTTCTCCCTCATTCCCAATTAATAAGGCTGCAGTTGTTTGCAATAATCCCCCTTTACTTTTACTCCCTTGCATAGCAGTGGCATGTGCCACTGATGTCTCTACTTCTGGGGTAGGCCTACTAGGAGTGTGTTCACACAATAATGGCTGATGCCTACCATGACATTTTTTGCACAAAATTTTAAACTTACAAAACCTTGCTCTGTGACCTTTCAAAAAACATTTAAAACATGCTGTGGACTTAGTTACCCTGTCCTTTCTCTCCTCAAAGGGTAATGCCTCAGCCACCTCACATTTATATGACTTGTGGTTGCCTTCGCAAAATATGCATTCCTTGATTCCCTTTAATTTATTCTCAGAGGATGCATGTAGAGCTGACATTGTACCTGGGTTATTCCTTTTTGTGGAAACTTTGGTGCTGTGCCTGCCTTTGTCCCCTTGTTTACCATCCCACTGTGCAAACTCAATTCCTCTCGTCTTGCTAATTCTGTGCCTAAAAGACTTAACATCTGCTGAAGGGGGATGTACACATGTTCTGTAGAGTGTCCCCTACTTAATTCAAGCAAAATTGAGCTAGGCAATTTAGACTCCAGTGTAGGAACCAACATTATACCATACCTTTCCATTCCTACACCCAAGTTATCCAGGGACCTAGTTCTAATTTCAAATTCATCATATAACTGCCGTAACTCCTTGACACTATTGGATTATTAACAGGAGGTACAGCTAAAAGTGCACGGAGGTGGCTTTTAATTAAGATCTCAGGCTTACCAAACCGTTTCTTTAATATATCCCAAGCCACATTATAATTAGCCTCTGTTAATGCTAATCCTGCTATAGTCTTTGCTGCCTCCCCTTCCAAGAGGGACTGCAAATAATTAAACTTCTCCACGGCACTTAACACTTGACTAGAATGAACTGCTGATTGAAAACTGTCTGCCCATCCTTGCCATTCCTGAATACTCCCAGAAAATGGTTTGAGTACAAGCCTCGGTAATTGAACTACAGATCTGTTAACCTTAACTTCACAAACATCATTTGTTGAGTGTTGTGTTTCATTATTAGACCTGGTCTCTAACTGTACTGAGCTGCTAAACTCTTTTGCTCGGAGTCCTACTTTAATTATATCATCAATAATCTCTTCAAAATAAATTATGTTATTTTCTATTTCATCCTCTTCTATAAGAGCCTCAATTTTAACATTTACCTCACTTAGAGCAACCTTTTTAGTTTCTAATATGGAAAGCTGCGCAGTCACTAAGCGTAAATCCTCTTGCTCTATGGCAGAATCTATAGTGGCAATGACCTTTGTAATTAGACCTTTGTAGGCGCTTCTCCTTTTTATAAATTTGTTCAATTCAGATGCACTCATCTTCAATGCAAACAACAATTGGGCTGAATGCCAAATGAGCTGAATTGACAGAAATACTTAACCAAACTGATCAAACGCAAATTTTACTTTCAAATAAACTGAATTGCTGGGTGGGGTACTAACCAAATACCAGTATGGAATACCAAATTTTCCACCCCGGGACCTTAATTCAATAATAACCCAAAATTAACCAAACCGGTAAAATGTAGGCCAAAAACAACGACAGACGACTAGCCAAGTTTCGCAATTGGGCAACCAAACTTTCTACCCTGGGACCTTAATTCAATAATAACCCAAAATTAACCAAACCTGTAAAATGTAGGCCAAAAACGACGACAGACGACTGGCCAAGTTTAGCAATTGGGCGACCAAACTTTCTACTCTGGGACCTTAATTCAATAATAACCCAAAATTAACCAACCGGTAAAATGTAGGCCAAAAACGACGACAGACGACTGGCCAAGTTTCGCAATTGGGCGACCAAACTTTCTACCCTGGGACCTTAACTCAATAATACTCAACCCGTCTAGGCCTAACTTGGGCTACAATTTGCACAATCAGAACTTTGCCGAAAAATAGTCACTGACTCAGTCTTGGGGTAGAATCCGGTTCTGAAGGACCATGTTATTTTATTTATTATTTGTTGGGTTCAAAATCCCAGCTGAGCCGTGAACGGCCAAATTCTAAAGGGCCAGTTCTACCTACAGCCCAAGTTAAGCTAAAATTAAAACTTACGGATTTGAGATCCTATTAGGTCCTACCTCAGGGTTGCTGACTCGATGCGGGCCTACCTTAGACCTTAGTTACATGAATTTAATATAAAAACAAAAGGGGTACTATTTATGGTCTTCTTTCTCAACCTTGCAACAACAACGCAACCTGGACTATTGCCCGATGCAACAATCTTGTATCTAAACAACCAAACTGAATTGCAAGAGAGCTCTCTATTAGACCACACCCTTTACGTACGACATCCCACAAACGAGTAGAAAGGACGCGCAGCGCCCCAAAATGATGCCACCAGAGTCCCAAACACTGATGCCACAAGAGCCCAAAAATACTAGCTCTAAATTAAGTGAATTTTTCACTAACCTTACAATTATGAGATGGATATATATACACCTTAACTTAATATATACAAGCAATGCTGCATCAATCAGCTTAGTCATCATATCGCCTTGGGACAACAATGGTTCTTCCTCTTCTAGATTTTCTAACAGTAAGACGGCTGCAAAAACGCACGGAATGCTTGCAGCTGTCTACGGAGATGAAGTTGTTACAAACGAGACGGACGGACGACCATTTCTTTCATCATCTTCCAAAGACTCATTTCCTTCTCGAAACCTTCCAAACCACTTGCAAACAGTCCTGGTTACTTAGCTATGTTTAGCCTGTCAATTGCTCTCAAAATATCCACTTCCTCAAAATATATATGATTTATCTCTCTCGTGTTACTAATGTAAAATCTGGAATTTTATTTACAGTTTCCTTTGTAAATACTGAGCAGAAATATCTATTTAGCTCCTCAACAATTTCAAAATCTTCTTCAATAATATTGTCAGCATGAAAGGGTCCAATTTTTTTATTAGATTTATTTTTCAGGTTGAAATGACTAAAGAACTTTTTGGGATTTCCTTTACAATTTTTGGCTAAGTTCCATTCTAAATTGCGTTTACTATCTCATAAGTTTCTTGCTTTCTTGTCTCTTATTTTTATAGATTTCAAGGTCCATTTCATTTTGAGTTCTCTTAAATTTGCTAAAGGCCTTTCTCTTATCTCTTATTCCTTTCTTAATAAATTAATAGACAGATTTATCCAGGGTTCTCTGTTATTTCTGATTCTTATCTTACGCTGAGAAATATATTTACTTTGAACATCTTTTATTTTATTTTTTAGCTTTTCCCATACATAGTGTGCAGATTTACTTTGGTTGAATATATCTTTTGGTTGAAGCTCAAAAATCTCCACCCAATTTATACAGTTTAACTCATTAACTAGTTCAATCATATTTCCATTTTTAAAATCAGGAATTTCAGCTGCATTTTTAGTATACTTTGAGTCAAATTTCACAGTTTTTCACCTTGAATCTTATTATACATAAAATGATCACTTGAACCCAGTGTTTTAGTGAGGAAACATTTTACTGTATTATGTTATTAAACAGATTAATTAATCAAATTCTACTAGTTTTTCGGCAAAATATAATGTGTATAGCGTTGGTAAACAGTTGAATTTCGTCAATTTCGATCGGTTTTTTTTTTTACATTTTTTAAAAATTTGACGAATTTGCGAATATGGACGACGGATTGCGAAACTATAGGTAGTAAAGAAATTGATGTAGAATCTGCGAAACGTGTGTTCTCCGGTTGCGTGTGCTAACCAGGGGAGCTTCGTCCCCCCAGACCCCCCCACGATAATATATACATACTAAACTTGGTAATTATTGAATGATTAGGTCACTGTTGGTGAAACATTCAATAATAATAATTGAGTTAAGGTCCCAATTGCGAAACTTGGCCGCTAGTCTGTCGTTGTTTTGGGCCTACATTTTTACTGGTTTGGTTAATTTTGGTTTATTGTTCGTAGGCGAAGGTTGCAGACTTCAGTGCGCCAGTTACTTGGGTGGAAAATTTGGTATTCCATAATGGTGGTTGGTCAGTACCCCAACCAAGCAATTCAGTTTAGTTGAAAAAGCAAAATGTGAGTTTGATGAGTTTGGTTAAGTATTTTTGCCAATTTAGCTTATTTGGCATTGAGCCCAATTGTTGCTTGCATTGAAGATGAGTGCAGCTGAATTGAGCAAGTTTAGAAAAAAGAGGGTATTATTATAGTATTACACCCGTCTAACGTCCAGCAATTATTATACATTCATTAGGTAGATTTTTTAATTCTAAGACACTTCTTCTATAGCGTTTCCGTCGCAAATGCTTCGTTTTCGAGATATAAACGTTTTTTTGGTGTGTATCTAGTGCGTGTTTGTACGTTCGTTTGTGTTGACGTCACATGTCTGCCCAATCAGAGCGCTCCATCCATTTCGAATTTGAATCAGGGTTGCCAGATTGGGCGACTTTTCGCAAATGGGGCTACTTCTGAGGACCTGTGCTATCAACATTTATGATTGCGAATTTTGTGCTACTTCCCCCCACAACTTCGCGACATTGGGCTATTTTCAGAAATTTTATGTAAGTGTACAAATATTTGTTATACGATGAACCCTTTCTTTCTTAATGTGTAATTTTTTGAAGCGACAATGCAAAACCCCGAAATTATGAATAATAGACCACTAATATAATGTAGAAAACATTCTATTTTCACCTGAATTTAATATTAAACCTTATGCATTAGGACATAGAGTTCAAAATAACTGATCTCCGACTTAATTTTCTTTCGATTTTGGACCTTATGTAAGTGAAATCTTTCTTTGAATTCGTATTTGGATTACAGGAAAAATAAGGAGAGCCTGTTTTAAAAGATATTTCTGTATTCGCATTAAAGCTATACAGCTTGCCAATAAGCAATGCAACTGTGGAACGAGTATTTTCAAGAGTTACATCAACAAAAAACAAACTTAGGAATCGGATGGGTTTAGAACTTTTAGCTTCTGTACTTCGTATAAAAATGATGCTTGAAGAAAAAAGCATTTGTTGTGTTAATTTTGAACCTTCGCCACCTATGCTTAAATATAATTCTGGCATTTACGAAAAGTCAGAAAAGACCTTTACAAGCCATGATGAAGGAGAAAAAGAAGACGATGAGCTATTGAATTTACTACAATTTTAAATAAAAACCGTAAGTAAATTTTATAGTATAATGAAATTGGGGTTGGGCTACTTTTTGCGACTTTTTGATACGTTCCTCGCTAATTTTGTTCAAAAGTATCTGGCAACTCTGATTTGAATTAGTTTGCTACCGGAATGGCTTTGTGTGACATGTGTTCGTTCGATTATTACCACTGTATTATTGCTTTCTATGAAAATTTAGAAAAAAAGTGTTGAGTTTCTGCGTGCTCACGGTGTTCTACCGACAGTAGTGAAGTGTCCACATTAGGTTAGGTTTAGTTAAGTTAGGATAGGTTAGGTTGTTAAGTTAGGATAGGTTAGGTTAAGTCAATTTTGAAGGTGAAATTTGTTTTTCCTATGGTTTTTGATGTTTTGAACGAATCTGACCTTCAAAACTGTTGGAAATGACTCGTTTTCTGTGATTTCCCCCACATTGCCGGCTGGGGGGGGGGGGGATCTAAAAAACGAGTCATTTCCGACAGTTTTGAAGGTCAGATTCGTTCAAAACATCAAAAACCATAGGAAAAACATAAATTTCACCTCTAAAGGGAGACGGGTATAATATTATAAATTTACCAAAAAGAGAAGTCCCTACAAAGGTCTAATTACAAAGATCGGTTAATATTCGTTTTTTGACCCAGTCACACCCAGCTATAACAGCAATATATATTGAATAACCAATCAAAACTGAATAAGAAAATATATATATTATCTTGTGCAAATTTGTATAAAATGTACTTTTTCATAAAACAATATTTGGTTAATATTCGTTTTAATGCTTTGTTCGTTTTCGATAGGAGGAGACATTCTATGACAATTTAACATATAAATTCGTATTCAGGACACCTTGAAATCTCAGGGAAACTGATAAAAATCAAGGAAATGTAATAATTATTTTTTATGGGCAAAAAAAAAATTGACGTAAAAAGCAGCCATTATAGGCCATTGACCGAGTGTTTAGCTCTTAATGCTGTTAAAATTTAACCGATCATTGTCCTCTCCAGTTTTATGGGGAGACATCTCGTGGCAAAATTAGGAAACAGGTCAAATCAGCCAATTAAATCTGGTTTTTGTTTCACGTGACCTTATCCGACCAATCAGAGACATACATTATTATTATTGCACAAGATTGACTAGGGACAAGCACAGCAGAAAAAAAAAGTGTTCCTTCTCTGTTTCCTGTCAAAAAGGCACGTGGGTTGAAAAATCCTACCTCAAACTGTGGCAAAACTTATTGTACATTGGGTTATTCTTGACAAAGCTAGATGCACAGCTCTATTTAGCGTTGGCTTCCGAAAGTGCAGTTAATTGGAGGAGTTTTTGCTTCGACGTCTGTGAGCATTGGCTAGGGCAGCCTAGGCCAACAAGTTCAAATTTGTGGGCCTGGCGAAATCATCTATTTATTCTTATTGGTCGCCACTCATTTGTATAAACACCCCAACACTGCTATTGAAGGTTAGAAATTGCGAAAAAACGCGGGTTAGGTTAGGTTGTTAGGTTAGGTTGTTAGGTTAGGTTGTTAGGTTAGGTTGTTAGGTTAGGTTGTTAGGTTAGGTTGTTAGGTTAGGTTGTTAGGTTAGGTTGTTAGGTTAGGTTGTTAGGTTAGGTTGTTAGGTTAGGTTGTTAGGTTAGGTTGTTAGGTTAGGTTGTTAGGTTAGGTTGTTAGGTTAGGTTGTTAGGTTAGGTTGTTAGGTTAGGTTGTTAGGTTAGGTTGTTAGGTTAGGTTGTTAGGTTAGGTTGTTAGGTTAGGTTGTTAGGTTAGGTTGTTAGGTTAGGTTGTTAGGTTAGGTTGTTAGGTTAGGTTGTTAGGTTAGGTTGTTAGGTTAGGTTGTTAGGTTAGGTTTAGGTTAGGTTGTTAGGTTGTTAGGTTAGGTTGTTAGGTTAGGTTGTTAGGGTTGTTAGGTTAGGTTGTTAGGTTAGGTTGTTAGGTTAGGTTGTTAGGTTAGGTTGTTAGGTTAGGTTGTTAGGTTAGGTTGTTAGGTCTGAACCAAAACATATTTTTCTGGTGTTTTTTGGTGTGATTTGTTCAAATCTGAACTTTGTTTCTTTGGGAAATGAGCTGTTTTTGAGAAATTTTTAATTTTAAAATTTCTAAAAAACGGCTCATTTCCCAAAGAAACGAAGTTCAGATTTGAACAAATTGCACCAAGAAACACCAGAAAAATGTGTTTTGGTTCAGAAAGGAGAAAAAGCACTAAAACGAATAATTACCAAATATTTTATACTTTCTAATATGTATGTATATAAATTTTGGTTTAGTTTGTTTATTTTGGCTACCTTTTTTTGAGATGTTTTGGCTATTTTTGGCTATTTTTGGCTACTTTTTGCTACTTTTTCTTGCTTTTGCCTACTACTTTGTTTCTTGTTAGTGTGGTGATTTTCGTTCTAGTATTATGATGTGTCAATCTTGTGAACTTGATTTTGAAGACGTGATCCGCCATATTGCCCTCAATGAAAACAAGAGTTTAGACCTTTTTTTCAATCACAGAATAATTAAGACATCTGTGACCTGCCCTAAATACAATAGTGCTTGTATTTTAAGAAAAGACCAGAAGGTCTTTAGATGCCATAAAAAAAATCCTAAAAATAAACGTGTCATTTCAGTTTAAGGGCAGGCGAAATTTAGCGGACTACCCATGCAAGGTTGGCACATGTTATTACATTATCATTTGTATAATTTAGGTCTCGGGGGTACGGGGGCGGAGCCCCCGTAAAGATCACTCATCACAAATTGATCGGTCCTAATGTTTTGCAGACAGTTCAGTACGTGACACCAGTTAGGTCAACTGTACACCCTAGATGATTGGTTAGGTTAAGTCATGATATTTTTGTTTAAATTCGTTAGTTTAAACGAAAATGACGAGTGCAAACTTTTCTGGTTAATTTTGAGGTGTTTTGTATGAAACTGCCATCCATTTCCTGTGCAAATGCATAGTTTTCAAGATGACGATATCTCGAAAACTATGCATTTGCACAGGAAACGGATGGCAGATTCGTGCAGAGCACCTCAAAATTGACCAGAAAAGTTTGCTCTCATTATAAAAAGAGACTGGGTCAAAAAATGAATAATTACCCAAAGGTCATTGCCACTATGGGTTCTGCCATAGAGCAAGAGGTTTTAAGCTAAATTTAAATAAATGTTAAAATTGAAGCTCTTATAGAAGAGGATGAAATAGAAAACAACATAATTTACTTTGAAGAGATTATTGATGACATAATTAAAGCATGCCACGGAGCAAAAGGGTTTAGCAGCTCATTACAGTTAGAGACCAGGTCAAAAATGAAACACAGCCCTCAACAAATGGTGTTTGTGAAGTTAAGGTTAACAGATCTGCAGTTGAATTACCGAGGCTTGTACTCAAAACATTTTCTCAAGAGTATTCAGGAATGGCAAGGATGGACAGACAGTTTTCAGTCAGCAGTTCATTCTAGTCAAGTTTTAAGTACAGTAGAGAAGTTGGTTAGTTATTATTCGTTTTGGTAATTTTTTACTATCAGTCCAGTCTCTTCAGTTCCCATAATTTATAGATCAATGGATTCGTTATTACACCAGGAATGCGATTTGGGTAGTCTCAAGTGAGGGAACTGGCCCAAAACTAAGTTAGGACACGAAGTTTGTTTTGGGGTATAAGTGTGAAAAAATATCCTAAAATGCAGGGTGATTCCATGAAAGTGTCAACCTGAGGTCGAAAATTCAAAATTCATCAAAATGTATCATGTGATACATCATTAGATAGGTAAGAGTCTCTAGTTTCCAAATCTGAAGAGTTTTTAACTCTATCGCATCTAGAAAAAAGGTTACTGAGGTTCATACACAATGCACTATTGTCTAAATAATCATTGTGATATTTTCCCTCAATTTTGAAAGCTTGCATGGCCCAAATAGTTGAGGGATAATAGGCATTTCTTATTTATGTCATAAAGTAGGTCTTCCTTAAAGATTTCCACATAAAATAACTTTCATTAACCGAATCAATAAAAACTGAGCCTATATCTATATAAGGCACATTTGTATGTAACGACCGAGACGTTTTTTCCGAATTTTTTATATAGCTTTAGTTATTTGAAGCGAAAAAAAAATTTGTCTTAATCGCAAAGCTAGTTTCCTATGGGGTACATGTCCATTACAAAAAATTAAGTCCAGCTCCTATACTTCTCTTGTAAAGGTACGTCTCGGTCGTTACATAATTTTCCGTCTCGGTCGTTACATCGCACAATGTAACGACCAAGACGGCCCTTTGGGGGGAATAGCTTGGGGGAGGCCCCCAAGTTGCATGCCCCTTGCAACCCCGGTTGGCAACGCCCTTTGGGTTTTTTTTGCAACACCCTTGCAACAATCCCACCCCCCTTTGCAACAACCCACCCCCTTTGCAAAAACCCACACCCCCCTTTGCAACAACCCACCCCCTTTGCAAAAACCCACACCCCCTTTGCAACATTACATCATCACTTGCAACATTCCTGCACTCCCCTTTTGCGTAGTTATATATATTTATATGGAATATATTTACATATATATATACAGTACAGTATATATATATACACACATTGAAGGGTAAGTCATAAATACCAATAATATGATATATGTCTGCTTTATTGTATGATAAATGTTCAATTTTATATTGAAATACCGACGGTAACGACCGAGACAAAAAATATGTAACGACCGAGACAGCAGTTTTTTATATATATTTAAAATACAAGTTAATATTTTCTAACAAACTATGTCTCAAATTGGGGCCACAACATTCAAGTATCCATGGTAGAATTCTCATTTGAATAGCTCTGGCCAATTCACTGACTTTTACACATATGTACCACCTACTGAAAACTGAGGTTGCATCGTTGTAATGACCGAGACGACGAATTTGGATACACTCCTAGCAAAAACCAAGAAACGAAATATGCAAAACCTAGTCTCATTTTAGAGCCCAACCATCTGTTTATGTTCACAAGAAAATTTGTGCCGCTGCTGTTCATACTTTATTCACAAGAGCAGGGAATATAACAATAAGTTGCCTACGAATGTAATGACCGAGACTATGGAATGACCCTGCAGGTAATTCCTTCAGTAGAGACTAGGGCACATTCGCGATGTAAAAATGGATCCATTGATAGATAAATTATGGAAATTGTAGAAACAGCCAACATGAATGACCTAAAAGGTATATATATATATATATATATATACACATTTATATATATGTAGTAGCGTCAGTAGGGGTGAGTTGAGCACCCCCGACTGCCTGGGGTGAGTTGATCCAGGTGCCCCCAATTCCTAAAAAAAATTAAATCATGAAAGATGGATATACATGTTGAAAGTTTAAGTCTTGTACTATAACACCACAACAGGTTGTTGAGTTGAATTAAAAACAAACCTGTTTTACTGAGGTTCAAAGTGATCCTATGGTTTTGCACCTCAAAAAAATTTTGAGCCAGAAAAACAATGTTTTTTTCAAATTTGCCTGGCAACACTATTTTCAATGTCACTGTCTGGAAATTTGAAGTGAATGTAGGGAAAGGTTTATAGTGTTAAATTTTAGGAGCCAAAATGGTATATCAGTCCAAACATTAAGTTGGTGTTGACTTTGGTAATGGCTCAACTCACCCCAGGCATTTCTGGTACCATGGGGTGAGTTGAGCCTATGTTTCTCAGTTACAAAAATCCCAGTTTGGATGCCATTATGATGTTAATGCATTTATTTTCTTTGCAGATATATTGTTTTCTATGCAAATAAGCTAGCTTGGTGCAGTGCACAGTAAGAAAGGCAAAATGCCTCGCACTTACCAGAGAAAAAGAGATCCAGTTCATAAAGATAAGCTCAGTGCTGCAATTAAAGCTGTGAAAGATGATGGCTTTAGTGTCAGAGCAGCTGCTGCGCAATACAAAGTGGATAGGATGACTCTTCAGAGAAGGTTGGACAGACCTGAGCCACGCCCTTCACCCTCAAAGAAATCGGGAGGCCAACTCTCTTCCTCGTGAGGCTGAACAGGAGCTTGCCCAATGCATAAAGATCAAAGCCCAATGGGGATTTGGGCAAACGAGGAAGGAAGTGCAAACCATCGTCCAGAGCTATGTGAAGTCCAACATCGATAGTGACACTACTGTTGGCAATCACTTACGTAAATATTGCAAATTCAAGGATGGTTTGCCTGGGGATGACTGGCTCACAGGCTTCATGAGGAGGTATGGACTCTCGGTTAAGATTCCTTCAGCTCTGGAGAAAACTAGAAAAACAGCAGCTAGTAACCCAGAAATAATTTATGAGTATTTTAACAATGTCAAAAAACAAATGAGGAACCTAAACATTGAAGGGCGCCCAGAATGTGTATGGAATATTGATGAAACCTGTTTGTTCACTGACCCACAAAAGACAAAAATCATTTCACCTGCAGGTGAGAAAGCATCACATGTAACGGCAACCTCCGGCAGGGAAGCAACTACAGTCATGGCTGGAATATCTGCTGCTGGAGAGAAGCTCCCACCATTCATTGTCTTCAAAGGCAAGAAGTTCTGGAGCACATGGCGAGGGTCTAAGCCTTACCCTGGGACGCATTATGCCTTCTCGGACAATGGGTGGATGGTGAGTGAGGTGTTTGCTGCGTGGTTTGAGGTGTTCTGCAAGAAAGTGACACAGCGACCGCTGCTGTTGGTGTATGATGGGCATGCCACTCACCTAACCTCTGCAGTAATAAATAAGGCACGAACACAGGGTGTCACAATAATAAAGCTTCCACCCCACACCACGGACATGTTGCAACCACTTGACGTATGTTGTTTCCGCCCCATGAAAGTGAAATGGGATGCCAGGATTGCAGCATGGCAAGCCTCACACTTTGCCAGAAGGATGACAAAGGCGGAGTTCGTGGACTTAGTTGGGGAAGTGTGGGACGAATGCTTCTCAATGAAGAATATCACCACTGCCTTTCAGAAAACTGGGTTGTACCCAGTAGACCCAACTAAGTACCACACTAGCAAGTTCAACCCTGAATTGCTTGAGCTGTACAAAGCTGTCCATGATCCACCAACTGTTCCTCCTCAGCCTGCAACTCCAAGAAAACTCCTGAACCAAGTTGTCCTGCAGAGCCTCTTCCTTCAACATCTGGCACCAGCAGATCTTTCCAGCAACTGATGGCGGATGCTTTCATAAGACCTGTCAGCTCAACACCAGAAGCACAAGTAAAGCCAACTCGACGGGCATTAGACTTCCACAGCAGAGTGATAACAGATGCTGAGTACTTGGTAGAGATTGAAGAAAAGGAAAGGCAGAGAGCTCAGAAAGCAAAAAAGGTTATAAGCAAGGAGCCAGCTCAAAAGAAACAAAAGAGTGTGCCAACAGAGGAGCCAAGCATTAGTGGCACCAATTCAGAAGGCAGTGATGATGTGGACAGTGTATCAGTTTATTCAGAAGATGCAGATGATGAGGGTGAGGAACTGAAAAGTGTAGTGATGTTTGATCAGAAAAACTATGAAGAACAGCAGAAATTAAAAAACATAAGCATCGAAAAATACTATGCAGTGGACTATGGTGATGCATGTTACATAGGGAGAGTGTTAAAATGTTCTAAGAACTGTTTAACTTTTAAGTTTCTCAAAAGAAGTGTTGATGATAAATATGACTGGCCAGTGCGGGATGACATTGATGAAAAGGTTGACCTGACATATGTCTTCTGTGGCCCTATAAAGCTGAAGGGGACAACACCTTTCCATATTGTAGGCCTGGACCATTCTTTCCAGGCCTACAAAAAGGCCAAGAAACAATAGACAAACAATATATGTTACATAGCTATGAATATGTTAATAGTTATGTAGCTAGTCTTCCTAGTGTTAGCTAATTTTAGTTTTAAAAAGTTACTCACTCTCACAAACGAAACCATGCTCAACTCACCCCCTGGACTGGCTCAACTCACCCCATGACCTGGAGTATACGATGAGCCACATACTTTTTCCATTTTTATGATTAATATTAGAATTAGCCTATCACCCCTACAGCATAGTATAAATCATTTAGTAACTATCCTTTCATGAAACCATCAGACATGTATGATAGGTATTATAGGTGTGGCATAGAAATATGTAAATTGGCGGCTCAACTCACCCCTACCGACGCTAAAACAAACACTGTATATATTCATTGTATATACAGTGGACCCCCGATTTGAGGACGCATCGATTTGAGTACGCTCGTCCATAGGCTCCTATTGACTCGACTTGAGTAGAAAACTCGATTTGAGTACGCCAGCCGGCTTGTTTGAGGACAAGGTCATGAGCTACTTTAAGTCATTCATAGCAAACAGGCAGAAGCAACAGAAAATTGATGCTTATTTCAAGCCCTCAAGTCCCCAACCCTCTACCTCTTCCATGTCATTGGCTGTGGGCCTAAGAACGCCTAGCCCTGATGAGTTACCAGACATCATCATGGAAGGAGACTCTCCCTCCAAGCAATAATTCCTCCCCTCCATTCCTCATCTGGAACTTCCAGCACATCAAGCAAGACTCCTACAGGATTATTCTATTTTGTCTATATTGTACGGTATGTATTTTGTATTCTATTCTGTCTATTTTTAATACAATTACTAAATTTCGTAGGCCAATTTCTATAGAAAAAGTAGGGGTGGGGTGAAATTTTTTGGTTTTGGAATGAATTAATTAATTCCCATAGGTTATTAAGTTTGATTTGAGTACATTTCGAATTGAGTATGCCATGCTGGAATGGATTACGTACTCAAATCAGGGGTCCACTGTATCAGTAATAAATAAAATATAGTTAAAATCTTATTAAATTAAATTATGGCTACTAGAAAAAGAAGCCACAATGCAGCCTTTTGCAGCAGAAATTTTGAGCTACCAAGATCTATAAATTTTCTAGCAAATGATTATATTGATTTGATTAATTGGAATGAGCAGATAATCACTCCTCCACCTTTGCTAAGTAATTTTACCAATGAGCAATTGCTTCAGATTAGAACTAAACCTCTAGAAATACTAGATTTTCCATGTCACAGCCAAAGCGTTGAATGGGGTATGAACTTAGTAACTAAATCTAGCCAGGAAAGAATTGGTTATATTAATCGGCATAAATTTATTTTAAATACTTTAGTCTAGAAAAGAACTGCCTACTTTTGAGTGGAAAGGTCAATGGAAAGAATAAAAAAAACAATAGTTTTAAGTAAAAAATGTTATTGATTTTCTGTATCTTAATTTCTAAATTTCTACCAATAATAGCTAAAAATTTGTGTTAAATTTTTTTTTCATGCATTTTTGTATTTTTTAATTTTTTTTTCATTAAAAAATAAATATAACTGTTTTATAAGCGAACTTTTGTAATAATAAATTTTTTTTGAAGTAAATCTTAAATTATCTCAAATTTTATGAATTTTCTGAAAAAATTGAAACCTGTAGGTGGGGTAGGGGTCCTCAGAATTCAAAAATATTTTACCAGGGTGTTACTATGATTGATTGAACCACCTCACACTATGTACGTAAGAAATAAAAAATTTTGACCCGGCCTAATATATATATATTAGTGGTGGACTGGATATCCGCATTGCATCTGCGGATATCCACATAATTTTTAACATCTGCATCAGCACTTCTGACTGTGGATGTTATGCGGATATTACCTCTAATAAATTATGCAATTTACAATTAAATTAGCTTATAAAGTAGCTTATAAGGCCCAGTCATGCACATTTCATGTAAAGTATTAATTATTAACCCTTTAACCCCGGGTATACCGGCCCAGCACCGTCCCCATGGAGGCAAAAAATTTAGAAAAATCAAATTTTTTAAAAATTCATTTTTAATTAATTACGATCATATACGCGGTAAAATAATAGATATAATGGATGCGTAAACCTTATATTTACCATATATTATTATGTAACATAAAATATATTATAACACTCACCAGTGATGTCATTTCCAGCAGTGATTTTTGGTTTCCGAGGATGGTAACGTCGGAAGTAATCGCCTATGTACAGTGCCCGCGAAAAGTATCCGATCACTCAAGAAAATACAATATTTTCCCTTGATATTCAGAGACACGTAATTCACTTTCTATTTGTTCTAGCGACATCTGGTAACTTTGAGGTTGCTCGCTGATATGAGAGCTATCCAACGCATTCTCAAATTAGTGTTCTGGTAGCCTTCGTTGCGGGTGGCTGTGTCTCAAATTTGTCAGATTTCACTGTTTGTGTAAATTTCTTGATTTTTTTTTTTTTTACAGAAAGTGGTGTAAATAAAATTTATATATAATGTGTGCTAAAAAACAACTTAAGAGTGATTGTCGAGGTGCTATTGTTGCTTTGCATGCATGTGGGAAATCACAGAGACAGATAGCTAAGGAATTAAACATATCCCAAAGTACCGTTAATTTATGGGTTTCACGGGCTAAGAACAATGGTGGCCTAACCACGCCAGTCCCTAAAAAACGATCTGGCAGACCGAGAAAAACAAATTCGCGAACAGACAAACTTATGAAACGTTTAGTATTGAAAAACCCAACAATAACTGCGAAAGAAATAAAATTTAATATGAATAATTTGTTATCTGGTGTTTCTGAACGAACTATCCAGGAGCGGCTCCAAAAAGAACTCGGATTACCATCTCGCCATGCTGCTAAGAAACCGTTCATTAATGAAAAAATGCGTAAAAAACGTGTCGCATTTTGTAAAAAATACATTCATTGGACTGTTGATGACTGGAAGAAGGTTTTATTTAGCGATGAGTCGACATTTTTGACATTCAGAAGTTGTCCAAAAAAGGTTCGCCGGCCTATTGGCTCAAATAGGATGGACCCTAAATACACCCTAAAGACAATGAAACACCCTCCAAGTGTGATGGTTTGGGGTTGTTTCGGTTACTATGGGCGTGGAAACTTATATTTTCTTCCGAAGAACACAACTATGAATGGTGCACGGTATTTAGCAATGCTACAGGATAAACTTCCAATGGCAATGGCAATCCAAAGGACAAAAACATACATGCATGATGGTGCACCATGTCACAGGGCCAAAATAGTGACAAAATGGATTACTGACAATAAATTTGATATTTTGGATTGGCCTGGTAATAGTCCAGATCTCAATCCGATAGAAAATCTGTGGCTAATAATAAAAAATAAGGTTGAATGCCACGACACTGGCTCAGTCGAAAAATTACAAGAGGCCATCAAAAAGGTATGGTGCAAGGAAATATCAGTGGAAGTTTGTTAAAACTTGATTAAATCCATGCCAAAACGTCTAGAACAAGTCATCCAAACCAAAGGACAGATGACAAAATACTAATATAAGGTTAGTATACATTTAAACATTGTTTTTTATGTAAAAAATACAAATTTCAAGGGTGATCGGATACTTTTCGCGGGCACTGTAAAGCCCAATTTTACATTCTGGACACCACGTTGTCACATATTTCTTTTTTTGTGTGTTTTTTGTGGTGTTTGAACAGACATGGCATAGACGCTGACCTTTTGCTCTGGAACCAGTAGGTGGCACATGTGCTGTATAATGTCTTTCAGAGAAATTTACTGCCGCAAGCGTATCTATGTTTCCTGTGCTTTGTCTGCCAGGTCTTACTGCTGTCAAAGCACCATACCTTTCTATTACTTGGCTTATCACATTTCGGCTAAAATCTTTTAGCCTTAGATGTACATTGCCAGTTTTCACTAGATACATATTGTAACAATTTAGCATAACTAAGTCCATCAAATGAAAAACAATCTTTTTATACCACTTCACTGATTTGCGAACGCACTCGACTGTCGTGATTTGCATGTCTGATTTGTCTATGAGGCGCATGTTGTGGGTGTAGTCTACTACGATGTCTGGTTTTCTAACTGGCTCATTTGTTTTACAGTCCTTTTTTCTACTATATCATTTTTCCTTTGTGGAAAGTCGAAAGCATGTACACATCTCTCTTATCAACCCATTTCATTGCAAGTAGTTTACCACTTTTTTTACACAAATGCTCTCCTCGCTTCATTTTAGGCCTAGCTGTAAATTTAGGATATTTTTTCCTATTTTTGCGAACTGTTCCACAAGAACCAGTTTTATTGCTATGTAAATACAGTGATAGATAAGGGCTCGTATACCAGTTATCGGTATACAACAAGTGCCCTTTGCCTAAATAGTTTTCCCCCATCAACATTTTTACAACAGCACCAGAAAAGCCTAGCTCGTCATTTCGGGGTATATCAATATCTGTACCAGTATACACAATTAGATCCAAAATAAGTCCAGTTTCACAATCATATAGCACAAAAAGTTTGATGCCAAACCTATGTCTCTTTGATGGTATATACTGTTTGAATACTAGCCGGCCTTTGAATAAGACCAGCGATTCATCAATAATGAGTTTTTGAAATGGTTGGAAATATTTTGAAAATTTATCTTTCAGACGAGTCATTATATCTCTAATTTTCCAGAGTCTGTCATTGGTGTTTGGTTGAGCATTATCTTCAAAATGAAGGCACTGTAATAACCACAAAACAATCTCAAGTCATATATTTCCCAAAAAAATCTGTGACAAGCATTTCATCTTTTGTCCAGTATTCAGAAATGCTACACTTTTTCACATGTGCCATGAGCATAAACAGGCCAAAAAACACGTACATTTCTTCTTTATTTGTATCCACCCAACGTTTCATTTTTGAATTCAAAGATTCCGCATTATTTTGAACAGCAAACCTATAATATTTATTTGTTTCACTAATAATTTTGTCCATAACATCATCATCAAAATATGCCAAAAAATATTCACTTTCTTGAGCATCCTCAGCAACTAAAAAGTCGTCTGTAATACCCGGATTTCCTTCAAATACGTATTTATGCGGAGAAAATTCCAACACATCATCCCATTCAATTGTATTTGTTTCGTCATTATCAGATTCACTAACACTTATATCATCACTTTGTGCTTCACTTTGTTCACTATCAGTAGCTATCAGAAAATCTTTCTTCCTCCTCACTCAAGTCATCAAAGCATTTGGGCTATCTGATTGTCCCTAATATTTTGTTTCCTGGGCCGACTGCCCACACCACTTGTACTTGGCACATTCATCCTCGTAAATCAATCAATTGGAACTGACACTTTTCATGAAAAATCATAAGTCAATGACGTATTTGAAAGAGACGGCCAACCTGCTCGGCCCCACCCACTGTTTCAGCCAATGAGATTATTATTTACGTCATATGTCAAATCTGCAACCAATCACGGTCTGCTACGTCACTTGGCTTGTAAGCCAAAACTGTATCTCTGACACAGCACGCTGGTCATGCATTGGCTTCTAAGCCAATGCCATTTCACGGGCACAGCGAGACCATTGGCTTCAGAGCCAAGCCCGGGGTTAAAGGGTTAATGAATAAATACGGTATATAAACCTCAAAATATAAATACCTGGTAATACAGAAAATTGAATGAAACTTGTTTCATTCAATTTTCTGTGGCTGAAACTCTTGAGAAAGTTATTATTTTTATCATAATGAAAACATTAATATTAATTTTAATTCTTATGCATTGCCTGCCATACGGTAATAGTAATATCATGAAATTTGAAGAATTATCATATATTCATAATTCTATATTATATTGATAGATAAACTAAATATCCGCATCCGCAGATATTGAAATTAAAAATCTGCATCTGCATCCGCAGATGTTGAAAAACTGACATCCGGTCCACCACTAATATATATATCACACACACACACACACACACACACACACACACAGTTGTCCCTTGACATTCGCGAGGGTTATGTTCCAAATGCAGTCGCGAATGTCAAATTTTCGCGAATACTTGACTCCCCCCTATATGATGATGATGATGGTGATGACGATGATGATGAGTTTTTGCCATACAGTATGATGAGTTGATGAATACTGACGAGAAGAGGGTACTGTACAGCATGATGAAGCTACTGGAGATCAGGAAGGGGTGGATCATCGACATCTTCATACAGTGATAACGGAGGAGGAGAAGAAGGCATTGTAGGCTCGGTGGGCATTGCTGCTTTGCTCTGACTGGTGGGAGAGGTGGTGGCAGTGGTGGTGGGAGCTGGGGTCGAAGGTTGGACAGGCGTGAAATACATTGTGATCTCCGTTTGCTTCTTTTTTTCTTTTCATTTCATCAAAAATGCTTCATCGTTGTCTTCCTCTTCGTCGGCTGATTTTGTCAATTCACGCAAATCCTCATTGGTGAGCTCTGCTGCATTCGCATCGATTAACTCCTCCACCTAATCCCCTTCCATGTTGGCAAAGCCCTCACCACCAACTTGCTTTGCAATGCTCACAATGTCGTCGACGATTTTCTCGCCAAACACACAATAATGGAGGACCTCGCAGATAGTCAGTCACGAATGAATGTTAAGTTTGCGAATGTCAAGGGACAACTATATATATATTTTTTTTTTTTTAGTTCAGGAAGAACCGATTTGCCTCTATTTAACCCTTTCACTCATGCATAATGAAATGGTAAGAAAAAAATTTTTTTGACGCAAAATTTATTTAGAATGAACCAAAATAAAGAGATTATTATTAGGTTAGTAAATGAATATCTTGGTAAGTAAAGGTAGTACAAAAATGTCCTCATTTGGGGACACCATGAGACAACGGTTGTACAATGGAAAAGGCAAATGACCTGCCCTACCTTGACTAAATGTGCAATAATACTTCCTAAAAATAAGACAACTTTGAATCAAAATATATTTTACAAAATCCTAAATTAAACCTTACATTTAGAACAAAATAATTTCATGTTCACCAATGATTTTCCTAGGAATGAAGTATAATTCGGAATTGAATCATATAAAGCTAATAATGAAGAATAGCTTTTATTTCACATGAAATATTTTGAAACAATTCCGCTCTTTTAGAAGACATAATGGAATCTTACATTTGGAACAAACTATTCTCGTTTTCCCTTTGCATCCCTCCATTTTGCATCTTGCAGCATTTGCTGATTCAGTGGCTTCAGGCCAATGTGCCACGTTATCATAGCGTACATCACTAACTAGACGGCGAGAGGGAATATTGCGCTGGCGCATGGTTCCTCCATGGTTATTCTCTATGTTTGTGCTTGTCCTTGGACGTCCCGGAGTACGCTTTGCTATTTGATTCTGAAGAATTAAAGCCTCAGCAATGTTGCATCTGAATGCAAGCAAGTCCATCTGGTTCTTTATTGGCTCGGTTGAGTACTTTTTGTACTCAAGCCAAGCATTACATACTGCCACAAGGTTTTGGCTTACTTTTTATGTACTGCTTGAAACTTACTTGACCTTTGAATGGTATCATCATCTCGTCTACGCAGTTATGCTCCTCTAATGGTAAAGTCAAACAACCTTTTTTGAAAACATCTAGAATAGGCCTAACTCTCCAAAGTCTATCCTCCTTTCTTCCTTCATCATTTTCCATATTATTGACAAAGTGCAAATTACTTCTAAGAGCATAAAACCTATTCAAGTTCATGTTATCAGCAATCAGAGGAATCCTACAACTTGGTGTCCAATACATAGCAACTCTCGGAAACCCCAAAGTTCCCATATGGATATGAATCCCAAATAGTGTCCTAATTTCATTTGCAGTGGTGTTTACGCAAGGCCTATTGCACTGAACAGAATAAATATTTGTTTGAGTAGCTATCTCTTCGAACATATTATCAGGAAAGTATTGTTTGAAGTACCTGCATGGAAACCAATCAGACTTATCAACCAATGAAGAGGTGTAAGTCCATTCTGTTTGCGGTGCTTCAAATTGCCGATGAGTCCATTGATAAGCAGGCGCCTTCTTTTTTGCCTGAACATCATACAGCAATTCCTCTTGCAGTGATTCATTTCCTGAGTGTTCTTCATTTTCCAATTCTTCACGACAACCAGAAGATGGCTGGTACACGTCCAGGGCATCATCCTCATCAGATAAATCTTCGAATTCGGAACCAAGATCTTCTAAGTATCTCAATATATCATTATATGCCACATGACATCCCTCGAGATCTGCACGAAGAACGCACATTGGAAGAACTCTCATCACCTAGAATAAGAATAGCATATATATATATATATATATATATATATATATATATATATTATATATGTGTGTACCTAAATGAGGAGAGTATATATACATAGAGATAGAGAGAGGAGAAAAAGAAGAGACACTCCTGAAAGTTCTTGTAAATTGCTTGCGCACACTATCTCACTATTGTATGTATGTATATATGCATGTATGTTGTATGTAAGCATATATGTATGTATGCATGTATGTATGTATGTATTCTGTATGTATGTAGCTATATGTATATGTATGTATGTAAGCATATATTATGTATGCATGTATGTATGTATGCATGTATGTATGTATGTTGTATTCTGTATGTATGTAAGCTATATGTATATGTATGTATGCAGTATGTATGTTATTGTTTGTTTATGTGCAGGCGTGGTGATATAAACAACATTTGTTTCATTATGCTAACTTCGAATTCCACACTCTAAATTTCATGTGCAACCTTTAGCTCATGATGTCCACATACGGGGCATCGAAAAAATACGCGTCCCTTCATATAAAATAATTGTTATAAAGTTCACTACACTTTCTTTACATAAAATTCAACCCCTTCCAGCATATTATTATATTTATTTCAATCAAAACTCTGTACTGAAAATGATGCATGTGATTGAAAATGTACTCACCAGCACTTGCGCCAGAGTTAGCCGATGCCATCTTTGCTTTTGCACACAAACACAGAATTTAGTTGAAGTATTCTTTTTATGGATTTATTGGGCAACTGTAGGGTTGGTTTCCATGTCAACGTTGAGTGACTGAAGAATAGTTACCATTTAGTCATTTTTAGAGCCAATAAATACGGTGTCCTCAAACGTGGACACGGTGAGCGAAAGGGTTAAAGGGCATATCTCAGCGGAAAAACAAAGAAAAAGTGAGAGGAAAGACAGAGGAAAAAGAAAGGGTGGAGGGGACAGTCGAAGTGGAAAAAGGACCAAGGATGACAAGGCTGCAGGGTCGAGCCCCATCATCCTTGGGTGCTAGGGCCGGGAGGGTGCACGTGAAACCTCCAGGAACAAGCACGTACAAACGAGCACAAAGAGCACTCAAGAGCACGAGCTTAGAACCCCCTTGCGGGGATATATATATATATATATATATATATATATTCTTAACAGTGTGAGTAGGGATAATCTTAAGATAGATTGCAGTGAAACGATTGTGGGAGGGACAAGGGAAAATACTTTGATATCATTTTCTGAAGTAAAGAGGTTAACTAAAGAGTTAGACTGGTTCTGCATCAGGGGTAGATGCAAATGACGTAGTATGTCTGCATATATCATTGCTCCTATCAGCAATGCTGGCTCATAGCTATATCCCTGCAGAGTTCATGAGGGTATATATCTTGCCCCTGGTCAAAAATAAGTGTGGAGACATTCTGTCCAGCAATAATTACAGGCCTATTGCTGTTGCTTCCTGCTTCTCGAAACTACTAGAAAAACTTGTTACGCTGATTAAATGATTTCCTATGGACATCTCCTAATCAGTTTGACTTTAAAAGGTCCCACTCAACTGACCTGTGTATCTATGTACTTAAAGAAACAATATCTAAATACATTGACAGTAATTCAACTATCTATAGCTGTTTCCTAGATATAAGTAAGGCATATGATAGGGTGAACCACAATATTTTATTTGCAAAACTAAAAGACAGGAAGGTTCCCATGTACATATTAAATTTATAGAAATTTTGGTATTCCCACCAATCTTTCACTGTTAGGTGGGGGCAATATACTTTCTGACTGTTTTGGCTCCTCTTGCGGGGTGAGACAAGGCTCCTTGCTCTCCCCTATGATGTTTAATGCGTATATCGATGGATTAATTACTTCACTTAATGAGGCAACAGTGGGATGTTGCATAGATAACACAAGGATAAATAACTTAGTTTATGCTGATGATATGGTGTTAATAAGTCCCTCTGTTAAAGGTCTGGATTGGCTACTAAAAGTCTGCAAAGTGTATTCGCAGAAACATGATATTTTTTTTAATGTTACAAAAACTAAGGTTATGCAATTTCATCCTAAAAGCTGTAATCAGCCAGCTGATATAAGGTTTAAAATGAATGGTGAAGTAATTGAGGGAAGTACAAGAGTTTAAGTATTTGGGTCAAACTATTACCAGCTCCTTGAGTGATGACTTGGATATAAGAAAACAATCTTGAAGCCTGTGTGCTAAAGCGAATATGACCATTAGGAACTTTCGATTCTGTACAAGTGAAGCTAAAGACACTCTCTTTCATACTTTCTGCAGTAATATATACAGACAGCAACTGTGGGTGAATTATAAAAAAGGTTTTGGCAGAACTCTAAATTTGCTGTACAACAGGTCTTTTAGACTCTTACATAAATTACCCCCGAGATGCTCAGCTTCGCAAATGCTTGCCACCCGCAATGTCCCGAGCTTCCCGGAGGTAACAGGACATGCTCAGCACAGTCTAATGCAAAGAATTAAAAAATAATCCAAGCTATCTATGAGTCCTGCCATTTATCCTCTAAGCTATGGACTTCTTGGTACGAAGACGTCTGTCTGTAGCTCCACTTAACTTTGACATTACAGTATTATTTCTAATCAATTGTATATATTTCTATCCTTAGTATATGAACTGTCATTGTATTAATAATATTTGTCATATAGACTATAGGCCTAGTCTGCCAATAAACCTTTTCATTTTCATTCATTTCATTTTCATATCCATCTCATAATTGTAAGGTTAGTGAAAAATTCACTTGATTTAGAGCTAGCATTTTTGGGATCTTGTGGCATCATTGTTTGGGCACTCTTGTGTCCTTTTTTACTTGTTTGTTGAATGCAGCACTTACAGAGCGTGGTCTTACAGAGAGCTCTCTTGCAATTCAGTTTGATTGTTTAAATACAAGATTGTTGCATCGTGCATTGGTGCAGGTTGTGTTGTTGCAAGGTTTAGAAAGAAGACCATAAATGGTGCCCCTTTTGTTTTTTAGCTTAATTTTATGCAACTGAGGCCTAAGGTAGGCCACATTGAGTCAGCAACCTGAGGTATGGTAGGACCTAATTGGACCTTTTAGTCCGGAAGTTTTATTCTAGGTTAACTTGGGCTGTAGGTTGAAGTGGCCCTTCAGAGCTTGGCTGTTCAGGGCTCAGCTGGGATTCTGAACCCAGTAAAATAAAAAATAACAGATGTCAGTAAATATTTTGTGTTTTTGCAATAAGTGTTTAGCTAAGGCTCGGGACATGCTCAAGGCAAGGTTTAAGAAAGCTGCTAGCTCAGAGTATAGTAGGCCTAAGGGGAAAGATTTGATGGAACATATCCACCCAAACTAGTGATGAAAATAGGTTTCAATTGAATCTGACCTTCATTTTTGGCACAAATGCACTGTTATGGAGATCCCCCCCCAGCAGCTTTGAAGAAGAGAGAAATTGTGGGCTAAAAAGGCCAGAATCAATTGAAACAGCATGAAATACACCAGAAAAACCTATTTTTGTCAGTAATATTCATGGCAAAAGTAACCTAACCTAACCAATCATCAAGAGCATACAGTTAAAACTAATGAAGATAACACAACTTAACCTAACCAGTTGTCAAGGGTATACAGTTGACCTAACTGGGCATTCAGTTAACCTAACCAGGCATGGGTACCCCATAATGAATTGGGGACCTGGAAAGGTAAGTAGTTGGAGATGATATCAGTGTACTTACGAGGTGCGATCCAAAAGTTCCCGGACTATACCAACGAAAAAATGTAGGCTTACCTTAGGTTCTAATTACTGCTGTTCCCTTCAAAGTAGTCCCCTTGGGAGTTGATACAGCGGGCCCAGCGATTTTTCCCACTGCTGGAAGCACCTCTGGAACTCTATTTTGGGGATGTTGTTCAGCACCTCGTGCGATTCCGCCTGAATCTCCTCGATGTCATCAAATCATTGCCCCTTCAGCTGGATCTTCATCTTGGGGAAGAGGAGGAAGTCACAGGGGGCTAGGGTAGGGGGGGTGGGGGACCACTGCCATGTTTTTGGCCAAAAACTGCTGTACAGACAGTGAATTTGGCAGCAATCTGCCTCATGTTGAGTTCCTCTGTGAGAATGTGTTGGCATGAACCAAACGATAGGCCAACAATGCTGTAGATGTCGTTAATCATTCGCTGACGGTCCTTGTGGATGGCCTGATACACTTTTCCAACATTTTTGTCAGTTCTGCTGGTTCTGCTGATTTGAACCGCGACAACCACTCGAAAGTCAGGCTTCTGCCCATGGCATCATCACCAAATGCTTGTTTAAGCATTTTGTGGGCCTCTGATGTGGTTTTGCCAAGTTTGAAGCAAAACTTGATGCATACGCGCTGCTCCTTCAAGTCTGCCATTTCTCTTTTTGCAAATAGTGACACTAATATGCCTGATGTAGATATAGCTGTTGAGGATGAAGATGATGATAATCAAGAAGATATTGATGATGCTTCTGATGATAAAATGTTTACATTATATTGCATAGCTTGCACAGACCCCAAAGCATGTGCTTCAGACAAACATTCTAACATAAAAGGTTACTTCAATGTTAAAGATTTAACCTATGTATGCAAACAAGGAGAAAATCAAGAGAGATGGTTTAGAAATCTGAAAACCCACCTGAAGAGACATTTAATTAAACTTCAGCATCATCAAAGAGCTGCTGTTTATGAAGTGATGAAAACATCTTCTCGGAACACTACTAAAGGCATAGAAGACTTATGTGGCAACATCTTATACTACATAATGAAAACAACACTGCATGGGCTCTATATCCAGTACTTCTAGCTGTATTACATAGGTCAGGTTGTGAGGTTGGAAATTTGAATCATAGCACACATGCGTGCGAGACAATTTGTGAGCTATTAGATAATCAACTTAAAGAACAAACTGTAAAGTGGTTCTTAGAACAAACTTCAGTAACAATAACAGCTGACATTGGAACAATTTTGGGATTAAGCATGCTAGTTGTATTAGTTATGAGTCAAGAGTTTACTATCATTAACCTATCTAGTGGTGTAAGGGGAAAAAAAGTAAATTCAGAGCTGTGCTCCAGTAAATTTTTTCAAATCTGGAGTCATGCCCCAGTGCCTGGTCCACATTTGCCCTGAAATGTTGCATGTAGTGGATCACAAAATGCCCTATATAGCTCCAGTAAGTACAAAATATTATTTAATGTAACTTTCACATATTGTAGCCCTGTATGTAGGCATGATACCATGTAAGTATGAGCAATTTTGGTTAGCAAGTTAAAAAGTTATTAAAATGTTTGTAATTTTGTGGTCTGGTTCACCCTGGTTGACGCTATGGTAGCAATGTATCCCAGTAGAAATAAACCAAAAATTTTCAGATCTCTGTTTCTGGTAATATAAACTTGTTCACAGTAAACTTGTCTCACTCCTACTTTGTTTAACTCTAAACCATTTTGTGAGAGATCTAAGCATGAAAACTTTAAATCACTGATGTAATTTTTATAAGTTTGGCAAATAGAGATTTACATGCAACTCAAATATGACTAGTTTTTTATTTTATTTTTCCATCACAAAGATTCAAAATTATATAATTTAAAAGATATAGACATCAAGCCTATAAATGCAAAGAGAGAATTTAAAGAAGCTGAGTGATTAGCTATGTCAACAAACTCAGCATGGTCTGGGGCTCGACCCCATATTGATGAATCAGAATTGCTGTGTAAAACTGGGTGTGGATATTATGGTAATCCAGCATGGGATGGACACTGCTCTCAGTGTTACAAAGAATTAGTACAGAAAAGGCAACAAAGAAAAACTGTGTTTGATCCTACACAAATTAAGAAGTGAGTAAAACTTTTTTATGAACTGTACTTGAAAGTTACAGGCTGTAATTAGTGATGTGAGGCGAGAATATTCTTATTCTCCGAGAATATTCTCCAAAATATTATTTGCTGAGAATATTTGAGAATTTTCTTTTTTCTTAGTTTTAAAACATTTTTAGATTGTTTTGCAGCTTTTTAGAGAATTCTAGAATATTTCAGAATCTTATGGAACTTTCTAGAATGTGTGAGAATATTCTAGATGACTCCAGAACATTCTAGAATATTCCAGAATTGGGAGAAAATAGTATATAGTATATACTTCATAGTATACTTCATTACAAGGGATATTTTTTCTTTCTAAAGTGTTCTGTGATATATTTTATTAATTTCTCTATATAATTTTGAAAAAAATCAAATAATTAAAAAATGATTTTTTCATAAAAAAGCTGTTATACTGAAAAACTGAAATTGAACACTTAATTATTACAAGGGATATTTTTATTTGTTTCTAAAGTGTTTTGTCTGATATATTTTATTAATTTCTATATAATTTTGAGAAAATAAAAAAAAAAATAAATAAATTGATTTAATCAGGTGATTAAATCATTTTGATTTAATCACTGCCATCCCTGGTAAATACTGTACTTTGAATTGAAATACAGTCTTTATACAATGATTCAATAAATTTTTTGCATTAGTTAATTTATTTATTTCTTCACTCATCCTTTCATTCACTTCTGACTTAGAATTTCTCCATTTTGACAGGAACTGAAGTTAAGTTGTATCGGAATAGTTGAAAAACCCCCTCAGATGTTCTAAAAAAGAAAATTCTCAAAAATTCTTGGTTCAGAGAATATTCTCAAGAAAATTCTTGAGAATATTCTCCTAAAGATTATTCCCGGGAATTTTACAACATTAGCTGTAATACCTGCTTTAGTATTGGCAGTTGGCAGTAGCATTGGAAGGACTTTTCCTGTTCCATAGTTTTTGAGTTATCAAATTATAATGGTATTAATTCTGTAGATTTTAGGTTATTGTCTATTAAAGTACAGATAGAATAATTTTTAAAGCTTTAAGTTTAAATTATCTTGGTATATAGTGAGATTCAGGCATCCATTTGGTAGAAATCTGCTGCTGAGCATGATTAGCCTAGGCTCCTATTAGCTCATCCCAGCTGAGAGAGCAAAGGCCTTACAGTTGTAAACTGTGTTTAGTAATAAGTATTTAAGATGTTATTTGACTTTGACTGTCTAGTTTGTAATGTATCACATGTAGTATCTAAAATTTAAGTTTGCCATGTGGTAAAGAGAAGAGTAGCCAATGACAAATTAAATTTTGAGTCCTTGTTGAGTGCCAGGTAGTGCAGATATAATAGGCAATATAAAATTGGCAACCGTTCAGAAGATATATTTTGGTTTGTCAGAAAGATTAGCTTCTTGGCTTCTTCTGGAGAGGTTGGTCAGTAGGCCTACCCAAACTACTTAACACTTTTGCATCCATGCAAGTGCTTATTTCTTACCTCCTAACTGTTCTAGGCTCGCAAGCAGTTCGCTTCACACATAGGTTTCTGCTCTGATCATGTTGATTGAGTCTTTGAATAATTTTATATTTAATTTTACTGTATTGTTTTATAACTACAACTCTACATCTCTTTAATGAAAACTGCATGATATAGATAATGAATCATAAAAACTTATGAGAGGCAAATAAACAAACCAATAAATTTCATTAAATTTATTATAACTGTAAACAAATATTCTAACAATATTCTAAAAGTCTTGTTATGAAAAGTTGAATAAAACCTAAATATGATGATGGAATTGCTTTTTGCATTCCTGGATGATTGTAATAAAACTATTTAATGCTAACACACTAAATGAATATGACATGCAAAATATAGCTGCTAAACCTAAAAATCATATGAGCAACGCATCTTCCCCCTACAATGTCTTAATAAACACCGAGTCTTTGCCCCTTTGTTGTCATATGTAAATACACATCCTAAAATATAATTTGATCTTGAAATGCTAGAAATTGCATCAAAACATGATGACTAGAAGATTTCTTTACCAAATGAAGCAAAATGCATCATCGGAACCTTTACACAAATTTTTTTTTGACGCAATTTGCGTCATTGGAATGCAATTTTGTTAACTAATGTAGAAGTGAAAGCAAGATTCTCGTTAATATTTTAATCATTAAAACAAAAGCAGTTTCTTTCCTTCAGCAAAGTGAGTCGGTCTGTAAATGATGTAACAGAGTTCCAGTCAAAAGCCACTTCATTAATGAGTCGTAAATTTGACAAATTTGAAGAGAAGAGACGGCAGCAGCTTGATAAGAAGACAAAAGCTGTGAAGTCCATCTTTAAAAAATCTCAGGCAAATAAAGGCGAGTGAACTTCAAGAAAAATGTTGTTTGAATAGAGGATTGTACTTCTGTTTTCTTAAACCCTCATAATATTACAGAGTAGATTTTAAAGTAATGGAAGTTTGGAGGGTGGAAGATTTACTATTACAGTAACTAGAAATTGGATTTGGAAAAGTCAAGAAATCAAATGCTGCTACTCATATTGCCATATTTAGCCTAAACAGCCTAAATGTGGTGGTCATCCTTCACCTTAGTTTTATATCTGTTATAATATAATTAGTTAGACCAATTATTTATTCCCAACTTCTTATATTATGTAGCTTTACGCAGTTCCTAATCTTTTCATACCTTCCTTTCTCTCCCAGTCTCTCTCTGTCTCTCCCTTGAGTTCACGCTTTCCATTATTCTGGTATTCTTTCCACTGCTCTATATTCATTTACTCAATTCACATTGAGTACAATATATTATTCAAATATACATTATCAGTCAGTTGATTTCTCAGCAATCTTAACTTATCAGATTAAATCTACACACACACATATGGCATAGTTTTATACAGAATTTAAACTATATGCAAATTTTTGACCCCCCCCCACACTTTTTTTTTCTTCAGGACCTCAGGAACTGAAAGAGCACCCTAAAGTAACAAGACAGCTAAGTGATGAATCTCAAGCTGCCATAACAGAATTTCAAGAATTTTTTAAGGTCAGTAAATTTAATGTAGTTATTAGGGTGGTCCTTATTTTTGAAGTTTTGAAATGTGTACCACCCACCATCCCAATTGATGTTCTCATGGTAGAAACTAATGTGTGCAAAATCTTTTTCCAATTGGGTAATATTTAGGGTGTGCTCAGTCAAACCAAAGTTTTCCACTTTTAACTTTATTCTGCCTATAATTAAAAAATTAGAACTTTCAATTAATCAATGCTAAAATATAGAATGCACATTGGAAAAGCAATATTTTTCTGTATTTATACACATGCAGGAGAGTAACAGAATACCTAAATGGTGTAATATGGGTCTCAGTCTAACTTATGCACATTTTGATTCAGGACATTCAAGTCCTATTTGGTCTTGGTAGCGGATGATGAGGAAATACCATGGTGTGTGGCTTTTTGGCAATTGGGATAATGCTTGCAGTGTTCTTGGATGACTTGCAGGGTGAACTGAGTCTGCTCCTCATCTTTCGTCAGCAAACCATTGTATTCCTGTATCAGTGTGACCCCTCGTTCTGTGGTGTCATTCAGAACGCGAAAATCTTGGACAACATCATCTGCTTGCAGATAGTCAGGATTTATCATCCAAGTGTCAGGATCCACTTCCAAGAAGGAATCTGGAAGAACTTCCGCGTGTTAAGCATCATGAAATCACGGCGTCTAATGTTGGGGATCCTGGCCTGGTCCAGAGAGATTTGCTTGGGAGGATCCTCCTCTCCCTCGGAACTGAGTGCTTCCACCATCGCCCTCGTCTCGGAAGCGTCGATGTCTCGGTCAAAGAAGGCGAGTGTCGCCAGTTGTTCACTTAGATACCAGAGCTGCCTGCGCAGCTTGTTCAAGGCACCCTTGGCTGCTGGCAAGTCGATTGACGCAAGAAGTTTCAACAGACGCAGATTGCTGGCAGGAGCTGCAGTTGACAGGTGGGAGAGGAACCAGGACTTAACATACACTCCAACACCAAAGACACAGAAGTTCCGAAGACCTCTCTTGCTTCATCAGCTTGAAGCCAGTATCTCTGAACATTAAGATTTTCAAAGCATAAATCAATCTTGACATGAACTGTGCATGGTGGATGGCACCTGGCTTCCTGAATGATACTGCACATGGTAAATCTCATCTCATGAACAGGAGGGTCAACTCCAAGAGTTTGCAGTAATCATGATGTTGATGCATCAGTCCAAGTTGACTGATCATGAAATCCTTGATGACAGCAGAAAAATCCAAAAGTGCAGCTGCAATGACTGGGTCTTCTACTCCAGCCTTGTAATGAGTGACATCGATATATGGCCAGAATGTCTTGAACTGCTTGAAAAGGAGGATCTTGGGCCCACTCGATGGTCCCATCATGATGGTGAATGCTTCTTCAAGAAGAATTTCATGGATGAGATGTCTGCATGCCAAGTAGAGAACTTCTGTCTCCAGCTTCATTTCGAGCAACACACACACACCGTTCTTCCATCCAGTGTTGCTCAATGTTGTATCGAAGCTGAGGGCTTTGATGCGGAACTTGACACCCCACTCAGACACCACCTCAGTCATTGCATCTGCCATTGCTTCACCAGTTTCAGAATGCAGCTTTGGAATGCAAAAGATTTGCTCAATTCCAGACCCCGAGACAATGATTGCAAGTCTATTGCAATTACGATCTCCTATTAGATCCTGCATCAGCTTTCTGTCCCAATGAAGCACCAGCAGCTTCTCGGGGTTGAACTCAGCCTTGAGTTGGGCTGCTAATTCAGCCTGATGCTTTTGACAATAACGATGAATAGATGACTGATTGATGGTATATTCCTCGACATTTAGCCTGGAAGCATGAGTGATGGTCACGATTATTTGCACCTAACGATGGTCACTTGTCTTCATTCAGTTGAGTGATGAGAGGATGGAAGGGCTAAGGATATTTGTCCTTCCCCATTTCCGAGCTAATAGAGTGACTTCTCCAACTGCTTTCTCTCTCACAATCATGCATGTTGTTGTCAGGATCGAAAGATGAAGTGGAAGAATCCAAGGCAACAATTTCATCCAAATTGGCTTTCTCTGCAAGCTATTTGTCCTGGAACACAAGCTGAGTTCTTCATTTTATTGCTTGGGCTCTCTCCTTCTTCAAGAAACATCAACTCCAGCCATGACCCCTCGCCGTCCCTTCTCACACTGTGCCAATAAAAATTCCTTATCTTTCGGGATTTTCATTGTCATCAAGGCATCGGAATGGGCCACATTCAACAGGTTAAATGTTTCCTTGGAGGCTTCCTCATTGGCCACTTGGGTCGCTGTCCTCCTGGCTTTGTCCTTTTTTAGTCCTTCACACTTCTTCACCAATTCCTTGAGCTGTTTGACCACATGGTTGATGCAACAAATCAGAATTCAGGCTCTATCCCAGAACATCTGCACCTCCTTCAATGTACAGATTAGGGTGTGCACCCGGTTCTTGCTACCCGGGAAATTCCCGGTTCCTAGATTTCAGGAACCGAACTGAGAACTGAAAAGATTTCCCAGTTCCTATACACTCTAAAAACAGTTGCATTGTTTTTACTATGCAAGAGCTGCATAAGTAGATTCTACGTATTTTAAAAATAAAAAATGATATCTTAAGAGAATATTCCTTCCGTTTAAAACGTATTGTAATTTGTATGGATCGTCGCAATCGCAAGCAGTGCTTACTGCTTAGACGTAACTTTGACTACTTATGACGTAAGCAGTGTTTACTGTTTACGTCATAAACACGTTTTCTGTTAAGCTGCGCAGTGCGCGACAGGGAATCGCACAGAAAAGCTGGATCGATTGCGAGCTGCACTTTTAACAGTTAAGCCTACAAGCGTTGAAAGTGAACAAGCTTTTTCAGCAGCTGGTCTATTTCTTTCAAAGATTCGTTCTCAATTATCTGATGCGGTTCTAAATGCTCAAATTTTCTTAAAATACTACTTCATAAATGATGTAAAACAAGATAAATAAACATAATTGATCTCAATGCTTAGATTTTTTTATGCCAATTAGACTAAGTTTAATTTTACGAACAATGGTTAAAACAAAAATTTTAGTCGGTTTTTTTCCCGGGATTTCCCGGTTCCCGATAATTTCTCTGGTATCAGTCCCGGTTCCTAAGTTTCGGTACTCGTGCACACCCTAGTACAGATGGCAGCCTCATATTTGGTGTTTGCTGTCTTCAGTTTGTGGAGGTAAAACCTGAGAACATCCCCAATACAGGGTAACTTCGTGCCAGTGAGATCTTCCCTGGTTGAACTAAGCAAGAACACATTGGTCTTGCTGTGAGTAGAAGTTGCCATACTTGCTGAAACAAAAGAAATGTCAGTAAATGGTATTACCATGTAATACACCATGTAATACAAATTAAGTGTATATAACAGCAAAATAGAAGTGGGTTGAGCATACCCTAAATATTCACCAATTGCCAAACTTTTTGGTAGGATTTAATATTTATAGAGGGAGTACAAGATAGGATGGTGAGAGGTGGAAAATTCCAAAGTTCATTTTTTAAGGTACCTAATGGCACAGAAATATTAAAAACAAACAAATATTGAAATTGGATTTCATTTAGGCCAAATTCAAATTTCTGTGTACAGAAATAATTTATCATTTATTATGGTATAACTGTGTTTTTGGTATAACAGTGTAGGTAGTGGAATATATTTCAGAGATGTTCACATATTAGTGGCAGGTACCTATAGGAATAACAAAACTTTACTTTGGGAAATATGGCAATTAAATATATAAAAAATCATGCTTCAAATTGTTTTTTGGCACAGTTAATAACTAAATCTGAATTTTAAATTATAAATCAGTGAGAAAGTCTAGCAAATTTTACATTCTTAACCTTATATTATTGAAGAAAATTTGTAATAGGTGATGTTCAAGTACTAAATGGAATATTGTTAATCTCTGAAATTTCTCAACTCATTTCAGTCCATAAGTAGAGAAGCTGAACAGATAATAAAGAAACACATCAAAACATTCATGGACAAAAGTGTGCGAACAATGGAGCTCTTGTCTGTAGATGAATTGGGAGACCATGTACATGACTTTTACAACAGCCTCAATGATTTAATGGTGATGCATCCTCTCTTCAAAGGTAAATTAGTTACTTGGAACTTGGTGTTAAAAACTGTAATATAGTTTTTAATTTGAAGTTAAAAAGTAAATCTTCAAATCTGAGTTATTTAAAGTTTGGTACTCAATCAAAAAATAATACATTAAGGAGATAATTTTATATTGTATATTGCTTTAAAATGGCAAGTAACCACATTTATTAAATTTTTTCATAATTTTACAGTCAACCCTTGCTAATCTGAATTAATGGGGGGGAGGGTAATTTGGATTAGTGCAAACTACAGATTATCAGTGGGGGGTGAAAATAGAACATGGCCTAACACATGTAAATAAACCAAACTAAACCCATGTACAGTAAAACCTGTGCTATCCGGCAATCAACTATCCAGAATACTTTAGAAACTGGCAAATTTCATATTTGGTCAATACAATTCACCAATCTAGAAACTGGGAAGCTTTCCAATGCCATCCGGAAAAATCTAGAACAACCTTAACATTTTTAATAAAATAAGACAATTTTACTTGTTTCAATTGTCCCATACTAGTGCTTGCATAATACTGAAAATTTTCAATACCGGTATTTGGAGGCAATTATGCTAATCCCGGTATTGATACCGGTATTATGAAAAAAATAATTTATTTTGATTTATTATGGTGCCACCCTACCAACCCTCCCACAAGTCTGAGGGACTTGCAGTACTCACCATATTTACTATAAATTAATGACCCAACTCCAAATAGATGGCATTCTATTCAAAAAAGTTTATACAGTAAATTACTAAATTGTAATATTTGAATTTTTTTTTAGCATATTATTATACAACTACTGGGGTAGATAGAAATTATTAGTATCTAAATATTTATTTCTTAGTTTGATTTTGAAAATATGCTTTGAGGAAAGAAAGAGCATCTAGGGATTGTTCAGATAGACTTGATCTCAGTTTCGTCAGAAATAGGCCTGCAGCAGAAAAGGCTCTTTCTGATTCTGCACTTGTAGGTTTAATTGAAAGCAGTGCCTTGTACAGCTTCTCTAAATTCTCACTTCTCTGTAAAGTAACTTCCAAGCTTTTAAATTCATTAGTAACATCAAAATCAATGGAATTTTTTTTAGATGGCACTTTTCCTAGTTTGTCCATTTCTTGCATGTATTCACTCAGTAATGAATCTGCTTCCACTTCAGTCCTATCGGAGGACTAAATTGCCTAAATTTTACAATGGCAATTTTTGTCAATACCAAAAACTTATGATATCGGTATTGGTATTATTTGTACTTCTTCAATACCGGTATTAATACCGGTATTTCAATACCAGTTTTAACCCCTATCCCATACATACTTAGCATCAGGGCTGTGTGGGTCTATCACTTTTGGGTTGGGTCATTTTTCTAATTTACTTTCGGGTCCGGGTTCAGGTCATTTTTCTAATTTACTTTTGGGTCTGGGTCTGGGTCAGACCAGAAAGTTCACTTTCAGGTCCTGTCAGGTCTTTCAGTACATGACCCGGGTCTGGGTCAGGTCCATTATTAAAAATGTAATGATTATAATCTGGTATAGGATAGGTAATAAGACTGCTATCATAGCTACATTAACATGTTTTCTGAAACATAGTAAAACATTACCCTATATGGCTATACGGTAGTAGCCTAACTAGATATATTAATTAATCCGATTTTGGAAATGTTTGAAAGTAGGTGTATTAATTGTATTAATATTTAAGAGTAAATAGGTATAGTTATATCAGGTCATCCCATAAGTAATGTCATTTTTTAGATCAGAATTTGAAGGACAAAAAAAAACTTGACAAACTTTTTAATCTAGTATATATTTTCCATCGGAATCAATGACACTCTGCCAACATCCTACAAGCTTTTCAATGCCATGTTTATAAAATTCAGGTGGTTTTGAGGTAAAAAACATACAAAGACTGGTGTGCAGGTCATCTAAAGCAGTATACTGTTTCTCATCAAGATAGTTTTGTAGACTCCTGAAGAGATGATAATCTGAAGGCGCAAGGTCTGGAGGATGTGGATACAACTTGTGCAGATTCCAAGTTGTACTCAGTTAACACAGACTGAATGGTTTGTTTCAAAACATCTCCTATGAAATTAATTATTTATTACTGATTTAGATTTAAAGTAACATTCTTTTACATATACTGTAATATTGTATGATATATATATAATATACACACACACCGTATATAGTTGTGTGAAATGTAAAATAATTATTTGTGTGAAATGTAAATAATTTTTACCTGTATGTGAGCAGTGAAGTTCCTTGACAGCTAATGTTTTCACTTCAGTTTTGTTTTTAAAGTCATATTGGGCTTGAATACCTAAAAATCCTCTAGCGGCTGCAACAATCTACTTTTAAATTAAACATTTTTTTTTAAGATGTATTTTTAACTTATTTTTTTAAGCTATTGCTCTATCGAGAGTCAAAGTAGCAAGATTTTTTTCTGTTCATGTTTATATTCATTGCAGATAGAAATGGTTCAACCAAAATTTTAAATCCAATATTTTCTACGATGCTAAAAGGCCGCCTGTCTATTGTCACCCATGAAATAAGGCCATTTTCTAAAGTTTTCTTATGAAGTTGCGGGTGAACTCCAACTTTAATTTGTTTAAAAAAGTTTTTAACACTAGTTTGGCCTACATTCATTCCCTTGGTTTGTATTTGAGTTTTCGAAGTACTGCTAGTGCTAGGTAGGCTTTTATCATGATCCTCAACTTTATGATATATGTCTGGGTGACACGATTTTAGGTTTCGCTTTAGGGTTGTCATATGATTGCCACTATACACTTTTCCACACTTTTCAATTTGGCATGTAAATGTTTTATCAATATTATTATATTTAAAATATTAATTTGTAAGGCTAGTTTTTTTGCTACCACTCCCCACTGAAAGAAGAACCTGTAAAGGCATTGCAAATTCAAATAAATAGCAAATGAAGCACTGGAGACCAACCAATGGACACAGTACATAACTCACAAACAAACAATAAAATATATTAGGCTTAGGCTATTCTTCCATCACCGTTAACTCTCCACTTCCAGTGAGTCATTTGGAGGGTGGAGTGATAATTCAATACATTCTTGCCAAATCTAAAGGCACGCACATAAATTTTGTAAACTAAAAACCCGGCTGTGCAGGTCCTTCACTTTCGGGTTGGGTCTGGGTCAATTTTAAAATTTACTTCTGGGTCTTTTTTCTAATTCACTATCCGGTCCAGGTCCAGGTCTTATCTCACTTTCGGGTTAAAACCGGGTCTGGGTCCAGGTCTGACCTGCCAGCCCTGCTTAGCATAGTGTTTATGTTGATTACAATATAGTTTAAGAGGTTCCAAAAAACCTTAGCCCCCCATTTGCAGCTTACATGTTTACTTATATCGAAATAGTTTTTAGTGATTATAAAAATATATAAAATTCTTTATTTATTGCAGGTATTAAAATTACTTTAGCTGATAAAGTGATAATATAATTGCTTCTCAATTAATTGGTGATTCGGAGAGGCAACGTGTGATAGATCGCATATGAGCAATAACATTTCGGGGAGCTCGTGATGCTGGAGCCACCTTTATAACACGTTCATGGGTTGCATAAAGTTGCAAAGAAGTGAGGACTTCGTCAAAAGAAATTGGAATAAAACTTTGGATGAATGTGAAATGGATACAACCAAATCTGGCTGCCCAAATTTGTCTCACACTCAGGAAACAAAGGACATCATTGAAAGTGGTACGCGTAAGTGGAAAAACAGCTGTGCTAAACTTTCTAGAGAGATTGAAGTGTTGAGAGGAAAGATCGTTAGTGGTGAGATCATTTGACTGTACTGTCATAGGCAAGGTTTAAAACCTTGGCATGAACTTCCAAAGCCAAGAAAAAAGCAACTTAACATCGATGACAGAATGTGGTTTGCCCATTATCTTGAAGATTGGGATGTGGATGATTTCATGCATTTAGCTGTCTCCGATGAATTTTTTCTTTAAGTAACACGTCGGCCTAACTACCAAAATGATTGAGTGTGGGCCACAACACCATATGAAATTGATGACAATGAACATTATCGCAAATTATTAAAAAGTCCAGACTGTGTTGGTGTGTTTGTTTTGTTCACTGCAAAGAAGCTCATGTGGGTGCTGAAGCCAAATGGTCAGAGTTGGGATGGACAGTATTTTTGTGATATTATTCTATCCCAGCATGTCATTCCTTTTCTAAGAAACCCAAACAATGTTATGGATGTCGATCAGGTCACACTTCTGCATGATAAGGCCCCCTGCTTTAAGGCATTCGCCACTCAACAGTTGTTGCGGAACCATGAGATTGATTTCTTTGGAAATGAAGAATGGCCAGGTAATTCTCCTGACCTGAATGTCTGTGAACACATTGGATCAGTTATAAAGGACAAGGTTGAATGTGTCTTGTTTCAAGACCCTGCAGGAAATCGATTTTCGAAGGATACAAAAATTTGTGTAACGATTAAGATCTATTCACGTCACTTTTGGCAAGCTACCCAAAGCGAATTCAGGCTGTCTTGAAGCCAATGGCGGGAACACCAAGTTTTAATTGTTTCTCATTAAATGCAGGATTAAATTCTCTTTTGTAAGGTATGTTTAGTTTACTGTACCTCTAATGGTTTAGGCCATGAGGGGGGGGGGGGGGCTAAGGTTTATTGGAGCCCTGTACATTGGTGTACAGTGCATTATAGTCAAAATTTGAGTTTTACTATTATTGTCCATTGGTTTTTTCTAGGTTAATGGTACCCTCAGATAACTGGAAAATTTAGACAACTGGAATGGCCTAATCCCTGAGCTTGCTGGATAATGAAGGTTTTACTGTAATAAGAAATAATGCATTAAAATAACCTGTAAAACCAGCACTGTCCAACTGGCAGCCCGCGGAATGGAATTTTGCGGCCCGTAAATAAATAATAAGCCAAATTTCATTTCTGAATTTTCTTCCCTATTTTGTCAATTAACCAACGGTGTATGATTATAGGCCTACAATTTTACTTTTTTAATAAGTGTAATTGTGGCCCACCATCTAACTCTTGTAAACATCTTGGCCCACGGCTTTATAGAAGTTGGACAGCACTGTGTAAAACAATAATAAAGTTGATTAATAGAATTAAAAATAATACTTTATTATTTAAATAAGTGGTTACCTTTAAATCCAAAGGGCTCCTGACTCCTGAAGGTAGTGTGGAGGCAGTGAGGGGCAGTGAAATAGTAATATGCACTGAAATATTTGAGTCTTTATCTCAGAGATCAAACCACTATTTATTGCATAAAGCACCGACACTGTGAGCCACTGGCTGCCCATATACCCTTTGGATTAAGCGACATTCAGATTAGTGAGGGTTCATGGTATATATATATAGTATATTAGGGTGATTCAAATAAGGGGGTAAAAATTTTTTTTTATATTTTAATGTGTTCAACCTTTTAAATGGTTCATTTCAGCATAAAAACAACTATCCTAAAATATTTTAGCAAATTTTTAATTTTTAGGGGTTGCTACCAGCAATTAAAAATTGACAGAATGACTCAAATTTTTCCAATATTGTTGTATAGTTTTCCACACCACCCAGGAGGTACAGTACAAGGTGCATTGCTTTTTTTTAATGTGGAAAGCTCCCTCATAGGTCCTACCATAACCACAAGCATGCATAATTAAACTAGCATGATATTTGAGACATTAGCTGTCCTTACTTCATCAATGTTTCTTTTTTCTATCAGGGTAAACAGCCCTGTAGTTTTTCACTACTTGTAGCAAGAATTGTTTTTGATCTTCGTCATGTGTTAGTATTTTATTATATTCATCCATTAATTTTACTCCTCATTCCACTATATCATTCATGACTTTCCACTGTTTGATAGATTTCTTAGCAGAGTTATACTCTTCATCATTATGCCATTCTTTAGCATCTTTGAGTAAAAATTTTGAACTAAATTCTGTTATTGTAAAGAATCTTTGAGTATTTGATGTGACAAAATCTTCTAATTTCTTCGTTGGAATAAGTGCAGGATCTAGAAAAGCCTGTTTTGCAGGAAGAGTTTCTGTTGTATTTTGCAAGGCCTTTACCATTTTGTTTCTTGTTTCAGTAGGCACTTCATCATCATAAAAGGCCAAGGCTCCCAGTTCTTCTGAGATTTGAACATAAAAATTTTTAATGAATATATAATTTTGGCCATCCACCTAGCCTGATGAAGTCTCGCTGGATGTTTAAATTTGATTCCACCTTTTGGTTCACCTCCCAAAAAAATAATTGTTAACTGCAATAGTTCTAGGTAATCATCTCTCGGTTGGAATGTATCTAGTTGATTTGCTGCAAATGTAATTGTCATCTTTGATGTCATGAATATTTTCATAGATATCTGGATCTGATAGTGGTGTTTCGTAGTCCTCCTTATTAATGCTTGACCATTTTCCCCTGAACTTCTTAAAAAGGACTATATCTGGGCCAGTAGATGGTGATAAAGACTTTGAAACAACAGCTTCCAGCATAATTTCAAATATGTGGTGTTGACATGCCAGCCACAATAAATCATTGTCAAATTTTTGTTCTAGAAGAATAGCTGCACCATTTCTAGGACCAGTATTGGCTGCCGTTGTATCGAAACACATGCATTTTATTTGTTCGCAGATGCCCCATTCAAGCGATGTCTGATACACAGCATTTGCTGTCAGGAGACCAGTACCTGAATCCAGTTTAGGCACACCAAGAAGTTGATCAATGCCTTCTCCTGAAACCAATACGGGCAGACAGTCAACAATATGCATTCCTGTAATATCTTCAATTAATTTTCCATCCTAGTGAATTGTTAGAGGCACTTCTGGCTTGAATTCTTCTTTCAGGTTCTCTGCAATTTTCTTTCTATATTTTATCCTCTCTCTATGAATAGAAGAGTAGCTAACATTGTACTCTTCTGGATTTTTTCCTAGACTTTGAATTGTTGGCATTAAAACTAGACGCATTTCTGTCCCTCAATTTTGCAACATCAAGACTTCCTAATAATTTATCATCAAACAATTTTTTACATTTGCCAACCTTACTTTTCCATGTTGAAGGTTGTGCAGCACAGAAACCAGATTCATCACTTTTACTCTCCTCTGATTCTGATGATGTACTGGTGAGTATGACAGCCTCTTCATTCTTCTTTCTTTTGATCTCTTCTTCTGCTTTCCTCTTTTCATAATGTTGTTGCTTTTCTGCTGCTCTTGGCTCTTTTTTAGCAACAGCCTTATCAATGGTACCCATTTTTCCATGATGTCCTTTCTCACATTGCATTTTCAAGAATTTCTTATCTTTCCAGTTTATCTTTCCATTTTTCTTCTTTATTATTTAAATTTTGTGATCTTTTCAATTTTTTTGCTTTGTTTTTCTTAAGCAGCTGCCATTCCTTCAGTATTCCTTGAATTTTATCTACATGTATTCTTTGTTTTGCTGGTATTCCTGCTTTTTTCCAAACTGCTAGCACATCATCTGCAGTTAGAGCAGCATGATTCTCGAATGCCTTGCTTTTTAATATTTCTGTAGTGCATGAAGAGGGCCATCATTTCCTTCTTCGATGGTAAGACAGATGTTTGTAGTGGCTGCCCAATTAGCTATACTTCAGTTTCTTTTCTTGTAGAACCTCTCCCAACTGAGCAACTTGGTGATGGTGAGTTAGGCCTAGCTTCCATAATCGATTAATTGGTATCAAAATTACGAGTTCCAAACAACAATTAAAAGCAAGCTAGTATATAAACCATTAATTAAAAATTCTGAAATATAAACAATTAAACATAAAATCATAAGTTGTAAAAACAAACAAATTGAAAAAAAGGGAAACTTTGATGCCTGGTAGCACATAGTAAATTTTATTTAAAATTCACCAAATTTGGCATACACTACTTGTTTGTCATAGGGAACAAAAATACAGGTTGAACAATTAAAAAAAACTTTGATTTTTTTTAATCACCCTTATATATATATATATATATATATATATATATATATATAACCCTCAGTTGCTCGCGTGGGAAATTAGAACATATATAGCCGCATGGGGTGAATGTGACCCCAATTTATATTTATTTTATTTCAAATCTTCTTTTCTTCTTAGCTGTAATGATATCAAATTAGGTTAATAAAGCCATTAATATTAAAAAAATCCAAGAAATCAATTATATTGAAAACAAATCAATCAAACATATATCATATCGTATCATCATATATAATGTATAACTCATTTTCATTTTCAAAACTCTCTAGATCATTACAATCACTACATTTGATACACATATGCAACTTGCAAATGAATGCATTACACCTTGAGCATCTCGTTGAAAGTTTGTTGTCTGTATTTCATGGGCATATTTTACATCGCCCTCTAGATGACCCTGGTTCTGTTGATTGGTGCGATACTTCAGGGATTTCTTGGTGGAGATGAATATGCTTCCGAAGAACTTTAGCAATATGTTGACTCTGGGATCTAGCTATTTGATGAGATTTTACTAGCTCACTTGCTAAGCATTTCAAAAACTGGTCTCTTGTAAATTTCAGTTTGTCTGCTACATTCTGATTGTAAACAATGCATGTGTTGACAGTGGCAACATTCAGAAAATGAAAGAAGACCTCTAATGGCCATCTCTTTGTTCTTCTACCAACATTATAGGTTGCACATAGCTGATCACATGTATCAACACCACCTTTCATGAGATCGTACATTGTAATAATTTCCAATTTCTTGATCAATGCAAGTAGTCACATGGGGTCAGAATTCAGTAGAAAGCAAAATGCAAATGGTCGCGTGGGGTCAACATCTACTAATAAACACACAGAACTAGATGCTGTAAGCAACTGATTAACAGTGAAATATAAACAACTCGATGAGTGTGGAAGCTACTGTGGGTGTTATTATTACAAGTATTACCATTCGTATAAAATTGTTTATAGAATATTTGCTTGGGTCACAGTGACCCCACACAAGTAACTATGGGATATATATATATATATCAGGGGTGTGCGGTGATGTATTGTGATAGGGAATAATTTTAAGTGGATTACCAAAAGTTTGTATTTTTTAGCAAAAAAATATATATATATATGGTGGTGAATTAAGGTCCATATTAATTGCACATAAACACCACTTATATTAAAGATGAAATGGATACTTAGGTAATGATAAAAAAAAAAAGGAAATATTTACCTTATTTATTTGTTAATTCAATCCTCCTATCCTTTTGATTGAATAAATTTATTACATCTTCATAGAAACGATCATTCTTCATTTCTTTGAGAAGCTTTCTCTCAATTGAGATTAAAGCTAAACTATTAAGTCTATCTTAACCTTGCTCATTTCTTGTGTAGATGTGTATTCTTTTCAAATGGGAGGAAGAACACTCAACTGATGCGCTCGTCGCTGGAAGACTCAAAGCTAATTCACAAAACTTTATCAGTTGATGCAGGGCTGTATCTAGCTTGGCATTTCACAAATAGTGAAGTAACTCATTTGCAGGTTTTTCGTTTCAAATTGAATTCAGCGACAAAACTGAAAGCTCACTTCTCAAGCGAAGCATATCAAAATATTCTCTATAATTATCTTGCAATGATTGAAAAGCTAACTCAGGAAATTTCCTTATGTTGTCTTCCTGTTTTTAAATATCCAGGAACTGAAGAAAGGCTATATTTTTCCAACTTTGAAACCTAGTTTCGATTTGGCCGCAAATTGCATCCAAAATTTCATAAAATAACCAAAGGGAAATAACTACACATTTTCAGATGTCGCTAGAAAATTAACTATAGAATTATATCTTGAATTTCTTGTAGTTATTTGTTTATTGTGTATCATGAATAGATAAAATAGCAATTATGAATAATTTATCACTAGTGTTATCTTTTCTCCATCTTTAGTTCAAGATTCTAGCTCACAAAAAGCATCGGGGCATTCCAGGAGAGATCACCCAATGCATGTCACCACTCCGACTCGGATTTTGATGAAAATTGACATATGGGGTTCTTCCAGGTGCTGATTTCACTGGTCAAAATAAAAAAGTTCTATGACCCATAGTTTTTGAGATATAGGACCCCAAAATCTTGGGGGCCCCACTTTACCACCTAACTTTAATGGGCAATAACTCCCAATCATTTTACCATAGACCTATAAAACTATACATTTTTAGAATCAGCATGGAGAGCTCTATTAAATGGGTCATTCCATGTCAAATCAGACACCAAAAATGTCAACCATCTCCGATTTTGTTTATACTTAGTACACTTAAGGACCCTCATGAGAAATGTAGATACCCAAAGTTTCACACCTCTGTGACCTCAGGGTGCCGAGATATGAGGTCACGAAAGTTGACCTTTTGACCAGATTTTTTTGAAATTTAATACAGTATATCTAAATTGTCATATCTCGGCTTCTACTGGACCGATTTACTTCATTTTTGTGTCATTTTAAAGCTTGAAACAAGTAGAATCTTTTGTCTATCTTGAAATATATCTCATAAATGATTCATAAAAAAGTTATAGAAGTTGGAAATATTTGAACTTGAATAAAAAAAATATCATCTCTGATTTTTTTTAATTTTTTGCCCCAAGGTACCTCTATCCAAGCACAACATTGTGTAAAAATTTCATTATTCTCTGGTAAATACTTGAGAAAATATAGCACTTTCAGTGTGATGAATTTTTTAAAAAATATAAAAAAATGACAGAAAATGCAAAATCATTGCTATTCCTATGAAAAATGATGTGGAGTAACTTTTTTTTGGAAAGTATATACAGGGTGTCCCAGAATTAACTATCTATTTCAATGAAATCGGACAAATTTTTTAAAAACACACTTTTATTTATGTTTATCATGTTTAATATGTGTTAAAAATGTATAAATTTCTAAATTTTTTTCATAATTTTATTTTCATAATTTTTTTATAGTTTTTCATAGTTTTATTTTTAGAATGGCAGAGAGACTCTCCAAAAGTTAACGTGTGGCTTGGAATGACCAAATCCAAAATTTATGGCCCATTCTTCTTTGCGGAAGCAACTGTAACAGGTACCGTCTACCTTGATATGCTTCAGCAGTTTCTCGAACCACAGCTTCTTGATGATGGCATTCTTGATAATGTTGTGTTTCAACAAGATGGCGCACCATGTCATTATGCTCTAATTGTTCGAGAATACCTCAACAGACGCCTTCCGAATCGGTGGATTAGATGTGGAGGACCTCGACCTTGGCCTCCGCGTCCTCTGGATTTGACACCCCTGGATTTCTTTGCATGGGGTTTCATAAAAACAAAGGTTTATCGCCAAAAGATCAATAGTTTAGCTGAACTTAAAGAACGCATCCAGTTGGCAGTGCGGGAGATAACACCTGAAATGCTTCAAAATGTGTTTCGCAGCGCTGAGGATAGATTTGAAATTTGCAGATACAGATGGTGCACATGTTGAAACTTCTCAATAAAGTTTTGACTTATGATTTATAAATCTATTTGTTTTTGTATCATAATTTAGTAATAAACACAAAATTATGTCAGTTTTTATTAAATTTGTCCGATTTCATTGAAATAGATAGTTAATTCTGGGACACCCTGTACAGCATTATGACAAATAAAATAACTAATTTGGAGCTTTTCTAAAATTTTCCAAACATATATAAAAACTAATTAATTTGTTTTGAGTGTGGTACTTTCTAGTAATTTTAGCATTTATTCTAGAAGAATAACATGTTTGAATTGAATTTAATATTATTTTCATCAGCCCAGTTGAAAAGAGATCTTGCCTTCTTGTAAAATTTTGTGATCCCCTTTAGTTGTTGTTAATCTGTAAAAATAATTAAAGTTTGTTACATAAAGAAAAATTATTGACTAAATCTGAAATTAAATAGAGAAATTATGAAAGTGAATTGCTAGTGATTACATTAAATTATTGGTATATAGTATGGGTTAGATGGTTGTTAATTTGAAAATTCTAAATTTAAATAGGTATTTTAGGTTATCTTTCTTTGAAGTAATTCTTTATGAAATTTAGAGACTTTTTGTACATTTTCTTTTACTAAATTGTACTCTCCCATTTCTCGTCATTACATCGACTTTTCTGATGATGCTTGAAAATCTTTTTGTCAAAATATCTGGATGTTGGGGATAAAAAAAATGAAGGATTGGGACCATGAGGGTGTAAGAATGACACCTTCACCTCTCTGGATTCTGTTGATTTTTCCAAAACATATGATAACCACCAGTGGTCATCATAATCTATAGCAACAAAACCATTTATATCATTTTCTTCTATCATTTCCTCTTCCTTGGTTACTTTTATGATTGTTGACTCATTAGATGCCAAATATCTTTTAACAGTAATTGATGAAAGTGAAACAGGTTTCATATGGTGGAATTTTAGAGTTCCAGAAATGGTTTTGGCTTTTGAATTTTGGTCTTTTAAAAATTCTTCTTCTCTGTGATGGTCTTCAATTGTTAAAAATTAAAAATTTGTTTTTAATGTTACAGTTAGCAAATTCAAAAAAATTTTGGGGTGTTATTATTTGGTTATCATATGGTCTTTGGAGGCTTGCTTTTGCAGCTAATCTTTTAATAGTGCCCCCTAATCCATTGCATGGTCCTTTTCCATGACCTGTAGTGAAAAAATTCCAATCCGCCTCCAAATTAAAATCCTTTTTATGGTAACAGAGGTTAAGGAAATTTTTAAGTTTTTGTATTGGGCAGCACATCCATCCGAAAAATATAAATTTTTTTTTATGAATGGAATTTTTTCTTCTATAAATTTACACAGGTGGCATTGAAAAAGATGAACCACGACAACATTGTGGTCATTACATTCTGAAATAATTACAAAATTTAAGTTCTTTAGATTTCCTTGGGCCTTGAAATTTAGAATGAACGGATGAATAGTAGTCATTTGTTGTTCCAATGGAACGACTGAACTTCATCTTGGAGAATAGCTGAATAATTTTCTGAGAAGTCACATACAGCCAAAACTTCATCATTTTCCAATGATGTTTTCTTATCCTGATAGTAGTTTGATTGCATATTTGTTAGGAAATCATGGATCTGAAAGTATGTATGTAAATTAGAATTTAGAAGGGCTTGTAGATATATTATTTTTCTGTTAAAAACTAATTAAAATTCAGCCTTTTATTTCATTGGATTTTTCAAATGATATTCTAGTACAAGGTTATTTTGTCAACATCAAGATATATTATTTTTATATGATTTTGTAATAATTATGCATGATATGTTCAATAAGTGTTATTAAATTATTGTTATTATTACCTGATACTGCTTCAATTTTTCACAAAATTCTTCTATGTAATCATCTGTAGACAACGGCATCAATTCTAAATTTGACCTATCAGTGTTGGTCCATTTTTTTAATTGAATGTTGGCAACATAATTTTCATCGAATAACGTTTGGAGCTGAGTGGTTAAATAGGTGGTATCACCACAAGAGATTACATTCCATTAAGCAACATACTTGCGAGGGAGGATTGCACATTAGGGAAGGTAACAATTGGTGGATGTGACTGATTTTAGGCTCTGTAATTTTATCAATTTTTGCCCCAATGAACATAAGTTTTAGGTTTAGGTGGATAACACAAACGCATACTGAGTGTGTACTAGATCTGCCCGCAATTACACATTGTTTAGGCCTTAATGAGGCAAATTTACTAAATCTAATTTTCATCCTTGGGTATTTATTTTTAAAGGCCTCATATGCCTCTTTTAAGTTAAAGAGGAGGAGGTGCTTCTGTTTATGTTCCCTTTGACCTTGTTCATTAATAACACAAAATCTTTTTTTACCCAGCATTAATCTACTTATGTTTTCATTTAAATAAAATTTTTTAACTGAATCTTCTATTCCTATTTCCAGAACTTTCCCAGATTTTGGATTTGGGTCTGACAAAATTCCAGAACTTTCTACCATTTTCTTAGCAATGCATGCAGTGTGCTTGGTAGTATTGAATTCTTGGCATATTTTTCTTATACTCCAGCTTTTGGGCAGAACTGTTAAAATTTTAATTTTTTCACTTCTTTTAGTGCTTGAATCATAAAATTTTTATTTTAGCTGGTCTAAAATTTCTTTATAATCCTTTTCTTCCTGTGATGTTTCTTCCTCTTCAACTATAGTTTTCCCACAAGCAGCTTCTATTTTTCTTTTGAAAGTATCTTTAACTTGTTCAAGTTTTTTCAGTCCATATGCCTTTTGAGTATCTAATTTTTGTTTTTTAACTGGACTCTCTCCTATTTCTTTTAATGAACTATTCAGCATTGCTAATTCAAAATTTACTGTTAGAGATGCTGAACTTGAGCCTGACCCTGATGACACAAGTTCAAGTGGTCTTTCAGATATGACAGAGCTAGAGGGATGAGATGAGTCACTGTCTGAATTTTCAGTATTTTCTTTTAATATTTTATCAACAAGAATTCTGCATGGATTACATAGTCTATGATTTACAGTTAATTGAAGATCAGGCCGCTTAACAATTATTTCAGGTGGAACTACTATTAGTTGCTTAGTTCGCCATTTCCCTTGATGCTCATTGAAAGGATCAGCACATTTTCTTTTTAAATTAAGCGAATCCATTTCAAAATTTCCTAATTGAAATAGAATAGGTACCTGGCTAGGAATTTCTGAATATATTACATATACAGGTAAACCTCATTTTACGCTGCTTTAAATTACGTCTTCACTTTTACGCTGCTTAAAATAAGAGCTTAAATGTAAAATTAAAAATGGTAAAAAGCTGTAAATTATGCAAAATATGATGATGTAACTGTGCAGGACTACTGGAAGTCATATGGCATTTTAAAAGGCATTTCCAATGTAACCGCAGCTTGGAATGAAGTTTCAAAATCATGTCTAAATGGTGTCTGGCGTAACCTGTGGCCTGATTGCATTGCTGATTTTGGTAGATTTGACAGTGTTGAAACTGTGACAAAAGACGTCACTAAGATAGCGGATGAAGTAGGTCTAGATGATGTGGAAGATGATGATGATGATGATGATGAACTGCTCAATTCTGTAGTTCCTCAGCAAAAAAAAGAGGATCTCCCTCCGGGATCATCATCTCAATAAATCATCTCCATCTCGCCACTGTCAAACAAGATCAAATAATTTTGTTTTTAATTGCTTTAATTACCAAAGTAAGTAGTAATTTATCTTCAATTCAATTATTTTATTAATATTAAACATTCTTTTACTAGTTTTAAGCATATAACCCATTGATAATTTTCATTTTATAGGAAATATAGGGTCACTTTTGGAGAATCCTGGAACCTATCCTATTTATTTAGGTAGAAGCCCATTATTTTTTAGCTTCAATTTACGCTGCTTCACTTTTCGACGGCAATCTGCTGGAACCTAACCCTGGCGTAAATCGAGGTATACCTGTAGATGATTTATTTTATAGTTTCCTAAAAGATCTGAAAAAAAGAAAAAAGTACATGTACACATAAAACAGTTATTTGTACTAGGAGTTAATGTTTGCATACAAATAACAGATTACAAAAATAGATATACCTAATAGGATGTGTCAAATTTACAGCTCTCAATTAGTTTTTATTTGTCATAGTGCTATACTTTCAAAAATAAAAGTTACTCCACATCATTCCATAGGAACAGCAACGATTTTTCATTTTCTGTCATTTTTTTATATTTTTTTAAAATTTGTCACACTGAAAGTGCTATATTTTCTAAAGTATTTGCCAGAGAATGATGAAATTTGTACACAATATTGTGCTTGGATAGAGGTATATTGGGACAAAATTTAAAAAAATTGGAGACTATTTTTTTTTTACTCAAGTTCAAATATTTCCAACTTCTATAACTTTTGTGAATCATTTATGGGATATATTTCAAGATAGACAAAAGATTCTACTCCTTTCAAGCTTTAAAATGACACCAAAATGAAGTAAATCGGTCCAGTAGAAGCTGATATATGACAATTTAGATATATATATATATTAAATTTTGAAAAAATCTGGTCACAGGTGTGAAATTTTGGGTATCTACATTTCTCATAAGGGTCCTTAAGTGTACTAAGTATAAAAAAAAATTGGAGATGGTTGACATTTTTTTTGCCCTCATGTATCTGATTTGATATGGAATGACCCCAAATGATACACATTCAAATGTGTAGAACAGTAATGAAAATTTTCCCCCCTTTTTTTTATTTTTCTTTTTGATCCCCCACCCCCCCCTAGGCAGTGAAATCCAAAAAAAAATTTTCATTTATTAAACTTCCATTAATTGTTAAAAGATACAAACAATAAAAAATGTGGGTATGAAGTTGCAAGATATTTTAAAAATTATTGAAAAAATATGTACATTGTGAAATTTTGACATTTTTATGCTTGCAGACTAAAATAGAGAACTACAAATGATATATTCACATGGATGAAAATAAACAGCAAAAATACAAATTGAACACACACATTACATCAAGTTGATTCATAATTACACAAGTTTTTTCAACTCATTTTCTGGGAAACCATATTGAATAAGCATTGTTCCTGGCTTTAAAGTTGGTGTGCTTAATAAACCTAAAATTTTATCTCTTGATATGTGGCATGTATCTCTAATTTGTGGAAAGTAATAGTAAACACTATATCCTGATGGGTTCAAAAAGCTAACCTCAAAGTCATCAAATTCCTCATTATAGAAATGTACAAATCCCAACCATTTCTGATCATTGTAAGTACAAACTATGTACTCTCCTATTTTCGGATTAACTTCAACATTATCTTCACCCAGAAAAGCTTTGCTTATAATCCTCACCTCACTAACTTCATCAGAAGATAAATCAAATGTTTTTGTTATTTGCACTAATAGGTACAAATCTGTGGAATTTTTGTGTTCCTGTTAGCCGCATACTTTTTTCATATCTGTCATTTAAAATTTTTTCCTTAGCTTCAATTTCTTCAGAATTTATTAAAAAAAAATTTATGCTGTCACTTATATTGTTTGAACAAAATTCAAACATGTCTTCTGGTGTTAATATTTGATTTGTGAATGTTCTCTGCATACAGATCTTTTCACTATACCCCCAATCCACCCCACAAGGGGGTTCTAAGCTCATGCTCTTTGTGCTTGTTTGTATGTGCTTGTTCCAGGAGGTTTCACGTGCGCCCTCCCAGCCCTAGCACCCAAGGATGATGGGGCTCGACCTTGCAGTCCTTGTCATCCTTGGTCTTTTTCCACTTCGACTGTCCCCTCCACCCTTTCTTTTTCCTCTGTCTTTCCTCTCACTTTTTCTTTGTTTTTCCACCGAGATATGCCTTTTTAAATAGAGGCAAATTGGTTCTTCCTGAACTTAAAAATAAATAAATAAAAAAATAACCCCTAATCCCATCACAAGTGCTCTTACCATGGCTTGTGGCAAGGAAATGCCACTCACATTCCAGCCCAAAATCTTCATGTTTACAAATGCTAACAAAGTTGAAACAATTTTTATATTGTCCTGCACATCCATCAGTAAAATAATGTAATTTTTTGATATGAAGGTGAGATTTTCTAATAATAAGTATGAGTGTATTTAAAAAAGTGTAAACCATTGTAGTGTTATGTTTTGTATTTGGAGATAAAAAACAATAACTTGAATGTTTTGTTTCATTACTTTCTGGTTCCTTATAATATAACACAAAGGGATACACTGTGCATTGGGTATTTTCCCAATGAAAACCTTGGGCTGCATCCTGTACTACAAATGAGTAGTTTTCTGAAAAGTCACCAAGAACTACAGCTGTATAGCTATTTAAATTATTCTTCAAGTTTTTTAGAAATGCACTGATTCTTTGCTATAAAGTGATGACGTGTCAATTTGACAATTTTTGTGCTTAATGAATTTATAAAATCATCTATAGATTGTTTTTTCAACCATATTGCATCGATCTGTAGTAACCCATTGTTTATATTTTATTTTCTCACATTCAGGATCGTTAACACTGAAAAGTGAGCAAAGAATTCTTAATACCTCGTTCTTTTGGACAGAGATTACATATTTGCATCATGCAATTCCTGTTGTTGACATCACACACTGCTTTCTCCATAAGAGTTGTGTATTCCAACCCTTTGACATCCAAAGCTGAGAATTGTATTTTGACATTCTGGTGATATGTACATACACACACACACACACAGAATGGGTACCAGCAGCTCCAGCTAAAACACATTGTCTTGGGGCGAAGGCTGGCAAAACTAGAAAAGCCAATTTGGGGACTATCTGGATTATTTTTATAGAGACTAAAAGCTTCTTTCAGATTCATTAACACCAGTTTTTTCTGCACAGATTCTTTATACCCACTTTCATTTCTGATACTCAGGCAGTCTTTTGTATCTGGGCACAAATGACTAATTTCATCTGATTCAAAAAATTTCTGAACAGAATCTTTAGTACCTTTAGTTATTACTTTTCCTTTTGACATGGGTTCAATTTCAGGAATAATTCCAAGTCTTTGTTTTATATTTCTGCTTTTCTTAACTAAATATTCAGTTGTCTGAAATAGATTTATAATTTTTAATATGGTAAATGGAGATAATGTCAATATTTTGAGTTTCCTCATAACTGTCAGTAGAATGGAAAGCTTCAACCAGTTCATTCATGAGATGAATCATTGACCTGAAACAAATTCATGAATGTATAATAGCTATAAACAAAACATTACATGTGCATATTAAATTTTTTGGATTATAATATTGATTTCAAGTGTAACAAAATGAGCATTCTTTGAGAGAGTGTCAAATTAAACCAAAAATTATTTTGTGACCAAATGAATTCCAAATGATTTAATGGGCCCATTGATCTCCAATCTTTAGGGAGTTGTGCTTCTAGTTTCTACTATCAAAGGTGAATACCTACATTTTGTTTTTATGCTTCAGTTTTAGTTTAGGTATATTCCTTCTTAATAATAGCGTATCATTTTAAAATTCATACCTTTGAGTTTCATGATCCAACTTTGTAGCTTTTGATGGGCTTGGGATCTCAGTTTCTAAACTTGTTTCTAGCTTTTGTTTTAAAGAACAACGTGCTTTTTCTATTGTTTGAATAGCTTTTGCTTCTTTTCTTGAGGAATGCAAACCATCTGAAATTTTTTAATTAATAAATATTTGACTCCATTTGATATATATGGACAATAATAATTAATATGTCAACATATTAATTTCATAAGTTTAATAAGTTTAATAAATTTAATATGTCAACATATTAATTTCATTAAGTTTTTCAGCAACTGCTGAAAAACTGTCTTGAAAGTAAATGCATTATAAATAAATAATATAAATAAAAAATTTATAAATATAAAAAGTACCTATCATTAAATACTTACGCTTCTTCACTGGAGTCACAGCAAGACTTTGTAGAACTTGAGAAACCTCTTCTTTGGCATTACTTGATATACTTGGATCATATTCATTGCTTTCTGAAATAACATTCTCAGAAGACTGATTGTGATCAGACTCTTCACTTTGTGATGTTGATAGCAACTCTGGTCTCTGGGTCAATAATTTTCTACAGTTGCTACATAGTACAGTATTCCTTTGTAGTTTCCATTTACAGTGATCATAAAGTGATTGGCTGATGGTTCTTATATCCTTGTGTATCTTTTTCTTATGTTTTTGTAAAGGATCATCACAGTATCTAACCATTTTTCATTACTAAAAATACACAATTGTAAATCTCAAAAATAAGATATGATTTGACTCAAAATAAGCACATCTGTAATAAAAATAAGCATAATTAACAAACATTTGAGAGAGAGAGAGAGAGACTGCGTGAATATGAGTTATACATAGGATGTAAATATATCATTTGTAGTTCTCTATTTTAGTCTGCGTAAAAATGTCAATGTACATATTTTTTCAATAATTTTTAAAATATCTTGCAACTTGATACCCATGTTTTTTATTGTATCTTTTATCAATTAATGGAAGTTTAATAAATGAAATTTTTTTTTTTTTATTTCACTGCCTATTGGGGGGTGGGGGTCAAAAATAAAAATAAAAAAGGTAGAAAATTTTTATTATTGTTCTACACATTTGAATGTGGTATTATTTAATAGATCTCTTCATGCTGATTCTAAAAATGTATAGTTTTATAGGTCTAGGGTAAGATGTTTGGGAGTTATTGCCCATTAAAATTAGGTGGTAAAGTGGGGCCCCCCAAGATTTTGGGGTCCTATATCTCAAAAACTATGGGTCATAGAACTTTTTTAGTTTGACCAGTGAAATCAGCACCTGGAAGAACCCTATATGTTAATTTTCATCAAAATCTAAGTCGGAGTGGTGACATGCATTGGGTGATCTCTTGTGGAATGCCCCAAGTTGCAAATTCTCTCATTATCCCCCTTCATAATACTGGTCTACAAATTTTGAAAAAGTTTGTGCTTTGGAGATAAAATGTGTTTCCTATTATGAATTTTGGGGTGCTGAAAATGAATATGACCATAAAAACAGTTGATTGGCTACAGTTTCCAAGAAAATTTAAGTTACATATTTTGCATATATGTATACCATATATTAGTAACATACCTGTATAATGCAGTCACTTATATTGATTCAACCTGTCGCTTCTTTGCTTGTCTCTTGTATTCAACTTCTGGAGCATCTCTTGTTATTGTCCAACAGTAGTCTGCTAACAATGATGGACTCCATTTCCCCTGGTAGTGTTTCTCCATCGCTGAGATATCCTGGTGGAAATGTTCACCATGTTCATCGCTGACTGCTCCGCAGTTGGCCGAAAAAAATTCCAGGTGCGAATGGAGGAAATGTATCTTTAAAGACATATTGCAGTCCATTTTTTGCTAGGACCACAGCAGGTTTTCCACCAGCTCCCTGTAATTGTCAGCTTTGGTATTTCTGAGAAAATTGGTTGCTACTAACCGGAAAGCATTCCATACTGTCTTCTCACCACCTAGGATACGGTCAAACTCCTCATCTCTAAGAAGCTCATGGATCTGTGGACCAATAAATACACACACCTTGATTTTTGCTTCACTGAGCTTTGAAAATTTACCACTGAGGTACTTAAAAACTGCCCCTGTTTTATCTATAGCCTTAACAAAATTTTTCATGACACCCAGTTTGATGTGTAAGGGTGGTAACAAAATCTTGCTCGAAATTACAAGTGGAGGATACTGAACATTTTTTGTTCCAGGTTCCAATGAGTGTCGGAGTGGCCAATCCTTCTTGATGTAATGAGAAGTCTTAACCCGACTATCCCATTCACATAGAAAATGGCAATACTTAGTGTAGCCTGGCTGCAGTCCAAGCATGATAGCAACAACTTTCAAGTCACCACAAACCTGCCACTGATGTTTGTCATAGTTTATGCAGTTCAAAAGTTGCTTCATGTTGTCATATGTTTCCTTCATGTGGACTGCATGACCAACTGGAATTGATGGCAATACATTGCCAACATGCAACAAAACAGCTGTTAGACTCAACTTTGATGAATCGGATCAACTGAAGAAAACGCACCTCAAAAACACCAACTGAAGAAAGCACACCTCAAATTAACCCAACTGAAGGAAACTCACCTTAAATGGATAAACTGTAGAAATAGGTTTCAGAAAGAAAACTTTCAGAATATATATTTTTATTTTTACAGGAAGGCTAAAATAATAATTTATTGCATAAAAATTATTTCTAAAAAATTTTGGGATCACCTGAAGATTAGGGACCCCAGCCTTCTTTAATTAGCCTTATAAGGCTAACTAACGAAAATATCACGACCTAACCTAACTAATCGTTAGGTCAACTGTACGCCCTTGATGATTGGTTGTTAGGTCATGATATTTTCGATAGTTAGCCTTATAAAACTAACTAAAGAAGGCTGGGGACCCTGATCTTCAAGTGATCCAAATTTTGAAGTAAAAAATGTCACAGGAATTCAAACAGGGTATTGTTCAGACATGTGAATACAAAAATTGTTGAAGGCATCGTTGCTAAATCTGTCCCTCCACATAAATTCATTTAAGTATGAATTAAGCATGCTGCATCTGCACCCATGCAGTTAAACTAACTCATATGTGGCAACTGAAGAATACGCACCTCAATTTTGGCCAACTGAAGAAAGCGCACCTTTCTAGACTTAAGGTGCATTTTCTTCAGTTTTGTGAATAATGTTGAGAGCTGCCCTCAGACCATCGATGTCATTGCAAGCTACAAGGTCACCTTCCATGATGAAAAATGGGACAAAATCTTTTTGACAGTCACGAAACTTACATACGCTAACATTTTCAGTGAGGAGATTCCACTGCTGCAATCTGGAGCCCAACAGCTCTGCCTTACTCTTTGGCAGTTCTAAATCTCTGATATGGTTATTTAATTCATTCTGAGTTATCATGTGTGGTTTAGAAGATGTCAAGTTATAAACAAATTCAGGATCTTGTTAAGTTGAAGGCTCACAAGTTTTGCAGGTTCCTTCATTCTCCTCATCTTCTGACTCCAGGGAGAATGAGTGTTGGGGCTCAGGAACGGGTAGTCCTTCACTGTGAGGTACCAGGTGTATAGCAGAGGGTATATTTGGATATTGTAAAATCCACTTCTTTTTCTTGCATATACCTTTCTTGACTGGATGCACCATGCAGAAGTAACAATTGCTGACATGATCTGTTGGTTCCCTCCACACCATTGGCATTGCAAAAGGCATAGATTTCCTTTTCCGATTCAACCACTGGCGAAGGTTTGTTGCACAAGTATTGCAGCATATGTGTGGGGCCCAGCTCTTGTCCTGATCTCCAATCTTACAGCCAAAATAAAGGTGATAGGCTTTCCTAATCACGGTGGTTATAGCACACTTTTGTGATGCAAAAGTCAATTCTCCACAAACATAACAGAAGTTATCTACACTGTTCATGCAACTACAAGGCATCTTTGTTCAAATTAGGCTGAAAAAAAATTCAGTTTTAAAAGCAAACACTAAAAAGAGCTTGACAAGGGTGCACTGTATGACTTCTGTGAATGAACTGATGCTGTGGCATAATATGTAGATGCCTGTGACACATCGATGCCTTGACTCTACTGCGCATGCGTGTAGTTATATTTTTTTTTATTTTAATAAGTTAATGTAATTACATTGCATTTTAATAATTTTAAATTAGGTATGGTTAAGTTAGGTTAGTATTCCATTTATATTAATATAAAAAACATTATGGGAAGCAATATGTTAAAATGATCCAATCTATTTTTTAATAAATAATTTACAAATACATAATGTAATAGGTAAATTTAAAATTACATTTTATTATATATATGTATATGTATATATTTACATTAATTTATTAAAATAAAAAAAATATAACCGCGCATGCACAGTAGAGTCAATGCATTGATGTGTCACAGGCATCTACATATTACGCGACAAATGCAGTCCAGTTAGTAGAGTACAGGGTTGCCAGATATCTTTATAAATAGAGCCAATTGGCAATTTTAGGCATTATTTTCGTATTCAGTGACCCAAAATTAGTAAAGATTGACTACTTTTATTTCCGAAGCATTTTGGCTGTAGACCAATGATAATTAAAGAGATGGAAGAATTATTTGGAGCCTCAAATAGAATGGTAGAGAAAAGCAGAGAACTGAAGAAACAACTTGGTATTCTCCCAAAAGTACCAAATATGAGCAAAGGGAAAGTAATAACAGAAAAAGACTAGGAGAAAGTAAGAGTTTTATGAATTAGATGAAGAAAGAAGGATTGTATTAAAATTAGAGATGTAAATGGTGAAAAAATACACCAAAAAAGGCTTCTATTGGGAAACTTGAAACAATTATTTGAACTTTATAAGAAGAATTAGGATTATCCCAAAATAAGGTTTTCAAGTTTTGCCAACCTTATGCCTCCATACTGTATATTAGCAAGTGGAAATGGAACACATTCTGTATGTGTATGTACATACCACCAAAACCCTAAATTACAACTGGCTGCTGTAGGAGAGCATGGACTAACATATAATGATTTAGTGGAATATGCAGTCTGCAGCACAGAAGATACAAAGTGCATGATGCATAAATACCAAAATTGTAATGGTGAAAATGGTATCAAGTCTTTTCTGGAGTTACTAGATGGTGTTGAAACTTGTGGAGTTGAAATTCAGCATGAAGTTTGTGCCAGCACAGATAGATGTACAATGGTGGAAAAGACTGAGAGTTTATCTGACTACCTAAAAAGTCATTAAGTTCTAATATATACAAATTAACTCAACACCCATTTCATAGCCCATGAACAAAAAGTATTTTCAAGATATGAAAGGATCTTTAAAGTTAGACAAGTCAATATTAGTTGGAGATTTTTCTGAAAACTATTCCTGTTTAAATGCAAAAAACTTCACTTTTTTACGTGAAGGTCAAAATAGAATAAAAACCCACTCTAATAGACAGAGTTTATTTCCACGACAGTTTCGACGCCCACTGGCATCCTCCTCGGGTGGATACAGAAACACCCGAGGAGGATGCCAGTGGGCGTCGAAACTGTCGTGGAAATAAACTCTGTCTATTAGAGTGGGTTTTTATTCTATTCCTGTTTAGTTCAAGATGCTGCTCAAGTTTTCCATTGAGCCAACTCTCAATGCACTCTTCATCCTTTTGTTATGTATGAAAGTAATTTTTAAATGATCAGATAAACCATCAAAGTTTTTGCTTTTTGTCTGACTCAACAGCATTCTCCACCTATGGTTCATACTTTGCTGTCAAAGCTACTTCCTTATCTAAGAATGTTCCCAGACTTAAAAAGGTGAATTATTTTACTGATGGTTGTGCTGGACAATAAAAGAATTGATTTAATTTTATGAACTTGTGTTACCATGAAGAAGACTGGATTAAAAGCTGAATGGAACTTTTTTGCCACAGCTCGTGGAAAAATGCCTGTATGGTATAAGGGGCACTATAAAGTGAGCTGTTGCAAGAGGAAGCTTTCAAAGAACTGTGACCTCCAGATTTTAACTGCTAAAGCTGTGTTTGAGTTTTGCCAGAAGAATCTCAATGATAAGATTAAGTTATTCTTTGTAGAATCTATTGAGGTGGAGAAAGATAAACTTAAATTAGAAAAAAGATTTAAGCTGTCCAAAATAATTGAAGGTACACAAAGATTTAACTGTTTTGTTCCAATTAGTAAAACTCAAATCAAAGTGTATGAAAGATCTAACGCTGAAGCTAATGTTGTTCAAGAAATAGTGAAGGAGAAGGAAAAATCTTAGCTTGATTGGAAAGTTGATTTTGAGGTTTTAACAACTGGCAATTATGTTTCATGTATATATGATGATAATTTATGGTTAGGGATTGTTGAAGACTACTCAGAAGAATACATTGATAATCTAATTAATTTCTTACAACCTCCTCCTATTGCCCCAAGTTATAGCTTCACAATGAAAAAAGATTCATGCTATATACCACGTGAAAACATAATGCACATGATGAGCACACCAACTCTTAAAGGTGGTGTAAGAATTAAATATTCTTTCAATAAAAAGGAATTAATGGAGAGTTTATGCTGAGTAAGGCTTCTAATACAGGCCAACTAAGGATTAGTGTATACATAGCTTTCTAAGATTGTAAGGTACACCTAATATAGAAGTTAGTATGTAAGCTTAGGATGGCAAAGATTGACTGCTTAGTTCCAAGCCTACTGTTATGTACTTAACCTAAACAAAGTGTACAGAATGTAATCTAAGGCCTACATTTCTATCATAAATACTTTCATATTTACCATATTTCTACTGTAAATACTTTATGTATTTTGATGAAAAATTAGTCATTATGTAGGTGACTTAGAAGAAAATGTAATAATGGTCAAAATTTGCCTATAATACCTATTAATTTCTACCTTTATAAGTTTTATATACCAATATTTTATTGTTTTATGCAGAGAAATTATTTGTCTTTAATTTTAGTTTTATAAATTATTTGTGAAGTCGTCCACTAAAGGCCAAAATTTGACTTTAAATAAAGGTCATATGACCAAATTTTTATTTATTACCCAACAACAATGTAACTTACATATTTGAAATCCTCAGCCTCTCCTGATTTTAAAAATATATAAGTTGACTGAAATATTCTAAAAAAAATAGTTGAGATATTTGACCTTAAGAAAAAAGGAGGGTCATGGTGACCTGAATTTGACCTGACCCATATCTCAAAAACTATTGGATGGATCAGCCTAAGATTTGGAATTTTATTTTATTTTTAGCAAAAACTACCCTGTATACCAATGAAAAATCATTGGGTCACTTGTCTTGGAACTCCCCTATTGCAAAACCACAAAATATTTGGTGACTTCATACCCGTGTACACTTGTTCTGTAATTTTGATGCAGGCCGAGTGATACATTACATTACATTTGGAAATCATGAAGCCACTGGAGCCTATCAAGGTAATCCCAGTCATGACCTACATTTTAATAATAAAAAAATCTTGTCAGTCTCAAGTCAGCTAATTACATACAACTATTTACTACTATCAAAGTAACCTATATAACTGAAGCTAAGAATATACATACACTATATACAATCTACAAACTATCTCTCTCACTCATGGAAGTGTCTAAATTTTTCTTAAAATTAACTAATGAGCTACTGTTTACCACATCATATGGCAAGTCATTCCAAAAATCTACTACTCTATAACTAAAAGTATTTTTTTAGATCAAGTCTACAAGTCTGTTTTCCAGTTTTCTTATGCCCATGACTTATCCCATCAGCCTTTAGTGAGAAAAAATTACATACACCTCAATTGTCCAAACCTGAAAACATTTTGCCCACATTCAAGCATAGAAAATCCCCTTGCTTTATACCAGTCTTACACAGGGTTGGCAAGTAGGTTTTACCAGGGTTTTACCAGGATGGTAAAACCCTGGTAAAACCTACCTGGTAAAACTTGGTAAAAGTATTGGGTTTTACCCTGGTAAAACCTAGTAAAACTATAAAATCAATAATTTAATAAAATTTCAATAAAATGCCATAATAATGATATTAAGTTCTTTTATTCATTAAATGTTACATCTAACAATGTTTCTTTTTATAATTAAAGTCATTGCTACATGATATCCTTTATTTTATGCAAAAAAAATGATAAAATCCTTTATATACTTTATATTATGTGACTTGCATCTTGCATTCAGACAGCAGGTCAGAGACAGAGACAGACAGAGTGTATGGGCAATTGAATAAAAATCAAACATTTAGAGAATTAACATATGCTTTCCTGCCTTTCCAAAATTAGCTCTTAACAGTTAGTACATAAACATAATCAAAATCATTATCATCATCATCATCATCCTGTGACTATGTAGATGCAGTGCTGGGTACATTCTTAGACTTTCCCAACATAAATGTTTATATACCTTAACAAGTTTGGCCACACGCTCATTACTTAGTCTATTTCTCAATTTAGTATGAACCAAACCAGCAGAGCTAAACAGCCTTTCAATACCAGCACTTGAAGGAGGACAAGCTGATATTACATGAAGTAGATTGCAAAATCATTTTACTGGGCGTAATGGTGATATCATGATATCTGGCTGATATACTGCCAGTATTTTGGCGCAGCAAGTTTACACAATGACTTATTGAATGCAATTTTCGGAAACATTGTTGTATCTTGCATTTCATATGCTGCAAGAACAACAGCAAAATCCTCCTCCATGATGTAACTCCATGCTGTGTTCTGCTGTTCATCACTTCATGTCAACCATACATGCGTGTGACTGGAAGTGACTTCTCCTCCCTCTGTTTTTGTTTGCTGCAGCTCAAATTTCTTTCGATGGTCAAGCAGATAAGAGGCAAGATGTTGAGGTGTTGCTACCTCATCAAACCTTTTCTTGATCTCCTCTTACTTCAACCTTGATAGTTTCATTGGAAGCGAGGTTCAGCCACAGAGCAACATAATCAGATAATGTGTTGTGATCATCCTATAAAGAGACAATAGAAACTATAAATATTTAAGAATTTTAAACTAATTTAAAGTATATAAAAAAATTCATGAATGATTCTGAATATAGTAATATTTTCCTGTATAGCTACATGATCAATAGGCTATTTTCATGTTTTCTGTCTTATCTTCATAAAGTGGAACATTCAGTAACTAGCTAATTAAATTACCTAAACCTGCTGCATTCACACTAGTCACTAGGTACCATTGTCCATTGTCATTATTTTAAATGTTTAACTAATAGGGAGGGTTTCAAGTATGATGAGAGGAATGTAAGGAGTGAAAGGCCTGAGGTGCTTGTTATTGGGGACTCAGATTAGGTATATACAGGGTGGGTCGTAAGTTTCCATACATAGGAAAAATTAAACGTTTGTTTTTATGTTTCAGATACCCTAAGAATATGCGTTTGACGTAAGATCTTGTTTACTGATGAAGCAAATTTTTACGTCAATGGAGAGGTTAATCGGCAAAACATACGTTATTGGAGTAATGCTAACCCTAACTGGCTGAGTCCGACGAAGATGCAAGGTGCCGGTAAAGTGATGGTGTGGGCCGGGATATGGGGTGACAGAATTATTGGACCAATTTTTGTCAGTGGAAATCTTAATGCTGAAAGGTATCTTAACATGTTGCAAGAAGAGATTTTTCCATCCCTGCTAAACGAGGAAGGTAACTTCCCAGTTTACTTCCAGCAAGATGGAGCTCCACCTCATTATGGTCTTCACGTGCGTCGGTATTTGGATCAGCAGCAGTTTCCGGATGCTTGGATTGGTCGGCGTGGTCCTGTGGAGTGGCCTCCCAGATCCCCAGATCTCACCCCCCTTGATTTCTATCTTTGGGGGCACTTGAAGGCCATGGTGTATCAGGAAAAGATACGAGACATAAATCATCTAAAGGAACGTATCACCAACGCCATTACAAGCATAACGTCAACTGTGCTAATGCGTGTTCATCAACAGTGGGGAACACGTATTGAAATGTGTTTTCAAAACAATGGCAACCATGTAGAGCATATTATATAAATAAAAATGGTTGTCCATAAAAAAATGTTTATTTTTCCTATGTATGGAAACTTACGGCCCACCCTGTAGATAGGACTTACTGTGCAAATGATGGTAAGAGAAGGTCGAAAGTGTGTCTGCCTGGAGCTGGAGTAAATGTTCATGAAAGATTTGATAGGCTGATGCAAGAGACTGAGAGAGATGCAGTGGTGGTCATGCATGCAGGTGTAAATGATGTGAGGAAGATATGGAATGAAGAGTTGGTTGAGAGGTACAGGAGACTGGTTCAGGGTATGAAAGATAGTCGCTGAAAGTGTGTGTTGTCTGGTCCATTATTGTTTATAGTATATTTGAATGATTTAGAGATAGGCATTAATGTTAAAATATCAAAGGTTGTGGATGATACTAAACTGGCTACACTTAAATTAACTTACTTGAAATGCATTCAAAGTCTTGGATATTTCATCTAATTGAAGCAACATGTTTTTTGCTTCTAGCAGAACCAGTCTATTATCAATATTCTTCACGATGTTTGGAGCAATTTCATCACCATGCATATCTCGTATGTCCACATATTTCTGGTGGTTGTTTACAAAAGTCTGTAAACATGCACGTTGGCTAGTCCACCTGGTAAAAACAGGAATTACATGATAAATATAAAACATAGGAAATAAATAAAATAATATTATACCATAATAATAATAATAATAATAATAATGTACTTCAGATACTTTCAGTTGTAATTGCAATTTGCAGCAAGCTCTGTTTAAAGTGAAAATTGATTTTATGAAATATAATACGTTATTCATAAAAGTTTTATTTTCTATTATAAATTATTAAAATCAAAATTGAAGTACAAGTGTCAAATACTAAATTTTACATGGTGTTATTTGGTAGCTGTGGTAAGACACCTCCCATTTCCTTCAGCCAGGCAGCTGGATGGTGGTGATCACAGAAATATTTCTGTACGTCCTTGATAACTGCAAGGATTGGAGTTGGAGTAGCTGTGCTCTCAATTAGGTTCAGGTAATGAGCACTGCAACCATAAGCAATGAGTTCAGGTCGCCATTCAATAAGCAGCTGTAACAAAGTTTGCAAGGCAGAGACATTATGCAATGTAATTTGTAAATTAGATACAGAAAATCAGCATTTCTTTAAAGTTATATTTCAAAAAATTATTCTGTAATTTTCATTTATAAAATTACAGACTGTTAGGAATTAGGATAGTAAATTGATAATTATAATTGGTGACAGATTCAGGCAGAAATAGAAAAATATTTTTAAATATGAATTCAGTCATATTTCTAAATGGCTTATCTTACGGACTAGCTTCATCTTAGCTTCATTATCAGAAACAAATCCAACAACAATAGCTCCACATTCATTTTCTGCATTTATTATACTCTGCTTGGCAAGAGTGAAACAATATTCAGCTGTTTTCTTTTCAGGTTCTGCATAGACACTATCCAAGGGGAATGATTTCCCATCAGAGTGAATGACTGTGGCTACAATGGGCATGATTTCCCATCAGAGTGAATGACTGTGGCTACAATGGGCATGATTTCCCATCAGAGTGAATGACTGTGGCTACAATGGGCATGATTTCCCATCAGAGTGAATGACTGTGGCTACAATGGGCATGATTTCCCATCAGAGTGAATGACTGTGGCTACAATGGGCTCATTGTGGACATTAGACCAGCCATCTTGTGACACAACACAGAATTTATTTTTCAGCAGCATTTTCATGTCTTCATTAACCTTTAAATTGGCTTCATCAAGAGGAGATCTTGCCAGCTGTTTTCGAGAGTACTTTTCTGTGCAACAAGCCATCTCTTGTTTCCTCCAGAGCTTCACAAAAAGTTTCATCATTGGCAGCGTGAAATGCAATACGGTTCTGAAAATGCATAAATATATTTTTCAATATTTTTATTGTTACATAACAATAGCAAATAGCTATTCAATTAACCCTCTGGCCTTGGGGTTGGTTGGCACAGCTGGTCACCCCAGGGCCCCCACGTGGGGTAAAACCAGAAAAATCAACTACATACGATGTACTCCGGAGGTATTCGCCATTTGCGCAACTGCCGATGATGTGCTCTTACTTCTTCACACTGTCCATTCTCTTGCTCCCTCTCAATCACATACGTTACCCCATTCTCCCATACCTTTTTCACCACAAATGGACCCTCAAACTTTTGCGCCAACTTATACTCATTCCTTCTTCCAGCCTCATGCACATCTTTCAAAACAAGCTCACCAACACCAAATGACCGAAAATGCACACCAGCCTCTCTCCATCTATCACATGTATTCTCATTTAATCGTATATCCTTTTGCACAAACCTTCCAAATGTAGACACATACCTTCTTGGGGAAGTTTGAATGGCTGAGTGGTATGTCGAATTGTAGCACCAGGCAATTCTTGCCAACTCAGCATCCCACTCAGCCCCTTCCTCAGTACATACACGCAGCATTTCACTTATCGTTTTCACCGTTCGCTCAGCCAAACCATTCGAAGCAGACATATACGGAGTTATTCTAACATGCTCTATCCCATTCTCACTCAACATTCTCTCAAAACTAGCACCCCTAAACTCAGGCCCATTATCTGTTAAACACTTACGCGGCCTTCCAAGCATCATTGGTAACATACTCTCGCAACATGCTCACTTGTTTTATTCTCTAACGCAGCAACATACACAAACTTACTCTTGTGATCGACCCCTACTAATATTCCAACTTTCCCTCTACTCGTTCTCGGCATACTCACAATATCAACCACCACAAGCTCCCACGGTTCTTTCACTTCAATCTTTCGCACTGGGGGGGGCTATGCTGGGACTGGTATTTTCGCTTTTGGCAACTCTCACAAGTAGTTGCCACTTCTGCAACAACCAGTCCCAGCCTAGGGTGGAAAACCATTCCTTTCATCAATTCCCATAACTTGTTTTTTCCCACATGCCCATACATCCTATGTGTAATAATCACCAATCCTACCATACCCTCAAATGTCATCACTGGCACACTCTCTGTCTCACCCACCTTATTTACCCTCATATAATATAGCACTCCCATCCATACAGCCAACTTTTTCGCATACCTTTTATACTCTTCCACCTCTTTTGACCACTCTCTCACATCTATACCATTATACACATATTCTCTCAACTTGCATATCACCTCATCTCCCTCTTGCATATCTAAAATATCTTCATCTCTCAACACTTCACACTGGTCTTCCACCTCTAACTCAATTGCTCCCACTAACACAGCATCTATACCTGTGCTCGGAAACATTCCCATACTGACCACATGCTCTCCTTCTCTCATTACTGAGCCCTGACCAACATCCACACTCAAGTTCATATTCTCAAGGAAATCAATTCCCAGTAGAAAATCCCAGGGCATTGATTCCCCTTTCAAGACTATGAACTTGTGCTCCCATACCTCTTTACATGCACCTAATCCCACCCTCAACTGCACAGCTTCATGTGACGCGACTGTTCCCCCTCCGATACCACGTATTCTCACACCCACTCTTTCTCGGGATACAGGCACATTCTCTTCATCTAAATCACACAACACTCGCTCATTCACCAGACTGATTTGGGCACCTGTATCCACAAGACCCCTGTAGAGCTCAATAGGACCTTCTGGAACCCTTACAGGAACCACAGAAGGGCTGAGCTCTACCTCATCCACACAGTCACGTATCATCCATGGCCCCTCTAACATACCTACTTCCATACAACCTTCTCCCTCTGACTCTCTCTGTGCAGCTCTAACTTCATCCAAAACCCTTTCCAAATTTTCACCTGGCACTATGCTTTTATACCTCTTCCTTTCACTCACCCAATTGTAATGTACACCACTAATACACTGCAAATGCAAAATCAGGGCTCCTTTCTCCTCGATCCTTTCATCTTTATACACAATCGGACAATCATTACCATAATGCACATACACTTCAACACTAAACAATGAGCTGACCACCATGAGGACCTCTTGAAAAGGAAAAATACCCGGGCTCCCCATGGCTTTCAGCTCACGTACATAATTGCGGACCTTACAAACACCCATCCTTTCTGGTTTCTTAATCGCTTCATTCATAACCAAGGTCCGCAATTCATTCACACTCCCTGGTATTCTCATTTTTAACCCATCCAATTTCAAATCTTTCAACCCATACCATACACTTTCAAACAAACTGTCGCCACCCCCCCTACTTTCATGCAACTTTACTATTCCCACTGGCAAATACTCAGGGTCGACCACCTCTTTCTCACACCTTTCATTCACCCCAGGTATTCTTGACATCAGGTCAGCCATACAATTCCTCTCCCCTGGCACATACTCAATCTTATAATCAAACTCACTCAACTCAAGCAAAGTTCTAGCAATTCTTCCATCCACAACTTTCATTCTCTCCATATATACCAAGGGCTGATGATCAGTCTTTAAAATAAATTTCATTCCATACAAAAATGACTTGAAAGCTTTCACACAAAACCTCATTGCCGCAAGTTCTCTCTCAATTGTACTGTACTTTCGCTCTGCCTTACTGAATGCTTTAGATACATACCCAATTACTCTCCTTCCTTCCTGTCCTTCCTCTCCCTGCAACTGGCACAAGCACCCACCCATACAAAATCCACTCGCATCTGTATACAATTCTAGCAAACTCGCTCCTTCACTCAGGTCCGGATAAGCCAACTCCACATCTTTCGCTGCTTCCACTCTCAATTGCTCAAATGCTTCATTCATCTTCTCCGTCCACACCAACTGAGTACTACCTTTCATTCCAGTCACTTCGGTCAGGGGTTTCGAAATCCCAGAGCAGCCCGCTATAAATTTCCTCTGAAACTCTACAAGTCCCAGAAAAGATTTAAGTTCACGAACTGTCCGAGGTTTCGGGAACTCCCTGACTTTTTCCATATACTCCCCACTCTTTCGTATACCACTCGAACTCACCTTGTGCCCCAGAAATGCCACACTTTCCCTGAACCACTCACACTTACTTGGTTTCACTCGTAGTCCGACTTCATCCAACACTTGCAGTACCTCTCTCATTATCTTCAGGTGCTCCTCAAATGTCTCTGTCATAATCAAAATGTCATCTATAAAACATATGACATTTTCCCTTGCAAACTTACCAAGAACACGATTCATTGCTCTCTGAAATGCAGCAGGTGCAGCTGTAAGTCCGAACGAGAGAGCACGGAACATATAATGATTCCTGGCTGTGGAAAAGCAGTTATGGGACGAGACTCTGGCTCAACCGGCATCTGGTAATATCCCCTCAATAGGTCCAATTTACTAAACACCCTCTTTCCATGCAAAGAGTATACACTTTCATTTATCAAGCACATCGGAAACCTGTCTTTCACTGTCCTTTCGTTCACCATTCGATAGTCCACACACAAGCGAATCCTTCCATCAGGTTTCCGCACAGGCACTATTCTACTATTCCACGGACTTGTGCTCTGTTCAATCACTCCCATTCTCTCTAATTCCTCACACTGCTCTTCTATCTCATTCATTACTGGTGGGGAGAACCGTCTTGGCCTTTGGTAGATCGGAGTCTCATCCGTTAACTGGATCCTGAAGGGAGGTAGTTTTGTTAAACGGAGGTCATCATCTCCTCGGGCCAATACGCTCCTTTTCTCCCCTGCCAACTGCCACACCTGCATTCGCTCACTCTCACTCAACTGTTCGCCAACAATCACCTCCTTTCTGATTTGTTCAGTCGTCCATTCCTCCCCACATTCTTGCCCTCGTTCATCCATTTGTATTCCATTTTCTCCCTCCTCACATACTTCCTCAATCACTGTATACGCTCTCCCTATCACATCCCCCTCATTTATTCTCTTTCGCCATGCACCCCCATCTTCCCTAGCTTGCACACAAATCCATGGGTTACTCTCATCAATTATACCATCATACACATGCCCAACTCTTTTCACTTTATAGGATGCATCCATACCATTCACAAAAATCATGCTTCCCTGCCTTTTTCTTCTATTATCACTCACTGGCCACTCAACATGCACCAATGCTGGGGTTCCCTTTTCCAGATTTACACTCTCAGATGCTCTCACCTCATACCCTTTTATTACCCTCATCCAATCCGATTCACTTCTCCCCACATAGAATTCACACTTACCCAACTCATTCTTCCACTCAATCATACGTCTAGCAGGATGGATCACCAATCGATTCTTTTTCAAAAACTCATACCCCAGAATCATGTCATACTTTTCACTCTCCTTATCAACCACATAAAGCACACATTCTTCCATTTCACACCCCATCACTTTCACTTTAATCTGCACCTCTCCCAACACTCGTACTGGGATGTTCCCAACCCCTTTAATTTCCCCAGTTACTCCCCAATTCACTCTTCCTAATTCATTCTCTTTACACAAACATCCAATTCCTTGCTTACTTATTAAATTAGGTGAACATCCTGTATCCACTAATGCCCTCCATACACTCCCTCCCCATTCAACAGGAATAACCATACACTCTGCCTTTTTCTCACTCGCTCTCACTTCCTTATTCACTTGACACCATCCTGCTAATGCCTCAAATACACATTCATCATTCAGAGAAGCAGGGACCCCAACCCCAACGAGAGGCCCCTGCCCTATGCGTTTCCCGTACTGGGACCAGCCTCGCCATTTCCAGTGACAGCACCCCCTTGAGGGCCCTGCCTCTGAGGTTGAGGAGCTGGCATGGCTGACACTGGCCGATTTCCTGCATGAGAGACAGGACTCCCTCCCGCTGGTGCTGGAGCACCCTGCTGTTGGGCCTGACAGAACCGGGCAATATGCCCAAAGTTCCTACATTCATACCCAGGTGTTCTGCATTCATACGCCATGTGTCCCATCTGCCCACATGCAAAACACGCACCCACTCTTCTTCTACAGGTCTCTATACTATGTCCCCCTCTACCGCAATATGCACACCCTCTCACATTCCCCATATTCCCTCCATTCACTGGCCCTCTTTGCTCATTCATTGTTGACTGGCCTTGAAGCCCTTGCCTTCTATACGTTTGCCCCAGCATCGGACCATTCATTCTGGGACCCGATGTGGGAGGAGGCCCTGGTTGTTGCATGGCCGACCCTCCATACACCCTTGTGAATTCGTTCACAAAGTTAGCCAGCATTTCCATTGGGTTTTGGGCCATGGATGCTTGGCTAACTGGAGGGTGACCTGGCCTAGTATTTCTTAATGCGTCCGCATAACTAGGAAACACAGGTACTTGTTCCTCCCTCATCGCTGTCCCCATTCGCACATCTGCTTCCCTATTACGCCCAATCCCACTCTCATACACTCGGTCCTCTAACAATTCCAAGATTTCATGCCACTTCAAACGTGTCCCTCTCACTCTTACACACTCTTTCCTCTTAACATTCAAAAACTCTCTCTCACTCTCAGGTACTGTCTCAATCAACTTTCTTACCAACCTTTTATTCTCATCTATCCCATCATCTCCAAATTTCTTTCTCGCCAAAGTTTCAAGTCTATATGCATACAAATCAATACTCTCCCCCTTCTGCATCCTTGCTCTCTCAAAATCATCCTTCTTTCGATATTTCACACCCCCTCTTATTCTTAACACTTGCTCCACCAATCTCTCCCTTAACACCTCATACTTCACAGGCACTCCTGAATTTACAACAACATTGTAAAACTCTAGCAACCTACCTTCCAAACAGTCACCCATCTCTTTCACCCAATACTCAGGAGCGTCTGGATACTTGCTCTTACAATAACGTTCATACTCTTTCAAAAACTCTTGTACATCTCTCCCACTATAAACATTAAATTTTGCAACCTTCGGAATCTCCCTAATTAAGATTCCCTTATGCACTCTTACACCCTCACTCGTATCACTCTCAGTTTCAGTCTCACTCTCACTCTCATACATACTGTCCTCAATGCTGGAATAGAGGGAGTCATCTGCGCTAACGCAGCGTTGAACCTTCCGAGAAGCCCTCTTACCAGATGCCCTCCGAGCCCCCTTCATTCCCGCCTTGCCCCTCTTAGCCTGCCCTTCCATCCTCTTACCTTTCTCCCTCTGATCCTCACCCTCAAGCTTCTTCTTACCCTCCTTAGGGGTGGAATGCACCATCACCTTGTAAGGTCTTTCTTCTTTCCCCTCACTCACGCTTTCACTCCCTTCTCCTTCCAGGCCCCCTACTGCTACATCCTTTAGATGCCCCTTTCTTACTACCAACACCCTTACTATTTTCCCCTTCAAAACCCCCTTCCCTTCCTTTTTCACTTTCCCATCAAGCTTGCCCTCCAACTCACTCATTCTCTTAACCATTGCCTTTAACCCATCATCCATCTCTTTCTTACTCTCAATCATCCTTTCTTCCATCTCTTGACGACAAACTACTAATTCTTTACTCTGTTCCTCTAATCTACTTTGCAATTTCCCCAAAACATTCTCTAATTCTGCCTTCTGTAACTCTAACTGATGGTTCCTAGCCTTTTCTACCTCTAATGCCTCCTCTATCTCCCTCAACCTCCTTTCTAACTCCTCCTTGGTAGGCATCTCTAAAGATGCTACCCTACTTCACTTCTACTCTATACTACTACACCCAACCTACAACTACTCTTTCACTCTTCTTCTATACAACCCAACCAGGAAACAACCCACTTTTCTGAGTGGAAGTCCCTGTTCGGGCGCCACTTATTTTATGTGGTGGGATTCGGAGTAACCTAACGGCCGCACCACGAATAAGAATTTTTCTTTTGTTTAAGAACTCCACGAAACCAGGCTGCTTACCTTGAAGGGTTGTTGGATCCAGGCTCGCTGCCCAGACCTCCGATTCCACGACTGCTGGCTCCTGCCACCAACAGTTTCTTACTTGCCAGAATAGCTTCCTTCTGTTAGTGGTTCACTATCTCCGGCATCCCCTTCCTAACAGAACTTAAAGTTCCCTTGGTCCAATAACGGTCTTCAGCCTCAGACAAATCCAGCCTGACTTTAGTTTCCTCTGTTATGTTCTTTATTTTCTCTTGTCAAATTACCCTCTTAAACTATATTTTTTATTATTTATATTTCCACACATGCGCCAATTGGTTCCCTCCACTTCTCAAAACTCGAGTTTTGACACACACGCCGACACTTAAACCTCAGAAGCGTCTCTTTTACTAAGTTTATTCTTTTTTTTCCATTCATTAAAATATTAACATATCTTATAACATTTAACATTCTTATTCATTTGTTTGTTAAAACTTAACTCAGTACTTAATTATCCATTTACTAACAGGGTTTAACAAGCGACAGTCCAACTCTCACTCTTTTTCCCATACTAATTTAATAAAACTGTTTTATTCCTCATTCCTTGTTTACAAGTTTACCATTTCTTTATATATAACTTATTGTTTATTCTTTTTGTTAAGATTTTAACAATTTAGTACTTGATGTTTATTATTTATTATCTTAATGCTTATTATTTATTACTATCTTTCTAATTTCTTATAACAGTTATCTTAATGTTTATTTACTTATTACTATTTTTGTTATAACATACTTATTCAACAATTATTCATTCCTTACTATTTACTTTTTATACGTATTTAAGACTTATTGGTTATACTATTCTTTTGTAAAAACTAACATTTCTTATAACAGTTAACATTCTTATTCATTTGCTGGAAAGAGAGAGAGAACCATTAAAATCCTATCTATAACAAGTATTTCATAAAAAAAATCAAAGAAATTTAATATATAAATAATAATAATCAAGGCCAGGGGGAAAGGGCTGAGAACTAAAAAGCGAAAGGGTTCACCCTCCACAATGTCACCAGGCGGTGTGTGAGAGGAAGAGGGCAATGCGGCGCTTCCACCGCACCCGGCGCGCAGACCACTTGATTGAGATGCGGTGGGCGAAGGCTTTCGCCCACCAGACTCTCAAGTTGGCCCGTCGGGCCTCTTGGTGTGCTTTTGTGCCCGGCATCTCCTCATCTACCCCTTCTGCTGCTGTGTGGCGGAAGGTACGTAGTATCGAGGGGAAGCCGGTCCCTGCTAGTCGCCCTGTCCTTCGGGACGGGGACGGCTTCCTTTCGGATCCTGCTGCTGTGGCTGATCGGCTGGCCGGTGCTTTTGCTGCGGTTTCCCGTTCGCCTTCAGCTGCGGATCGCCCTTTATCGGAGGTCGCGTTCCCGTCCCCTGGGAACGAGCCCTATAACCGTCGCTTTACGATGCGGGAACTTCGGGCTGCCTTGGCAACCCGTCATTCTTCCGCCCCTGGCCCTGATAACATTCCGTATGACTATTTTGAATCTGCACCCGATGGCCCTGCACTTCTTGCTGGATCTTTTCAACCGGGTGTGGGTTGAGGGGTCGTTCCCTTCCCGTTGGAGGGAGGCGATTGTGGTCCCGATACCTAAGCCGGGGAAGGATCCGGTGGAGGTGGCGAGCTATCGGCCTATTGCTTTGATGAGCTGCTTATGCAAGCTCCTGGAAAAGGTGGTGGCTGTCCGACTTTCCTTTACACTGGAGTCGCTTGGGTTATACCCCCCGACCCAGTATGGCTTTCGTCGATTTCGGGGTACTCTGGACCCCCTCCTCCTCCTTGGCCATGATGTACGGGAGGCATTTTCCCGCCGGAATCTTGTTCTGGCCATCTTTTTTGACGTCCAAAAGGCCTATGACACAACCCGTCGGGGAGTTGTCATGGACTGCTTGAAGTCTCTTGGTTTTGTGGGCTTTTTGCCCACGTTTCTTCGCAACTTCCTCTGCCGTCGTACTTTCTGCGTCCGTAATGGGGCGGCCCTATCTGACCTGTATGTTCAGGAGGAGGGGGTGCCCCAGGGGTGTGTTTTAAGCGTCTCCTGCTTCAATCTGGTTATGTCTGCACTACCGGGAGCTCTTCCGCCCTCGGTGCGCTGTTCCATCTACGCAGATGATCTGGCTGTCTATGCCGCGGGGATGAGTCCCCCCCTCGTGGAGAGAGAAGTCCAACTCGCGGTCAATCGGGTTGAACGCTGGGCGTCGTCGGTGGGCCTTACGCTGTCTTCTCCAAAGACTTCGTGTGTGGCCTTCTTTCCATCGAGGAGACGGGGATCCGGCGCCATCCCGGCCTTTAACCTTACACTCGGGGGTCAGCCTCTGGCCCTCGTTCCATCAGTACGCTTCTTGGGTATGGTTTTCAACAGCCGTTTGAGCTGGGTTTCCCACCTTCGCCGGCTGCGCGAGTCCGCGAGACGTACCCTGGATTTGCTGGGACATCTGTCGCATACTACATGGGGCGCGGATAGGCGGACACTCCTCCGTTTGTACGTGTCCCTGGTACAGTCCAAATTAGACTATGGGAGTGTGGTGTATGGCTCCGCCTCCCGCACGGCCCTTCGGATACTGGATCCGGTCCTCTCTAGAGGACTGCACATGTCATCTGGCACCTTCCACTCCTCTCCAGTTGATAGTCTGCAGGTTGAGTGCGACATCCCTCCCTTGGAGGATCGGAGGTCGTTCCTCATTGCTAAGCACTATCTCCGGATCCTCTGTCTTCCCACCTCTCCTCTGTTCCAGGTGGTTGAGAGGGCGTTCTGCCGGGATGGGGGTTGGTATTTCACCGACACGGTGACCTCCCTCCTCGATGGTATGGGCACTCCTCCTCCATCCGTTATACCGGTCTCTTTCAGGGGTGTTGCACCTTGGGAGAGCATCCCTGTTGCGTGCTGTAGGGCATTGCGCCCCGTTCGCAGGGCCGATTCTGACCCTGCCTTACTTCGGTCTCTGTTCCTTCAGCATGCAGCGTGTCACTCTGCATGTGTTGCGGTCTTCACAGATGGCTCGAGGTCGTCGGGGCTGCACATCATTCTCACTCGGGTATCACATGATATTCACATTTTCCATGATTTTGTAAATTTTTCGCTACACAAAATTTTTTCATTAAAAGAAATAATGGGAGCTTGTGAGGGTATTTTGCTAAGCGAAACTTTGCTAAAAGATCCTTTTGTTAAAGGAGGGTCCACTGTGTAGTATTATATACTGTATATATATTATATTTATTATACAGTAATCCCTTGTTTTATGTGGTTTTGCATATACGCAAGTAAGCTGCACACCATACCTAAAATGCTAAATTTGAACAGATAAATATTGCATGCCAGTTGCACGTGTAGTACAATTACATACTGCTCAGCACACCTACTGAGTCAGCCACCATGCAGTTGCTAGTGAAGCATCATGGCTGCTTGCCCAGTTTGTTATATCTCCAGGATTATAACTTTGTTTTTCATTAAAAGCCACTTTACGTTTTTGATTAATATGGCTCCAAAACATCCAGCCAGTTCTCCTGCAGAGGGTGAGGCTAAAAGATCAAGAAAAGTAATGACTTTAGTGCAAAAAGTGGAGTTTAGATAAACTAGTCAGGCATGTCAGCAGCAGCAATTGGTAGGTTGTTTTGGGTGAATGAATCAACAGTGCAAACAATCAGGAAATATGAACAGAAAAGAGATTCAGTTAAATCCTCTGCCCCCATAAGTGCTAAAATTGCACATTGTTGGAGATCCTGTGCTAGTGGAAATGGAAAAGGCTTTGAACATTTGGATTGAGGATATAGGTTGAAAACAGGCGCCATTAAGCAGTGCAATTATCTGTGAGAAGGCCAAGCAGATCTATGGCCATTTTGTCCCATGTGACACTGCTAGTGCTGAGTTTAGTGCAAGCAAAGGCTGGCTTGAAAATTTCAAGAAAAGATTTTCTCTCCACAATATCACACTCAAATAGTGCTGCACAGCAAACCTCACCATCATCATCATCATTATTATTATTTCTGGTTAGTAAAATTGTATTTCTTTTATTATATTACATATTATTTATATATGATTATATTATACATTATTTACTGACTGTATTTATAGCTTAATACTTGTTAATAAGGTTAAATCAGGCCATATATAGGGCTTATAGGCCTATATAACGGCCCATATAACTTGTATTGGGGTAAATTGAATGTAAATATATTATGTCTCATATACGCAGTTTTTTGTTATATGTGGGTTGTGCAAGCATGGAACCCCTGCATAAAACAAGGGATTACTGTATATATTATGATCAGTCTCATCTCGAAAACTAGACATGCTAGAGGAAAACTGAAAACAGATTTGGAATCAGCGTCCCAACATCTATCTAACCAACCCATAATTAATATCTGATAAAAAATACTTGTTGGCCAGTGTATTTAATGCAAGTCAAAATGAGACAAAAAAATGGCAACAACACAACCCTTCACTCTCAGGGCACAGGCCATACTGAACTGCACAATCTGAGATGCAGTAGTTTTGAAGTTGAGGGAGCTTTAATTTCATGATAGGAATATTGTACAATACTGAAGAAAGTCTATGGAGAAAAACAACTAGTTCCTTCTTTTATTTAAAATTATAAATTTTCTTACAATTATACTTAGAATTATAAACAGGTAGCATTGGGTGGGGTGAGTTGAGAAAATAAAAATATGAATTTAACAAATATTTTTTTAATATAATTCTCATTTGATAGCAAAATTATTCCTTTATAAATGTAGTGATTTCCCTCATGTACAGTTCATTATTTACTTTACTTTATTCAATTTCTCTTATCATTGCTCTTTCTTCTCTTTACATCCGCTTCACTGCTTTATAAACACGGCCAGATGGGTAGACATTAGGGTGCATTAAATGCCCCATGATTTTCAGAAAGTTGTTGGATTTTAATGTCTATTCCTTCAAATGTTACACTTGTTGGTAGAAGTATGTATGCAAAAAATAAATAAAATCGGAGGTGGTCCTGGGTGGCCACTGGCCACCTTTATATATTTAGTAGTGATGCACCGAATATTCGGCAAATATTCGGTATTACTTATAATACTAATATACAAATATTCGGTATTACTATACTTACATTGATTGAAAGTTGAAAATGTATAAAACACAACGCCAATGTCACTACTCCAACTTTGCTCGTTTCCGCAAATTTGGCCTCGCTTTGCGGTCACATTCAACCACTTGAAGAAGATTTTGGAAGTGGTCTTCTCCTCTTGCAGCTGAGACAAAATCAGTTGTGAGCTTTACTGCTCTCTCCGCAGGGTCATTCACAACATTTAACCCATCCACAATGGACTTGGCTGCCTTGAAGTGGTCATTGTTCTGCCAATTGTCAACATCCTCTGTTAGGAAGGTCATATCCAGGTGAAGAAGGTTCACTGTAAACCACGAGTCCTCGTTCACAAGATCAGCCAGGGTTGTCGCTTCTGTAATTTTTGGAAATGACGGTTTGCCATATCCAGAACCGTAGCGGTTTTGGAGTGCTTGGCATTTCATCTGGTTGTATGGCCAGTAACACATCTGCAAGGGCACGACGCTCCTTTTGAGGTACTGCATTGCTGAACAGTGCCAAAACAACCAGTTCTGGGGTTAAATACCACAAATGTCTATCAAAGGCTTTCACAGCGCTGACTGAAATGATTGAGTTGACAGCTTTATAGTTGAGCAGAGTCTTGTATAAGCACAAATCAAACCATGGGGCATTTGAAGCAGACTGACATATGAGCCACCAATCACAATAAATATAAACAACAAAAACAACAAACTCCTTCAGTTTTTCCTGTTGATGTTGTGTTGTTACAGTTCCTCGAGGTAGTACAGAAATTTGCTCTTCAAGTAGGCATATTTTGATGGAATAAAGAATCTTTGACATCCACCTTGCTTTATGCATGGCCCCAGGTCTGTGGAGTGTTCCTTGTTTTGTGACATCATCATCGAGGACTACCTGGCAGAGTTGTGCCATTTCCTTGTAGTCTTCCCTACAGTATGAAGCGCTTGTGCGGATTGTGCTTAAAACCTTGTTTTTGCAGGATAAAAGCAGTTGTTGTGCATCGTCATTGTACATTGAAATGTCAATTTTGGTTAAACTTTCATCCTTTGCATGCGATATGCGTTCCCAATTCTTCTGGAATCTTTGGAACAAAGATGCTTCTGGAGACTTTGATGTCTCAATTTTGAGAGCGTGAAACACATGATCCAGGATTACCTCTCCAACATGATGGCGACATGCACACCACAGAAGAGCACGGTCCAGTTTTGATTGAATGGTAACACAGGCAGCTGTAACGTGTCCAGTGTTTGATGCTGTTGTGTCAAAACATAAGTTGACAACTGACTGTTTGCACTTCCATGAATGTAGAAACGTGTAAGTGTGCTCGGCAATGATGTCACCTGATGACATATCACTTCCACGAGGATATCTAGCCACACTCCCAGTAGCTTTACATCAGTGGCATTCCCAACCAACACTGGCAATCTTTCTTCCTTGCCATTCTTGTTTGTGAGCGTATGCATCTGCTTGCCATCCCAGTGAAGTGTTGCAGCTGTTGGGGCGATCCAATTTTCTCGAATATCTTTGGCGATAGCACTTGTTATTGATCGTCGAGCCTTATCAGCAGTTGAATACGACTTGGCCACACGACGTGGATCACCTCCTGCCTCTTGAATTACAGCTTCGGTGAGCACAGCCTGTTGAACAGGAGTTATGTTTAGTCGAGTAGCAACAGACACGACTGAAGGCCTTTTCAGAATATCATGAGGAATAAAGGCAGACGTACCTGCATATGTTGATCTGTGGTGACTACGCTTCCTTTGAAGCTCTGGAATCGTCTCTTCTTCAGTTTCTTCCAAGCTATCTGCAGAGGCACTATCATCAGAGCATACAGAACTTTTCATCTCTTGTACACTGGATGATTCATGACGTTCTCGTCTTGAAGCTTCCGCTAAGATGCGTTTTTCTTTTCTACGATCTTTATCAGCTTTCTTCTTGTCAACACTACCAAATGAGGCTACTCTGTCAGATTTCATTGACTCTAAAAATGCTCTATCTTCCTCATTCTTAATGTTTGTCATTGCATCTTTTGTCCATACACCAAAGGTCTTGTCAAGACGTTCATTCATGGATTGCAACTTAGCCAAAGTGTTTGGAGATTCTCTGCGAGAAACAGGTATTTGACGCAATTTGTTATTGTCATTAAGAAGGTCAAGTATTAGTTTGCAGCATTGATGGTCTGAAAGCATAGGAATATTTGCTTTAGTGTAGAATGTTTTCAGCTGGATAAGGACTATGCTGGCAGATTTCCATTTGAGTGGCTGTGTTTGTTTGCCTTCACATATTTCTTTCTGGATGTGCCACATCACGCATCGAAGAACCTGCCGGCAAGTTGGGAGGCGGACTCCTGTCAATGTACCATCTCCTTCTGTAAGAGCATTGCCAAGACCAAAAATGGCACTTGCTAATCTGGTCTTCTTAGCTTCCATTGTTACAGCTTCCATTGTTTCTGAAAGACAATAAAGGATATTATTAGACTATAAGTGAAGTTTCGTTTATGGTACATGTTTTATGTAAATCACCCCTTTAGGGTGCATCAAACGCCCTTAGGTTCTTGGATTTTAATGTCTATTCTCTCAAATGTTATGTAAATCACCCCTTAGCAACTCTATATTAAAAGAAACAATGTAAGTAGTCAACTGGTTGGTAAATAAAAAAAATAGATATTTTTACATAGCGCGGCCCCCGAAAATTGCCGCGAAAATATAAAAGTGACCGGTGGCCACCCAGGACCACCTCCGATTTAATTAATGTTTGGCATACACACTTCTAGCAACAAGTGTAACATTTGAGAGAATAGACATTAAAATCCAAGAACCTAAGGGCGTTTGATGCACCCTAGTAGACATGCCCACGAAAGAGCATATTTGACATGTAATGCTGTATGAGTTCCATAAAGATAAAGGATCTAATGCTAGTGAATCCACAAGAAACATTCAGAGAGCTTATGGAAATGATGATGTGAGCGAATGGATGTGTAGGAGATGGTTTGAGAAGTTCAGAAATGGAGACTTCAGTCTGAAAGATTATCACTGAACAGGATGACCAAATGAGTTAGATGAAGAGTTGCTGAAAGCAACAGTGGAGGAAAACCCAATGGTAACTGTAAGAGAACTTGGCCTGCAACTCGGCGTTAGCCATATGACCATTCATCATCATTTGAAGCTGTTAGGAAAAGTAGTGAAGGTTGGAAAATGGGTTCTGCATGATTTGTCACAAGTGAATCTACAACATCGAATCGGTATTTGCACATAACTGCATTCTCGGCAACTGCAGGCACCATTTTTTAATCGGATTGTGAATGGGGATGAAAAGTGGTCCCTCTATAACAATATTAAGCGGTGACATCAGTGGCTTAGCCGTGAAACAAAGCCTGAACCTCAGCCAAGGAATGGACCCCATCCAAAGAAAATTTTGCTAGGCATTTGGTGGGATATGCAAGGAATTATTCATTTTGAGCTTCTGCCAGATAACCAAACAATCACAGCTGAAGTCTACTGCCATCAACTCCAACGATTGAAGATGGCATTACAAGAAAAATGTCCTGCATTAATTAATCGCAGAGGTGTTCTATTCCACCAGGATAATGTGCACCCTCACACTGCTCAAATCACCATTGGCCAATTGGATGCATTTGGATGCATTATTCTCCGGACATTGCACCTTCAGACTACCATTTATTCAGAAGTCTGCAACACTACCTAGATGGACAAAAGTTGCAATCCAGGAACTCATTGTTACCCCACCTACCAGTTGCTCCAAAACCAAAGATGGTATTTAAATCAAACATTATCTCCAAAGCAAAATGATCTTTCAAAAGATAAGAAATTGAAAATTATTTAGTATTGATTGATTCAGTTTGGAAAAAATTATTGATATATAAAAAACATGAGAATGATGGCATTAAAAAATTTATTATTTCGTAGCAAATACAGGTGACCCTCAGTATACACGGGGGTTAGGTTCCTGAAAATGCATGTGTAAATGGAAACTGTACATACAGGAACTAATACCTTATGGTAAAAAATATAATCAATCCGTTGACCAACTGACCCCCTCCCTATGACCAACTATATTTCCTCATACATCACTAAAACACGTACAGAAACACCAAAACACATACTATACATACATAATATTATTACTGCAGTAACAAGAAAAAAACTTACAAAGAAAGGTAGGCAGATTGGGTGGAGTTGCTGTGGACGATGTTTATTGGTTAAAATTATTAGAGATGCATATATTTAGCATAACGATTAATTAAAATATTGGATAACATCCTTTATGTGATGTATAATTTGTAAATTTGCAAAATTGGTAATAGAATTCTCGCCACAATTAGATTCAATATTGGGGGATTGGTTAGGGCAATTGTATTGTAGATTGGCAACACTGGTAACTGGTGCGCTACTGACTGAGAGTGGTGGAGGGGTAGGGAGGGGAGGGGTAGAGCGACAGGCCACCATACACAGCTGTGTCGGCTTGGGAAACCATGTATGGACGAGATCCCCTCTCATGTATATGGGGGGGTGGGGAGCAATACCAAAACAGTGTATAGCTGAAACCGTGTATACAGAGGGTCACCTGTATACAAGTGAATCCAAGTTAGAGGTTTTTCATGAAGCACAGATAATGTGCTCTTTTATTACTATGGGTAAAACTAACTTAAAGTATAAGTTTAACATCAGTTTAAATTGCCTGAATTGGTCAAAATCATTAAAGGTCAGTGATTTAATGAATTAATAAATCACAACCAAATTAAGCATGATGATTCATCTGCCGCAGAGCTGTTTGTACTTGTGACCAGGGTTTATATACAGTTGTGAATAGTCAGTGTTGTTGATCTTAATGACTATTACTGGGGCTTTAGTGCAGAAAGTTGTGCTTCCAGAAAAGTAAATAAAAACTTGAGTTTACATTGCCTTTAGCTACTTGGTATTGCCAAAAGTTTGACACTTACCCAATATCAGTTCTACTTCCCAAACTCCCTTTCTAGATGAAAAACAGTACTGTTCTTTTAATCACAAATGCTAGGGCTAAAATTAACTGACTTATGCTTTGTGAACAAAATTAATATAGGTATACCCCACTTAGTGTTCAGGATGCATTCCTGAAAGTGTATTAAGTGAATCAGTGCTAAATGGGGTTGTTATATCATTATGTACATTGAGGTGCTTCCCCTGACAGCACTATTTCCAGGGTATGAGTGTTACATCAGGGTATTGGTAATAGTGCTAATAGTAATAAATGCATAATTTGTACATAAAAATAATTAATTATTATTAACATCCAAAATATTAATGAAAACATCAAATAACAGTCACTAGTGCATTCTCTTAGAGCTTGTGTAATGTTGATCACTGACTACACTGCATTTACAATTGTAAATGTGTGACAGTGTTAGTGATGCTGCCTTAGGCAAAGTGATGTCACAGGTTATGGACAAGGAATGTGGCTGGTGTAGCAGTTGAGCAATGTTGTGAGAGATGCTAAGCTGTTATGTACTGCTGTAATATATACACACTTCACTTATCAGCACTAAGTTTGGTATACCTGTATATCCATTAAAGTTTTATTTGGAAAAGAGGCACAAATACACACATACGGTAGTTTATGCTATTATAATGCCAGTGGTGGGCACCGTTAACCAAAAAGTTAACTTCGTTAACCGCTAATCCGTTAACCAAAAAGTTAACTTCGTTAACCGTTAATCCGTTAATTCGTTAAACATGTAACGGAAGTTACCGATAAACCGTTAACGTTAACTTTTATTATAAAAAAAATGAAAAACACAATATATATATAATTTAATTTTCCCTCTTCTTCTTGTTCTCCATTTTGTCCATGAGATGCATGTTGCCCTTCATGAAAATTAGCATATCAAAGTTTTCATCAGACAGGGATGATCTCTTGGCCCTCAGGATGTCCTTGCCCATAGAGAACAAACGCTCCACTGCAGCACTGGAGGGGATGGCAGAGATACTAGAGAGTAAACAGCCTCTGGCACCACACGCTCACATTTACTTCTCAACGCCATCTATTATCTCATAAAGAAACTAATTCACATTGGGACTTGAAAGTACCGGCAGGATCAACCGGGTAGAAAAATAATTATGGAGATTTTAAAGATGTAGTACCTAGAAGTACCGCCAGGACATAAAGGGTTAAGGTGAAAACGCTCCCATTGTAAGACATCAATTGACTTAATTTATGTCATCAAAGTGACATGAGAATTGAAATCTTACCTGATCAGTTTTATGGTTCTTGAAATGTATCAAGGAGACTACTAATAAGGTACTCACAGACATATTATAAATATACATGACTTACCTGACCGATTATTTTTAAATATTCACTAGCACAAACATGTTGCGCAAGAGACAGACTGCAAATGAAACGAATGTAGTTATTTGTTGTAATTGTTACATATATATTATTGAAAGTGCCTTAAAATGCTCGTGATATTTCTTGAAAGAAGTTGAAACATTCAACTCAAATGGCAAATCTTTCCGCCTGATTTTACAGTCGACCATGTTTTGCTCAAACCAATGCCATAAATAACTACCATATTTGGTAAGACACAAATTGTGGCGACGGAAACAAATATATCGCCTGATTTTGCACTGCGGAAATGGAAATTCGTTCATCACTATTAACAGTGGCGGATTAATTGCGTACCTGCTCAGCACTGAAAATAATAGAAACTTTTAAACATTTATTTATGAATTTTTTGGGTTAACGGACTTGAGTTAACGGAAGTTAAATGTAACGGAAGTTAATTAGTCTGATAATGATTTTCAAAGTTAACTTAAAAGTTAAATCGTTAACGAAAAAGTTAACTTCGTTAATTAACGATTAACGATTAACGGTTTGTGCCCAGCTTTGTATAATGCATACATGCCAACTATTCCATTTTCTCAGAATTTTCCGAATTTTTATTAGCAAATTCAGTGTTCCCATTTTTCATGATAAATTCCAATATTTTAAAATACTTATTTCATTCAAAATAAACCTTTAAAAAAAAAATTTACTCGAGCTGTACATATTGGTTTTCAGCAGGGATGGGAAACTGAATCAAATTGGAATTGATAAACTGATAAAACTGCTATTATTTTATGAACTGAAATCGATAAACTGATAAAACTGCTATTATTTTATGAACTGAAATCGATAAACTGATAAAACTGCTATTATTTTATGAACTGAAATTGAAAAAAAACTTGAACTGAAAGAAATTCTGACAACTAAAATTGAAATTTGAACTGAAATTGAAAAACAATCAAAACTGAAATGTGAATTTGAATAGATTAAAACTAACAGTTTTGTGTTTCAGTTTGAGGAGCATTTGGATTGCAAAAAAAAATATAAATGTGAATTATTTTCCTTTTTTTGTGACTTAACATTTGTATGGATTTAAAATAGCTATTTATCCTTTAATCTGAAGTAGAACAGGAGCGTGTGAGTACTCATTTGATCCAACTTCACACGAAAATGTGTGCAATGGATCCCAAACTACAAATAGTCAACATCTTTGACTAGCTTGGCATACAGTACATCAGAGAATGAGTTGGAAAGCATGCTTAGAGCTGCTGCAGAAATAAAGAAAAACTCAACCAGTGCTATGAATAGAAGCATCATTTTGGCTCTCTGAGATTTTAAGAATATTGAAAGAATTTCAGCAGACAGTAGCTTAATTGCTTCAAGGTAGAATGCAATGAAGATAAAGCATGAGGAGCTGTACAAATTGTCTTTAGTTGTGCATGCTGTTCCAATGGCACAAGTTAGTGTGGAATGATTTTTTTCTCTTTTCAGATTGATTTTAAGTCCTCAAAGAAAAAATTTGTTGCCCAAAAACATTGACATTATTTTAATTGTTTGCTCTAATTTTAACATGTGAGTTTACAAGGTATTTATATTTTGTATACAGGGTGTTTATAAAGTTCCTATCTATTTCAGTGAAAATGTAGCAAAAAGGGTAAAATTCAATAATATAATAGAAGGCATACATTTAATGAATACTTAAGCATTAATTCTAGATGAGCACCATCATTATCTCTACAGAGTTCAAATCTGTTAGCAGCATTGCAGGACATTTTGGAGCATGATGGGTTATTTTTGTAACTGCTGTTACAATACGAGCATGTAAATCTTGCAGGTCTGTAACCCTCATTTTATTGATAGATGTTTGATTTGATAAAGCTCCATGCAAAGAAATCCAAGGGCATTGGGTCAGGAAATCAACCTGCCCAGGGCCTGTTGCCTCCATGTCCAATCCACTGATTTGGAAATCATTCATTTAGGCACTCCTGAACAATGTTTGCATAATGACAAGGTGCCCCATCTTGTTGAAAAATGACGGTGTTTAAAATGCCATCTGAATGAAGCTGGGACATTTATGTGCTTGTATCGTAACAGCAGTTACAAAAATAACCCCTGTCATACTCCAAAATGTGTTCCACAATGCTGCTGACAGATTTGAACTCTGTAGAGATACTGGTGGTGTTCATGTAGAATCATATGCTTAAGTAATCATTAAATGTATGCCTTCTGTTACGTATATTGTTATTGAATTTTACCTTTTTTGCTACATTTTCACTGAAATAGATAGGGACTTTATAAACACTGTATAATAAACAGAGGTGCATTTAATTGTTTTATTCCCCTTTCTAATACTATTATTTATATATTTTATACATGTCGTGTGCTTTAAAATTTTAAAAGTGTACGAAATAATAAAACATTTCAAATTGAAAGTTTTTTGTTAAATAAAACTTCGTGAAAGAAATGAAGCGAATAAGTAGAAAAAAAAAAGATGTGTGTTTCTTGCTGATTCAGTTGGCTATAGATGCTTACATGTTTAATCATACAGACGTAAAGATAGTTACTAAAACAAATTCTCTCTCTGAAAAACAGAAATCGAATGCAAATACAAATATAAAATTAAATCTGAATTTGTCAATAGGGTACCCCCCAAAAAATAATATAAATAGTACAAATAAATTCTTAAAGAAATTTGAAAAAAAACTGGAATTGAAATTTAAATTGAATCAAACTGAAAAATATAAAACTTGAATAAAAAAAAAACTAAAAAAAAAATAAAGAACTTAAATCAAAACTGAAGTTGATATTTTTGCAAACTTAAACTAAAATAATAATAAACTGGACTTAAAAATTTATCAGTTTCCCATCCCTGCCTGGTTTTCAGTCTGTGTTTGTATATGATATATTCGCATTTTATTTTGGGAATAGTTAATTTGATGCACTAAAACAAGTAATTTTGTCACTAATTAGCAACTACTAAGAACATTATAAAAACACACACGAAAGGTAATGCTTGTGTATGCTATTCTGTACTATAATATATTGGTGGTTTTCAATAAAACTTTGAATCTTGAATCATACTAGTTTTTTTTTTCCTTGATTTCCTGGTTTTCCATACATCCATGTTGGCAACTCTGATAATGGCATAACTACACAGGTATATATGTTGCTAGCATGATTGTATTGATAGTAAACTAAATTCAGTGTTCTTGATGTAGAGGTGAAGATAATGAAATAAAAGCATTTCATTTTAACCAATTTAATGGTAACCAAATATATATGTAATATATACTAAGTCCATTTTTCTATTATGTAAATAGTTTGTAAAAAGTCCTCCTCTTACTCACACTTGCATGATGCAATTTATTATTCATTTTGAGATGTAATGGTTTTAGAATACTTAGAATTGTCTCTTCATTTCAGAATTTACGCAAGAACAGGTAGAGAAAGTTGGGGAACTGACAGAGAAGTATATAACAACCAGGCTGTACAAAGCACTGATCAGTGAAGTGAATGCTTTGTCAGAGGAGAGAGACTTGGCTATACAAAAGAGGTAGATTGATGTTTGTTCTCAAATATGAAAAGTAAAGGACCTGTTAGCCCAGTCTGTTTATTCTCTTAAATAATGCCAAACTGTAACGTTTGGTCTGAGATTATTTTCATTAGGGTTTTGTTCATCAACATGGTTGTCTCATTTAGGTAGGTAGTAACATTACCGTACTTAAAAAAATATAAAGTTAGAAGTAGTGAGAAACATGTATAGCTATTAATTATTTATAGTAGTGATCCAGTTATGTTTGACTCTCTAAGCTATTAATTATTATTAATATAAAGTATGTCCCCTTGAATTATTGTTAATGTTCTTAAATTTTTTTTTGGAAGTAAAGAAAGCCATCTTAATATTTTTCTTTTATTCCTTTCTCTTGAAAGAATTCGAACTCTGAATTGGGTGAGCACATCTCACCTATTGTGTAAAGTGGATGAAAGTAACTCTGAAGTGAGGGCTGTTATGGATCAAATTATATCAGGTGAGTAATGAAATTCTTCATTATTCCAAGTTAGGATCTTGAGAAAGGTTGGTATGCCAATTTTACCCCATGTTGCGGAACATGAAACTCAGTCATATAGTTTGTCTTGGTGTTCTTTCTTGTTAAACAATTATTATCCTGACAGCAGTTACTTTTCTACTTGTTCTTGTTTTGCCAAAATTATTTATTGTAAACCTTTATAAGCTTATTCACACAAAGTACTCTATAACAGTGCAAATATATAATATATACAGGGTAATTCAGCAAAGAGTATATTAAATTGGAGGATGAAATCCTTGGATAATTCAAAACCACAATGTCTCTGTGGTAAAATGTCAGATTCTGCATAGTTTCCATGTTACAATACATTTAAGATGTATTAATGAGAGTGAATATGAAGTGAAACCCCCATAGGTTTTTGTAATCATTTATTCACAGATCTCTACAGTGTGACCCCTCTCTGTTACAACCTAAAGGAAGTGTTCAAAGTTGCCCCCTTCTGCCTCAATGCAGGCCTCAATTTGCTCGTACCTGTCACGAACACATGGCCATAATTCCTCTCTTGTTTGACCTCCATAGGGAGGGGGAGGAGGAGGGGAGGTAATGTGGACTGGCTGGTGTGTGCCCCAGACCACTCCCATTGTTGCCACAGGATGGGGTGGACCCATATCACCATCCACTGTGTGGGAGGATACGTTGTATTACAGGTTTTTACTGATTTAATTGCCAAATTTGTAGATCATACAATTATTCCTGAATTGGCTATTGTTTATATGTTATGCCAATCTGTACTGAAGTGGTAAGGTAATGTTGTGGTATTTCCTAACATCGTAACTGCACCTCGTAATTGTATCTATCACTATCTGTTATCTTACTTCTGTAGGTCACAGTCAGGTGCTGTATCAGAGTGCACTACAACATGGAGCAGTACACAGATGGTGAATATGCTGATATGCACCTCCTTGTGTTAGGGGCAGCAGGTGGAAATGCTGCACAGGCTGTATGACTGTATGAAGAATGGTATCCAAACCAAAGGCTGCCAAACCCCTGAACATTCATCGCTCTTGATTGGAGGCTGAGGGAAAGGGGATCTTTCCGTTGATTTACAGCAGATATTGGAGGACATAACTGACACAGGAACACCACAGATGAGCACATTCTGAACCTGGTAGAAGATGATCCGTCTACTAGTACTTACATGAACAGTTGGAGCTATTGTGCATGTGCTACAGTCAGCAAGTTTGGAGGTGCCTGCATCCTGACAACTATCCATGATGGATTGAATTCTGTCAGTGGTTTTTATGACACCATGCTGTTGATCCTTGGTTCACTGGTAATGTTTTACTCACAGATGAGGCAACATTCGCAAGAGATGGTACTTTGAACACTCACAACATGCATACATGGGTGGAGGATAACCCTCACTCAACAGTACGTAGAGCACACCAAGTGAGGTTCTCAATAAATGTATGGGCTGTCATTATTGGAGATAACATTATCGGCCCTTATCTGCTACCACAGTGGCTGACAGGCATTTCCTTGAGGAGACACTGCCAGTGCTACTTGAAGATGTGCACTGCAAGTACGATGTCGCATGTGGTTCATGCATGATGGTGCACCTGCCCATTTTGCCTGAGCATCAAGGGAATATCTGGATACAAAATGATTACAAAAACCTACTGGGGTTTCACTTCATATTCACTCTCATTAATACAACATCTTAAATGTATTGTAACATGGAAACTATAGCAGAAACTGACATTTTACCATAGAGACATTGTGGTTTAGAATTATCCAAGGATTTCATCTCCAATTTAATGTACTCTTTGCTGAATCACCCTCAGTATATATATATATATATATATATATATATATATATATATATATATATATATATATATATATATATATATATATATATATATATCGTAAAGAACGACGCTTGTATAGGAGATATTCCGCGCAAGACGAGAGAGAGAGAACGAAACAAATGAAAAAATGAGGTAACCACCCGGGAATCAAACCTGGGATCTTCCGATTGCCGGTCAGATGCGATACCATTACACGATGGGCCTCACTCTTCCAAATGCCGTAATTCTTCTACATACTCGCAGAAACCAATGCCCCAAGGGGGCACCTCCCGCATGCCGTAACATTATATACATTCAACTGCAAAGAACACGCAGTATAAATAACGTAAAGAACGACGCTTGTATAGGAATATCTCCTATACAAGCGTCGTTCTTTACGTTATTTATACTGCGTGTTCTTTGCAGTTGATATATATATATATATATATATATATATATATATATATATATATATATATATATATATATATATATATATATATATCCCCGCAAGGGGGTTCTAAGGTCGTGCTCTTGAGTGCTCTTTGTGCTCATTTGTACGTGCTTGTTCCTGGTGGTTTCACGTGCGCGCCTTCCCGGCTGTAGCACCCAATGATGATGGGGCTCGACCCTGCAGTCCTTGTCATCCTTTGGTCTTTTTCCACTTTGACTGTCCCCTCCACCCTTTCTTTTTCCTCTGTCTTTCCTCTCACTTTTTCTTTGTTTTTCCGCCGAGATATGCCCTTTTAAATAGAGGCGAATTGGTTCTTCCCGAACTTTAAAAAAAAAAAATATATATATATAGTGGAATGTTGGCACAATAATAATAATGTTAAGTAGTTAATGATTATTGATTACTTGAGGCTGAGGTCAACATGGGCTTTTGCAGACCAAATAATGTTACTAATTAGGTTGATTGAAAGAATGAGTTTTATGTTTGAATACAAGTTCAGTTGAAATGAAATGTGCACTTGATTAATGACTTCAATATTAATAACATGCCAGGTAATGAAAAGCTTCATATAAAATTAGGTGAATGACACCAGGCCTGTGACAAAGGTTTTTTTTTTATGCAGGAAGGGGGGGGGGCAAGGGCAAATGCCCACAAAAGCACCCTCCCTTCATAGAAGGAAGTCTGAGGTTTTTGAGATGCTTAGACACTGCATTTGAAAGATGGGAGGTCATAGGAGGAAAGATGGATTGAGGAAGATTGTTCCAGAATTGACTGGTTTAGTAGATGAAAGATTGAAAATTATACTGATGAACCCTTGCGTTAGAGAGTTGGACAGAAAAGGAATGAGAGAGTTTTGAAAGTCTGGTGCTGTGTGCTCTCCCTAAAGGAGGAGGCATACAGTTAGAGAGTTGAGAAGAGCAATGTCCATTACAATAGTGATAGTAAAGAGATAGTGAGGCAACATTGTGGCAAAGAGAGAGTGATTGAAGACAATCAGTAAGAGGCGGGGAATTGATGAGATGAAAAGCCTTTGATTCTACCCACTCAAGTATGGATGTGTGGGTTGAGCCACCCCACACGTGAGAAGCATACTCCATACAGGGGCAAACAAGGCCCTGTATAGAGACAGCAACCAAGTGGGGGTGATGAAACTGCGGAGGTGGTACAGCACACCTAACCTCTTAGAAGCTGATAATTAAAACCCACTCTAATAGACAGAGTTTATTTCCAAAACAGTTTCGATGCCCACTGGCATCCTCTTTGGGTGGATTCAGAAAAATGAATGAACCAAAAACAAGAGGGAAAACAGTCCAGGGACCATTAAGAAATTTGCACCTAGGTTAGATCCCATTCTCCTGACACTGGAAGGGCATTTTTATTAAAGGGACATGCTTATAAGTACATTCACACAAATTTAAAACTATCTTCTTCTTCTATACATACAGATTCTAATATTTTGACATAATTACTGCATTTACGTTTTTTAACATTTATTATTATTACCTTTACACTAATTATTACATTTATTTTATTACTTTTATTATTACATTTATTGCATTTATATTTATTTCCACATTTATTACTTCCATTATTGCATTTACATTTACGTTTATTATTCCATTTACATTTTACCAAAAAAAAAATAAATGAATGAAAAGCGAGTAAGGAAACAATCCAGAGACCTTTTTAAGGAATTCACACTTAGGTTAGAACCTGTTCACCTGACGCTGTAAGGGATTTTTTGACCAAGAATCTCATTAAACGGTCCAACTTATAAGTACCTTTGCACAAATTAAAATTATCTTTTTCTATACATACAGATTCTATTATTTTTATTTTGACATAATTATTACATTTATTACATTACTTTAGTAAGATCACAAGAAAAGGAAATGCCAATAATGTTAAGAGAAGAGGAAGGATTCAGTTGTGTGTTGTTGAAGGTAAGAGTGTTATGGGAAAACTAGAGAACCCACATGGATTTGACTCTGGAAGCAGTTCTTCCAATGTTAGGAATCCAATTCTACTGGCCAGCCACAAAGTACATGCAAAGTGAGTAGACTGGAAGGCAGGAGATGAAGCTGTACTGAAAGAGCTTTTCCCAAGCAGTGCACTGGACATCAAGTGAGCAAGGTCCATTCACAAAAATGTCAGACAGGAAAAGCAGGACCACCACAGTGCATTCAAGCAATGGAAAGCAAACAGTATATGCTGGAATGTTAAGGAGTGGGTGCAAGAAAAAGGTGTTCAGGCAGAAAAGGAAGAGAAAGGACTTCAGGATGAACAGGAATAAAAAACACAGTACAGGCAAGACCTACGCTATTGAAAATTAATTCAAGGATTTTCCTGACTTTACATTGTTACCAAATTTAGTAAACCTTATTCCAGTGTACGACTTTTTATCTAGTCTTATTCCCTGTGATGATCAAATGTGGAACTGATCTTCCCATCATGTACCATGACTGATATTTAATGATTTATAGAAAGCAAACTAGATATTTAGGTTTTACAATTTTTTTTATAACCTGATTTACAAAGCTGGGCACAAACCGTTAATCCGTTAATCGTTAATTAACGAAGCTAACTTTTTCATTAACGATTTAACTTTTAAGTTAACTTTGAAAATCATTATTGGACTAATTAACTTCCGTTACATTTAACTTCCGTTAACTCAAGTCTGTTAACCCAAAAAATTCATAAATAAACGTTTAAAAGTTTCTATTATTTTCAGTGCTGAGCAGGTGCGCAATTAATCCACCACTGTTAATAGTGATGAACGAATTTCCATTTCCGCAGTGCAAAATCAGGCGATATATTTGTTTCCGTCGCCACAATTTGTGTCTTACCAAATATGGTAGTTATTTATGGCATTGGTTTGAGCAAAACATGGTTGACTGTAAAATCAGGTGGAAAGATTTGCCATTTGAGTTGAATGTTTCAACTTCTTTCAAGAAATATCACGAGCATTTTAAGGCACTTTCAATAATATATATGTAACAATTACAACAAATAACTACATTCGTTTCATTTGCAGTCTGTCTGTTGCGCAACATGTTTGTGCTAGTGAATATTTAAAAATAATCGTTGTCAAGTAAGTCATGTATATTTATAATATGTCTGTGAGTACCTTATTAGTAGTCTCCTTGATACATTTCAAGAACCATAAAACTGATCAGGTAAGATTTCAATTCTCATGTCACTTTGATGACATAAATTAAGTCAATTGATGTCTTACAATGGGAGCGTTTTCACCTCATCTGGTTGGACAAGTATGACAACACCAAGGTCGCCAGGGTGAGGAAAAGCATGGAGGGTACAGTCGAGGAGGCCATGAAGCAGCAGTCCAACGAAGTGGGCAGCAACAGTGGAGGCAGCAACAATGAGGAGGAGGAGGAGGAGGATGACTTCTTCAGTGCTGTCATCCAGACAAAAGAGAGCAGCAGAAGCCACAGGTCGCTCAAGGGCAAGGCCCAGAACTTGGTCAAGACCTGGCTGGAGACCAACTCCAAGGACTTGCTGACAGATGCTGCCTTCTTGGGTGAGCAAGTGTTGGTGGACTTGTTCATCAAGTTCAACACAGCAATCCCCTCCAGTGCTGCAGTGGAGCGTTTGTTCTCTATGGGCAAGGACATCCTGAGGGCCAAGAGATCATCCCTGTCTGATGAAAACTTTGATATGCTAATTTTCATGAAGGGCAACATGCATCTCATGGACAAAATGGAGAACGAGAAGAAGAGGGAAAATTAAATTATATATATATATTGTGTTTTTCATTTTTTTTATAATAAAAGTTAACGTTAACGGTTTATCGGTAACTTCCGTTACATGTTTAACGGTTAATGAAGTTAACATTTTGGTTAACGGATTAGCAGTTAACGAAGTTAACTTTTTGGTTAATGGATTAGCAGTTAACGAAGTTAACTTTTTGGTTAACGGTGCCCACCACTGCTGATTTAATAGAACAACTTGAAACCTTTCATTTCTGGACTTGAACAAAAAACCTGAACAGTAATTATTTACAATTTCTTCTGGAGGTTCTAGACAATAAGAAACTTTAATCTTAACTGATGATGGGGTTAGTAAGGTTAGTTATGATAATGAGCATAAAGATGATTTATGTACAAAACACTAGAATTCTAAATAACTTTATCTTAAACTTAGGAGGGTCTTAACTTTCTAGATTTTGACTGCATTGTATTCACTGAAATTCTTCACTTGTTTAGTTCTTAATTTATTTGGACAAGACAACATGTACAGCCACTTAATGAATTCATATGCAATAGCTTAATTAAAGGTTTATAAGCCAAAGCTGCAAGAAAAGGGTACACACTTGCAATGCTTCAAGTAATTTGGAAGCACATGCACAGTACTGGATTGTCTTCCTTGAAGGAGCACTAAGTTTTGGATCCTTAGTGCTAAACTTCAAAACGCACCTTCTGGCTTCATTACTGGACTATAATCTCACCTTTTCTCAAGTTCAACAGGAACTACTAGTGCTAAATACTGGACTAGGTTTTAACACTAGCTCCAGAGCTGTTTCTAGCAAAATGCCCTATTAAAATGATTCAAGTACTTTTGCATGAATTACAGTATCTGCCTATGCTTGACTAGATTGGTTTAATATCAGTTGTCCCAGACACCTGAGTTTGTGAGGAAAAGATGAGGAGGTGTTCAACAGATTGAAAATTTGAGAAAAAGCCATGACTGTTGCAGAATTTTAAGAAAAGTTGGCCTCTGTCTAATTCACTTTTCTCAAACTTCTGCAACATTTGTGGCCTTTTCTCAAACTTTTAATTTGTTGAACACCACCTCTTCTCTAAACCTCCTTATCTTTTCCTCACTGAAAAAGTCAGGTGTCTGGGATGACTGACAGGAACTCCTTTTCTGTACCCTCTTACTTTCTCTATACTCAATTTCACTCCAAAGGTGGATGTTGCATATATGTACGCAATGACCTAACTTGTTCTCATATTCCAAAACTTGAATCTTCTGAATTCTATACCTTCTGGTTATGGCTTACATGCCAATCTCAAACTAAATACATCTGTGCTGTTTACCTTCCCCTAATTCTATTGACTATCTAAAGTTCTGTGATGACCTCACTTCCAAAATGCAATACTTTCTACCCCACTCTCTCCCTTTGCTGAAATCTCCATTTTAGGAGATTTCAATGTTCACCACCACCTTTGGCTTTCCACCCATTTTGCTAACATATCTGGTGAACTAGCTTATAATAGGGATGCACCAGAACTTAATTTTTTGCAGTTCTGGTCCTGGATGGAATTTTTTAAAAATAACTGGCCAGAACTGGAACTTTTTCATTTTGGCCTTAACATATTTCAAATTCATGACATTTCTTTGAATTTATTACAAATTACTCCATTTTTCAGACCTTTATATATTTATTTATTTATTATATCGCGCGTATACCAAAAAAGTAAATAAAATCAAAGTGAATTAATATATCCAGCATTTGTTTTTGTATTTTGTCCCCCCCAGTCTCTTTGTGAGGAAAGTTTTGTTTTTTGAAGTGCCCGCAAATATCCCCCCATTATCCCCTGCAGCCACAGTCGAGAGGACCAATTAGTGAGAAGTATACAGCATGCCACATCCCCTACCCTGGAGTAACGGAAAATTCTTTCCCTCACACAGCTTGAGTCATCCCCCACCCAATACCTCCCATAATACCCCCTTTTTGAGTCACTTCACCAACATGGAAATTAATGCATACCTGCAACTCTGTGGTATCTGTAAAGCTGCAACAGATGAGACAGAGGCGATGAGGTGCGATTTTTGTCAGCTACTTTTTGATTTTAAGTGCCTAGAATGGGGAGATGAAAAAATCTCCCTTATAACGAATGCAAAGCAGTTTAATGGGATAAAATTTTTCTGCGAGAACTGCTTGACTGAATTAAACTCTTTTACGGTATTTAAAGCAGAAAGAGACTACGAGAAGAGAATGAAAGAGGAAAGTGGAAACAAAGAACAGTGGAAAATGGAAGAAACGGAGAAAGGTGAAATAGAAAGAATTCAAATACCATCACAAAATGAGGCTGAAAACACACAGGCGACAAAGAGTGTAAAGACAACACACAGCATAAGGGCAACGAAGGACACAAACACAACTAGCACAAATAGGACAAGACAAGAGGGCAGTCAAGTAAACGAAGTAAAACTGTCCCCCAATAAGGAGCAAAAAACAAAAGCCAAGAGTAAATATGGGGAAGGAATTATATGCAGGTATTATATAAAAGATAATAAAAGATAATTGCAGATTTAAAAGAGGACAATGTATATATGAACATCCCCCAATATGCAATTTCTTCTATAATAATGGTCATTGTAAATTTGGAAATGGATGTAAATTCTACCACCCAGACATTTGCAGAACTTACGCAAAATATGGAACCTGCAAATTCGGGAATAAATGCTACTATCAACATCTCCCGACGGTCTCAATGAACAAAGGAAAAAGTTTAAATGACAATAGGAACAACAATAGGAACACAATAAGCGAACAAGAACATTTTTTCAACATCTCAGACACCTTACGAATGCTAAATGTCATCCACATGCAGTTGACACAGCTGGAAACCCCCGAGCCAAATCGCTACCGAGCAAGAAGCTACCAATACAAGTAGGAGGAAATGGATCTCTTTCAGAGGATCATAGAGCAACGAATCAAGCGATATCGAAGGAAAATGAACTTGAAATGCACAAGGGGCAACGAAAAACAGAGAACATAAAAATTGTCCTGGCTAATATTCAAGGAATAAGACCAAACCAATCACTCAATAAGGTTTCGTACCTGAAAGGATTTATGGATGAAACAAGGGCGGACATCGCATGCCTCACAGAAACTCATCTTAACCCTTTTGCTGCGGTGATCGACATTTGTCACCCAAATAGAGTTAACCATTCAGTGCGACAATCGACTAAAGTCCACACTGCTAAAATAATTTTTCCTTTCAGTGCTACAATCGACAATAGTCTCACGACTCAGATTTGAGTCATTTTTTTTTGTTTGCTCGGAGTATATACGTCAGTGCTTGCTAGATTTGAGGCAGTATGCAGCTGTCATTGTGAGCGAAGATTCGCTGTAAGTTCGCATTCATGTTTTTCTATTATGTCATTTTTATTTTATTATAATGAATACTTATTGCATTTTACATTTTATATATATTTTTACATGTTCATATCATACTTATATAGTTTTATATTATGCTTTCCAATTGTTAACATTTACTTTATAAACTATTTCACTTCATGTACAAAGCAGGCACGTTAGCCTAGCTCTGAAATGAGTCCTATTATAACGAGTTTGAAGAAGCTTTTATATAATTTACGATTATATATTATAAACTTTGACCATTCCCAAACTATTTTCAATAATCATTTTGAGTAACTACTGCATTCATATTACAGATTTATACCCCAGCATGATGAAAAAGCAAAGCCTTTCAAATGAAATGATTCAAGCATTGATTTCTGCTACTGACTCAGATAGTTCCTCTACAGACGGAGAGGATGAAGAAGTAGAACAATCAAATTCTTCAAATGAGAATTCTGAAGAGGATGAACTTACTGATATAGATGCTGGTGAGGAGGTAGGAGGCCCACTAAAATGGAAAAAAATTAATGTAAGGAAGGAAAAAAAGGTGATCTGCCAACCACATGGATAAACTATAATAAATCACTTATTGCTACCTCCTGGCAAGATACAGGAAAGGTGAACATGATTTCAAATGTAGGCAACACAGGAATATCTCCAGTTGAAGTGAATTCAAAGATAGGAAAGAAAGTGGTTCATAAACCTACTATCCAACAAGCTTATAATCAATTCATGGGGGGAGTAGATAAATTCGATCAACTGTGTTCTACGTATCCTTTCAAGAGAAAATCAAAGAAATGGTACCAAACTATATGGCATTTTATAGTTGAAGTAGCTTTGGTAAACAGCAATATCTGTTATAATATTCAAAACCCCAATGACAAAATGTTGCCTCAAAAATTCAGAGAAGTAGTAAATGGTATGCTAGAAGGTTATGCCACTTGCGGCAATCCAAATAAAAGGAAAAAGGAAGGTGAGGACACACCAATGGCAAATAGGTTAGTTGAGAGGCATTTTCCAGTATGCAATGAAGACAAAAAAATGAAGCCGAACTGTGTTGTTTGCAGTATACTTCCAAGTAAATGTAGCAAAAAAGGAAAGGGAGAGTGTAAAAGAAAACAAACCTCATATGTTTGCAACAAATGCCCTCGAACACCAGCATTATGTGTTGTCCCTTGTTTTGAAATTTTTCACACAGAAAGTATACAAAAAGGTATGCAGCTGTTCTGAAACAAATAACTAGGTCAGAAAAAGGGTGTGACTAAAGTCGCTCACTGCAGTGATGCTGTTGAAAATTGTAATACAGTCGACAATAGTCGACTTCCGCATTTAAGAATTAAAAAGTAATTAATTATTTTTAAATTTTTTAATATTTTTATTTTACTTTTCAAATGCTATGTAAGTTTATAATTGCAAAAATGTAATAAAATGTTTGAATTTCATATTTTATTTTTTTACCATCAAAACTGCACTGTTAGGAGTAAGTTATTTCCAAACTGCGACGCAGCAAAAGGGTTAAAGATTGCCAAGGAAATTGTGAAAACTGCGAACATTGTATTGATAAGAAAGAGAGAAATATAGAGGGCTTCAACTTAGTAAGAGCAGATAGAATGACGAGATGGAAAGGTGGCTGTGCTATATATGTACAGGAAGGTCATATGACAGAGACGATAATAAGTAAATCAAGGGTCATTCTCTGTCAGATCAACCAGTGCCTAACACCCTCATCTCTCAGATTTTGCTGAAATTTGGTTTATAGGGAGTTTGTGGGCCCTGAATCCATTTCTGAAATTATAAGGTCAATCCGACCAACGGTTCAAGAGATATGACCTCGGGAAATTTGAGGTCACTTGCGAGGTCACTAACATTTGGCGACCCATAACTTGGGTAATAATGGTCACAATTATATAAAAGTATATATATTTAGAATCAGAAAACGACAAGGAATCCAAATATGCAAGTTTTAGAACTCTAGGTTGAAAAATAAAAAAGTTACACTGTAACCAAAATTTGAGGTCACGATTTGACCTCTGGGGTATCAAATGAGAATTTTTTTTTTAAATGTAAAAAATGAAGGCATAGGCATTGGCTATTAGAATCAGCAAAAAAAAGTTTGTTTATGTTAGTATTTTTCATGTAACTAACATATAAGTGAACACCATATTCATAAGTTGTGCGTCAATTCTACCTATTTTTTCACACTTAAGCTCATAATTTGACCTATAGAAATTAAAATTACATTTTTTTATAGATATAAAAACAAAGGCAAAAAATGTAAAATTGTATTTCACTGCTAATCTACACTGGCAATAATAGTTATAATAGTGAAAGGGGAAGACCTACTTAGAGGATTCATGTGCTAGCCTAATACAATTTTTGCATGCTCGATGCTCTCATCAATTTCTTTTTGTGGAAAAATGTATTGAATTCTGCTGCCTCCTCTTAGGGTAGGACAACTCATTACAGTTAATATATGATGTCCTGGCACTGCACATGAATCCTTGTTTGATGGATAATAATATGCACTTGATCCTGATGACCCAGAGGGATGTAGAAAGTTCACAGTGAAATCATCAAACTCTTCACAATATTCCTCCACAATTCCATACCAAACTTGCATGTCATAAATGCAGCCAACATACTCTCCTGGTTTGACACATTTTAGGTTACCAAGCATTGCAGGTTCATTAGTAAAATGACTTTTCCTTATTCTTTTCTTTTCTCTAATGCCACTTGAAATGGGATACACCATCAGTTCTTCCTTGTTTAGGGGAACAAATCTATGATATTTCTGAGTTCCAGGAATAGCCCTACTATCCTTGAATCGATGTTCCAACCATTCTTCTGCATCTTTCAAATCAGCTGTAGTTACAAAGAAAAAATTTATCTTCTTGCTCAAGTTTTCTTCACAAAACTGAAACATGTGTTCTGGTGTAAGAATTTGCCTCTCTCTAGTTCTCTGCAAACTGGCACGAGCAGTAGCTCTTTTCACTGTTCCTCCAATCCCATCACATGCATTTTTGCCATGGGATGTAGCAAAGAAGTGCCATTCACAAGACAGACCAAAATCCTCTTCATGGTAACAGAGATTTGTGAAGTTGTATCTGTTCTTATATTGGCCAGCACATCCATCTGAGAAATAGTGCACCTTCTTCAATTGTGGGCATCTGAATTTAACATATGTCATAAGCTTCAATATGAATGAGTAAACCATTATAGTGTTGTGTCTTAGTGATGCAGATAAGAAACAGACACTAAAATGGCTAAGTTCCTGGTCTGCAGATGATCTATAATAGATGACAAAAGGGTGAACTGTACACTGTGAATTGTCCCAGTGAAACCCTTGGGCAGCATCCTGGACAATGAAAGAATAATTCTCAGAGAAATCACCTACTGTAACTACCTCGCTCTGAGGTGGTAGTGTTTCTTTCAACTGCTTGAAGTACTGTGATTGTTGCTGAGCAACAAAGTGATGACGAACCATGCGGGATATTTTCATGCTTAGGGATGATAAGTATTCATGAAGTGGCTCCACCTTATCAACCATTGTACAACGGTCAACAGTCACCCATTGCTTGTAAGATATTTCATTTGGAGCTGATTTCACACTGTCAAGTAACTCAAGAAAATCCAGGACACCCTCTTCTCTTGGGCAATCATTGCAAAGTTGCATCATGCAAGTCTCTCTTTCTGTACTGCAGACACTGTAATCCATAAGATCCTTGTATGAAAGACCTCTTTCTCCCAATGCAGCCAGCTGCAATTTTGGATTTTGATGGTATGTGCAGACACAGACAGAATGAGTCCCACCACTACCGGCAAGCACACAATATGATGGCCGTAATTTTGCAAATGTGGAAAATCCTATTTTGGGATTCTTTTCATCATTTTTATATAGTTCAAACATCTCTCTTAAATTCCCGAGGACCAATCGTTTTTGCACCTTCATTGCACCTTCAGCACTGATAACTTTCACGCAATCCTTTTGGCCAGGACACATACGACTAACCTCTTCTGACTCATAGAATCTTCTAACTATATCTTTGTGTTCTTCAGATATCACTTTTCCTTTGCTCATTAGTGGAATCTTCGGAAGGATTCCATGTTCTGATTTAAGTGAACGGCTTCTTTTCACCATGTATATTGTAGTTTGAAAGAAACTAGCTGTTTTTTCAATTGTGTATGGTGAGAGTGTCAATATTTGTAGTTTGTGATGGTGACATTTGCTCTCCAGGAATGACTGTTTCAATTCATTCATTAATTTGTCTAGATGTTTTTCAGATTTAGTTTCAGGTTTTGAAGTATCACTTACCTCCTCGGTAATTTGAACACCATAACTGAGTTCTAGCCTCTCCTTCAGGTGTTTCTGAGCAGATGATAGCTTACCACGAGACTTGCGCTTTTTCTGGCTTAATGACAGCCCTTCTGAAAAGAACAGAAAAAAAGGTTTCACACTCCTGAATATTAGTAATTAAATATTAATTATAGTACCTTAAATGCTATATAATTGGCTATATAGTAGATCAAACAGACCTTGTAGTAAAGTATAAGTTATTATATTAATTTATTACTTACTTTTTTTAACTGGTGTTTGGTCCAGAAATGCTAGAACTGGTTCAACTGAAGTTGAAGCATTTTCTTTATCAAGCAATCACTGTCATTGTCCAGATCTTGAATTGAAGAGATGTTACTCAAGCCACTGATAGTAGATGATTCATTTGAATCCTGCTCAGACTCGTTGTTTTCAGTGGTACTAAGTATAGTGGGGTTTTTCATTATCAGTGTCCAGCAGTTCACACACAACAATGAGTCTTTTTTCACTCTTCCAGCACATTTTTCAACAAGTACATCAGTCACTTTTCTAAGATTGATTGTTATGCGTTTCTTGTGTTTTTGAATAGGGTCCTGGCAGTATTTCAAGTGCCGAACCATTGTATTTTGATCTGTAAAGATATAGGATTTACAATTAGGTAATATATATTTTTTATAGAAAATATAGCTATACACACTTAATATTTTAGGCCTTGATAGTCTCTGAGGCTCATTAAAACACCATACCCACCAGCCACCCACAGTGCTGGCTGGAACTGTACTAACCTGTAGACAAGGAATTTTGCAACTATCTGTGTTGATTCTGCACTTAGACAAGTAGCAACATGTTTCAACAGGTTTGTTTAGGCTACATGTGAGCTTAGTCTTCCCCTTTCACTATTACAACTATTATTGCCAGTGTAGATTAGTAGTGAAATACAATTTTTATTAAATTCTTGGAGCTTGAGGTCAAATTGATAGCTAAGATATAAAAATTCCTTGAAATGACAAGCAATTTATAAATATGGTGTTCACTTATAAGTTAGTTACATGAAAAGTACCAACATAAACAAACTTTTTATGATTGTTTCTATTAGTCAAGAACTCTGACTTTGTTTTTTATATCTATAAAAAATGTAATTTTAATTTCTATAGGTCAAATTATGAGCTTAAGTGTGAAAAAATAGGTAGAATTGACGCACAACTTATGAATATGGTGTTCACTTATATGTTAGTTACATGAAAAATACTAACATAAACAAACTTTTTTTTGCTGATTCTAATAGCCAATGCCTATGCCTTCATTTTTTACATTTAAAAAAAAAATTCTCATTTGATACCCCAGAGGTCAAATCGTGACCTCAAATTTTGGTTACAGTGTAACTTTTTTTTTTTTTAACCTAGAGTTCTAAAACTTGCATATTTGGATTCCTTGTCATTTTCTGATTCTAAATATATATACTTTTATATAATTATGACAATTATTACCCAAGTTATGGCTCGCCAAATGTTAGTAACCTCGCGAGTGACCTCAAATTGCCCGAGGTCATATCTCTTGAACCGTTGGTCGGATTGACCTTATAATTTCAGAAATGGATTCAGGGCTCACAAACTCCCTATAAACCAAATTTCAGCAAAATATGAGAGATGAGGGTGTTAATTTCAATTTTTTTTGGTTGATCTGACAGAGAATGACCCTCAAACAGCTATGTGGAACTCCTAGCAGTGAAAATAGAAAAACTAAACTTGATAGTAATAGTCATCTATAGACCTCCAAGCACCCCAACTGAAAAATTCTCGGAGGCCATTGATGACATTAGAAAGCTAATAAAGGCCATAAACCCTCCATCCCCCAATATAATGATCTGCGGAGACTTTAACTTTCCATTTATAAAATACAAAAAGGTGAATAGGAATATATATATTCACCAGGACAAGGGGGGCACAAGAGAAGATCAGGAACAAGCAAAAATGTTGATGGCTTTCGAGAATAAAACAACTGAAGAAATGCTAACAACCTTGGAGGAAAAAATGCTGAGAATTTTAGAAAAATATGCTCCGAAATCACAGCCAAAAGGAAAGAGTTGCTGGCTAGAAAGGCAAAAGAGAAGACTATTCCGCAAGAGAAAGAGAGTGGAGGCGAAGTTAGGTAACTGCGGAGATAATGACAGGAAAGCAATAAAAGAAAAACTGGAGGGTATCAATAGGGAAATACAAGCCCTGATTAAGGACCATACAGAGAGGGAAGAGGAAAAGGCGGTAGAAGCAATAAAGGAAAATCCAAAATACTTAAATATAGCTATGCAAAAAGGAAAATAAAAACGTGCGCTGCTATTGAGCCCTTAAGGACGGGAAATAATGAACTAACTGACGATCCAAAAGAAATATCTGATACATTGAGAGCTAAATATGAATCAGTTTTCAGTACTCCAAAAAGTGACAAAGAAATACCTGACATAAATGCATTCTTTGAAGAGGAATTGCAAGGAGAGTATATAACAGACTTTGAGTTTACACCAGAAGATGTAGCGAGAGCTATAGGACAAATGAAACTACATTCAGCTGCAGGTCCGGACAATTGGAACGCATTATTGATTAAAAACTGTAAAAATGAAATAGCTACACCTTTATACTGGATATGGAGAAGATTCCTAGACACGGGGGAAATACTGAGCATCTTGAAAAGAGCAAATATTGTCCCTATATATAAAGGAGGGGACAGATCTCAAGCAAAGAACTATAGACGAGTGTCATTGATGTCCCACCTCACCAAAGTATTTGAACGAATAGTTAGAGAGAAAATTTATGATTTCCTGGAGACACGGAAAAGATTCAATGAAAATCAGTATGGATTCCGATCAGGTAGATCATGCCTATCGCAACTAATAGAGCACTACAACAATATCCTAGATGCATTGGAAGGCAATGACAACTACGATGTTATATACACAGATTTTGCTAAAGCTTTCGATAAATGTGACCATGGTATAATAGCACATAAAATTAAAGACATGGGAATAACAGGCAAAGTGGGAAAATGGATCTACAACTTCCTTAGTGATCATCTGCAGGTCATCAAAATTCAAGGTATATCATCATCAGAATCGGAAGTATGCAGCTCAGTACCACAAGGGACAGTACTGGCCCCACTCCTGTTCATTATCATGCTAACAGACATAGACAGCGGAGTAAACAGCAATAGTATAGTAACATCCTTTGCAGACGATACAAAAATCAGCAGAAAAATCAGTGATGTACATGATGTGGAGGCCTTGCAGAGGGACGCAAACAAAATACAGTATTCCCTCGAATATCGCGCGGGTTACGTTCCAGAACCCCCCGCGATAGGTGAAAATCCGCGAAGTAGAAACGATATGTTTATTACGTATTTTACGCCTTTATAAACCCTCCCCGCACTCTTATAAACCTTTCCCACGCTCTTATAAACACTTTCTACACTCGGAGTATGAAAGAGAGTAACAGTATTTTAAAAAGAAAACATTTGTATATACAGTATTTTTTAATAATTTTACCAACATTAAAATTTCGTATGGGTACTCACCAGCGAAGATACTAAAACTTGAATGATGACGATGACGATGAATTAGCTGTGCAGTACTGAACGATGAAGGTGATGACGATGATGAGATGAATGTACTGCACAGCAAAGAAGAGCATTACATCTCTTCTAAATGAATAACACGTGGAAGCGAACTGAGCAAGGCGAGATGCTGAATGCTTCGGTAGGCTGCAGATCGAGATGCGACGAACGCTAAGCCAATCAGCGCCCAGGATACTGAACAGCGTGCTCTGATTGGTCGCGTCTCATCCATCGGCCAATGGTGTGCCGTGTACGGTATCATATAGGCAAAGTAGCTCAAGCAGCACAAGCTTCGCTGGTTTTCCTATCTTGCGGTTCTTTGTCAACTCAATTAGAGTACGTATTTTATTTCGGCTAGAAAAAACCGCGATGTACCGAGTCCGCGAAATGTGAACCGCGATATGGCGAGGGACTACTGTATACAAATGGTCAGAAGACAACATGTCATTCAACACCAAGAAATTTCAGCTCTTGAGATATGGTAGAAAAGAAGAACTTAAACAGACTGCATATTATGCTCCAGATAGACAGGAAATTCAGAGAAGCATGAAAGTGATTGATCTCGGGATAATAATGACAGATGATGCGAAATTCAAAACACAAAATCAGATAGCGATAAATAAAGCAAAATGAGTCGCCAGACAGGTTCTAAGAATGTTCAAGAGAAGGGACAGGACAGTAATGATTCCCCTGCTAAAAACACTGATTATACCAAAACTTGAATACTGCTCAGTTTTGACGTCCCCATATAAAAAGGAAGAATAATAAACTAGAAGAAATGCAAAGGCATTTCACAGCCAAGATTGATGGCTGCAAAGAACTCAACTACTGGGAAAGACTACATAAACTAAATCTGTACTCACTGGAAAGAAGAAGAGAGAGGTACATCATAATCTACATATGGAAAATGATCGAAAAACTGGTACCAAACCTAAAACTAAATCCAATTACCATTCAAACAACACTGGAAAATAGGAAAGGCAGAATGTGTAGTGTTCCCAAATTAAAGGCATAACAAGGGACCTCCTCAACCCTGAAGGAAAATAGCTTGGTTGTCAGGGGGCCAAGACTTTTCAACCAGCTTCCTAAGGACCTCAGAAACGTAATGGGGGTCAAAGTTGAAGTCTTCAAGAAAAGACTGGATGCCTGGCTCAGGACAGTACAAGATGAGCCAGGCGTGCCTGGCTATGTACGGTGGAGAGCGCAAGAAAGCAACTCGCTCCTCCACCAGGCCAGACCTAGAGGCGGGGCCACCAGTTTGACCTCCGTGTGAAGAGAGACCAACGCATGAAACAACATAAGGTTCAAGGTGTATATATATATATATATATATATATATGAAAATTATTTCACGAAAGTAACATGTGGTGGGCTCTATTACTTATAAACTCTCCAAATGGCTTGTCAAAGTCGTGTCCCCCATTCTCGGAACTATCTCTGATTCACATGTAAAAAATTCCATGGATCTTACTGAAAAATTGAATAATGCACGTACTGAAACTAACGATAGATTGATCAGTTTTGATGTTTGTTCATTGTTTACAAAAGTGCCGATTGATGATATGCTTGACTTTCTCTCCCAAGAATTACATAAGTATGACCTGCCACTACCTTCACACATTGTTTTGGAACTTATTAAGCTTTGCATCAAAGACTGTAAATTCACTTTCAATAACGAGTATTATCAACAAGTGTTTGAGATGGCCATGGGCAACCACTTATCGCCCCTCCTCTCCAATATTTATATGGAGTTTTTCGAAATTACTTACATTCCGAGAATCCTGGGGGTTGGCATCCCTTGGTTGCGGTACGTTGACGATATTTTGTGTATCTGGCCCATGAATCGTGACCTGGATAACTTCCTCCTTCAGTTAAATGATCAAGTCCCCTCCATTAAGTTTACTTTAGAAGTGGAACAAGACAATTCAATCATTTTTGGATGTGCGTGTACATAGGGAAAGCCCAGGTTTTAAGTTTAGTATCAATCAGAAAACAACAACACAATTTGTCCTACGTACACTTTTACTCGGGACATGACACACCCACTAAGAAGGCCATTTTTTCATCAATGTTTCTCCGCGCCCTTAGGATCGCCAGTCCGGAATACATCGATGCCGAATTGGAAAAAATCAACGGTATTGGAAGTGATCTGTGTTATCCATCTCTGTTTATGGAATCTTGTCTCAACAAGGCAAAACGAACTTTCTATCGTGTCAATAATAACACACGTACTTTGTCAAAAAATATTTTAGTACTTCCATTTTTCCCGGGCTTTTTAGGCATTGCTAATGTACTTAAACTTTTGGATATTAATGTAGTATTTTCATATAACAATATTGTGAAAAATATCATAGTAAAAAATATTCCTACCTATAATTCAGGCATTATCTATAAAATTGGGTGTAAACAATGTGATTCCTTTTACATAGGTCAGACGGGAAAGGATTTGCACACACGTATAAAACAGCATCAATATTCCGTTAGAACAGGACAGTTGTCCAGTGCTCTTTTTGTCCATTTGTCAGAGTTATCCCACTGTATTGATTGGAATAATGCTTCAGTTTTATTTCACTCTAGCAACATTGTTAATAGAAATATTCTTGAGTCTGCCATTATCCAACTTTCAAATAACTTCAACATAAGCAAAGGTCTTTTTCAACTCGATCCTGTTGTTTTGAATTCCTTCAAAACAGATTTAGATAAAAAGGGTAGGACGCTAAATCTTTGGTAAACTTGCATGCTACTTTATTAACTTTTTATCTTCATTTTATTTTTCTATATATCGAAACTTGACTATAAAAGGCAAAGTGTTAAAACCCGGGCAGATTTCCAGTATAAATTTGTATTTTTATAATTCATTTGATCTTGTTCTAAAAATCGATATTTTTCCTTACAAATCTGTATGCCTCTTTGTTAATCCTTTAATTTTTATTTTTACTTCTCTGTTTATTGCATATATATATATATGTGTGTATATATATATATATATATATATATATGTGTGTATATATATATATGTTTGTGTGTATGTATGTATGTTATTTATTTATTTATTTATTTTCTTTTTTTCTTTTTCTTTCTGTAACCTATATATAGGCCGTAACCTTTTATGTACTTCAGTGTTCCTGAGGATGTCATTAGACGAAAGCGCTTGAGCACCTTTTTGTGTTTCCTTTCCTTCATGGTTTTATTCATCATACTATATATATATATATATATATGTTAGGGTGGGTTGATTTTCCACATGTTTTGAAATCGCAAGGTGAATAAGTAAGTGCCCAGTAGTTAAGTTTGGTTGAGAAATGAACCCAAAAATTTTTTTGGAGTAAACGGATAAGGGCCTGCTTGCAGATTTGCAATTAACATTTGTTATGGTTTTTGACCCAATTTTCGTCATACGCGATAGGTAAACTCGTCATTTTTGAAGACATAATATTAACTAATTATAGATGTAGCAACTCACAATCATTTTCTATCCCAAGAGGAGACAATGCCTAATGTATATCATATGTTTTAAGTGTAAAATGATAAAATTTCGTTGATAAAACATGCCTTTTTGCTAATTTATTCACATATTTTGGCTACAAAACTTGAAAAAATATTTTCAAAAGGTGATAAATCCAAAAAATCACATGTTCTCATGTAAAAAGAAAAACTATTCGTATAAATCATCATAAGATTGAGAATAATGCCCTTTTGACATAAATGCAGGATGCATCTTCCTGCTCATTACTTTAGTAAGGATACATCTGTGACGAGTTTCAAACCCGTACACAGTATGGGAAGCCTCTGTCACTAATTTCACACTCCTCTCAACACACTGAGAGTGAGAAGGCAAGTCTGTAGTGTCTGGCTTAGTGTTAGTGTCCATGAATGACTGGATTTCATCATCAGATAGGTGCTGTGTGGTAGGTGGTTCCATGACATCAGGGTCAGTGAGGTCGATGAGCTCATGCCAGTGATTTGCATTCCAATTCACCTAGGGAATTTTCTTCCCTGCTTCCTGGTTGCTCTCCATTCTATAAATGAAAATATAAATATAAATAAAAATATAAATATAAATGAAAAATAGTACTCAAATATTGCTGTTTCAATAATACGAACAAATTACCCACTTAAAGTGACAATTATATTTTTTTTCCATATTTTTTGGAGAATAACTCGGCTTTGGCAAAAAAAAAAAAAAAAAATTACAAGAAGCGCAAAATTTACCTGTGTCTGAGAGTGAGTATAGATAGTCTGAAGCCCAAGATTCCTGATTCTGTCTTCATCATCTTTCACCATGGCATAGAGGATGTTCTCAGGTTGGAGGCAGAAAACATTACCCTGGATGTTCTGCTTTACAATGCATTTCACATCATCAAATGGAATCAGCTGATAGCAAAGAGGAGGATGTGAGGAGAATCATGCAGCTTAGAGGATGCCTTTATCTCAAACCATGCAGGAGCATAAACTCGAACAATGTAATGGACCAACTTTTTCAAATTCAGGTTTGGTCTGTTGTCTCTTGTGTACAAACAAAGAAGTTGTATGGCAAGAGTTAACCATCTTGCATGGTTAAGTGGACCAATCTTCCAAGCAGCCCATCTGTCATCTACTCTTCCTGATCCGATCCCTCTGCAATACTCATACAGAAGCCTTTGATCATGACAGGTCTTTCAGTACTTCCTCTGGAATGTACCCTTCAATGATTGGAGTTTCCACAGCTTCAAACTGTACCTGAGGTTCATCCTGGATATCTTCTGCGCACCTTTGCCCCAAGGGGCCTGCTGAAACTTCTTGGGCCAGTTGTCACTCCATCCATTTTTTTGAAGAGAGCTTTTAGTGGGAGTTCATTCTGATGCAGTGTGCAACCAATAGTGTGCAGTTTCCTCCCAAGAGTTTCTTCAAGTTTTACCACTAAACCACTCTTCCAGCCAGTCTTGGTTGCGGTATTATCAAGAAGAATGGCTCGGAAACTTTCAAGGCTATTATATTCTTCAAGAATACTGAATGTTTCCTGAGCAAGGACCTCACCAGTGGCGCCTATAACAGGAATTGTTCTGTGGGTCATGTAGGTGCCAAGAGATTTTCCATCTTCATAGGTGAAGGTGAGGTGATGTTCTGTGTCAACACACTTTCTGAGAACAGTTTCCCCTTCAGGTGTGTGTATTTCTTTGTAAGTCATGGTATTCTTGTCAACCTTCCCATCCACACCAACACAAATGAGCTGTGTCTTTTTCTCTGATTCCACACCCTCACTAACTACCCTAATTTGGACTTTGGCCCTGTCTGATTTGCACTTGTCAATCATGATGTGATTGATGTCAACTTCAGGTCTCAGTAGGTGTTTGATGTCATGGAGCAAGGCATTCCCAAGAGCTGCACCCAGATTTGATGAACATTCACTTCTGACAAGTTCCATAGCATATCTGGGAAACTTTAAAAGGCTGTAGTCTCCTGAAGGCCTCTTCCTAGGCTGCCATTCATCTCCTTCCTGAAAATAAATAGAAAATATTAATGAATTTTCTGTTTATTTATTTAATTTATTTAATTTATTTATTTTTATTTTATTTATTTATTTATTTATTTATTTATTTATTTTATAATTATATATAATTAATATAAATAAAAGGAAACTAACCTTGCCACCAGATGAACTGCTTGTAAGTCCAGGCAACTCTGTAGGCTGTATGAAAGATCCTACTAGCTCAACTTCCTCCTGAGGTAGTACATGTTGCTGTCCTTGTTTGGCCTTCCTGTCTCTTTTGCCAGCAGCTGTGTCCACTGAAGACAGCTGGTGTTTCGAGGGCAAACACAGATGATGTGTTCTTGTGTACACTTGTCCTTTTTACAGTATACTCTTGAATCACTGCAAGACAAAATATCCAAAGAACAGGGACAGGCAGAAATATCAAGAAGTTTGTCCAAGTTAGCATCCAGATTTCGCTTGACACTTGACTGAGCATGCTTGTGATTAATGTCTTTCACAAGAGTGAGTAGGTCTTTAACCTTTGTCAATGGATTTGTCATTAATCAAAGGCAGCCTTGGATTCACTGAAGACCAAATGGATTTTAAATCCTTGCTAACTTGCTGCACTAAGGCCCAAAAATCTGCGCCAGGGTTAGCATGATTAAGGTCATAATAGTATTGAATCAGCTGCCTGTAAGTGCTTGGTTCGGTCATTAATAATTCACAAGGACCAGTCTAGCCCTGTTCAAAAATCAACTTTTTCTTATTTTCATAGGTTTCTGTACTTTTTCCCATGCTTTTTGACCTGAAAAGGCCGAAAATCACACCCATTTTGACCTAGGTTGTTGGGAAGCATTGCTGCATGGAGCTTTAAGTTTTCTGCCTTGAAATTGGTCAAAAGCACCAGTTCCGGGGTCCCTTGAATCATGTTTTGCACTATAACTTTTTATCTAAACAAGATAGAGCAACAAAATAGGCACCAAATTAAAGTGTTTTTAATCCTCTTTCTAACTTATACAATTATGATAGTCTTGGAACAAGAAATGGCACATTGGTACATACAAAGATTTCAGAAATATCACAAAATTCATTTTCTCACACTCAAGGCAGACAAGGCGCCTTATTCATGACACAAATTTGAGATTAACATTTTGTCACAAGTCTAATCGATCAAGAAGTGAAAGCATTACATGATGATTAATTTCATAATGACATTTACACAGTCAGTTGTTGAGAGTTTGTTTCTTGAAGCTGTCAAAGTGGCGTCTGTTGAACTCCACAGCTTGAAGGAGATAGTCCCTTTGCTTGGCATCTGTTGTTATGACATTTGCAAAGTCGCTCATCATCTTGACACCACGTTCAGCAATGTCATTCACCGCTTTCAGATTCTTAACATTGTCCAATGCTTTTCTGTAGTCCTCATTCTGTGGCCAAGACCGTGACAGGTTCCAGAAGCCACTTGGATCCAATGTTCAGTGTGTCCAGCAGGAAATGTGATTTTGGGCCAATGAGATCAACCAGGATGGTCTTAGCTGTCTCTCTGGAATAGAGGCTTTCCTGTTCTGAAGCTGTCTGGCTTCTCAGTGGCATGTAACTGGGCAGCAATGTCGTGCTTCAATGTGTCACTCAATCTACTGCTGAACAGGGCAAATGGCACGACTTCCTGCATCAGGTACCATTTGTGGTTTTCCATCTTATTAAGTACTGCATCAGCAAGCTCTGGGTCAGTTTTCTTGTACTTCAACATGTCCTGGATTAGACTTAGATCATTCACGGGAGCATCTGCAGCAGACATTGACATCATCCATACAGGAGTGTAGAACAATGCAAGGAAGGTGTTGAGTCTTTCCAGCTTTGATACAGTGTCTTCGTCGTACTCAAGTTGATCTGCAAACATCAGCATTTTCATGGAGTACAGGTTTCTGGCCATCCATCTGGCCTGATGAATGGCGCCTGGTCGACTCCAGTGAATACCTCGAGGAGGCGTTCCTCCAAGAACAATGACTGTCAGTTCAGCCATTTCCCTGTAGTCGGCTCTTGGAAGCCTTTCTGCTGTTAGAATGTCTTGGAGTATTTCTTCACTGTTCTTCTTTTCCTTCAGCCATTTGCTGTTGATAGCCAGCATCTTTGGGTTTTCCTTGGACAAGTCCGTCCAAACATCCTTCAGATGCTCAAACCAGGGATTATCTGGCCCCTTCACCTTCCCAAACAGCTTCTCCCAAACTGCTCCTACTAGGATTTCCAGGATGTGATGTCGACAGGCCAGGTAAAACACCTTTTTGTTCAGCATTTTCTCTAGCAGTTTGGCAGCTCCTCTGTGAACTCCACTGTTACTGGATGTAGTGTCAAAAACAAGGGCAGTAACATTATCCGTAAGTTCCCATGTCTCCAGTAAATCCATTGAAGCCTCAGCCTGAGCTGTGCCAGAAGAATTGTCAATGACAGGTACTCCCAATAACTTTCCTTCAGTGTATGAAGGTGGACCAGACACTAGCACAGCTAAAGTCTCTGAGGTACTTCCAGGTTCACTGCCCAAGACATCTTTGAGCAACTTTCCATCCCAGTGTAAGGCAGCGTACTGTGGGGGGTTTTCACAAAACTTGGACATGTGACTCTAGCTGATATTATACCTGGACAGCATTCTGTTGTGACGTGTTGTTGAGGTTGAGATGACGAAGTTATCCAGATCAGCCCCTCCAGCTTTCAAGGTGGCAGAAACCATGGCAGTAACTTGATTGTCTGATAAACTAAGACGATCAGCTGTATTGCAGATGACATCACATTCCATGACCTTCCTTGGAAACGTCAAAGTCACACTAGTCACAGTGTCTTGATGGTGAGAACATCCAGGACGAGGCTGATGGTAATCCATGTCCTCTGTGTTAGCGTCGTTGTCAGTTGAGTCACCCCAGGTAATGTCATCCACATGAACAACTGCCTCTTGTTCTGCTGCAGCTGTAAAATAGTACAACATGTTAAGACAGTAATTGTTAAGTACATGCTAAATATCACAATGGAGTAAAACTTAAAACTTTTTGTAACGTTCAAAGTAATTAGTTTTACCTTGTTCTTGTCTATGCTGCAGTCTTTCATTCCTCGCTGCTTGCTGCAGGGATCTTGTCTCAAAAATCTTGTCATGACCAGACATATGCCCTTTCCTCTCAGTCTTTTGGTCTTCGTAGAACCTGATATCCTCATCTTTCTTCTCTCTGGATAACAGTCTGTTGTTCTGTATTTCCTGGATTGCATCTGGAGCTCCTATATCGAACAGGCTGTCTAATTCCAGCACAAATGCTCCTCTTTTTCCTCCAGGGTTACTTGCTCTTCCTTTGCTTTTCACCAGAGCACGATGTTTCTCATGTAGTTTCATGAAGAGCTTCATTGCGTTGTACTTGGTCATTGTCTTGATCCTAGCCATCTGCCAGAATGGGATGATAGATTCAACTGTTTCATATGCAAGGTCTTGAACCATGGGCCTCCCTGCATTTTCCGGTAAATTCTGAAGATTAAGGAAATACTGGAACGCCTGTCTGTTGGTGGGAAGCTGGGAACCACTGATAAAAGCTGAAGGGTATCCAACCAGGAAAGTTTCAGTGAGAGATCTGGTAGATGGCCCAGTTGACACCTGCCTGTGGACAGTACATGGAGGTTCTGAGATATCAACTGTGCGCCCACGGAGCTCCCTCAGCTCCTTGCTTAATGCCATTGTGAAGTTGTAACTTGTAGATGGTTTTCTAGATTCTGATTGAGTTTCTGTTGTTTCCTGAAAAATGCTAGATAATTATTATTATTATTAATTATTATTTATTTATTATTATTATTATTATTATTATTATTATTATTATTATTATTATTATTATTATTTATTAATTTTATGCTCTTTCATTTGATACCTAATTTGTTGCTCTATCTTGTTTAGATCAAAAGTTAAAGTGCAAAACATAATTCAAGGGACCCCGGAATTGGCGCTTTGGCCGATTTCAAGGCAGAAAATTTAAAGCTCCATGCGGCAATGTTTCCCAACATCCTAGGTCAAAATAGTTGTGATTTTCGGCTTTTTCAGGTCAAAAAGCATGGGAAAATGTACAGAAACCTATGAAAATAAGAAAAAGTTGATTTTTGAACAGGCCTAAAGGACCACCTCCATACTTTTCTTCACTTTTCTTTCAGGTCAGGTGTCTTGTTTTTGCTTTCGGCATTATTTACACCAGAAAATCTGAAACATAATGAAAAGTGTTAATGCGAATAGCAATATGTAAGAAATAAGCATGACTGGTCACAGGAAATATAATATTTTACCATTATTTTTTAATAAAGATGCATAATTAATAATTATATAAAAATACGAGCAAAACATTGATATTTATGCTTATAGAGACAAGTTAATAATTTTGGGTTTGTTTGTTTTGGTTGCGTGTATGCCGCATACAGGATTTTACGCATGAAGCGACGACAGAAAAAATTAAAAACTTAAAAGCTAAATTCACATTCTGATCTTTTATCAAAATGCATTTCTTTGTGATTTTCACATTTCATAGATGAAACGACAACTACTGGATGTTTATTTGCTTTCTGGTACCAACTTCGACCACCCCTAATATATATATATGGTGTAGTAGTTAGCGCCACTGACTACAAATCCATCAGCCCCGGGTTCGAGACCCAATGGCAGCTGGCATGCAGCAAACCCAGCTGTTCATCCTTCCACACAATAAAGTAAGTGGTTGGTAGATAAATGGGTACCTGAGGTGGCCTAGTGGTTAAGATGCTGGGCTGCTGATGGTGCGTCATTCGGATTCCATGTTAAACTGTAGGTTTAAGGTGGAGTGAAAAGCTTAACCTTCGTCAGAATGAACAATTTGGGTGGAAGCTAACCAAAGGTATATATATATATATATATATATATATATATATATATATTAGGGTGCATCAAAATCACCAATGACAAAGTTTCACTTTGTCCCTAAGTTAGAAATGTTCCAATGGTTAAGAAAACCTACTATGTGAATTATTTTTGGATTTGAATGCCATTTATGGGGTCCACACAGACTTCCTATATGCACACCAACCCCACAGTCATTCTGTGATTTGAGATCCAAATAGTAGAAGTTTAAAGATTTTGTTCACTACAAAAATCAGCCCAAGAACATGTAAGTGATATTTCTAAAGGTCATATATACACTTCTAAAAAGTGATAGAAACTTCTATAAAGTGATAGTACCTCTAGAAAGTGATAGAAACCTCTAGAAAGTGCTAGGAAGTGGTGGAAAGTTATAGAATATTCTAAAAGGAACTGCAATGTATAATCTGATATGCAAGTGTTTATGATAAATGTGATTTTTGTGTGTTTATGTTAAATGTTTATGTGCAAGTGTTTACGTTAATAAATTTTGTGTTCTCTTTACACCTGTCGTGCATTATGGCCAGTTCAGGTAGCACAAATGATAAATATGCTGTTAAAACTCGTCAAACTGCTGCCATTTATGGTCTTGGTGCTGGAATCAGCGATGCAGATGCAGAGATAACAGGATCTAGGCTGCCAACATGTGAGCAAGTGTTGCGATGCTACATGTTTCATCAGCAAGAAGGTCTACCGTTTAACCGTACAAAATGGAACAATGCTAAATTTGTCTTGCAAAAAGTTATTCCATTTTATCAGAAAGGCAACATTGCCATGATTACCGAGAGGAAAGCTGTTGAAAAAATTATAGCACTATCTGCAAAAAATGCAAAACTTAGGGAACTTCCAGTGGATTGGCGTTCTTCGCCTGGTGCAGTTGCGAAGCTTAAGGGGATCGAAAAGGAGTTACAAGAAACATTACAGTTTTGGCCAAGGAATGCTGAGCAACTCATAAAAGATCCTGAAGATCTGGAGTTCTTGCGGTCAATGAAATCAGGCAGAGTCGCATCGTTTGGAAGCCATGACAAGAAGCTCGCATCAAAAGACCAAAGAAAGCAGGAAAAGGAAATGATGCAAGCAGAACAACAGCTTAAAGCTCATAAAGCCCAAGCATCTACAAGCAAAGTTCAGATTGAGAACAGTGAGGAAAGCAACAGTGATGTTGAGGATGAAGAGGGTGATATAGAGGATTACAAACCAAAAACACAAAAATCTCGCCAAGCAACTCGTTCAGGAACAACTGCTTTTATAAGTCATGACATACTCAAATCCCATAGGATGGTTTCCCTGTCTACACGCACGAAGATCACACTGGCCCAACAGGCAGCATTTACCAAAGCCATCATTAAGGAATTAGGAGGTGACACAAAAAATGTTTCACACTCATATTCTATCGCCGACAGAGCAAGACGTAAGGTTGGTGAAGAGCTTGCATCATCGGTCAAAGAGTCCTGGGTTCCACCACAGTTCCTGTCTCTTCACTGGGATTCTAAACTGATGTCAACTCTGTCATACCAAACTAAAGCTGAAGAGAGGCTCACCGTAGCAGTTGGCAATTCCTATGACATCAAACTTCTTGGTGTGCCTTCCTACAAGCCAAATACAGATCAGCCAGCTGGTCAAAGCATTGCTAATCTCACCATGGAGCTTCTCCGATCATGGAATTGTGTTGACTCAGTAGTGAACATGACTTTTGACACAACAGCTAGTAACACTGGTCATGTGAGTGCTGCATGTGTTAGCCTGCACCAGGACATAGGTCGAGCTTTACTGTGGTCAGCTTGCCGGCATCACGTTGGCGAGGTAATCCTTACACAAGTCTTCAATGATCTGAAAATAGAACCACCAATGTCACTAGAAGTTACCATATTCTGTCAGTTCCGAAAGCATTTAGACACAGTTCAACACAACAATAATCAGGCACTTAATTTTTTGGATGGTACCTCTTATTCAGATGATGTACAAACCATAATCCATGACTATAGGGCCAGAGCGATTTCATGCGCGCAGTCTGTTGTGAAGCATCAATGTGATGACTACAAAGAATTTTCTGATCTTTGTTTGCTCTACTTGGATGGGACAAGAAGAGAGTTTTCATTTCGACGTCCTGGTGCTGTACACAAGGCTAGGTGGATGGCCAAGTTTCTCTACTCCATTAAGATGGTGCTGCTGGAGGAGCAGACCAGCTCTCTTCCCTCTGGAACCATTACCACGGAAGCACAACAACCCAAACTGCGCGAGTTTGTCAACTTTGTTTGCTTGCTGTACAGCTGGTGGTGGATCACCTGTTCAAGCGCGGTCGAGGCTCCATGGAATGACCTGTCTTTACCAAGACATCCTCAGATATGAAAAACTCAGCCCCAGCATATCATCTAGTGCGATAAAAGCTCTCAAGCATCACCTATGGTACCTGACTGCTGAGATGGTACCTCTTGCGCTCTTTAATGATGCAGTCCCTGAAGCTGAACGCCGCTATCTGGCTGAGAGACTTATAGCAGTAAAGCCAGCACAAGATCAGGCATCTTTACCACAACATCGATTTGGTACGGGATTTGGGAAACCCAAATTCCAAACTCCATTTCCAGCACGACAAAGCTTGGCGACTTAATCAACAAAGATTCATGGTACATTTTCTCTGTTCTGGAACTTGACAGTTCTTTCCTGACTCATAATATCGAAAATTGGCCAGAATTAGCTTCCTTTCAAACATCCAGAGAACACATCTCGGCAGTTAACGTCGTAAATGATTGTGCTGAGCGTGGGGTGAAGCTAAGTTCTAATCCCTGTTTTGATTATTTAATACATTTTTACTGGTTCTGATACTTTTGCAAACACGGAAACCAGGATATAAAATGTTTAATTTTTTGGTCAATTTAACTCCAATACTAAATATTGCATCAATGATGTGGACCCCCTAGATGACCACATAAATCTTTGAAATTTGGCCATATGTGCTATTTCAGGCATTGGAACACAGTAATCATAGGGACAGATTGAAATAAAACTTTTTGAAAAATCATGGGAAATTTGATGCACCCTAATATATATATATAAGGGTGGACCATAAAATCAAACTTTTGACCCTTCTAAGTCATATCTTCCATATTTTATCTTCTTGGACCAAAAAAATGGGTCGGCTTTGAGGGCCTGTATCTCGGGTCTGCATAGGTTTTTTTTCAAGGGAAATGCAGCATTATTTAGGATAGACATATGAGAAATCATGTTTAAAAAATCTCATATATATTATCTTTCTGTATGATTTTACAGGCATGAGAGCATACTACATTTTCTTCTTGTATGAAAATGGGATTGTGCTCTTGCACCCCATTGCTATTTGCAAGAAATGCTCTAAAATTACAATTTTTATCAACAATGCAAAACAAGATATCAAATTCCTACAATTCAGAGGGCAAGGAATCCAAAAACTACATAAAAATGGAAAAACTAAAGTAAAAGAGGCCATAATATCTTTCATTTAATGGTAAGCGTAACAGACAATTCCACTGGAATCAGTAACATTTAAATGCCATAAATAGATTATTTTTTAAAATGTTTTATGCACCAAAATTTGTAAAGTGAAACATTTCTGCCATTAAACCTAGTTTAGACCCATTAACATCACTTAAGTTTTGAGGAACTTCCCTAGATGGCTGTAACACCCATCACCATTTTCTCAACTAGACTTTGGACTAGCTATGGTAGATTTAGTGTTTTGTTTTTTTCCTAAACATTTTATTTTCAAAAAGTTGAATACAAATCTTTACATGAATACATATTTGGTTACACAAACAGTATATTGTTCATTGTGCTCACAAAAGTGGATCTAAGAGAAGCACTTATTACAATAAGTTTAGTGTGTGTTTGGTTTGTAACAAATTCAATGAGAGCAGTGAAATCCTCATCTGATATTTTGTACACACGTCCTGATGTAGTAATCGGTGCAGTGAGTATTCTCAATATATTTGACTTTGGAATCCAGCAGATATCATCCCGAGTTGGCCAAGAGAATGTGTCTCTTGGGCCGTGAGGTGTCATGAATTTAACCTCAAAGTCATCAGATTCCTTATCAACATCATTAATCACTCCAATCCACCAATGACTGTCATACATGGCAGCAACATAATCATGTAGTTTAGGTACTGGTATCAGTATTGTTGATACAGTGGAGGGTGAACTGAAAAAAGAAAATGTTCTTGAAAGTTCCTCATCCTCTGCAGTTCTTTTGTAGGAGATGCAGGCAATCTTTTCTGGAATGAAGACATGAAAGCTTCTTCTTCCAGGAACAGTTGTTCCAATTTTGAACCTTTCTTCTAAAGTGGCTCTTACTGGTATAAGTTCATCTTTTGCAATATAAAAGAACTGTATTGAAGGCATGCTGCTCTTACAAAAAATTAAAGCTAGAATGGCAGAAATAATCTGATCTTTCTCTGTTAGAGTTAAACTTTCATGAAGCTTTTCTTTTAATAGTTCCACCAAGACCATCACATGGAGATTTTCCATGACTGGTGGCAAAGAAGTTCCATGTTGCATCAAGTTCGGAATCTTGTTTGTGAAAGGTTAAATTAAGAACATTTTTGAAGTTTTTGTACTGACTGGAGCATCCATCAGAGAAATATTAAGTTTTTGAGATATGGGGCAAATATGAACGAATGAAAGAACAGAGAACAGTTAAGATGATAAACAAATCCAGTATCATGTTCAAGGTCATCAGAGAAAAAGGCAAGTGATTTTGTCTGAAGCTTATCAGAGGAATCCACATGATATAACACAATAGGATGGATAGTACATTGTTGCTTAGTCCAGTGCCACCCTTGAACTGCATCCTTAATGGCCATTGAATAATTTTCAGCAAAATCGGCAAGAATGATGCAGGTTGAAGTATTCACATAAAGTTCTTAAAGTTTTAGTTTGTTGAGGTAACGAGCTTGACATTTGGAAATGTAGGAATGAGATTTCATATTGTCAATTTTAGAAGCCAAAAACTCAGAGGATCCATAACCACTGACACTATTGTTGTACGATCGGTAGATTGCCATTGCTGGAATGTAATTTGGCCATGTTCATCAATTTCGTGGCATTGACGTTTATTGGAGGTACCTTCCTTGTTTGAACAGAGCAGTCTCCCAGCTGGTCATCATCTAGTGATGTTCCTCTAAGCTTTAGAATGATTTCCACAGCCTCAGTTCGCTCTTTGGTACATTGGCTGCAGAGTATGCTTGCAAAACTGCCTCTGGCCTAGCATACCAAGCGGACCTTCGCACCACAGGTAACACGATGTCCACCACTACTTTCCTTTGGGTTCTCAGTAGCTGTAATTGAAACAAGATGTGGTTGGGCCCCTCCATCCACATTGGATTAAGTTTTACATTGAACCAGTGATGAAGATAAAACCCAATAATAAATTCAACAATCGACATCAAATTCTGTAGCATTTTGCCCTTCAGTGCATGTTTGGAAACCCAAATCCTGCAGAAACGAATTGCTGTAGTTAACCAGCGACTGTGACTTACGGGTCCAATCTCCAAGAGAGCCAGATTTTGAGGCAACTCTCCTGATCTGATTGCTTGAACAATACGATAAGTGTAAGATTAATCCGTGCTGAGGTCTTTGATAACTTCTTCAGACAACACTGGAAGGGGAGGGCCTACTTCAACCTTTGGAAATTTTGTATTTATTTCTAATTCCGTTGCTTCATCTAGCATTGCCAAGGGTGCCTGACCACTTCTTGTTGCTCTTTGTAGGACCATCAAGTTCCTGGATGAGATGACGAAGAGGTAGTTCCCCTGTGTGCAAATCACATACAATCCAAACAAGCCTTCTTCCAAGTTTTTTCTCTAAATGCATCATAACACCGCCTTGCCATCCAGTGTTCACTGCAGTTGAGTCTCCACCAACGGCCTGCAGTGAACTGTCAAGTCTTCTTTCTTGAAGCCAACATATTATTTGATCAGCAATTGCCTCTGCATGTTTCTTGCCTTCTACTTCTGTTCTCAAAAAAGTGAAACAAATAGCGGCCACCAGGTTCGGAACACACAGAGTAGTGTTCTTCTTTGATGAAACTGGGAAACTTTCTGTCCATTCCCTCTACCTCGAGGAGAACTTTTGCATCATCTCTTCTTCCATCAAACAAAAGGCAAGAGAGACCTTCCTCCTTCAAATCTTTTTCATGCTGATCAGATATTTCCTTCATTATTTTTTCTTGTGCTCTTCTTATCTTATTATGATCTATCACTAAGGATGTATCCTCTTGGCTGATGAGGCCTGCATCTATCCAAGCGGCAGTGGCAATCTCTGCAGTCTCTCATAGCCCTGTATGGTGGCGAATACTGGCAAGGGCAATGTTTGAGATGTCTTTAGTGTTGTATTTCATTCTCTTCAGCGAAGGTTCAGATGGCATTTTGGAGTTATCATCTGATGTTGCTTCTTTCTGTTCATCTAAAGAGCTTTCAAAGAAGTGAGAAACCTCTTGATAGAGCTCTTCATCTCTTTGGGTGGCTTCTTCACTCTTCTTTTTCTTCCTTTCTTCCCCCTCTCAGATTTTCTCTTTTTTCTTAGCAATAACAATCTGTTTTTTGGTTTCTGAATAATCTGCCGAACCAATCTGCATGCTTCCTTGGCCTCCTGCCTTTGTTCTCTGCGCCTTTATGAAAGCCAGCTCCAAAACGGATCTTCTCACGAGGACAGCGACAATCAATGTGAGGGTGAGGTTCTCTTCTGCATGAGGGAGAACAATTGGCTTCAGAACACAACTCTATGGGACACTGGCAGTTAAAAATGTCAAGCAGAGTATCAAGTGTGTGCAGAAATTTAGTTTTCTTTGCTAGTTTTCTTTTACCAAGTGATGTCTCAACTGCTTTGTGCCACAGCTTTGTTAATTTTAGCTCAATAGTTCTATACTGATTGAGTACAAGTTGTTTGAATAACATTAGCTTTTTTCCACTGATGCAGAAGAGGGGGAATCATGTCCCTTATGAGTTCTTTCTCTGTGTAGTTTCTTCTATCCTTTGTATTTTGTTCATGAAGGAGTAACCCTAGTCTCAGCATGTCTCGCACTGTTGGTAGTTCTGATATGGGAAGCTCCTTGCCTGTACCGACTAACAGGCTCAAGTGGCATGACAACTGACCTCTTGTCTTCAATTTTGGCATCTTAGGAATATCTGAAAAGAAAGAAAAACATTTAAGTATTTTATATCAATTATGATGTTTCAAAGTTTGGTCATTCGATGTTCTAAAATTCAATAAAAAAATATTTCATGGGATTACAACATAATTAGACAGAAGAATATGATGATAATAAATAATTGTAATAATCAATAATCCATACTTATTTATACTGTAGTATTTGTCTAGTAGAATAACTATGAAGTAGGTACAAGAGCAATAACAGCAAACCACCATCTATGACATCTAAGAGGCAACTGAGGACTGAGAGTGAGGGACAGTTCTATTCATGTTGTGACTTGTACATTGTACAACAACTATATGACCTTGAAAAAACACCATATGCGATCAGTGGGATAATTCTGTGACAGATGAATAGTTAATCAATTTATGTCCTATTATTTAGTAAAAGAGTCAATTTCTGGAACTTTAAGGTAAAATTGATGTAGGTAAGGGTTATTTTATTTAATTTTGGTTGGCCAATTTCAAGTTTTGACATGAAAAGACACTATATTTTCACTACCAAAATTGATTTGAAAAAAGTTGACAAAATTGACACACCCTAATATATATGGATATATATAATGAGATGCACCTGATTTAGGACTTACATCTATGAAAATGAAAATTAGAAACTAAAAACACCCTAAAAACTGCATAGTAATGAACCTAACATTTTTCTGTTAATAACCCTAATGGTACCTTTTCCTTCATAAGTTGATAAAGAGAAACAAAACAAAAACCTATTTATTACTGCTTGGAACTACATTTCATGAGCTATTACTGATATGCACCCCCATCATCATTGGAACTACCACTTCATAGGAAATTCAAGAAGAGTAAACATACCTGATGAGTCATCAGTGACAATTGCCCCAACTTTGTCCTACAATGCTGTTCAAAATTTTGGTGTTGCATATTGACATAAAAAATAGCCACGTGCAATTTTTTGAAGATTCATGCATATTCGAGTGAGCACCAGCAATTTGAAAAATAGCGATTTTGCTTATACAGCATACGCGCCTATATATGAGATTACACAACCATCATAAGGGATATTAACACAAATCATTTGCCTGTCTTAATTAAAAGCTGTTATCAACACAAAAAAGTTAATCATTCTTATTCTCTCATGGTACATTAAGGGGTTTTATCATATATTCACAAGGTATTATTTCTCTAGAGCAAGAAACCATGATTTCTGTTCGGAAACAGATGATTGTTTGCTATTATACATTCATGAATTTGTTTCAGGTCAATGATTCATCTCATGAATGAACTGGTTGAAGCTTTCCATTCTACTGACAGTTATGAGAGGAAACTCAAAATATTGACATTATCTCCATTTACCATATCAAAAACTATAAATCTATTTCAGACAACTGAATATTTAGTTAAGAAAAGCAGAAATATAAAACAAAGACTTGGAATTATTCCTGAAATTGAACCCATGTCAAAAGGAAAAGTAATAACTAAAGATTCTGTTCAGAAATTTTTCGAATCAGATGAAATTAGTCATTTGTGCCCAGATACAAAAGACTGCCTGAGTATCAGAAATGAAAGTGGGTATAAAGAATCTGTGCAGAAAAGACTGGTGTTAATGAATCTGAAAGAAGCTTTTAGTCTCTATAAAAATAATCCAGATAGTCCCCAAATTGGCTTTTCTAGTTTTGCCAGCCTTCGCCCCAGACATTGTGTTTTAGCTGGAGCTGCTGGTACCCATTCTGTGTGTGTATGTACATTAGGGTGTACCGTTTTGGACGAATCTCAAAGTTATTAATGTCCAGCCCTCTCGTATCATGACAAATGATGAGTTAAATATGCTAGCCAATTTTTAGACCAAAATCAAAAAATTTGACCCCTGAGCCTTGATTAAAAAATTTAAGGGCCAAATTTTTTTTAAAATTTTAGTTTTTTTAATTTTATGCCTACAATTTCAATTTTAGACACTTATAAATGGTTCCATCTGATGCGTATTAAAAAAATGAATCATTTGATACCAAATTTATATAGGTTTGGCTTAAAAATTTTGTTTATATTTATTTTTTTATTTTTAAGGCATTTTATTAAAATTTTTAGAGTATTCCTCTTGTTGCTTTCAAGTTTATTAAATAAATAAGGCAAATAAAAGAAAATTAATCGTTTTCCACTTAATTATCAAACAAAAATGGTAAAAATAATAAAAATATCCCTCTTTTATGGACTAGAAAAACAAAAGCTTCCTCTACATAAGAAAAAATTAAAAAATACTAAAACTTTCTTTTCATAAAAAATGACTAAAATTTCAAGTAGGACAACATTTTTGATTTCTTACAGAAAGTAAAGATCAAATTTCGATACAAAGACATTACACAATTATAAAATTAAAACAAGATGAGAAAAAATATAAAACAAGTGCAATGAAAAAAAAGTACTAAACTCCATAAACCTAAAATCTTCCTTTTAAAATAAAGAACTAAGAATTTATTTTTGATTTTTCGAATGCGCGGCCTAATCTCTGACATACTTGGTTGATGTTTTTTTCTTGAAATCAGGCACTTTTTGTCTATTGTCTTCAACCACCTATAGCAGATATTGTTTTTGTTTTTCATCTCTAGTGATTGAATTAGCATAATCTTCTATTAATTTAACACCTCATTCAGCCGTGTCATTTACTACTTTCATATAGTGTACAAAATTACTCATTCTTTTGAAATCTTCATCATCTTTCCATTTGTTTGCAGATTTTCTAAGCCAGTTACCAGAATAATTGAATAAATTCAAGAAGAGCCATGAGTTTGGCCTAGCCAGATCCGGAAGTCTCATGGAAGGATTAAGTGTAGGAAATGTTGGTGGTCCTCGTTGGTTAGAAAATCCTTGCTTCTCAAATTTCGATATTGATTTAGCAATTTTGGTCTTCAATTCACCACTTAAATTTTCTGAAAATAAAGAAAGCGGTACCATTTCTTCAGTAACATACCAGAGGTGGTGATCAGGGGCCTTAATAGCCTGGTTTACTGCTACTTCTTCAATTTTCTTGTATGCTTGCAAGTTGTGATATAACTGCAGGTCATTTTCAGGTGCTTCAACTCCTTTTGTAGATGACACCCAAACTTTGATATACCTATATCATTACTATAAATTTGCATACTCTTTCCAGCTTATTCACCATATTTTCAGTGTAACCTGCTTGATCACTAAAAGCAAACATTTTTATACAATACATGATTGTAACCATCCATCTAGCACAATGCGAGGCTCCAGGATGAAGCCAACGAATTCCTTTTGGTGGAGTTTGATTCAAAATCTGTAGGTATAACTCAGCACTTTCTTTATAATCCCCGCGAAGTAATACATTGCTATCTTCATTTTGCAGGATTTCATGAAGATATTTTGTTACATCTTCAATTTTATTCTTTAGGTATCTGTTTGTTGTTTCCAATGTTTTATGTTTCTTGCTTGTATCTAAATTCTTCCATACAGTGTCTAAATTTTTGAAAGATTTTATGATTAGGTGATATTGATTTGCTGAGAGTCACCCTCATGGGACATCCCCTACCTCTAAACAAAACCCCAACAATCCTTGGCCTCACCCTAGACACACACATGTCCTTTTCCCCTCACATATCAAACATTTGCTCCAAAGCAACAAAAAAACTCAACGCTCTCAGAACACTCACCTCCACAACATTCGGTCAGCAGAAGGAATCCCTTAGTATCCTATACAAACAGTTTGTACGTACTACCCTAACTTACGCTGCCCCCGCCTGGTCCCCGTCCATCTCCCACACAAACCAGAAAAAGATACAGACCACACAAAACAGAGGTCTCAGAAGCATTACTGGCTGCCTCCAAACCACACCCATCCCACATCTACATGCAGATACGAAAATACTCCCCATCGAACACCACATGAACATGACAAGGACTCAATTCTTCTCCAGAGCACTGGCCCCAGACCACCCCTGTCACCATCTCACATTACACAATCCCCCACCCCGCAACAAAAAATGTACTCCTGCTGCTCACTATTCGCAGCTACTGAACAATATCCCCCCTCCTCCCCTAAACATCAACCCCATTAAACATCTCCACACAGAATTTACCTGGAAATACCTACTCGACCAACCACACAACACTGTCCTTCACGATACTCCCCCTGTAGTCCATCAGAGTGAACAAACCCTCCCAAGGAAAACAAGAGTTACTCTGGCCAGGCTCCGTTCAGGCCACCACCCCTCCCTCCAACAATACAGACACAGACTCCACCTAGCTGACACCCCCACCTGTCAAAAATGCTACCTCCACCCTGAGGACACAGAACACCTACTCTTACACTGCCACTCTCTCTCTCAACAAAGACACAACTCCAACATTACCTCTCTACGAGACCTATGGACCCGTCCCATGGTGGTCGCGGGCTACCTGAGTGCCGCCGGGTTCGCATAAGAGAACCCGGAAGCTACGAAGAAGTAAGAAGTAAGTTACTTTAAAAACATCATTCAAAATTCTTTCAAATATATGATGCCTGCATGCGCACCAGAGTATCCTCTGTCCTAATAAGTCTTCTAGCCTTTTGCAGGCACCATTGATCCAACCGGAATTCGATGCAGTTGTATCGAAAACCAACGAAACCACTCTTCCTTCAAGGTTCCAATCCATAGCAGCTTCAAAAGTGGCTTGGGCTTGAGAAAATCCAGTAGCATCAGGGATATCTGGAACTGCTAAAATTTTGCCTTCCTTCGCACTTGGCATTCCCAAAACTAAAATAGCCAACCATTCTTTCTTTTCACCTCTCAATTCTGTAACTATTTTAGAATCCCAATGGAGTGAAGAGAAATTTGGAGGCTCAAAATCGATTTTCACTTTCTTAGATGTGTTCTCCCTAGTTTTCTTTCCTGCATTCCAAGAAGTTGTTCTGGACAGGCTAACTGTTTCTAAATCTATATCACAGGCAGAAAGCACAGTAGCAGCAAAAGCTGTTCTTTGATTTAATGACAAGTTTAATCTGTCAGCTATATTGCTAACTTTAGAAGACTTCATAATATTTTGATGCTTAGGACCTTTTTTTTGCACTCGAAAGTTTAAATTCTGGATCATCTTGCTCCGATTCTGAAGACGAATTTTCTTGATAGACCATATTCATTTTAGATGTTCCAGGCATTGCTTTCCTTTGTGATTCTTTTAGTTCACAGTTTTTTATTTCTTGGCTTCTTTCAGCTTTAGCTTTAGTCTTCTTTTCATATATTTTACCTAGATGTCCTAAGTACATTTCCCTTTCTCCTCTGATCTTCCAGAAATTTAACATCCCAAATTTTCGTTTCATTACTTCTTAGTGGAGCTTTCATTATAATTTCTTCAGCATTCTGAGAGCTGATGTCAAAAAGTTTTTTTAAAACCTGGTTAAATTCCTGAAGTTTATTGTTATAATTAGGACATTCTGCAATTCGTGCAATAGTATCTCTCTTTTTAATTAAGTCCTTTATTAACTGTTTAGGTCTCCGATGACACCCAACATCTTTAGAAGGTATACTGGCCAGGATCCAAAAATGTTAACTTTTTCCAAAACTACTTTTATTGTCTCCTCTATTGAGTTATTCCTCATGGAGTTTCTTTTTAGACTTAAAAAGTGACGAAGAACATCTCCATTTGAGCGAAAAGGTGCCCCTCTGTGTGGTTCCAAATGAGATCATCATCTCCAAGAACAGAATCATCACATTCCTTATCTTTTCTTAACTTTCGTTCATTCGAAGCCATAGTTAATCATTAGGTAACTAGTTGACTAGCTAAAATCCTGAAAAAAATAAGAAAAAAGTAAATAAAAACAATTTTTAAGCCAAACCTATATAAATTTGGTATCAAATGATTCATTTTTTTAATATGCATCAGATGAAACCATTTATGTGTCTAAAATTGAATTTATAGGCATAAAATAAAAAAACTCAAATTTTTAAAAAAATTTGACCCTAAAATTTTTGAATCGAGTGCTCAGGGGTCAAATTTTTTGATTTTGGTCTAAAAATTGGTTAGCATACTTAAATCATCATTTGTCACGATATGAGAGGGCTGGACATTAATAACTTTGAGATTCATCCAAAATAGGACACCCTAATGTTAATGTACATACCACCAGAATGCCAAAATACAGTTCTCAGCTTTGGGTGTCAAAGGATTGGAATACACAACTCTTATGGAGAAAGCAGTGTGTGATATCAACAACAAGAATTGCATGATGCAAATATGTAATCTCTGTCCAAAAGAACAAGTATTAAGAATTTTTTGCTCACTTTTCAAAGTGTTAACGATCCTGAATGTGAGGAAATAAAATATAAACAATGGGTTACTACAGATCGATGCAATATGGTTGAAAAAACAGAATCTGTAGATGATTTTATAAATCCATTAAGCACAAAAATTGTCAAATTGACAAGTCATCACTTTATAGCAAAGACAAGAATGCATTTCTAAAAAACTTGAAGAATAATTTAAATAGCCATACAGCTGTAGTTCTTGGTGACTTTTCAGAAAACTACTCATTTGTAGTACAGGATGCAGCCCAAGGTTTTCATTGGGAAAATACCCAATGCACAGTGCATCCCTCTGTGTTATATTATAAGGAACCAGAAAGTAATGAAACAAAACATTCAAGTTATTGTTTTTTATCTCCAAATACAAAACATAACACTACAATGGTTTACACTTTTTTAAATACACTCATACTTATTATTAGAAAATCCCACCTTCATATCAAAAAATTACATTATTTTACTGACAGATGTGCAGGACAATATAAAAATCATTTCAACTTTAACATTTGTAAACATGAAGATTTTGGGCTGGAATGTGAGTGGCATTTCTTTGCCGCAAACCATGGTAAGAGCGCTTGTGATGGGATTGGGGGTACAGTGAAAAGATCTGTAGCCAGAGCGAGTATGTAGAGAACATTCACAAATCAAATATTAACACCAGAAGACATGTTTGAATTTTGTTCAAACAATATAAGTGACAGCATAAATTTTTTTTTTTCATAAATTTTGAAGAAATTTTAGTCTGCAGGCATAAAAATGTCAAAATTTCACAATGTACATATTTTTTCAATAATTTTTAAAATATCTTGCAACTTGATACCCATGTTTTTTATTGTTTGTATCTTTTAACAATTAATGGAAGTTTAATAAATGAAATTTTTTTTTTTGGATTTCACTGCCTAAAGGGGGTGGGGGTCAAAAATAAAAAAGGGGGGAAAATTTTCATTATTGTTCTACACATTTGAATGTGGTATCATTTAATAGATCTCTTCATGCTGATTCTAAAAATGTATATCTCAAAAACTATGGGTCATAGAACTTTTTTTATTTTGACCAGTGAAATCAGCACCCAGAAGAACCCCATATGTCAATTTTCATCAAAATCCAAGTCAGAGTGGTGACATGCATTGGGTGATCTCTCCTGGAATTCCCCTAAGAGGAATGTTAGTTAAAAGAGTAAGGAAGTCATCTGTAAATTATATAAGTCTTATGTTTGGCCTCACATAGAATACTACATTCAAGCTTGGTCCCCTCGCTAAATTTAGACATGATATTCTTGAAGGTGTGCAATGTAGGGCAACCAAGCTTATCTCTAACTAAGAAGATTTGAATACAGGGAAAGATTAAAGGAACTAGGTATGTTTAGTTTCGAGAGACATTGTATAAGGGGAGACATGATACAGATGTTCAAAATGTTTTCAGGTTTGGACAGTTTAGATGCAAGTAACTTTTTCTCACTAGAGGCTGATGGGATTACTTGTGGGCATATTAAGAATGAAAGAGAGAAGTTTTAGATTGTAAATAGTGTATATTCCTAGCTAAAGTTATGTAGGCTCATGACTTAGATAACCTTGATAGGCCTGAGTGGCTTCATGTTTTCCAAATGAAATGCATTGTCATGTAAATATTTACATCTGATTTTGCAGTGAGGGTAATGGAAGCTGAATTTATGAAGGATAAATTTTCAAAAACTAATTCAACTCTTAAGAAATCATTCTTTCTCTCCTTCTAAATTAAATACAATCAGCAATGAAGAAAATGCATAACTGAATTGATTCTTTATTGAATTGCTTCTGCATGCTCATTCCTTGTGAAAACCTGAGTCTAGAGTCTTAAGTCTAGAGTCTTAAGTCTAGAGTCTTAAGTCTAGAGTCTTAAGTCTAGAGTCTTAAGTCTAGAGTCTTAAGTCTAGAGTCTTAAGTCTAGAGTCTTAAGTCTAGAGTCTTAAGTCTAGAGTCTTAAGTCTAGAGTCTTAAGTCTAGAGTCTTAAGTCTAGAGTCTTAAGTCTAGAGTCTTAAGTCTAGAGTCTTAAGTCTAGAGTCTTAAGTCTAGAGTCTTAAGTCTAGAGTCTTAAGTCTAGAGTCTTAAGTCTAGAGTCTTAAGTCTAGAGTCTTAAGTCTAGAGTCTTAAGTCTAGAGTCTTAAGTCTAGAGTCTTAAGTCTAGAGTCTTAAGTCTAGAGTCTTAAGTCTAGAGTCTTAAGTCTAGAGTCTTAAGTCTAGAGTCTTAAGTCTAGAGTCTTAAGTCTAGAGTCTTAAGTCTAGAGTCTTAAGTCTAGAGTCTTAAGTCTAGAGTCTTAAGTCTAGAGTCTTAAGTCTAGAGTCTTAAGTCTAGAGTCTTAAGTCTAGAGTCTTAAGTCTAGAGTCTTAAGTCTAGAGTCTTAAGTCTAGAGTCTTAAGTCTAGAGTCTTAAGTCTAGAGTCTTAAGTCTAGAGTCTTAAGTCTAGAGTCTTAAGTCTAGAGTCTTAAGTCTAGAGTCTTAAGTCTAGAGTCTTAAGTCTAGAGTCTTAAGTCTAGAGTCTTAAGTCTAGAGTCTTAAGTCTAGAGTCTTAAGTCTAGAGTCTTAAGTCTAGAGTCTTAAGTCTAGAGTCTTAAGTCTAGAGTCTTAAGTCTAGAGTCTTAAGTCTAGAGTCTTAAGTCTAGAGTCTTAAGTCTAGAGTCTTAAGTCTAGAGTCTTAAGTCTAGAGTCTTAAGTCTAGAGTCTTAAGTCTAGAGTCTTAAGTCTAGAGTCTTAAGTCTAGAGTCTTAAGTCTAGAGTCTTAAGTCTAGAGTCTTAAGTCTAGAGTCTTAAGTCTAGAGTCTTAAGTCTAGAGTCTTAAGTCTAGAGTCTTAAGTCTAGAGTCTTAGTCTAGAGTCTTAAGTCTAGAGTCTTAGTCTAGAGTCTTAAGTCTAGAGTCTTATGTCTAGAGTCTTAAGTCTAGAGTCTTAAGTCTAGAGTCTTAAGTCTAGAGTCTTAAGTCTAGAGTCTTGAGTCTAGAGTCTTGAGTCTAGAGTCTTGAGTCTAGAGTCTTGAGTCTAGAGTCTTGAGTCTAGAGTCTTGAGTCTAGAGTCTTGAGTCTAGAGTCTTGAGTCTAGAGTCTTGAGTCTAGAGTCTTGAGTCTAGAGTCTTGAGTCTAGAGTCTTGAGTCTAGAGTCTAGAGTCTTGAGTCTAGAGTCTAGAGTCTAGAGTCTAGAGTCTTGAGTCTAGAGTCTTGAGTCTAGAGTCTTGAGTCTAGAGTCTTGAGTCTTGAGTCTAGAGTCTTGAGTCTAGAGTCTTGAGTCTAGAGTCTTGAGTCTAGAGTCTTGAGTCTAGAGTCTTGAGTCTAGAGTCTTGAGTCTAGAGTCTAGAGTCTTGAGTCTAGAGTCTAACTCCCTCTTGGATTTCAGATCTGATTGAGATTGACAGCAAACATGTTCCTTTAGCTAAACTAAGGCTGTTGGTCTCTGCCAGCCATCAGGTTCTGAACATCCTTAAGAAGTCTAGCGATGGCATTCCGGCCTCTGCTGATGATTTTCTGCCTGCTCTTATCTACTGCGTCATTAGAGCAAATCCTCCCCTTCTTCAGAGCAACATTTGTTACATTACAAACTTTGCTCAGCAGTCACACCTTCAGTCGGGTGAAGCAGGATATTTTTTCACAAATTTGGTTCGTTTGAAGCGTTTGTATTTATTTCAGTTCTTACAACTGAAAACCACACCAGGTTTTAAGAAACATTAATAAAAACTAAAACTATATAAGAGATGTCTGCAGTTTCCATCTTGTTCATTGAACTTTGTTTATAGTGTTGTGCCGTTTCATTCATTGAGAAGTTAACAGCTGACAGTTTGGGGTTAACGCAACCAGAGTTTGATCGTTATATGTCGGGAGATGCTCTGCCTCCAAATGCTCTGGATGGAACATACATGAGTGATGTAAGTAATCAAAAGACTCATTTCTTATTCTTGCTGTTCCATTGGGCATGATGCTTGACTGTTTTCATTTAGCTTACATGTATGTTTTTATTTAAGAATTCATATTTGAAAAAAAAAAAAAATCTATTTTCAGGGAATGCAGTTGATGAAACAAAATTTGGACAATTTGTACGAGTTAGAAACTCATCTGAATATCTTGATGGACAGTTATGATGTCATTGTCAAAGATATGGAGCAATTCAAGGTGAGAGAGGGAGGGGGGAGGGACTTCTCTCACTCACTTTTGCCCCCCAAAATGTCTGTCTCTTGCCAGCCACTTTGCTATTAAGAGATTTACTGAAGCTCTTCTCATACCAATTTGACAAGAAATAATGTTTTTAAATTGGAACTTAAACCTTTTGTCTCCATCTGTAGTGATTTTTTCTATAAAATAGTTAATATCTGGAACCAACTTCCATCAGAGGTTGTTTCAATCCAAAGTATAAACATGTTTAAAAATAGGCTGGACAAAGTTCTGAACACACAGGATTTAAGACTGTCCTTACATGTAATATAATTTAAAATAATATTTTAGCATTATGGTGTGGGAGTTTGTTTAACCCTTTAAGCCCTGAATTTTTTGTAGGGTTAAGTTATGAATGCTTGTATTTGAAACGTTAGCAATTTGTACCTTCAGTCCTTGAAAGATTAAACGCTCATCTTAACTCAATTCTCCCCCCACTTTAGAAAGACATCTCTGGTTGATTGTGCCCCACATAGCATGATCAGAGAAACTGATTTTTCTATCACTTGCCTTAAAAACACATTTAAGTGGGAAATTCTTGAAGTAGTTGTGGTAACAATGGGTGATCACCCACGAAACACTTCATTCTCTATAAGGGACAAGTACATGGGTGTAGTGACATTGTGTTTTTTCTTATTTACTTCACTTTTGCATTATTATCACTTGATACTTATTTATACTAATTTCTGAATTCTATAATCGGGTTGATGAATAGCATGGCCCACCACTGAATTTGGAATGAACAAAGTGAGGGAATGGGGAAATTACAATGATTATCACTATTTTTCTGATTTTTATTTTAATTGAGACAATGCACAGGATGGGGAAGGTGAGTGATAATTTGACCTTGGAGGGAGATTCATTTAACCCTTTACATGTAGATTTCCTTTCCAAGGCCTGTTCTGTGAAAGTGTTGAACACCGTGTAAATAGAAACTCTCATAGTGTACAACACCACAAAGTATGAATGACTCAGTATATCACTTGCTGCACAAACATCCTTCATGGTGGGAGACACAAAATTCAGTGACATTCAAAGAGTTGGCATACACATGACAGACATCCAGTTACAGAAGATGTGCTCATACACTTGCATGCTTTGCTAATATGTCGAAGAATAGAGAAGAAAAATATTTTGTAGAAACACAATTTCAAAATAATTTTTTTTTTCTAAATGCAGAGCATGGATTAGGTGAAGTAGAGTTGCATGTCTGCTGGTACAATTTTTTTTCCTTTTGGTTGGCTGCATGATGAGGGCATGATGTGGAAAATCTGGCTTCTGTTCTTAATTCCATATGTTTGAGGTTTTTGTGATACCAAGTGGTTGATGTTCTTCCATCCATTGGTGCTTAACCCTTTAAGGACTGAAGGTACAAATTGCTAACATTTCAAATACAAGCATTCATAACTTAACCCTACAAAAAATTCAGGGCTTAAAGGGTTAATGTCCTAAAGTTGAGAGATTGTGGGGGATAAATATTTAGTTCAGTTTAAAATGCTGTTTACAAAATATGCATGCGGTGTGTGCTTGTTTCAGTATACTGGAGATATTTATGTTGGTTTTTAAACCAAATTTTGTAACTTAGTCATATATTGATGAAAAATTTCAAGAGTTAAAGAATGAAATGTCTAGGAATTTTATGAAAGAATTCCATTTAAAATTTCAAGATAGCTTCATTAAAAAATGAATGTTGATGTGCAAAAAGTCTTTGTGTACTTAATAAAAAAGTTTCAAATGTTGAGGATAACTTAAAGGAAGTTGAACTTAATAATTCTTCAAATTCTGTAGAAAAATTAAACAATCAACTCAAACAAGTTGAAGATAATGTACAGAAAATAGATGCAAAAGTTGATAGGATTGCACTGACATTCAGTCAAATAGAAGTAGTTCAACTGTTTCACATTGATTAGAAACAGTTAACCAAAGACATTGTCAAATTTTCAGTTGGATTGTCAAAATCCATTTAGTTTACCAGAATCTATAGAAAATGAAAATGGAATGTTGTTACGTTCATCCATTGTTGAATGTATTGATAAAGAATTTTGTTTGAGAAATAGAATAAAACGAGAGAGAATTTGTGTGCTGGGTGCTAAAATAGATAGAATTGAACATGAAGTAAAGAATTTTAAGTTAGAAACTGCAAATTCGCTGTTAATTTCACATGTATAATTTCACTTGTAGGTCAGAAGTTTTATTAGTTAAATACTTAAATTTGATTAAACATTTGAAAGATAAGTTGAATAATGTACTGATTTCTTGAGTTTTTCTGAGAAATTATAAAATAATAGACTGCTCAGTAGAGCAATTTACTCTAATACTAAATTAGAAGCGATGTGTGTCCTTGAAGGAGTAGAGTTTGTTAACTTCTGAGCAGATTTTAACTTGGTGGATTTGTTCATTCAAGAGTGCATTCACTTGAATGAAATAGGTAATTTGTGACTCAAGAGATTGATTGATCAAAAGAGAGAAAGATTTACTTAAAACATAAGCAAAATGAAAAAAAAGGGTTTCTCATTTAGATATGTAAGTCATTGACCTCAGGGAAACTACACACACAGAATAGTTTAAAAGTAGTGTTTTTTCATGTGAGGAGTGTAAGAAATAAGTTTGACAAACTTGAAGCTTTAGCTCACCTTGGAAATTATGACATTATAGCAATAACCAGTGGTGGGATTGGTCTGAACACATGGGAACACTTTTCCCTTAGTGGTTGGAGTTCTTGTTAATTATGTAAAATGTTCCATTCACCAGATTAAGTATTTGAGCACTGTTGAGACATGTTTTTGTCAAAGGAATCTGAGTACACTAAATCTGACCCAAACATAAATTTCATTACCTTACACAGGGATGTTGTGGGTTCATGTTTCATAGATTTTCTACAGGATAATTTTCTTTTCAGAAGGTGTTGGAGCCTACCTGCAGTGAGAATAGTTTAGACTTAGTTTTAACAACAAATGATAATTTAGTTCAAAATGTTGACATTGGAGAAAGTTTATGCAGTATGCTTTTTGGTTAATGTTAAAACTTTGAGTCAAACGGCTTCATGGTGCCTGACTTTAAGAGAGCAAATTTCAATGAATTTAGAGCTTCATTAATTTTAGTAAATTTGGATGAACTGTTAGTGGTAGATAGTGTTGTTAGCATGTTGGATAATTTCAAGAATATATTCATAAATTTAAATGAGCATTTACCTGGGAGAGTTAAGTGAGGTGAATTGAACACACAACTTAAATGGCAGAGTAGAGATATCAGAAAAGCAATCACAGCTAGAAATGTAGCCTATGAGAGAGAGAAAATGGATCATGTGCAGTAGCACTTTGACTTATATCAGTTTACGTAGAAATGTTAAGCATTTAATTAGATGTGTTAAACAAGATTTTGAAATTCAAGTAGTTCATGAATGTAAAGAAAACCCAGATCTTTTCAGTTTTATGAACTATAAAAATTTTAAATAAAATAAATTTTTCTAGTGTAGTTTTATCCACTAATTTAAAAAATAACATTCTTTTTTGGAGAAAAAAAAAAAAATTATAATTTTGCATTCAAAGTACTAATCAAACAGTAGTGTGTGTTATTTTTACTTGATATGAGTCATCCTACTGTGGTTGATTACAACAACTTTTTAAGAGAAGTAAGTTACCTAGATGAGAAACTAATCTTAACTATACCTAACAATTAAACCTAATGTAATCTAAATAGCTTTCTTACATGTTCCAGGTTTGTGCCGAGCAATTCTTAAACAAGAAATGAACAAAAATGAAATCTGTTTAAGTAAATGGTGCATAATATTTCTAACTTTTCAGTTGAAAGAGCCTAGTCTAGGTTTTTTCTCAAAAAAAAAAAAAAAAAAAAAGACGTACTGTGCTTCAAAGGAAAATTTTTATAATTTCTTTTTGTTTCTCCAAGAACAAAGAATGTTACTTTTTAAATTAGTGGATAAAAACTACAATGGAAGAATGTATTTTTATTTAAAATTTTTACAGTTCATAAAACTGAAAAGACCTGAAACCCCAAAGAAATTATATGATTACGTTAGAAATAGAAATCCCTTGAGGGACAATATTGGGATGTTAATAGACTTGGGCAGTACAGGTATCCCTCGTTTAACGATCATTCACTCGATGATCACTCGTTTTAGCGATCTATTTTTATTAACACATTTTCTTGTACAATGATTGGCCAAAATTTGGTTTAGCAATCGCTACGATGGGCAAAGTTTGGTTTCTGGTACTCCACAGGTGCATCTCTAACTTCTTTTATCTAATCAAAATGGCTGCCATGCGCAGAAATGGATTTATCCTCCTCTGCACAGCTTTCCCAACCTGAGTGCTGCTAAGTGGCCACCCCCTGCACTTCCTTCTCACCCTGCCAGTGTTTTGAGTCACTCGTGCTTCTGCATAGCTCTGCATCATTGTGTAAGATTGCACACAATTGTGATCATTGTGTTATTCGCTGCCTTTGTGGAGTGCAAAGCAACATTGTGCAGACTCTTTGGTGCTAATTTGGACTGTGTTAAATGACTGTGAACATTGAAAATGAAGAGTAAGCGTGTGGCTGCTTCCCCTGCATCATTGGGTAAGGCTAAGCTCTCATAAGTCCTTGACTTTGGAAGTTAAGCTGGACATTATTAAGCACCACGAGAGTGGTGAAGGGGTGAACTCCATTGTGAGAGTGCTTGGCCTAGCCCAGTTGACCATCTCAACCATCATCAAGAAGGCTCCTGAGTTGAAGGTCTCAGCAGAAAATGTGACTTCTAACATTGCCATGAGGATAACTAGGGCACATGATCCAGTGATGGAGAACATGAAGAAGCTACTCCAGATCTGGATTGAGGATCAAACTCGCTGCCGCGTGCCTCTCTCTACCACCATCATTATGGCCAAGGCTGAGAGTCTGTGGGAGGACCTGCAGAAAGACTTGTACCCTGAGAGGGCTACTGGGACTGTCAAGAACTTCAAGGCCAGTGCAGAGTGGTTCAAGCGCTTTAAGGGACAGGCTAATCTCTACAGCCTCCACCTCACGAGTGAGGCAATGAGTGTAGATGAGGCCAGTGCTCGTGCTTTCCCTGAACTCCTGAAGGTGAGGTTGAGAAGGGAGGATACAGCCCCAAGCAAGTCATCAACTTTGATGAAACAGGGCTGTTTTGGAAGAAGATGCCCTCCATGACCTTCCTTGCCAAGGAGAAGACTGCCCCTGGCTTCAAGGCTGCAAAGGACCATCTCACCCTGATGCAGCAGCAAGCACTGGAGGAGTCTGAGGTGGAACCACATGAGCCACCCAAGTCGCTTACTCTCCCCCTTCTGCGTGACATTATTGTGCAATTTGATGACTGCCTTACTAAGTTGGTAGAGAATGATTCCAACCCCAACAGGAGTGCTGAGGCTGTGTGCATCATGGAGCAGGGCATCCACTGCTACTGTGAAATGTACTATGCAAAAAAGAAGGCATGCCAGGTAACCATCACAAGCTTCTTCTAAACCAAGGTGGAGTCAGCATCACCAGAACCAACATCTTCCACCTCAGGGTTCACCATCTTCAGAGCCAGACCTACAACGCTGTTCACCCTGCTGAGAGAGAGTGAAAGACAGTGTGTGTGACTTACCCCAACAATATTCAGTCCTCCAGCCTCGCTCTCCACAAGCACCACGTAGGAACATATCCCCAATGAACCCGTTATAATGTCCTCATTTAGCAATTGTTCACTTAGCGATCAATTTTTCAGGAACGTAACCCAATCATTAAACAAGGGATACCTCTAACTTAAATAACTATGGGGACTAGGGTGTGACCGTTGCCCTCCAAAAATCAAAAAAATGGTCCTACAATGCTGTTCAAAGTTTTAGTGTTGTGTATTTATCTAGGAAACACCCCTGTAAATTTTCTTGGAGATCGGTGCATGTTTGAGCTAGCACCATTGTACCCCATGATATTCTGAAGTTGGCAGAACTTGTTTCATGCAGTGTTCGAAACAACATCTCACCGACCCAGCTGAGTGCAATTGTGTACTCCTTTGTATCTGCATGTGGTGGAGATACATCAAAGCTGAGTCTAAATGCAAGGACGGCCCACCGATACCGAGCTTCCATCATGTCAGAAATAAGTTTAAAAATCATGGATGAATGGCAACCATCAGACAAAGTACTGGTGCACTGGGATGGTAAACTTATGGACACGCTGGATTCCAAAGGCACTGATGACCGCCTGCCCATTCTTGTGTCTGGTGTCAATGGCACAAAGCTTCTTGGAGTCCCACCTCTTCCGCATTTGACTCAAAAAGCTGGCCTGGTTCAAGGAGACTTGATATCAATAGCAACCAAACAACTTCTGGTCGATTGGGAGTGTGAACAGAATGTCGTTGGTATGGTTTTTGACACAAATTCATCCAATACAGGTAAACCTATTTCAAACATCAGCATGAATTTATCACGACATTAATACCAAAATACAGTGAATGATTTAACAGAAATCTGCAAAAAGCACGTGCCTGAAATGGTGGCCTTAAACTACAATTACATTTTTTTTTCAGGACAAAAAACAGCTGCTTGCGTCTCCCTCCAAAAGGAATTAGAGCGTGCCGTATTCTGGTGCGCCTGTCGCAGGCATGTGGGCGAAGTCATCCTAGGTGTTTGCTGGGATTGCTTGAAAGTGGAGGGCTCTTCAAGTCCAAACATAATGGTTTTCCAGAGGTGAGTCATAAGCTTTACAAAATAACAAGGAATATTATTATCTAATGAACAAATTTAGTGGAATTTCTTTTATTAGACTTATAAGATATACTAACACTAAGCAAATGATCGATCATATCAATCTTAATACCCCTAAAACAATATTATAGATTAGTACGAAATACAATAATCCCAATAATTGCATTTCTAGGTTCAAGAACCATTTCTCTCAACTGGCGTACAATGAAAAAAGAAATACTACTACCCCGCAATGCCTGGAGTGTTTGAGGAGCGCCAGCAGGAGATGGCTGACTTCTTCCATGAATCTCTAGCCCAACCATTTACACGTGGCGACTACAAGGAGCTGGTAGAGCTTTGTCTGCTGCTTGTAACTAAAGGATCTGAGCCAGTGAACTTCACAATGGTCTACCCCGGCGCACTTCACAAAGCAAGGTGGATGGCTAAACTGCTCTATACCCTCAAGATTGTTCTTTTGTCAGGCCAGATCAAAGAGCAGTTTCCCAAAGCCGAGGTTGTGACTAAAAGTCAAATCAGCAAGTTAGAACGGTTTGCTGTGTTCACAGTCGCTGTTTATGTCCCATGGTGGATTGTTTGCCCCCGTTCCAGCAAGTGCGCCACTGAATGACTTGAATTTGGTTGAAACCTTGGCTGAATTTGCCCCATATGACGCCACAATAGTTGACAAAGCACGTGTGGCACTCGGTAGACACACTTGGTACCTAACTGAGGAGTTGGCCCCACTGGCTTTGTTCTCGTCCCAAGTACAAGAAAGGACAAAAGAGGAGATGAGGAAGGCCCTTCTTTGCCATGAAGGCACTGAAGTTACTAAGAGAGAGGGGCTCAATCATGGGGGCTATGGAAAGCCATATCTTCCCCCTGTACCAGAAAGTGGCACTGCCCTAGTGGACCTAATTGGGCCTGACTCAAGCCGGTTCTTCACCATTTTAGGCATGCCCTATCAGTTTCTCCACAGTCCAGCCAGTGAATGGGCGGATCATGATGACTACCTGAACATGAAACAGGTTGTGGACAAGCTTCAGGTCGTCAATGAGGCTGCAGAGTGTGGTGTAAAACTTTGCCATGACTTTCTTAATGTTGCCAGGGATGAGGAGTGCTTTCAAGAAGTCCTTCAAGTAGTTGAAAATGACAGACTCCGCGTTCCTAATCAGCGCAAACGATCATCTGTTTCCGAACAGAAATCATGGTTTCTTGCTCTAGAGAAATAATACCTTGTGAATATATGATAAAACCCCTTAATGTACCATGAGAGAATAAGAATGATTAACTTTTTTGTGTTAGTGATAACAGCTTTTAATTAAGACAGGCAAATGATTTGTGTTAATATCCCTTATGATGGTTGTGTAATCTCATATATAGGCGCGTATGCCGTATAAGCAAAATCGCTATTTTTCAAATTGCTGGTGCTCACTCGAATATGCATGAATCTTCAAAAAATTGCACGTGGGTATTTTTTATGTCAATATGCAACACCAAAATTTTGAACAGCATTGTAGGACAAAGTTGGGGCAACTGTCACACCCTAAATTGGGGACTGTAGGGTGGAGTGAAAAAATCAAAATTGAGGGGGTGTAGATAGTTATCTTTTGTCCAGGATTAAACTTTAAAACTGATTTTGGGTGGTTGCATACAAAACTGTAACTGCTACCGGCCAATTTATACAAATTGTATGTGCATGCAACCAAAGTTTGAACCCATTGACCTATCTTGGGTTCTAGACATGACAGAAAGACAATTTAAAAACTGTTTGATGTATTTTTTACCTCTGAAGCAGATTAAAACATTTGCAGAGGGCTGCAGGCTCAATAATGCATCAAAAAATCCATACTTAAAATGCAATTTTTTGGCCATTTTTCACTAAATATTTTGTTTTTTATTTGAAATTATATTTTATATTTTTCTTTTCAGGTTGAATTTAGAATTGATAAATACATGTATTTTGATAACCTTATTGCCAAAAATTACTGCATAGTAGGATGTTAAGATGCAGTGACACAGTTAAAATTCTTGATGGAGGTCAGATTTTCAAGCACAGACTCATTCCCCAATGGAAAGCTTCCTCTTGGTAAAGATGTTATCCAATGTGTAATAGCAGAAGAGAACTGGATTGAACACTGGATTTGGTGCAATGTCTATCCAATTTCACGCCCCAGTGTCACCAGCAAGATTCAGGATCTAGTCAAAGAATTTTCGAGGCAAGATTCAAATTTTCAGTCCCTTATAAAAAAATTTAAAATGTCATACTTCTGTAAATTTTGTAGTTACATTTATCTGTTTGTGATAGTAATTTTATTAACCTATTCATGTGATTCAGTGATTTGCAAATCATAAGAATGATTGATAGTAAATTCTGTTTTGACTAGAACTTAACTTAGGATTTATAATTGAAATTTGCATTCACCACATTCAAGTTTTGGTAATTTTGTAGGTTTGATAGATATCCAAAAAAGAAATGTGGTGATAAGTTCCTGAGTGATCTTTCTTCCTTCATTGAAAAAAACTTCCAAGTTGTTTGACATCTTCTGTGAGGACTCAAATCACAGATGAGATTTGGAACATTTGTATCAACTCAAAATGACAAAAGACTATGCTTTCTATGAGGACCAGAAAACAGCTAGAATAGGATGATGCATTGGTTTTAAGGGATGCCTTACAATGGCAGATATCAGATACAAACAGGTGTGTCAGGTACATATACTGTATAGTTTAAAATATGAGTATGCTTTGAACACTGTTGTTGCTCTGAACACTGTTGTTGCTCTGTTGACAATACCTTTAAACAAATGATTTATAATCCATGTAACATTGCTAATAGAGTCCAAATCTTGGACACTGCTGTCCATTGAACATCTTGTTAGAATATTAACTTGATATAAAATGAATATCTTTTACCAGGTATCAAATAAGTGACAGAGCCAGAGCAGCATTTGCATCAGCAGTTTTAGAGGATTATGGAATTATCACTACTACTGATAAGATGAACGTAATTGACAGATAACAGTCCAATTATCTTGTACATTAGTACCTGATTCAAATCAAGTATTCCACAAAAAGGCATACATTTCAAACAAGTGTTGAAATTTAAATATTATTATTCAAAACCTATGTAGCTTGCTTAAATTAAATAACTGTCTTTAAAATTGAGTAAATTTGCACTATGAACTTTGCAGGAACAAGCTGAGAAGAGAATGTAAAAAATATCATAAAACCATAAGAAAAGAGGAGGATAAATTGTTTGAATTGGTGGATGCTATTTATGTGGATGGTTGCAAAGATGCAACAATGGTGACAGTTGAAGTGAACGTCAAATATTACAGAAGAACTGAGCCAGAAGAGCACTATGTATTTGTAGGAGAACCTGGTAAGATTTAAAGTTTTGATCTTTAGTTTGCATTTTGTAACAGATATTACTCAAAATATTTATTAAGATGTATTTTGGATATAGAAATTGGAAAATAAATATAAACCCTGAAATGTCTAAAAAATTATCTCTAATTTCCGAATACTATTTCAGGTGATTTCTACCTCTCACATGTGACTTGAAGTAATGGCAAGTGGTTGACTATTGCACCAGATATATACAAGGCCCTCAAAGACACTGAATTACAAACCAAACTTGTCATGATAGGATCTGATGGGACTAATTAATACAATGACTAGTTCAAATGGTGAAGCTATCAGATGCCTGGAAGAACTGCTTGGTAGACCTTTGCAGTGGAGCATTTGTTTACTATACACTGTAATGAGCTTCCCCTTCATCATGTCTTTGTTACTCTGAATGGAACAACAAAGAGCCCAGACTCATTTTCAGGAAAGATAGGGGTTGAACTTGGTGGAAGTGTATCTCAGTGGGATGTGATTTCATTCAAGCCAATTAGGAATTCAAAATTTCCAGTTATTCCTAACGAAGTACTGGAGGACCTCAGCACTGATCAGTATTATGCTTACAGAATCTGTATGGCTGTTATGCTTGGCTGTGTTGATCCTGATCTTGAGCTCCTTGAGTTGGACCAATCTGTCATTCAAGATGATTGACTCTGGCATGTAGAATCCTCAGATTTTATACATCTCAAAGGAAGCTTTCCAAAGTTCTGGTCACACTTGCAGAGTTTTGTATCTTGGTCTATTATCCAAGTTGGTTCCAGATGGAGTAGTAGTATTGATGCACAGATGGTACTAAGAACTTTTATGATATGCTCCAAAGGGTCCTGAAAATTCCTCACAAGAAAGCCAGGGAGATAGCCCTAAAAACCCTCTACCAAAATGCATATTATGCTTACCCTGAGAACATATTAATTGTCATGCTTGCTAATTCAGACCCACAAATCTGCAACATTGCAGTTAACAAGGTACTTTTGGTCAGAGGGAATGAATCAGTTGAAACAGTGATAGACAATGACTTTGATGGTGGTGACCTGATAATTGATTCAGATGAGGATATTGAAGTCCCAGAGTTACAGCATCACTTGAGTGTTATGAGAGATGGTAGTGTCAGGAGATTCATGGTGCCTAAAATTGGTAATGAAGGTTGAGGGTATCTCAAAATGATAAATTTAAATTCACCTGACATTCATGAGCCCCTTATCATAGCATCTCTAACCAATGAAGAACTTATAAACATAAGGAAGGAAGCACTGAAACTCAACCAGCCTTGTCATAATCAGGCTGTAGAGAGAGACATTAAACTTGTAGCAGAGGTGATTTGAATGTCATGATGGCATATTCAACAAAAGATAAAATCAAGAAAACTGATGAAAGTGTTCCATACAAAAATATAATATTCTGAAGCTGTTAGATGATTATTTTTTATTACTTTGTTTAATGAGTGATACTTTAGATTAATCTTAAGTTGATTTATAATATTTTCAGTAGAAAATTGTACATATTTACCATAAATTGTCTGAAAAATGTGCCAAAAAAAAAGCTGAAAATTGCAATTTTTGGCCAAAAATAATATAAATATGGATTTTTTTTATGCATTATTGAGTCTGCAGCCCTCTGCAAATGTTTTAATCTGCTTCAGAGGTAAAAACTACATCATAAACAGTTTTTAAATTGTCTTTCTATCATGTCCAGAACCCAAGATAGGTCATTGGGTTCAAATTTTGGTCACGTGCACATATGATTTGTATAAATTGGCCGGTAGCAGTCAGTTTTGTATGCAACCACCCAAAATTGGTTTTACAGTTGAATCCTGGACAAAAGACAACTATCTAGACCCCCTCAATTTTGATCCTGTCACTTGATTTTTTTAACTCCACCCAAAATTAGGGAGAGAGCAATAATTTTAAATAATTTTTTACATCAGTTTTTACAGTTGAGGATACTACTATTATGCTCAGTGATGTAAATGGGATCTTTTAATTGTTTACTGAACTACTGTTCACACTGAAGAGATTTCTCACTGTAAAGATAAGTTAAAAATTGACAAATCACCAGATCCAAACCATTTTTACACAAAACACCTAAAAGAGTTTAAAGAATGAAAATACTTGATCATTTAGTCCAAACACTTAATAAATCTTCATTGCAGGGGGTTGTTCCTTCAGATTTTAAATTGGCTAATGTTATTCCAATTCTTAAAAAGGGGGATAAGCAACCATTGAGAAACTATAGGCCTGTTAGTTTAACTTCTGTAATTAGAAAGCTTTTAGAAAGACTTAAGAGATTGTATAGTCAAGCATCTTGAAAGCAATAATCTTATAAAACAAAGTCAACATGGGTTTTGTAGAAATATATTTTTTTTAATAAATTTATTGGAAGTTTTTCATGAAGTCATCGGTATTTATGATTGTGGTAGAGCTGTAGGATATAATAAATTTAGATTTCCAAAAGATGTTTGATAAAGTTTCACATGAATAATTGTTAGAAAACCTCAAAGCACATGGAATAAGGGGTCAAGTTCTTAATTGGATTGATATAATTGGTTAACTGGTAGAAAACAAAGGGTAGTAATTAATGGGGAAGAGCCAGGGTGAGCTAATGCAACTACAGTGTTCTGCAATGGTCCATTTTGTGACCAGTCCTTTTCATAATATACATTAATGATCTTGATGTGAATTTAGTGAGTAAAATTTCTAAATTTGCTGATAATACTAAAATTTCAAGTAAAGCAATTAGTTTATTAGAATCTACAATGTGATGTAAATAATTTAGTAGAGTAGTCTAATAGGTGGCAAATAAAATTTAATGGAGATATCTCTAAAGTCATGTATACAAGATACCACAACAGTAAATTTAATTACGCTATCGGAAATGGTGTGTTAAATGATGCTGATGAGGAAAAAGATTTAGGTGTCATTGTTAATATAGATTTAAAATTCTCAAAACATTGTTTAGTCATGAGCAGTAAAGCTAATAAAGTACAGGGAGTCCTTGTTTAATGTAAGAGTTACGTTCCTAAAAAGTGTTACATAAAGCAAATTTATGTAAAATGAAGCATATTTTCCTATAGCAGCCTATGTATTAAGGTGGGGGGCGGATGCGTTCCTTCTGTGAAATTTTTTGATACTGAAGGAAGGTGGATTTTCAGACATAATAAGCACAGCAAATATACAATTACTACCACACATATAATAACTCAACATTAGAAAATAAACATATGTAAAAATGAACAATGAATAATTCCTACATTCATATAATTCTTATATTCATTCATATAATTCTTATGTTCATTTGTATACTTCATATATTTATATAATCCTTATCTTATGTACATTTATATTCATATATTCATTTTGACACAAGTCCAAAGTTGCATAACACTGACACAAGTTTGGATAAATTTTTGATGTTTTTCATTTTTATAATTGGTGAAATATTTCTTTTTAAACTACTTAATAATGTTTTTAGATTTAGCTTAATAATGTAATATTGTTAAGTTCTGCAGTGTTAATTTCTTGTATACATTTTCTCTCAATTGTAAATGATAAAGTCATGTCCTGTTTAACGTTTAATTTTGAATCTTAAACATTTAATTTTTGCTCATGTGCATGTTTGATTGTAATTCGTGATTTTTAGTTAACTTGGCAGATCATGATAACATCAGATCTCAATATGTGGTTTAAAATTAAAATATGGCTTTCTCTTGCTTAGCAGTCTAAACATTGCTATAGCTAAAATATTTGTTTTGTCTTTAAATATTTTGTAAAGTAAATCAGCCTATTGAGAATAAAAAACAAAAACACATCAGCACTAAATAATAATGTCAGTAAAAATTTCAGTATATAAACCCATAAAATTTGTCCAGTGTTCATTCTGATTTTAACTGATCTGACTTAGAGGCTGAGCATTAGCTGTAACATTTTAGCAGTAAACTACAGTAAGAGAATATCTTTGTCTTCTCCTTTGAGCTTTGCTCTCTTCAGAGAACTTAGTCTTAAATAGAGAAAAATAATTTCCTGATATAAGAAGAATCAGGGAACCTTCAGAGAATTTAGTCAGCCTCACAGAATCCTCTGATCCACTATAAGAAGAAATCGGAGCATAGTATAAGAGAAATTACTGTAATTCCCTATATGGTACGTACTAGGGTGCTCCAAAAAAAAACATGATTTTGAATATTTGCTCCCCAGTTATTTTCTCATTGCTATCATGCTTCTGAATACTTTTGGGAATTTTTAGCTCGATCCTAACATATTAAGCCTTGCCACCAGCCTCGTAAAATTGAGGTTTTGTGATTTTCGAATTATGGAATTAGGTCTGATTTATAGGTATTATTACTTAAGATTAAATTACATAAACCTCATAAAAATAAATTAGGGTTAATTAGAATTGATTTAAAAATACAAAGCATTGATATAGTATAAGTATATGTGCAAAAAAACAAAAACAAAGACAAGCTTAAAATTTGGTATTTCTTCTTATTTCTAGGGAAATTAGATGAAGATTGGCCTTTACTGAGGTTTATGCCCCCTCACTCCTGCATAATTGTTTATAACTGTAGCCATCAGGTTTATTTTTGTTTTAGCAGGAGTGGGCCTCTTCCTTTTGGCAGTTATAAACAGTCTGTTTTGATCTTATTTTGATTTTGCAGAAGATGGTTTAGTGTCCCTTTCTTGAAATCAGGAATGTTTCCTGTGGCACTCTACAACCTGAAGCATGTACTATCTTTGCGGCTCATCCTTGGTATCTAATGTTATTTGAGTAATCTTGAATGAGCTTCACAGCTCTTTCTGCAAGATGTTTTTTTTACTTTTGAATGGGTTTCATGGAAGTTCTAGTGTGATAGTTTTTGAACGCTTTCTTTTTGATTTTTCATCAGAATTTGAAATCACATTTTCATCATTATCACTATCATCTAGTTCTAAATAATCTTTATCAACAATGTCTGTCTCATTGTTAAGTTTACTAGTTGAAGCCTCTTGTAGCTCTCTTCTTTGCATGTCTGTCTTCATTCTGTAAGTGAAATTCTCTTCCCTATTCCTTTTAGCTTGAACTTTTTTTGAATACTTTTTATCTTCGGATCCCAAAAGAACTTTTCTACCCTCTTTCATTGCATTTATGAAATCAATAACCTTTTTTTTCTGTTCTGTCATCCTCAACTGATCAGTTTGAACTCTGCGTTCAGCATCTTTATGGGCAATAAAAAAAATAGGAGTCAAGGTCTCTAACAAAATTTTCTTCCTTTACCTTGTTGGAATTGGAACTTTTCTTTTTTTGGAGTGTCCTATAATTCTCATAAAGGTCTAAAATCTTTTTCTTGACTTTATCTTTACATTGTGTTTCGATTCCTGATTTCATCCACTGCTTTTCTGTATCTTCTAATACTTTTTCAGCAATTGTACGGTTAAAATTTCTAAATTTCTCTTTCTTCATTGGTCCACCTTTTAGGTAGAAAAAATAGCATAAAATGTCCCCCTTCATTGGGATTTGAACATTGGAGAGTTTTTCGATAGGCTTTTCTGTTAGCCATATTATATCATCTTTTCTTAAGGAAATATTTGAATTATCCTTTGATTTTTTATTTGGATCATCATTAGGGTGCATTAAACGCCCCCATGATTTTCAAAAAGTTGTTGGATTTTAATGTCTATTCCCTCAAATGTTACACTTGTTGGTAGAAGTATGTATGCAAAACATAGATCAAATCGGAGGTGGTCCTGGGTGGCCACCGGCCACTTTTATATATTTAGTAGTGATGCACCGAATATTCGGCAAATATTCGGTATTACTTATAATACTAATATACAAATATTCGGTATTACTATACTTACATTGATTGAAAGTTGAAAATGTATAAAACACAACGCCAATGTCACTACTACAACTTTGCTCGTTTCCGCAAATTTGGCCTCACTTTGCGGTCACATTCAACCACTTGAAGAAGATTTTGGAAGTGGTCTTCTCCTCTTGCAGCTGAGACAAAATCAGTTGTGAGCTTTACTGCTCTCTCCGCAGGGTCATTCACAACATTTAACCCATCCACAATGGACTTGGCTGCCTTGAAGTGGTCATTGTTCTGCCAATTGTCAACATCCTCTGTTAGGAAGGTCATATCCAGGTGAAGAAGGTTCACTGTAAACCACGAGTCTTCGTTCACAAGATCAACCAGAGTTGTCGCTTCTGTAATTTTTGGAAATGACAGTTTGCCATATCCAGAACCGTAGCGGTGTTTTGGAGTGCTTGGCATTTCATCTGGTTGTATGGCCAGTAACACATCTGCAAGGGCACGACGCTCCTTTTGAGGTACTGCATTGCTGAACAGTGCCAAAACAACCAATTCTGGGGTTAAATACCACAAATGTCTATCAAAGGCTTTCACAGCGCTGACTGAAATGATTGAGTTGACAGCTTTATAGTTGAGCAGAGTCTTGTATAAGCACAAATCAAACCATGGGGCATTTGAAGCAGACTGACATATGAGCCACCAATCACAATAAATATAAACAACAAAAACAACAAACTCCTTCAGTTTTTCCTGTTGATGTTGTGTGTTACAGTTCCTCGAGGTAGTACAGAAATTTGCTCTTCAAGTAGGCATATTTTGATGGAATAAAGAATCTTTGACATCCACCTTGCTTTATGCATGGCCCCAGGTCTGTGGAGTGTTCCTTGTTTTGTGACATCATCATCGAGGACTACCTGGCAGAGTTGTGCCATTTCCTTGTAGTCTTCCCTACAGCATGAAGCGCTTGTGCGGATTGTGCTTAAAACCTTGTTTTTGCAGGATAAAAGCAGTTGTTGTGCATCGTCATTGTACATTGAAATGTCAATTTTGGTTAAACTTTCATCCTTTGCATGCGATATGCGTTCCCAATTCTTCTGGAATCTTTGGAACAAAGATGCTTCTGGAGACTTTGATGTCTCAATTTTGAGAGCGTCAAACACATGATCCAGGATTACCCCTCCAACATGATGGCGACATGCACACCACAGAAGAGCACGGTCCAGTTTTGATTGAATGGTAACACAGGCAGCTGTATCGTGTCCAGTGTTTGATGCTGTTGTGTCAAAACATAAGTTGACAACTGACTGTTTGCACTTCCATGAATGTAGAAACGTGTAAGTGTGCTCGGCAATGATGTCACCTGATGACATATCACTTCCACGAGGATATCTAGCCACTCCCAGTAGCTTTACATCAGTGGCATTCCCAACCAACACTGGCAATCTTTCTTCCTTGCCATTCTTGTTTGTGAGCGTATGCATCTGCTTGCCATCCCAGTGAAGTGTTGCAGCTGTTGGGGCGATCCAATTTTCTTGAATATCTTTGGCGATAGCACTTGTTATTGATCGTCGAGCCTTATCAGCAGTTGAATATGACTTGGCCACACGACGTGGATCACCTCCTGCCTCTTGAATTACAGCTTCGGTGAGCACAGCCTGTTGAACAGGAGTTATGTTTAGTCGAGTAGCAACAGACACGACTGAAGGCCTTTTCAGAATATCATGAGGAATAAAGGCAGACGTACCTGCATATGTTGATCTGTGGTGACTACGCTTCCTTTGAAGCTCTGGAATTGCCTCTTCTTCAGTTTCTTCCAAGCTATCTGCAGAGGCACTATCATCAGAGCATACAGAACTTTTCATCTCTTGTACACTGGATGATTCATGACGTTCTCGTCTTGAAGCTTCCGCTAAGATGCGTTTTTCTTTTCTACGATCTTTATCAGCTTTCTTCTTGTCAACATTACCAAATGAGGCTACTCTGTCAGATTTCATTGACTCTAAAAATGCTCTATCTTCCTCATTCTTAATGTTTGTCATTGCATTTTTTGTCCATACACCAAAGGTCTTATCAAGACATTCATTCATGGATTGCAACTTAGCCAAAGTGTTTGGAGATTCTCTGCGAGAAACAGGTATTTGACGCAATTTGTTATTGTCATTAAGAAGGTCAAGTATTAGTTTGCAGCATTGATGGTCTGAAAGCATAGGAATATTTGCTTTAGTGTAGAATGTTTTCAGCTGGATAAGGACTATGCTGGCAGATTTCCATTTGAGTGGCTGTGTTTGTTTGCCTTCACATATTTCTTTCTGGATGTGCCACATCACGCATCGAAGAACCTGCCGGCAAGTTGGGAGGCAGACTCCTGTCAATGTACCATCTCCTTCTGTAAGAGCATTGCCAAGACCAAAAATGGCACTTGCTAATCTGGTCTTCTTAGCTTCCATTGTTACAGCTTCCATTGTTTCTGAAAGACAATAAAGGATATTATTAGACTATAAGTGAAGTTTCGTTTATGGTGCATGTTTTATGTAAATCACCCCTTTAGGGTGCATCAAACGCCCTTAGGTTCTTGGATTTTAATGTCTATTCTCTCAAATGTTATGTAAATCACCCCTTAGCAACTCTATATTAAAAGAAACAATGTAAGTAGTCAACTGGTTGGTAAATAAAAAAAATAGATATTTTTACATAGCGCGGCCCCCGAAAATTGCCGCGAAAATATAAAAGTGACCGGTGGCCACCCAGGACCACCTCCGATTTAATTAATCTTTGGCATACACACTTCTAGCAACAAGTGTAACATTTGAGAGAATAGACATTAAAATACAAGAACCTAAGGGCATTTGATGCACCCTAATCATCATTATTATTACCATTTCCATCTGCCATTGAAAAGTAATTTATTAATTATTGCTCTTCTTGACAAAAAAATAAGTATTAAATTTTGTAATAATTATTTAAGTTTATATAAACTCAAGTAAAACTATTATTTATTTAATAGATACGCTATTTATGATAGGTAAATCTGAAAAAAAAAAAAAAAAAAGTATTTAGTATAATAAATTAAGTCAATAAAGCATATTTTTCAGCTGCCTGGTGGCAAGGCTTAGTATGTTTCAATGTAGTTAATATTTTTTTCTGGCATTAATATGATATAAAAGAATGGGAAGAAGCCCAGGGAGCAAAGTTTTATGAGTTTTTTTCAACATCTTTTAATTTTTGGAGCACCCTAGTATGTACTAGATACTCCAGAGTAACAGATTCGTTGCTGCCACCTAATCAGACCCCCCCCCCCCCATCAACTTCAAGGCCTTAGATGGAAAGGTTAACACATACATGGACAAAATATAGCTATATAAAATGTAAAGATGTACTATACAGTACTCATCAAGTGGTGGCTGGCAGTCATCTTAATGTTGTTGAGGTTGGTGCTTCACTTGAAGCAGTCAAACCACTCACAGCTGGCCATAAAAGACTCCGCATTTGCACTCACTAATTCCTTGCATTGTTGCTGCCACAAATCCTTCAACCATGTTCTGACACAGTGGGCTGCATCAGTAGGAGCTCAGCTTCCGGAAGGGTCACCCATGCTGGTCAGGCTATTGGGGAGACTGGACTAAGAGCCACCAAGGTCTTTGACTTTCAGTACAGGTCTCCAGAGATGTCCTCTGCAGGTGGCACCCTTAGGATGTCAATGTTGGCTGGTTGAGTGTCCCAGCCAGTGGAATTGGGGGTGATGGGCTGGGGCTCTGCTCCATTGAGGGCAAACTTTTGTATCATGGGGCCCTGTTTTTAAATGGACAGTGTGTTCCCTGGGGATGAGGTACCCTGCTCCCTGCAGTTTGCGCTTGGCCTCCCTTTCTTACTGGTAGAAAGTTTCCCTCATTCTCTGAGTCCATTTCCTTTATCATTTGTTCCTTATGGATTCACTTGAGTCTTCACTCAGGTGATGGGCAACCAGGCCCTTGAGTCCTCTACCACTGGAAGACTGTGTCTTGAGGGGGTTGATCCCACTCTGGCTGTGGAACACACTCATTCTCCTCAATCTAAGAATTCTTATAAGTCTTGTTCCCACGAGTCTCTTGACCCCTTCATAGGGGCCGATGACCCTGACCCTAATTACCCTTGTCCTCAGTTCTTCCACCTCTCCCCCTCTCTCACAGCCAGATGTATTTGAGGTCTATGACAGATATGGCCCCTGAACAATGGCTCTCTTGTTGCAGAAGTCTTTTCCAGAGCCCAGCACCAGAAGGTTTTGTCCCTCTCGACCTTGGCTTCTGCTCCCCTGGATTGTCTCCCTCACTCTTCCTTTAACACTGTATGGGTGTAGTCCATGCTCCCTCCCTTTGGGAATAATCGGAATCAGATGTTCTCACCCGCCTCTCTTCTCAGAAGGTGATCCTTGTTTACCCCCCAATATGGTCCAGGGGGCAAGGGTTCCATCCCCCTTATTGATCTTGACTTCCGCCAGTTCCCAATTACCTGAGAAAATTACTAAGGCCAGTTATCTCCAAATTCAGGTCCATTATTATATCCGTAGACTATGATGTTGGTGTTTTACGTGCCACAGGTTTGGACAGGTCAGGAAGATGTGTTGAAGGTTCCCTGGCATTTGGGTCAATTGTGAGTCTCTGATGCATGGTTCCTCCTGTTCCAATCCTCCCTGCTGTGTCAACTGTGGAGAAGACCACACTGCCACTGCTGCCGCCTCTTCCTGTCTGACCTACTTATTTGAGCATGATGTCCTATCAGTCCGTGAATCTGACAGGGTTAGATTCCTGTTTGTTTGCCCTGGCCGTTCCTTCTCTGACTCTGCATCCTTCCTACCCTGCTACCTCCCATTTGCCTCAAACTTTGGTCACTTCTGTACTGTCTTCTTCATCCTTTTGTTCTAGGCCAGATCAGGCTTCATCTGCCCATCTCCCTATCCTGTTCTCTATATTGACATTTTTGTCATCTTCATCCCCCATGTTCTCCTTTCCATCTGTCCATCCCCCAGAATTTCCAATTCCATTGTCTCCATCTGCGCCACCTCAGTGGCATCTAATCTGCTTACCCATCCTCCCAAAGCCATTGCTGACATTTCAGCATACTGTATATATAAAAAACCACTCCCTCCTCTGGTCCCTCTTCCCCTCCCCACCCTTCTGTTAAACAACCCATCACCAGCCCCCAGCCTTTGGGTCCATCTGCTAAGCTTCTGTGCTCAGGTCCCCCGTCTCTGCCCCTCTCATTCCCTCTTCCACCAGTTCTCTTCCTCCCACCCTCATATCCCTCCCGCCTGCAGTGATCCCTCTCATTTTGCTGGCTCCTCTGAGTTCCCCTGTTTCCCTTTGCAACTATCTCCTTCCCTCCTCCATTTCTGATGGTGGTCATGTGGCCTCTGAAATTGAGAATTCAAATTGAAGCTGACATCCACCCTCTACCCATTCTTCACCACCCAGCTCACTCCTTGACCTCTGATGCCCTTGGTATCATCTTCTTCACCACCTGAGAAACCGGATTCACCCTGCCTCACTTCGTACCTGCCTTCTGCTCTGCCCCACTCTCTCCTTGACCTCCTGATGGCCCTGGAATTCTTTCCTCCAAACCCACCTCAGAAGTTGGATTCACCCTTCCCTCTTTCATAACCCCATTCTCGCATTCACCCCATCCCAGAAACCAAACTCACCCCTCCTTTCATCTGTTCTTCAACCACCCCTTCGGCCCTTCCTTAACTCACCCTCCAATTTCATCTGCTCATTCTTCTGGTCACACTTTTAAGTCGTGCCTGATTACATATCTTGCTCCACCTGTACTCTGCTCTTGATGGCAGCTATCTTTCAATGGAATTGCCAAGGCCTTCTTAATTCGGAGGACTTCCTCCTCCTCATCCAGATTTTGATCCAATGTCTCTGCCTTCATGAGACCCAACTTAGGGTTTGCCCCTTGTGCCCTTCCTAAAGGTTTCCTTTCTCTCTCTCATCCCCCCCCCCCTCTCCATCCCATGCAGACCCCCATGGGGGAACAGTCATTTTTGTCTGATCTGACGTGCCCTCTGCACACCTCATCAGGCTGTAGCAGCCAGGGTCTTCCTTCACCATTTATATTGTTTGTTCTCTATATCTCCTCATCACAGGAACTTTGTTAACCCTTTGCCTGTCCTGTGCATCACATGTGATACATGCATCACATATGATACACAGAGCGCATCATAAATAATATTTAGTGTGATACATTCTATGATCACATATTACCCACCAACTAAACCAAATAAACCTCCTATAACCAAAAGTCTGAAAACAAGCATGGACATTTGGACCAAACTTATGAAAATGCTTTGGACAGGCAAAGGGTTAATGATCTTTCTACTCTCCTCTTGTAGCTTCCTCCCCCATTCCTCCTCCTGGGGGAGACTTCAATGCACACCATTTTCTGTGGGGTGACACTGTCACCAGTCAGTGGAGTGGCATTGTGGTTTCCTTTCTCTCAACTTCTGTCCTTCTCAGCACCCACCAGCCCACAGCTTTTCACCTCCAGACCTGTACATTTTCCTCTGTTGATCTTTTGCTTACTACTTTGCCTTCCTTCATTTCTCTTGGTCTGTCACTCCAGACCTTTACGGAAGTGACCATTTCCCCCTCTCCCTCTGTACGTTTTGGGCCCGTGGGGGACATCCATAAATGATGTCACGCTTTGTGACCTTTTGTGATAGAGGGGAAAGGGGGTCTGTAATTTTGACCTTTTGTAATAGAGTGGAAGGGGGGGGTCTAAAATTTTTTACATGAAATTTTTTTTGTTATGTTGACATTTTGAAAAGTTTAATGTAAAAACTCAAATATTGATAGGATTCTTTTTGTCAACTATTGTAAATATTATGTAGCTGAAAAATGTAAATTCTTGTACATCTAGCTGCTTGCATTGCTAGATATTAACAAATTTTGAAATTAACAAAATTCTAACTGATGGTCTCTCACTAAAGCTGACTGTTCTCTTTTCCACTCAATGTCAAACCTATGCAGTTTTGAGCAACTTTCCAACGGTCGATGCTGCCTCCACCTACCTCCAGTCACATCACTTGTGCTGCTCTGTCCTCCATTCCCAAATCAACATTTTCCCGCACCATTGCCCATTCAATTCCATGTGGACCCCGACATGTGCTCTGGCCATTTTTGCTAAGAAGTCAGTCTTTCACCATCTTCATTCAAAAGCTTTCAAATGTGTGCAGGCTCAGGCCCATCACATGGTTCCTGGCAAGCTTACCTCTCTTTCACTTCCCACACCCACTCCTCCCAAATCTGGAACAAAATTCAGAAATTTTTTGATAAATCATAATCTTATCCTCCTCTTGTCCTTATGATAGATGGGTGCTCATCTCCCGACATGACCACCATGATCCTGCTTTCCTCCGATGTAAGGCTTTGCTTGTTCCCTCACCACCTTTTTCAGACTCCCAATAATTTCCCTTTTCCCACCTTTTTTCCATGTCAGAACTGCGATTGACATTGGCTTGCTGCAGCAAGTCTGCTCCCAGCCTCGATGGCATTCATTTTGATATGCTTCACCACCTACACTTTTCGGTTCTTTTGTTTCTCCTCACCCTCTATAATTGGATTTGCGTAGAGGGCAGTTTCCACTCCTGTTGCTCCTGTGTGGAGAGAGGCAGTGGTACTCCCCTTTCCTAAGCCCAGTAAGGACGTGACATCTCCCCTTAACTACTATCTAATAGCCCACACTGTTGTGGGAAAACTGGAGAACCCACCTGGATTTGACTCTGGAAACAGTTCTTCCTACAGTAGGAATCCAATTCTACTGGCCAGCCACTAAGTACATGCAAAGTGAAGAGACTGGAAGGCAGGAGATGAAGCTGGACTCAAAGATCTCCTCCCAAGCAGTACACTAGACATCAAGTGAGCAAGGACAATTCACAAAAATGTCAAGCAGGAAGAGCAAGACCACCACAAGTGCATTCAAGTGATGGAAAGCAAACGGTATATGTTGGAATGTGAAGGAGTGGGTGCAAGAAAAAAGGTGTTCAGGCAGAAAAAGAAGAGAAAGGACTTCAGGATAAACAAGAATGAACAGGAATAAGCACAGTACAGGCAAGACCTATGTTATTGGAAATTAATTCAAGGATTTTCCTGACTTGACATTATTACCAAATTTAGTAAACCTTATTCCAGTGTATGACTTTTTATCTAGTCTTATTCCCTGTGATGATCAACTGTGGAACTGATCTCCCCATCATGTAACATGACTGATATTTAATGATTTATAGAAAGCAAACTAGAAATTTAGGTTTTTCAGTTTTTTTATAACTTGATTTAATAGAACTTGAAACATCCCATTTCTAGACTTGAACAAAAACTTTAACAGTAATTATTTACAATTTCTTCTGGAGGTTCTAGACCAGGGGTCGGGAACCTTTTTGGCTGAGAGAGCCATGAAAGTCAAATATTTTTAAATGTATTTCTGTGAGAGCCCTATAATATTTTTTAACACTGAATGCAACTAAATGCGTGCATTTTTTAAGTAAGACCAAAAAATTTAGAGTATAATAATTATCTGAATTTATTCTTTTTAATAACGTTATACTGAAGCTAACCAATAATAAATTCAATACTTCTTACCAATATGACTAATGTGACTTCTGGTGCTGCATGGTTTTGCTGATGGCTTTGTAGTCTGGTTGATAGTTGGTCAGGTTAAGCTTCATGCAGGCATTGAGGCTTCCATCCGTTAAACGTGACCATAGGTTGGTTTTGATGTTTTTCAGATGTGAGAACGACTGCTCACATGCATATGTAGAGCCAAACATGGTCAACACGGCAATACTCACACGCTGCAGTGTGTGGTATGCGACTGGAAGCGCGTTCCAAGTTTTGAAAATCAGCTGGTCTTCGGATTGAAGTCTTTTCATTTCTGTCCACTTGTGTTTACTCGACAGCTCTGCTCGCTGACGCGCAAGTCCTTCCAAATCTTCGTTCAATGACTTGAATTTATTCACCCACATGTCTGAGGCTTTCAGGTCAGCAACTTCTACCTCAAAATCTCTTATGGAGACATCAGGGATGTAACTCAGGTCGGCTTTGTCCACTGCACACTCGTGTGGATGAGTGATGAACTTAAAAAGACGAGTGCGCTCACGAAATTCTACAAAGCGTGCTTTGAATGATTGCAGGAGATTAGATGTGAAGCCAGCTAGCTGCTGGAGATCACAATGTTGAGCGGGGTCATTTGCTGTGCACGCATCTTTAAATTGTCCCAGTCTTTCAAAGTGTAGTAAACGACCTGTTTCAATATCCCCGATAAAGAGTTTCAGCTTGTTTTCAAATGCACACACTGCTTGTTGAAGGGATAAGACTGTATTTCCAATGCCTTGCATTTTCACGTTGAGTTGATTCAGATGTTCAGTCATGTCCACGAGGTAGTAAAACTTCAGGAGCCACTCAGTGTTAGCTAGCTCAGGATGCTTGACGCCTTTCATTTCAAGGAAAGTTCGGATTTCGCTCAGGCAAGCTGCAACATGGCTGAGAACCTTCCCTCTTGACAACCAACGCACATTGCTGTGCATAAGCAGACTGGGGTAATTATTCCCAACTTCATCCAGCAGTGTTTTAAACTGGCGATCATTTAAAGCTCGAGCAACAATAAAGTTGACCACCTTAATCACCAGCGACATCACCTCACCAAACTGCTCGCCACACGTTCGAGCACAAAGCGCCTCCTGATGTAGAATGCAATGAAAACTTAGGATGGGTCTATTTTCATGTTCACGAAGAAGCGCTACAAATCCTTTGTTGCTCCCCACCATACACGGAGCACCATCAGTACACACTGAAATAAGTTTATCCATCGGTAGATTGTTCTCTTTAGCGAACTCCATGAAAGACTTGAATAAATCCTCCCCTCTTGTTGTCCCTTTCATTGGCAAAACAGCAAGACTTTCCTCACGCAGTGTGTCACCGACGGCATACCTTGCAATCACACTGAACTGGGATAAATGGCTTACGTCTGTTGACTCATCCAAAGCGAGGGAAAAGTATGACGCTGCATTTATGTCCTTCACTTGTGTTTCCGCCACTTGATTTGCCATCATGATGGTACGATCGTGAACAGTTTTTGCTGACAGGGGCATGTCTTTTATTCGTTTGATTATCTTGTCTTTATCTGAAAAGTCGTCAAAAAGTTCATTGGCCACATCAAGCATGAATGTTTTGGCATACTCGCCATCTGTGAATGGCTTTCCGTTCCTCACTATTGCTAAAGAACCAGCAAAGCTAGCCGAATTCCAGTTACCTTGTCGGGTCCATACACTGAGTTGCTGTTGACTTTTGCACTCTGTGCAGTAGCTCTTGACATGCCTTCTTCCTGCTGTCTCCCGCTGGATATTTCGATGCAAATGTAGCATGGCGTGTGTCGAAGTGCCGCTTTATATTTGACCGTTTCATCGATGAAATTTTATCAATACATATTAGACACACTGCAGTACCTGCTCTTTCTACAAAGGCGAATTCCTCTGTCCATTCGTCCTGAAATGTACGGTACTCCTCATCCCTTTTTCTTTTCGCCATCTTCGTCAAAAGGGTTTGCTCTGCATAAAATAGCACTACCACCCACTACCACTGCTGAAAAGCGACTGACTGTATATGAATATCAGTAACGTCACGCACAAGACAGCCAATCACAAGAATCCTACGTCACTGAGTGGGAGGAGCCAAGGCTGTGGTTAGGAGCGTGATATTTATCGTACACTTTGGACGGCAAATATCGTCGTGTGTGGCCGTAGCCTAAAAAAGGAAGGAATTACTCATTACTTATCGTGTTAAGAAATGTCAGCTAAGATTTATCTGCGAGCCAGATGCAGTCATCAAAAGAGCCAGATCTGGCTCGCGAGCCATAGGTTCCTGACCGCTGTTCTAGACAATAAGAAACTTTAATCTTAAATTAAATGATGATGGGGTTAATAAGGTTAGTTATGATAATGAACATATAAAGATGATTTATGTACAAAACCCTAGAATTCTAAATAACTTTCTTAACCTTTGGAGGAACTTTTGAGATTCCAACTATTATATTCATTGGAATTCTTCTAACTTGTTTATTTCCCAATTTATTTAGACATGCCAACCCTCCTGTTTTTTGTACCAAATTCAAAACTCCTGGCAGGAGTCAAAAACCTCCTGTTTTTTACCCAATTTCCTGATATTGAAAAAAATTATGATGAAACCAGAAAGAAGAGTTTGGAGAGGCGACTTAATTCAAGTGTATAAGATGTTATAAGATATATAAGATAAAATGGGCATCAATACATTGTCAGACCTCATGGTCCAAAAAGTGACACTCCAAAGCCAGGGACAGAAATGTTATGAAGCACAATTCAGTAATTCTTTATTGTTGAAAGCTCAAGGTACATTATACAAGCACTTCAAGCAATGAATAATACCCTTATAATATCATATTTGAAGTGTGCAAATAAAATTCATGAACTTTTTTTTTTTTTTTTTTTAGCTATACTCCTGTTTTTTCTAGCATAGGGTTGGCATGTCTGTTTATCTGCCACTGCACTGCTGTTCCTTCTCTCTCTGTTTATGGATCACTAGTCCCTGTTGTACCTGAAACTAGATTTCTAGGTCTCCTCCTTGATTACCGCCTCTTCTGCATTCCCCACCTGAAGTTCCTCTCTCATACTGACTAGGGTGCTGACCAGTGTTCCCTCTAAGCTGCACGCCTGCGCAGTAACTTTTCAGGTGCCACACACCTGAATATTCCTGCCATGCAAACCCTCAGTTATGGGATGTTCATGAAATTTTTAAATCAGCAATTGATGTGACAATCTCATTAGAAATTTGTTTAGTGGCAGTGCAGCACCACCAATAAAATTAAATCAAATGTCTTACAAATAAGCTAAAGTAACATATATATATTTGCAAGACGCATTTATAAATAAACAGACAGCTAATGTATTTCTGTTGCAAAAGTCCCACTGTCACATTTGTGCTAGAAAAACTACAAAACTCTTGCAGCAGTTTTGTTTCCTGAAGAGAGAGAGGTTCATTCAGATTGACTAGCTCAAAAATTAAGAAATATAGGACACAATGCATTTTTATTTTATTCAGGTTGATGGGGTGTTTTCAGCATTAAATTGTAATTGCATATGTTCAGAAAGGATAAACAAATCACATATTTGCTTAATATCAATGGCATATTAATTCTAAGTCACATGGTAATAATTCATCAAACTGGGACTAGTACTACTGTATTAGCAACCTCCCCATATAAGAAATTATCATTGTACTTCAATATTTTATGTGCAACTGCAAATTTACAGTATATTAACACCTCATTCTTAAAAATGATAAAAGTTTTAAAAAATTGAAATGCTAGTTAATTGTTTCAAATTATTGCATATACAATATGCATCATATGTGGTTGACATAATAACATGTACTTAGGACCAGAAAGTCTTCTGCACAAGGATTTGGTTTGTGAAACATTCTATTAGAAACCACGGATGATTGGCAGAAGAGACTGGGATGGATTGCAAAACAAAGATCAATGCCAAATGAGGTGAAAATTCTCATAGATAATGTTTTACTTGCTGTACAGATGAATTGTTTTATGAACTGTGTACAACATGTACACAATCACATGGCAAAGTATCTCAAACTGCCAGAGAGCTGGAGAAGCAAAAATTATGCTTTTGAGTTTTTGGAATCTATTAACAGTGTTCTCCATAAAAAAAATCATGTCAGAGATTCACTTGTCATCCTATCACACACACATTATTGATGAAAGCACAGATATTTATGTTAACAAGATGCTTATAATTTATTTTAAGTTTAGAGTTACTGCATCTGTTGTGCATAAAACAGTTTTTGGTGGAATTATGAAATTACATACTTGCAATGCACAAGCTATTACAGCTGTGATCAAGGATTTCTACTTTCAGAATGAACTGGACCTGATGAAAATGGTGATGTTGACTTCAGATGGTGCCTCTGTTATGTTAGGAAAAAACAATGGTGTTGCAGACTGTTGCCACACAGCTTAAGAAATGCATTCCACATTTAACAGAACAACAATGCGTACCCATCAAGAAAACTTAGGATTAATTGATACTGCGGAGAAAGTACCAATAATGAAGGAAATAGAGACACTATTGAGGACCATTCATACAATCTTCTGGAGATCTACAGTTAGGAAAGGACAGTTTGAGGAAATAGCAAAAGTCACAGAAAACGAGACTCTATCTTTTAAACCACTAAATGAAGTAAGGTGACTAAGTGCCTTATTATGCAATTATGAAACCTTGCTTAAATACTTTGAACAAGAAATCTCGGAAAACAATGATCCAGTATCAAAATACTGCTTGAAGAAGCTCTCTGACTCTAATTACCATATCACTATAACTGTTAAATGGGGTTTTGTATGAATTAGCAGAACTGACCAAATGCTTTCAGAGGAGTTCTTTAACAACACTTGAAGCTGTACATTTAGCATGAGCTAGGATTCACAAGATGAGAGGACAATATCTAGGAGAAAGAGTAAATTGAAGTAACAGTGTAAAAAGTCTAATTGCTTCAATCTCTATTAGAGACAAACAATTTAATGGTGAATCAATTCAAAGTTTTAACTCCTTACAGTGTGATCATTTGGACCAAAGGTTTCCAAGAGAGGAAGTGAATAATTGGGCAGCTTTTGACTTCACCTCACTTTCATCAAAGCATAGCAATTACGAATTTGGTGCAGAAAACATCATCAAACTAGTTGACAAGTATAGGAGCATTTTGGACCTTAGTCCAGTGCATCAATCTACTCAAAACACTATGGATGAGAGAGAATTCACTGTAAATCAGTACAATGATTTCAAATAAAGGGTAATCCAGAGAAATGGGACCCAAAAGAAACCCCTGTAACTCTTAAAGTATAAGTCCTTTTATAAAATCATATGCATCATGTGAAAGAGGATAGTTACAAGTTTGTACAGGATTGTATAGGTTTTGACAATACAAGACAAGATAAGATACAAAACAAAATAAAAGTGTTAGTTAAAACTAACCCTTCAAGATGACTGCATGGACTGTGGAATAGCTGCGTTTCATAACAGCAATATTATGAGCATGGAAGAAGTGGTTTCAGCTCAAAGATATTTCAAGACAAATTTTCAGATGTCAAAATCACCTTCTAAGAAAGTAATCCGTCAGTGTGTCAGAAATCTTTCCCTAACTGGCAGCATTGGAAAAAGAAAACCAACTGGAAGAGTGCGCACAGCAAGGATAGACGAGATCATTAACAGAACTCATGAAATTGTACAGGATAATCCTAACATAAGCATCAGACGTGCTTCTCAGCTGTTAGGAGTTGGATATGGAACAACACACCGTATATTCAAGCAAAATTTAATGCTCTTTCCATATAAAATTCAAACAGTGCAACAACTAAATGATGGAGATTTCGCACGAAGATGACAATTCTGTCAATGGATCCAACAGAAGGTAAATGACACCACCAATTTTCTAGCAACTTTGATTATGTCAGACGAAGCCCATTTTCACTTGAATGGAACTGTAAACAAACAAAATTGTCATTTCTGGGCAACAGAAAATCCATTGAATATTACCGAAGTCCCGTTGCATAGTCAGCGTGTAACTGTTTGGTGTGGTCTTACTGCATCTCAGATCATAGGGCCGTACTTTTTCGAGGATTCCACCAGAAACACGGTCACTGTAAATGGTGATCGCTACGAAAAAATGTTGACCGATTTCCTTATTCCTAAATTAAGAGATCTTTGTCTAGAAAACCACTGGTTCCAACAAGACGGAGCTACCTGCCATACCATGAGGAACTGCATGGCAGTTTTGTGTCAAACGTTTCCAGGCGAGTTAATCTCAAGATTTGGAGACGTTGAATGGCCTGCAAGGTCTCCGGATTTTTCTCCCTTAGATTATTATCTCTGGGGATATTTAAAGAGTAGGGTCTACAGAAATAACCCAACGACCTTGCAAGAATTGAAGGCTGCCATCACAAATGAGATACAGGCCATACCACCGCGCGCACTTGCAAAAGTGATGCAGAACTTACAAGCGAGAACACTGGAATGCTTGGCAACTAATGGAGCACATTTGAAAGGAGTCATTTTTTAAAAATAAATATTTCATAATAAACTTGTAACTCTACTCTTTCGAATGATATATAGTTTTTATGAAAGGAATTAAATATTAAGAATATTTGGCTTTTTTTTATGGGTCCCATTTATCTGGATCACCCAGTATATAATTGTGGAGAAAAGTGTAGAAAAGTTAATTACAAATTTCCAGGAAATGGTGAACTTCAGTTTACAGAATGCAGAACAGTTCAGTGTAGTTTCTTAACTGATAGATATACAATGTGCAACCTTTCAAGCTTCTAGTGCTGATTGTGAGTGAGGCTTCAGCCTTATGAATAATATCAAAATTAAATGTTGAAACAGATTGAAAGATCACCACCTTGATATGCTAATGAGGATAAAATTTCACTTGTCAAGTGGTGGAGAAGTGAATCTGGACACAGTTTATAAACATTAGAAGAATGCAAATGACAGAAGAGAAAAAGTTTGTGAACAAGGACAATCTGTGTCTGCCACATCATCAAGCATGCCTGTTACTGACTCGGGGTCATATTCTTGTGATAGCGATTAGTGGTTTTGTATAGAATATCAGAAAAATAACATTACTTTTCATGTGTCAAAAACAAAAAGTGTTAAGTTTTGTGTTGAGAGATTAATGCATATATGGATAGTCTAGGGTGGTCCACTCTTATAGGGGTGGAATTTTTTTTTGTGATTTGTTTTTATTGCTGGGTTGTAACTTATGAGGATGGATGAGAAAACACCTCTGGGAAAGTTTTATTTGAATCAGTTAATTTGTAGGGGTAGCACATGACACTTGAAGTTTTGGTATAATCTGAAAATCACAGCAAAGTTAATCTTGGTGACAGTACATGACTATTAGGGTAACTAACAATTCCGAAATGAATTGACTAACAATTCCCTCTGCACCTCATTTGATCTTTGTTTTCTCGCCCAGTTGCCAGGCTGACTTCAGTGGTTGAGGAAACTGCTTCCTGTAGTTAGCAACAACTTGCAGGAGATACTGCAGTTGTTCCTCATTCCTGGTGTGGCAGCCGTTGTATTCATTAATGAGGCAACCCCCCTCTCTGCATGATCGTTCACGACAGAGAGGTTTGCCACTGATTTCTTCGCTATTTGGTAATCAGGATCACTGTCCCAATCCTGCACCTCCTTCCTCAGGTATCCCACACCTGACCCCAGAGACAACAGCAGTCTTTTTGAGTTTGCTGTTGCTAGTGACTCGATTGAAGCCCCCTCGGCAACACCTTTCCTTCTCTTCTGGCAATCAGGCTTTCCTTCAACTTCCTCCATCGCCTTCACCATTGCTGTTTTAGTCTCTTCAGACACCTCAGGATCGAAAATCGCGAGGCCCACCATCTCCTCCGAAAGATACCAAAGATGACCGCTGAGTTTTTTTAATGCCACTTCCAAAATTTTGGGGTCATGGTATTCCCGAAGACTCTGCAGAAGACTGAGGTCGCTGCGAGGCGCAGCAGCAGCTATTGGCACTGTCATCCATGCCTGCAGGTAGATGGAAACAGCGAAGACACTGACATCCTTAAGACACTTTTGCTCTCGTGGAGTGAGGGCTGGGATTTGTCCCCTGAACAGCCACATCTTCAATGAATAGATCACCTTAGATAACCATCTGGCTTGGTGCATGGGGCCAGGTCGCTTGAAGGTGTAGTTGTCAATGCTCCCTCCCAAGAAAATGATGGACAGATCGAGGAATTCCTGATAGTCATCTCGAAAGGATTTTGAGGAGTGTTTTTCTTCAGCAAAGCGGAGAATCCAATCTCTAATTGGGGGCCAAGAGTCGATGCACCTCTTCATCATCCCATCCGGTGCCGTATGTTCCTGTGTCGATGAAGGTCCATTTGCTCTGAAACCTGCTGAACAATGGAACATCAGGTCCACTCATTGGGCCATAGCAAGCAGTGAAAACTCCACTGATCATCACTTCCATGATGTGATGACGGCAGGCAAAATGGAGAAGGTCTTTCTTCAACTTCTGCTCCAACAACACACACGCTCCATTCAAACGACCAGCATTGGAGGCAGTGGTGTCGAAACACATCCCCACGACAGATTCTTCGAGGCCCCAATCAGTCAATAATTCAAAAACTGCGCTGGCTTGGTGTTCTCCTGATCCAGTTGGTATTTTGGGGACTCCAAGGAGCTGAGATTGACCAGAAAAGGAGGAAATGAGCACAGGCAGCTGATCCATATGCACATGGTCTCTGGTGTTGAGGAGGTCTGGAATAAGTTTTCCATCTCAGTGGATGATTGCAGGACCGGACTGAAAGGAAGCTTTTAGGCTACGGCAGATCATGATCCGATGTCGTTCTCTCTGCCGTTTGATGGAGGTCCGGGTGATGTTAAAATTCATTGGGCTGTGGCCAAGGCTCAATGCAGTCTCTGCTATTATGTAGGTTGCCATCCTGTCCGTAGTGTGTGTCCGATCTAGGGCAGCAGCTAGATTTGATGTTATCACATTCTTGACTCTCTTCACCTGTTTTGGAGGTCGCTTTCCACCTTTTGCCCATTCATCTTCGGTGGAGGATGACTCGTCAGTGACTGAGGATTCTGTTGAGGACACCAATACTGCTGTACCCGACATTGATGCACCTTCATTGACTGCCTGCAATACAATCGAAGAAAATGGACAATTAGTGTTAACGAACAACCTAATCATTGCAATCAAATGAAAGTAGGAATTTGAAGAACAATCTCGCCTTTCTCTTTCGCATCTCCTCCTCCATCTTCCTGTGGGCAGCTTGTTTTTCTTTTTCTGCTGTTTTTCTGTCTACTCCCACCATGCATCCCCGTCTTCCAGGCTCTCGCTGGGCCAGCAAGAAGGCCTTGTCTTCTGAGTTTTTGATTAGAGACAAGGCATCAGCATGTGCCATATCAAATAGGTTCCGAAGTGTCTCCTTGAATCCCTCTTCGTTGTACACCTAAATATAAATAATAAATATATATATAATATATATATGATAAATGTATTGACTATTGTACAGTATAATATGTCATACTCTCGAGAAACTATTTTATTTATCATCGATCATCCAACTCACCTGCTTCTGGCTCCTCCTCATTCGTCCTTTTTTTATTTTGATCCAATCTTGGTGAAGGTCCAAGATCTTATGGATTCCTTTGTATTTTTCCCTTGTCGGGATTCGAGCTTTGTTCCAAAATATTTCAAGTTGACCCCACACTACTTGAGCACTTTCCTTCAACTCCTTCTTGAGATTAGTGTGGTGATGAAGGAAGCATGACAATACTTCTCCACGTGATGGTAATTTGCTTCCAAGAAGCTTGTCCTTCACTTTATCTCCTTCAAGGAGATAAAAGCAAGAGCTTCGAACTTGAGTCATCATATATCCAACCACTAAACACAACCAATGAACACTACACCAATGATCTGTCAAGGAAAAGATGTATTACTGGAACTGGAACATAATATACAAGTAAATCTACTAGGTAGTGCAAAAGCGCAAAAATGAAGTACTGTGTGCTACCCCTAAAAAGTGATTGATTTGGGAAAAAATTGGCCAGAGGTGTTTTCTCATTCATCCTCACAAGTTACCGCCCGGCAATAACAAAAAATCAAAACTTCAATTTTATGGACCACCCTAATGGATACTCTAAAATCTAAATAAAATGCTGATTTTAATTGTTGAGAGATATAATATAATGAAAAAAAATGTTCAGCAGCTTATGTTGTTAATGACTCCTAATTTATATTATCTTTACTAATTTACATTATCTTTACTACTTACATCATTTTACATAACTCTGGTGACTTATTAAATATATATAATGTCTCTGGTGATTGTAGTAGATCCACACACTGCATTGATACTAGTGCATATGGTAAGCTTGATTCCACGCAGGGATGAAAAAAATTAGGGCTAGAGGGAACATTGATGCTGACCACCATACTCTTTGGTGGCTCTACCACTTCCTGGTCCAAAGTAAGTTGGATTATGGCTGTCAGGCCTATTTCTCTGCTCCTGCCTCCACTCTGTGCATGCTGGACCCGATTCGCTCCTTGGGTGTGCACATCATCACTGGCACATTTCACTCTCCAATCATTAGTCTTTATGCAGAAAGTGACCATCTCTCATTTGTGTTCAGCAATTTTCTCCCAACCCAGTCTTCTAATCCGTATGGGGGCCCTTCCACTGTGGCATGTTTTGACTGTCATCCCCATTTGATCTGACTGTTTGGTCTCTGAATGGCTCCCATCCTGTCTTCTCTGGTGGTGGAGGGGCGAGTGCTCTCCTCTCTCCCTCTACCCCCATGGACTCTTTGTCCCCCTGTCTGCTCCCTCTCTACTGTACTGAAGTCACAGTCCCACCTGTCCATTTGACAACTATTTCTTTCCCATTCCTCTTCCCATGCTGATTCTATCCCAGTGTTCACTGATGGCTCTCGCTCACCACTTGGAGTGGGCTGCATGGCCGTCTTCCCATTGAAAATTAAATCCCCCCCCCCCGTGGCTTCCATCTTTACAGTGAATTATCAGCTATTCTTTTGGCCCTTCTGTTTCTTAACTCCTCCCTTCTACATCATTTATTATTTATTCTGACTCCTGTATCACTCTTGAGGCCTTGTCCTCTTGTCTCTCCACACCAATTGGTGCAACAGATCCAGGACTAGCTGGTCCTTCTTTCATCACACTGTAAGGTAGTCACCTTTTGTTGGGTACCCTCGCACGTTGGTGTTCCAGGCAACAAATGCGTGGATGCTGCTGCAAGGTGGTGTCCTTCCTGCCTTTTGACCTTAACATGCCTCTCCTGATGTCAGACTTTACAAGCGTTTTCCAGGAAGCACCCTTTTGGCAGTGGCAGCACCAGTGGGAGGATGTGTCTGGGAATTCCTTGAGGGCATTGAAGACCACAATTCAACAGTGGCCTTCCTTCCCTCCTGTCAGTGTGACTGATGGTTAGAGACTGCTCTGATGCACCTACCCATCAGTCATACTAGTCTTACATATGGGCATCTTATGACAGGAGATGTTGCCCCCTCCTGCTTATGCAGCATCCCTCTCTCTGTTTCACATTTGCTCTTGGTTTGCCCTACCTTTGCTGTTGCTCGCTCCTTGAGGTTTCACTCTTACTCTATTGTTGGGTGACTCCACGCCTGTACTAAAGAACATTATTCAAAAATTGATAAACAAGAATCCACTCCAAAAACGCTATGCAACACTGAAAGAGTTAACACAAAGAAGGTTAAAACAAATCCTTTGTCCTCCCTCACACAAGGCAGAACTTCTTACAATGACTCCAAAGACATATTCAATTTATTAAACAACAACTTTGTAAATATTGGCTCCAATACTGCAGCCTCGATCCCAATTACAGACATTCACTACTGACAATACATGCCACAACCAAATCCAAACTCATTTTTCTTTGATCCAATCCTACCAAACAATATCTCTCTACCAATAAAAAAACTAAAAAATAAAGATTCTGACATCAATACGATTCTGGTAAAAATATGCAAATTAGTATCTGATGAAATTGCAATCCCACTCAGTAAGCTAATGTATGAATCAGTAAACACTAGGTATATTCCCTGACAGTCTAAAGGAAGCCAGAGTATGCCCTGTATTTAAGTTGGGGAACTCAAACTCTCCATCCAGTTATTGTCCCATTTCTGTATTGCCAACTTTGAGTAAAATATTTGAAAAAATCGTGTTCAGTAAACTTCCTAAATATTTTAACTAAAACATAATTTGGGCTCAGAGGTGGATATACAATGGAAGATACCATAAACATACTATTAGAAAATATGTATCAGACCTTAAACAGTAATAAACACACTGCCCTGATTTTCTTTGACTTGTCAAAAGCATTTGATACACTTTAGCATGAAATCTTACTGAAAGAACTTGCATACATATGGAATAAGAGGAAATATCATTGATTGGTTTAAATCATATCTGTCATATTAGCCCTGTTCAAAAATCAACTTTTTCTTATTTTCATAGGTTTCTGTACTTTTTCCCATGCTTTTTGACCTGAAAAGGCCGAAAATCACAACCATTTTGACCTAGGTTGTTGGGAAGCATTGCCGCATGGAGCTTTAAGTTTTCTGCCTTGAAATTGGCCAAAAGCACCAGTTCCGGGGTCCCTTGAATCATGTTTTGCACTATAACGTTTTATCTAAACAAGATAGAGCAACAAAATAGGCACCAAATTAAAGTGTTTTTAATCCTCTTTCTAACTTATACAATTATGATAGTCTTGGAACAAGAAATGGCACATTGGTACATACAAAGATTTCAGAAATATCACAAAATTCATTTTCTCACACTCAAGGCAGACAAGGCGCCTTATTCATGACACAAATTTGAGATTAACATTTTGTCACAAGTCTAATCGATCAAGAAGTGAAAGCATTACATGATGATTAATTTCATAATGACATTTACACAGTCAGTTGTTGAGAGAGTGTTTCTTGAAGCTGTCAAAGCGGCATCTGTTGAACTCCACAGCTTGAAGGAGATAGTCCTTTGCTTGGCATCTGTTGTTATGACATTTGCAAAGTCGCTCATCATCTTGACACCATGTTCAGCAATGTCATTCACCGCTTTCAGATTCTTAACATAGTCCAACGCTTTTCTGTAGTCCTCATTCTGTGGCCAAGACGTGACAGGTTCCAGAAGCCACTCGGATCCAATGTTCAGTGTGTCCAGCAGGAAATGTGATTCTGGGCCAATGAGATCAACCAGGGTGGTCTTAGCTGTGACACTCTGGAATAGAGGCTTTCCTGTTCTGAAGCTGTCTGGCTTCTCAGTGGCATGTAACTGGGCAGCAATGTCGTGCTTCAATGTGTCACTCAATCTACTGCTGAACAGGGCAAATGGCATGACTTCCTGCGTCAGGTACCATTTGTGGTTTTCCATCTTATTAAGTACTGCATCAGCAAGCTCTGGGTCAGTTTTCTTGTACTTCAACATGTCCTGGATTAGACTTAGATCATTCACGGGAGCATCTGCAGCAGACATTGACATCATCCATACAGGAGTGTAGAACAGCGCAAGGAAGGTGTTGAGTCTTTCCAGCTTTGATACAGTGTCTTCATCGTACTCAAGTTGATCTGCAAACATCAGCATTTTCATGGAGTACAGGTTTCTGGCCATCCATCTGGCCTGATGAATGGCGCCTGGTCGACTCCAGTGAATACCTCGAGGAGGCGTTCCTCCAAGAACAATGACTGTCAGTTCAGCCATTTCCCTGTAGTCGGCTCTTGGAAGCCTTTCTGCTGTTAGAATGTCTTGGAGTATTTCTTCACTGTTCTTCTTTTCCTTCAGCCATTTGCTGTTGATAGCCAGCAACTTTGGGTTTTCCTTGGACAAGTCCGTCCAAACATCCTTCAGATGCTCAAACCAGGGATTATCTGGCCCCTTCACCTTCCCAAACAGCTTCTCCCAAACTGCTCCTACTAGGATTTCCAGGATGTGATGTTGACAGGCCAGATAAAACACCTTTTTGTTCAGCATTTTCTCTAGCAGTTTGGCAGCTCCTCTGTGAACTCCACTGTTACTGGATGTAGTGTCAAAAACAAGGGCAGTAACATTATCCGTAAGTTCCCATGTCTCCAGTAAATCCATTGAAGCCTCAGCCTGAGCTGTGCCAGAAGAATTGTCGATGACAGGTACTCCCAATAACTTTCCTTCAGTGTATGAAGGTGGACCAGACACTAGCACAGCTAAAGTCTCTGAGGTACTTCCAGGTTCACTGCCCAAGACATCTTTGAGCAACTTTCCATCCCAGTGTAAGGCAGCGTACTGTGGGGGGTTTTCACAAAACTTGGACATGTGACTCTGGCTGATATTATACCTGGACAGCATTCTGTTGCGACGTGTTGTTGAGGTTGAGATGACGAAGTTATCCAGATCAGCCCCTCCAGCTTTCAAGGTGGCAGAAACCATGGCAGTAACTTGATTGTCTGATAAACCAAGACGATCAGCTGTATTGCAGATGACATCACATTCCATGACCTTCCTTGGAAACGTCAAAGTCACACTAGTTACAGTGTCTTGATGGTGAGAACATCCAGGACGAGGCTGATGGTAATCCATGTCCTCTGTGTTAGCGTCGTTGTCAGTTGAGTCACCCTAGGTAATGTCATCCACATGAACAACTGCCTCTTGTTCTGCTGCAGCTGTAAAATAGTACAACATGTTAAGACAGTAATTGTTAAGTACATGCTAAATATTGCAATGGAGTAAAACTTAAAACTTTTTGTAATGTTCAAAGTAATTAGTTTTACCTTGTTCTTGTCTATGCTGCAGTCTTTCATTCCTCGCTGCTTGCTGCAGGGATCTTGTCTCAAAAATCTTGTCATGACCAGACAATATGACCTTTCCTCTCAGTCTTCTGGTCTTCGTAGAACCTGATATCCTCATCTTTCTTCTCTCTGGATAACAGTCTGTTGTTCTGTATTTCCTGGATTGCATCTGGAGCTCCTATATCGAACAGGCTGTCTAATTCCAGTACAAATGCTCCTCTTTTTCCTCCAGGGTTACTTGCTCTTCCTTTGCTTTTCACCAGAGCACGATGTTTCTCATGTAGTTTCATGAAGAGCTTCATTGCGTTGTACTTGGTCATTGTCTTGATCCTAGCCATCTGCCAGAATGGGATGATAGATTCAACTGTTTCATATGCAAGGTCTTGAACCATGGGCCTCCCTGCATTTTCCGGTAAATTCTGAAGATTAAGGAAATACTGGAACGCCTGTCTATTGGTGGGAAGCTGGGAACCACTGATAAAAGCTGAAGGGTATCCAACCAGGAAAGTTTCAGTGAGAGTTCTGGTAGATGGCCCAGTTGACACCTGCCTGTGGACAGTACGTGGAGGTTCTGAGATATCAACTGTGCACCCACGGAGCTCCCTCAGCTCCTTGCTTAATGCCATTGTGAAGTTGTAACTTGTAGATGGTTTTTCTAGATTCTGATTGAGTTTCTGTTGTTTCCTGAAAAATGATAGATAATTATTATTATTATTATTATTATTATTATTATTATTATTATTTTTATTAATTTTATGCTCTTTCATTTGATACCTAATTTGTTGCTCTATCTTGTTTAGATCAAAAGTTAAAGTGCAAAACATAATTCAAGGGACCCCGGAATTGGCGCTTTGGCCGATTTCAAGGCAGAAAATTTAAAGCTCCATGCGGCAATGCTTCCCAACATCCTAGGTCAAAATAGTTGTGATTTTCGGCTTTTTCAGGTCAAAAAGCATGGGAAAATATACAGAAACCTATGAAAATAAGAAAAAGTTGATTTTTGAACAGGCCTACTGTCACATCTTCATCATTATATCAGATTAAAAGATAATTTATCCAACAAGGCGACGCTAACTAGTGGAGTCCCACAGGGATCTATTCTTCACCTATTACTATTTCTAATTCACATCAAAGATTTTCATCTCTCTACCAGGGTTGGGTCAATTAAGTTAATTTTTTTGCTGATTAACCATTAAGTTAATTAATTTAACTAGTTAAGTTTTTAAAAAGTTTAACTTAAATGAAATATTTCTGAATTAATTGATTAACTTCAATTAATTTTCAATTAGATTTCCTATAAAAATGCTGTTTTTATCTTTCTGAGTGAGGTTTCAGAACCTCATCTGTAAAGTTAACAAGCATGTTTAATTTGTAAGTGAAGTATATATTTTGTGTGTCTAATTTGACTATTGTTGGTAAGGAATCTGGATTATGTCCAGTGTCAATAGTGTACAATATAAAATGTACAGTTTAGAAAACAATGTTATTAAATTCATTTTGCCTTCATTTTTACAATGAAAACTATCATATGCCTAAAAGTTGAGTTGAGACCATAAACAAATTTAATAAAACAAATTTAATAAAATAAAATCTTATAGAAAAAATTATTCTTATGTCTTGCTCCAGCGAGAAGATGTATAATATGCAAAAAAATGCATATGATTTATCAGACATTGACAACCACACATTCAAGGTGATCCCACATAATTACAGGTTTATCATTACCTTCATTAGTTATATATAATGATGATTCTACAGACTACTACCAAGAAAGAAAAAGTTAGTTGCTTAACTTAATTGATTAACTTTCAAAATTATCTTAATGCAAATTTAAAAAATTAACTTGTTAACTTAATTAGTAAGAATCTCAAATTAACTTAACTAGTTAATTTTGGAAGTTAATCACCCCAACCTTGCTTTCTACCATATTAAATTGCATACAGTATGCAGATTATACCACACTTGCTTCCCATCATAATGCAGACTCACTGATTAATGAAACGAACAGTCATTTAGGAAATGTGTATAAAAGGATGTATGCAAATAAACTTCTATTGAACCTGAGTCATCTTTCATAATTATTACCACAAAACATATTAATACAGACTGTCAAATAAAAATTGGGAATACTACTCTTGTAAAGGTGAATAACTAAATTTTGAAAGTTATGTACAGCCCATCAAATCCTAAAAATAAAAATTTCTCTGCATATTATTTAAACTAAAAAAAGGTACTTCCAGAAAATGCACTACTCACCCTATATTATTCCAGTATCCATCCACATTTATTATATTGCATTACCTACAGTATGGGGATAGCTCAAAGAAATATATAACATCCTTTGCAAGTAATTCATAAAAAATGTCTGTGAACACCCTGGAATAATGAGAACAGACAAAGTTACACTTCCCCAATGTTTAAAGAGCCAAATATTGTAAAACTAAATGACTTGTACAAATTAATTTTTTTTAAGGCAGGAAGGAGCAGCCAAGGGCAAATGGCCAGAAAAATGAACCCCCTACCCCCACAAAGGAAGAAGAGAGCCAAAATCAAGGTCCAGGATTTTTGAGATGCCTGGACACACTGTGTTTGTGAGATTGGAGGGAGTAATCCAAGAATAAGCACCCCAAATCAATTTAGGGTGCTTTTTCTTTGATTGGGGTTGAACAAGGCTGCTTATTCTTGGATTGCTCTAAAATGGTTAATTGAATGCCTGGTTAGGTTAATTGTACGCCCTTGATGATTGGTTAAGTCATGATATTTTTGTTAGTTTTAATGAAAATATCACGACTTAACCTAACCAATCATCAAGGGTGTACAGTTGACCTAATCTGGCATTCAATTAACGTAACTGAGGATTCAATAATTTTACCATAGGTTTCAATATATTTATAAATAAGTCCTGAAATGTGAAAACCATTCAGAAGTTTGAGGGCAAAATGACAGTAGCAGCCTTTCAAACTGAAGTGTTACCATTATTGGTTGAAGATCCATTGCCAGTAATAAATTGGTGTAAGGGAAAAAATGACCTGGATAAAGTTTTTGAGGAATGTTGATGTTAAAATCCTTTAATTTCGATTGAGGTCGAACTCGGGTGCTTTTTCTTGGATTGTGGACTTTGGGGTACTTATTCTTGGATTGCTCCAATTGGAAGTCAGAGGGGGAAAGATGGATTAAGGAAGATTGTTTCACAGTTGACTGGTTGAGTAGATGAAAGATTGAAAATACTGATTAACCTTTGCATTGGATAGTTGGACAGAAAAGGAATATGAATGTGTCGAAAGTCTGGTATGGCATACTCTCCTTAACCCTTTGGATGCCGTAGTCGACTGTAGTCGAATGATTTTTTGGTAGTCACAAGTGCCATATTCGACTCGTCAATATTCTGTAATAATATTTTTCTTTGGCGCAATGTTCGACTGAAGTCTCTATGAGTTCATAAGAGTTGGCAATTATTTAATTTTGTCTTAATTTTGAAGCTCACTGACCCCCGACACTGACCCCCTGACGCTCATTTCTTCATTTTGCTGATAATGAAAATGATCGACTTTATAAGATCAGGCCTATCATAGATATCACGAAAGATTTATATACTGCTGTATACAATGCCAGTAAAGAAGTTTGTGTGGATGAATCTATGCTAAAATTCAAAGGACGTTTATTTTTCAAGCAGTATTTGCCAAGTAAACCTTCAGCTAAATGGGGAGTGAAACTATGGTCTCTTTGTGATTCTAAAACTGGATATTTGTTGAGGTTCAATGTTTACACAGGAAAAGATACTGAAAACACGCTTGTATGAGGATTGGGAAGTACAGTTGTTCAAACTCTTCTAAAAGGTTTTGAGAATAAAGGCCATATTGTGTTTCTTGACAATTTCTATTCCAGCGTTAACCTTTATGAAGCCCTTAGACTAAAAGATATAGGTGCTTGTGGCACTGTTAGAGCAAATCGTAAAGGGCTGCCACCTGACATGAAAAGAATGAAACGAAACGAGGTGACCTTCCAACAATTTGGATAAATCAAAACAAAACTATGTTGGCCTGTACATGGCAAGACACTGGAAAAGTAAATATGATAGCAACTGTAGGAGACTGTGGAATAACAAAAGTAGCAATAAAATCTAAAAAAGGAGATCGGGTTGTTGATAAGCCAAGCATTCAGGTGAATTACAATAAACATATGGGAGGTGTAGATACATTTGACCAGTTGTGTGCAACTTATCCTTTCAACAGGAGAACGAAGAAATGGTATCAAGTAATCTGGCATTTCCTCATTGAGGTACAGTGCCCGCGAAAAGTATCCGATCACTCAAGAAAATACAATATTTTCCCTTGATATTCAGAGACACGTAATTCACTTTCTATTTGTTCTAGCGACATCTGGTAACTTTGAGGTTGCTCGCTGATATGAGAGCTATCCAACGCATTCTCAAATTAGTGTTCTGGTAGCCTTCATTGCGGGTGGCTGTGTCTCAAATTTGTCAGATTTCACTGTTTGTGTAAATTTCTTGATATTTTTTTTTTTTTTTACAGAAAGTGGTGTAAATAAAATTTATATATAATGTGTGCTAAAAAACAACTTAAGAGTGATTGTCGAGGTGCTATTGTTGCTTTGCATGCATGTGGGAAATCACAGAGAACAGATAGCTAAGGAATTAAACATATCCCAAAGTACCGTTAATTTATGGGTTTCACGGGCTAAGAACAATGGTGGCCTAACCACGCCAGTCCCTAAAAACGATCTGGCAGACCGAGAAAAACAAATTCGCGAACAGACAAACTTATGAAACGTTTAGTATTGAAAAACCCACAATAACTGCGAAAGAAATAAAATTTAATATGAATAATTTGTTATCTGGTGTTTCTGAATGAACTATCCAGGAGTGGCTCCAAAAAGAACTCGGATTACCATCTCGCCATGCTGCTAAGAAACCGTTCATTAATGAAAAAATGCGTAAAAAACGTGTCGCATTTTGTAAAAAATACATTCATTGGACTGTTGATGACTGGAAGAAGGTTTTATTTAGCGATGAGTCGACATTTTTGACATTCAGAAGTTGTCCAAAAAAGTTCGCCAGCCTATTGGCTCAAATAGGATGACCCTAAATACACCCTAAAAACAATGAAAACACCCTCCAAGTGTGATGGTTTGGGGTTGTTTCGGTTACTATGGGCGTGGAAACTTATATTTTCTTCCGAAGACACAACTATGAATGGTGCATGGTATTTAGCAATGCTACAGGATAAACTTCCAATGGCAATGGCAATCCAAAGGACAAAAACATACATGCATGATGGTGCACATGTCACAGGGCCAAAATAGTGACAAAATGGATTACTGACAATAAATTTGATATTTTGGATTGGCCTGGTAATAGTCCAGATCTCATCCGATAGAAAATCTGTGGCTAATAATAAAAAATAATGTTTGAATGCCACGACACTGGCTCAGTCGAAAAATTACAAGAGGCCATCAAAAAGGTATGGTGCAAGGACATATCAGTGGAAGTTTGTCAAAACTTGATTAAATCCATGCCAAAACATCTAGAACAAGTCATCCAAACCAAAGGACAGATGACCAAAATACTAATATAAGGTTAGTATACATTTAAACATTGTTTTTATGTAAAAAATACAAATTTCAAGGGTGATCGGATACTTTTCGCGGGCACTGTAGCACTGATAAATTCAAGGATAGCTTCAACATTCAAACCCAACCAAAAATTAAGTCAGAAATGTTTAGATTGAAAGTTATTGATGGCCTTTTAGATGGGTATGCACGGCATAATACACGTAAATGAGGGCACAGGCTTTCTCAGCCTATCATACAAAATAGATGAAGGAAAGGCACTTCATCTACCAAAATAGAAGGAAACCAAAAGCCAAATTGATAGTTTGGCTCAATTATGCCAGCCCAATGCAAACTGAAAGGCAAGGCCTGTGTAAGAGAAAGCAAACGTGCTATTACTGTAAAGCATGCAATGGTAATCCACCATTGTGTATAACACATGTTTTGAAGTTTACCACACGAAAAAAGACTACAAAATGGTGTGGTAAATGCTGAACCTCAATGCACTCCAGTAAGGCCATACCAACATTTGGAAACTTATTTCTAAATATCCATAAACTAGTTGTTTAGTTTGATAAATAAAAAGATGATGAAATGTACTTATTTTACAGTGGATAATTATTTTTGCCTTTTATATTTTGTACTTTTATTGTTTTTTGTAGGCCTACTTTTATTTTACTAAATTAGAATAAACTTTGCATACATATATATTTTTTATGTCATTTATACCATTTGATAGCAATCAAACTTGTTTCTATTGTATAAAAAAGTGAGTTATACATTCTGTTAGCGACCTATACAAATTTTGGAATAGATTCTGGAAATACTCTTATATAAATACAAATTTATCTCATTAAATGGTCGATTTATATTATTTTAATGATAATTTAGGAAAGTATATGCTTAAATCTAAAAATGAGAATCATAAAATTTACTATCAAAGAAAATTTGATTTTTTATGGAAAACTGCATTTTTTCGAGAACAAACATTTCCAACCAAATTGGCAGCTTAAGGGTTAAAGGAGGAAGCATGCAGTTAGAGAGAGCAGAAGAGCAATGCAATGTCCATTGTAATAGTGAAAGTAAAGAGAGAGGGAGCGATTGAAGACAGTAGGAGGTGGGGATTGATGAGATGAAAAGCCATTCATTCAACAATATGGGTTGAGCTACCCCACACATGAGAACAGTAATCCATACAGAAGCTGTACCGAGAGAGCAACTGAGTTCAGGTCAAGAAACTCTGGAGCTGGTACAGCACACCTAACCGTTTCGAAGCTGTTTGGAAAGAGTATATATGATCATTCTAGGGAAAGATTTTGAGAAGAGGAAACACCAAGAATGTTAAAAGAAGAGGAAGGATTGAGTTGTGTATTGTTGAAGGTTAGGGGGATAGTCATGTGGAAGATTGTAATGAGTAGACAGATGGATGAGCTGATTCTTTGAGGCACTGAAATCCACAACTGCCGCAATCAGAGATAGAAGAAAGATCAGAGGTCAGGTGCACCATAGTCGTCCTATGTGAATCATGGAGTGACTGTTGAGAGAGACGCTTTGTGAAGCAGGTGGAAAAGTGAAGAGTGGAATCATTGGCATGAGTGGATATGACAGGAAGTGTGTCTTAATAGATCATGGATAAATAAAAGGAAAAGAGTGGGTGATAGGACAAAACCCTGAGGAACACCACTGTTGATAGCTTTAAGAGGAGAACCATGGCCATCTGCAGTCGCAGGCTCGCAGCTATAGATTGGTCAGAAAGGAAATTAGAGATGAAAGCACAGATAAAAGGTTAGAAACTGAAGGAGGGCAGTTTAAAAATTAAAGATTTGTGCTTGACTGAGAGTCAAGAGAGAGTTATGCAAGGAGATCACCAGTAGAGCATCCCTTGCGGAACCTATGCTGATGATCTGAAAGAAGAGAGGTGTTTAAAAACTTCCTATTGAGGATAGATACAAAAACTTTGGAAAGGCAAGAAATCAAAGCAATTGGACAATAGTTGGAGGGTTGAGAGCGCTCACCCTTCTTTGAGACAGGCTAAATGAAAGCGAACTTCCAGCAGGAAGGAAAAGTACCAGATTAAAGGCAAAAATGAAAGTTTGCCTAGGCAGGGTGTCAACACAGAAGTACAGTTGTTGAGAACAGGAGGAGGAGCAACATCAGGACTGTACGCCTTCATAGAGTTGAGCCTAGGTTGGGGAGAAAATACATCTTTAGAAGAGATTCTAATTTCAGATGTAATTAAGTCAGAGGGAGGAGGAGAAAGAAGAACAGCACCTGAATCATCCAGGGTTGAGTTGGAGGCTAAAGTTTGAGCGAAGAGTTCAGCTTTATTGGGAGAAGTGACAGTAACTGAGCTGTTGGAATGGAGAAGAGGAGTGAAAGAAGTAGTAAAGTTGTTGGAGAGGTTCTTAGCTAGAGCCAGAAAGAACGAAAAGTATTAGAATTAGATAGGTTTTCACATTTTTGTCTGATGAAGGGATGTTTGGTGAGTTGAAGAACAGATTTTGCATGATTCTGGACAGAAATACAAGTTAAGCGAGTCAGGAGTTAGTTTAACAAGTAAAGTTAAACTAAGGTTTTTTTTTTGCATCAGTAGTAGAATAGAATATGCAATGTACACCTCCATGTTTGAGAGAATCACCTCTGTGATGCACTCAGCACACTCGGAAGGGCCCCAGCCATAGAAGCAGTAATCATTCAATGGGAAATGAGTGAAGTCCTGCCTAAGGGCCTCCCAATCAGCTGTGTCAAAGTGCCAAAGGTGTCTCCTCTTGGGAAGATCGAAAGGCCATATTGAAGTGGTAGGACAGGAAACAAATACAAGATTGTGGTTGAAGGAACCCAACGGGGGAAAATAAAATGTTTGACAGAGTAAGGAGGAGGATGAGAGGTGAGAAGTAAATTCAAGGTGATCGGGGATATGAGTAGTGCTGTACAATCTGCTTTAGGTCATTTAGGATAGAAAAGTTGAGAGCTAGTTCACCAGGGATGTTAATGAAATAGGAGGAAAGCAGAGGTGATGGCAAACATTGAAGTCGCTTAAAATGAAGATTTCAGCAAAAGAAACTGGGATAGTCCACTTTGGAAATGAGGTGGTCAAAGAATTTTGACCCCTTTGCTTTGTCCAGGGCTATGGGGCACATCCCTCTATGGCTAATGTGGGAATGCATCTTCCTCTGATGTAAGGGCTCTCTCCACCTCCGTGGACCATTGGACCCATCTGGGGACCCACCTGATCTACTGCTTATATTTCTTTCTTTCTCCTCCTCTTCCCCCTCCCTCTGCCTTTTTTTTTTTCTTCTTCATATTTGGCTTTTGACTTTGTTTTTGACCTTGATTTTGACCCTTCCCTTGGACCTTGGGTGAGGGAGGTGGTTGTCCTTCACTCTTGTTGCCCTTAAACCAAACCCAAGCCCTGACCCTGACCCTGACCCTGACCCTGACCCTGACCCTGACCCTGACCCTGCCAATGCTCACTGCGCATTGGATGAGAGTGGCTGCCTTTTTGGCACAGGGACTGGGTGTGGGTGTATCTCCCCTGTGTGACATCTATTGATGGTGGGACAGTGTGTGCCCATGATGATTCGCCTTTCCATTGTTGGAGTTAGTGGTGGCTGGATGCTCATGGGGGATGAAGCTTCTTTTTTTTGCTATGGCTTCTTCTTGGCTTATGACCTCTGCTTCTAATTCTCAGACTATGGTTTTGGATACTCCTACCTCCTCTCTTGCCCCCATTGTTTCTTCAGGAGATGGTCCTGTCCAGACTACTACTACCACGATCTCTTTGCCTTTATCCTCCACCAAGATGGTTGATTCTTGCCCTCGTGCATCTACCATTGCTACTTTGGAACCTTATCCTCCTCACAGGTTCTTTGAGGTTCCCTTGGGGTTCTCCCCATGAACACCAATGAACCCATCAGTCTTGGAAGCCTGTTTCCGTGGCCTCAACATTTCCATCCCTCTCCACTTCCCCTATCGCCTTTTTTATTATTAAACCAACCACCTTTCATTCTTTGCTTACCCACCATTTTGCAGTTTTTCGCAGTCATGCAGCTTCTGCGCAGGTCTCTTGAGAGGATATTTCGAAGCTCCGTGATAGGTCCTTACTCATCAAATTTCGATCTCCGGAATAGAGTGCTGCCCTGGCTGCGATATCCACCTTGGACGATTGTCTGGTGTCTTGTGCCCTCAACTCGAGGATGAACGCTTGCCAGGGTATGATCTATGCCTCTCAACTCTTAGACGTCTCGAGGGAGGAACTCCACTCATGTTTTGCAGAGTGGAAGGTGTCTTCTGTACATCGGTTCATGAAGTCAGTTAATGGCTGTCTTCAGCCCACTCCGTGCCTAAGCTTGACTTTTGACCAGCTGTTGTCAGCCTCTCACCAAAGTCATCTGTACCTGTTTCTCACTCTCCAAACTTCTGCCAGTTGGAGAGCCAACTTGTGGTGTTGGACTCCCTCCCTTCAGCCTTACCCGCCCATTCTCACTCCTTGTTAGACCTCCCTATTCTCCCAACATATATTTGCTCTCCGTCAACCATTCCCTCTGGGTCTGCTTCTCCTTGTTCCAACAATGCCTCTGTCCCTGCTCCTTTAGGAGTGCGTTGCGGTTGATTTAGGAAGTCCTGCATTCCAGTTCCTGTTACCTCCTCTCTCCCTGCTCGCCTGTCTGATCCCTGCCTGTGGCCTCAGCCTGAACAGGTTGGGTCAGACCTGGACTTGCGGGAGAACCGCCATATCTGCTCCATTGTTTCTGGTTGGTAGTTCTTTAAACTTTTTCCTTTTCATATTTAAAGGTTCCCTCTTTGTAGCTAACTCATATCTTTTACATTTTTCTTTTATTTTTTATACTTTTTTCTTTTATTCTTTTACACTTTTAAATTTTTTTCCTTTTATATCCCCGTTATAATGACTAATTTTAATTCCATCTTTCACTGGAACTGTCAGGGCTTTTTTGCCAACTATGAAGGTCTTTCCTTCCCTTTACAAATTTATCAACCTGTTTGTGTTTGTCTCCAAGAAACAACTTTGGGTTCTCGATCTATACCTTTTCCAACTGGCTACATCTCCTTTACAAACCCCTTGCCCGCACACAGTCCTCGAGGTGTTTCAGCCATCCTGGTACATAGATCAGTCCCTTGTCACCCACTTGTACTTAAACTATATTGCAGGTGGTTGCTGTCTGGCTTTCTTTGTCTCAACAGTATACCATCTGTTCAGTTTACCTCCCTCCACATGCCCCTGTCTCATGAGAGGAGCTAGTAAAAGTTGTTGATCAATGCCCTAGACCTTTCTTACTTTTAGGTGATTTTAGTAGTCATAGCCCAGTGTGGGGTGATGTCCGGGACGCTTTCATGGCTGGCTTCTTGATCTCCCTGATGTCATCCCATTCCCTCCACTGTCTCAACTCGGGTGCTCCTACTTACTACCACGTTCACACTGGTACTTTCTCCTGCATCGATCTCTCCTTTTGTTCCATCGATGCCCTTCTGGACTTTTCCTGGGAAGTACTGGGGAATGATTATGGGAGTGACCATTTCCTGGTGCGGCTGTCGTTTATTGTTCCCGGAACTAATCTGCCACCTTCTTCCTGTTGGCTTTTTTCTAGAGCTGACTGGGAGTCCTATCGTAGCCTTACCTACGTGTCCTGTACAGCCCACAATTTTTCGTCGGTGGATGGATGTTCAGATTTCCTGGGTTCAAGAATTTTGAATGTGGCTGCGAAGACAGTTCCCAGCAGGCAATGTTCCTCTCATTTGACCTGAGTCCCTTGGTAGTCTCAGAACTGTGCGGAGGCTGTTCGGAATAAGAAGACTGCTACTCGTCAGTTTTACCACCATAAATCTCCAGATAACCACATTGCCATGCAAAGGGCTCGGGCAGTGGCTTGTCGAGTTCTTAAACAAACCTGGAGGGACCCTTGGCAATAATACGTCTCCGGGATCACATTGTCGGCACCGATTGCCATGGTCTGGAACCGGGTCTATCACATCTCCTGAAAGTTTACTCCCTCACATTTCCCAGTCCTCCATGTCGATGGCAGGGACATTTTTTATTCAAAAGAAGTAGCGAATACTCTGGCTACTTCATTTGCTGCAGCTTCAAGAGTTGCTGGATATTCTCCGACTTTCCATTTATAGAAAGGAGCAATGGATAGAAAGGATCTCCATTTTGACCACCCGAACAATGAACCTTACAACCAATTGTTGATGATGCGCAAACTTAAATCTGCCCTATCCTCCCGGAGAAACTCAGCACTGGATGGTATCCATTACAGAATGCTGCAGTCTATGCATAATTTGGCTTTATACTTTTTAATTACTGTTTTTAACCAAATTTGGATTGAGGGTGTGTTTCCCTCTCGATGGCGGGAGGCCATAGTTATTCCTATCCCGATGCCTGACAAGGATGCCTCCCTTACTCAAAACTTTCACCCAATAGTCTTGACCAGCTGTATCTGTAAGTTAATGGAAAAGATTGTCGCTTCCCATCTGTCCTTTATTGTAGAGTGGCGAGGAGGCCTTCCCCCATTTCGGTCTGGTTTCTGTCAATTTCACAGCACTCTAGGCCATCTACTTCTCCTTAGTCATAATCCCCAAACCGCATTTTCTCATAAATAAATCACTGTGCCTGTCTTTCTCGACATCCACAAAGCCTACGACATGATGTGGAGGTATTATGTCCTCTCTAACGTCTCCATTCTATGGATTTTATAGGCTTTCTCCCTCTTTTTTTTAGTAGTTTTTTTAAGAAACCAAACTTTTCAAGTTGGAGTCGGTAGCTCTCTCTTCAATTTAACCACAATGTTCTCTGTTTCTCTCTGGTTATGAACTCGGCCATCCATTTTTTATCAACTTTAATAAAGTGTTCTCTCTATGCAGATGATCGTCATTTATGGCGCAGGCAGTTCTCTACGAGTGGCCACAAGACAGGTGCAGCTTGCAGTTAATGCAGTCGAAAGATGGGCAATGTCTGTGGGTTTCCGTCTTTCCCCAACCAAGACACACACTCTCTTCATAGACGTAGGACTACTACTGTCCCCTCTCTCTTGCTGTTTTTAGCCAGTAATCCCATTCCGGTAAGGGACACTTTTAAATTTTTAGGCGTCACTTTTGACCCCTGTCTTACTTGGGTACCTCATTTGAGGAATTTGAGACTCTCCACCCGGCATACCCTTACACTTTTAGACCATCTCTCCCATATGTCTTAGGGCTCTGATAGGCGTACACTCTCCTGCCTGGACACCTCTTTAGTTCAATCGAGAATTGACTATGGCTGTGGGGTCTACAGCTCCGCTTGTCTCTTGATTAAGAATCCTGGACCCTCTTCATAATTGGAGCCTTGGCCTGGCTACCAGAGCCTTTTGCTCTTCACTGGTGGCTAGTCTTCAGGCAGAGTGTGACTCCCCTCCCTTTTGATACCTTCGTGCGTACCTTCAAACAAAAAAGTTATTACAGTGTTCATAGGATTCCTTTCTCTCTTCTCTGTACTACCCTTGATACAACTCTTCCTCTAGATGACTCTTGGCACCTCACTTCAACTGTCCATGCCTTCCTTTCCCATCATGCTCTTCCATCACCTTAGATCCTCCCAGTCTCATTTCAGGTTCTCCCTCCATGGATTCTACAACCGATCTCCTACTGCAAAGATTTTTATTCCTTTGATAAAAAGTCCACCCCTAGTGCTGTCCTGTTGTCCTTGTCCCATGAATACCTCACTTGTCACTCTTCCTCCATCCATATCTATACAGATGGCTCCCATTTTCCGTTAGGCATAGCCGCTTTGGCAGTTTTCTATCTCCCTTGTAAGACTGTTTGGAGTATTCGTCTCCCCCACGACACTTCCATTTACTCAGTGGAGCGCTTTGCTATTTTGGAAGCTCTAACCCATATTTCTGCTCTTCCAAGTTTGTAATTTTTTTTTATTCCCGCAGTGCTCTGATGTCCTTAGAAGCTTAGGACCCTAAACACCCTTTGGTCCAAAGGATAAAGCAATTAGTCCATTTTCTCACTGCTTATTCAGCACGGTGTATCTCTTTTTGTTGGATCCCCTCTCATGTGGGTATTGCCGGTAATGAGGAGGTGGACCTTTTGGCCAGGCGAGCTTGTTCTCTTCCTGTTACCCCAAAATCTTTTTCTTTCTCAGATTTCATTCCTTCCCACCACTGCCATTTCAGGTCACTGTGGCAGTGTGACTGGGATGTCATCAGCATAAACAAACTCCACCTCATGGTCTTCTTCTTATCATAAATCCTGGCATAAGGAAATTCTGTTGATTCATCTGAGAATTGGTCACACCAGTTTGTCCCATGGCCACCTTATGTTCAGAATCCCCCCCGAGTTTTGTCCGCATTGTCATGTTCCTCTAACTGTTGAAGATGTCTTTATTTTTTGCCCTCTTTATTTTTTGCCCTCTTTATTTTTTGCCCTCTTTATTTTTTGCCCTCTTTATTTTTTGCCCTCTTTATTTTTTGCCCTCTTTATTTTTTGCCCTCTTTATTTTTTGCCCTCTTTATTTTTTGCCCTCTTTATTTTTTGCCCTCTTTATTTTTTGCCCTCTTTATTTTTTGCCCTCTTTATTTTTTGCCCTCTTTATTTAACCATCTGTTTGCAGTGCTTCCTGAAGTTATATTCCCATCCAGCCCGGCCTCGCCACGTCTTCGGTCCATTCTTGCAGAGGGTGCCTCTTTCTCTGTCAGCCCCATATTTGATTTCCTTTGATTGTCACGGCTCCTGTCCTGCCTCTAACTTCATCTACCCGTGATATGAACATGTCTACATTTGAAATGGCGGTCAATCCCACAGGGAAAAATTTTTTTTTTCAATAATCAGTAGAATTAGGAGAAAGGTAGACAGCTCAGACGTATTTAGTGTGAGATTGACATGTAAGCCATAGCCAGAGGGTATAGAATTCGGAGGATTCAAGTTTGGGAATACGCGAAGTTTGGTCATTGCTTACATATGCACCCACTTTCCAGTAAAATTGAGTAGCTATAGGAGGGTACAGGAAAGGCGGGAGTGCTGTCAGCCATCCCAGACACCCAAATTTCAGTGAGGAAGAGAAGGTGAGATTTAGAGAGGAGAGGTGGTGTTCAACAGATTGAAAATTTGAAGAAAATCCACAAATGTTGCAGAAGTTTATGAAAAGTGAATCAGGCAAAGGCCCAAAACATCTTGAATGGGCATTCTAGAACCAGGCTGGCTCCTCTCTTTCAAAGGAGCAGATGCATGGAATGCAATTCCCATGCATATTAGGCAGGCTTCATCACTGAATATATTTTGTAAATCACTAAAAGCCCCCCTTTTCTTTGCCCGGAGCTATGGGGTGCATCCCTCTATAGCCAATGTGGGAATGCATCTTCCTCTGATGTAAGGGCTCTCTGCCTTTGTGGACCATTGGGTCCATCTGGGGATCCATCTCCCACCCTCCTCCTCTTAATTTTTTTTACCTTAATGACCCTTTCCTTGGACCTTGGGTAAGGGAAGTGGTTGTCCTTCACCCATGTCGCCCTTAAACCAAACCCAAGGTCTGTCCCTGCCATTTCTCACTGTGCATTGGATGAGAGTGGCCACCTCTTAGGCATGGGCTTAGGTGTATCTCCCCTGCGTAACATCTATTGGCAGTGAGACTGAGTGTGCCCACGATTCGCCTTCCCTTGTTGGAGTTGGTGGTGGCTGGATGCACACTAAGATGGTTTCCTTTTTTTTTTTTGCTTTGGCTTCTTCTCGGCTCACGACCCCAGCACCTAATTCTCAGGGGTTTCCTCAGGATTCTTCTCCTCGGAGTACCCTTTCTCCTCCTCATGAACACCACTGAGTCCGTCGGTCTTGGAAGCCTATTTCTGTGGCCTCAACATTTCCGTCCCTCTCAACTTCCCTTATCACCTATTTTGTTATTAAACCAACCACCTCATTCTTTGCTTTCCCACCGTGTTGCGGTCTTTCGCAGTCTTGTGGCTTCCACCCAGGTCTCTTGGGAGGATATTTCGGAGCTCCATGATGGGTCTTTACTCATAAAATCTTGATCTCTGGAACAGAGTGGTGCCCTGGCTATGACTGATCTCCATTTTGGACAATTTCACAGTCTCATGCATCCTCAATTCAACGATGAACTCTTGCCAAGGTACTATTTATGACCCTGAACTCTAGACATCTCGGAGGAGGACCTCCAGTCCTGTTTTGTAGAGTGGAAGATGTCTTCTGTACATTGTTTCATGAAGCATGTTAATGGTTTTCTCCCTTTATTCCCAACTTTTTGTCTTCCCACTCCTTTTGCGTTCAGGTGGGTATTTCCTTCTCTTCTGTACACTTGCAGAAGGAAAGGGTTTCCCAGGGTAGCGTCCTCAGCGTCATCTGCTTCGCTTTGGCAGTCAATGACGTGGTCACAGCTTTTCCTTCAGGGATTACGGCCACCCTCTATGTCGACGACCTAGCCATCTATTGCTCTGGTTCCCAGTCAGCCTTCCTTGAATGTCTCCTCCAGTGGGTCCTGGATTCAATCTCCAAATGGGCCACAGATCACGGGTTTCAGTTTTCTCCTTCGAAGGTGGCAGTGATGCATTTTTGTCACCGCCATTGCTGCACTGCCATCCCATACCTCTCTTTATGGATTGCCACTCCCCATTGTCCCCAAAACTAGATTTCTGGGTTTTGATTCCCGCCTCTCCTGGATTCCCCACCTGAAGTCTGAAGGTTTCGTGCCTTCAGACTTGCACCCTTCTAAAGTTCCTTTCCCATACCAGGGGCATTCCAGGAAAAATCACCCAAAAATTAAAAAATTTGTCGCCACTCCAACCTAGATTTTAATAAAAATTAACATATGGGGTTCTTCCAGGTGCTGATTTCACTGGTTCAAATAAAAAAGTTCTATGACCCATAGTTTTTGAGATATGGGTCCCACTTTACCACCTATCTTCAATGGGCAATAATTCCAAAACATCTTACTGTAGACCTATAAAACTATACATTTTTAGAATCAGCATGAAGAGATCTATTAAACGATACCACATTCAAATGTGTAGAACAATAATGAAAATTTTACCCCCCTTTTTTTATTTTTATTTTTGACCCCCCACAGTGAAATTAAAAAAAAAAATTTTCATTTATTAAACTTCTATTAATTGTTAAAAGATACAAACAATAAAAAGCGTGGGTATCTAGTTGCAAGATATTTTAAAAATTATTGAAAAAATATGTACATTGACATTTGTACATTGTACATTGAAATTTTGACATTTTTATGCAGACTAAAATAGAGAACTACAAATCATATATTTACATCCTATGTATAACTCATATTCACGCAGTCTCTCTCTCAAATGTTTGTTAATTATGCTTATTTTTATTACAGATGTGCTTATTTTGAGTCAAATCATATCTTATTTTTGAGACTTACAATTGTGTATTTTTAGTAATGAAAAATGGTTAGATACTGTGATGATCCTTTACAAAAACATAAGAAAAAGATACACAAGGATATAAGAACCATCAGCCAATCACTTTATGATCGATGTAAATGGAAACTACAAAGGAATACTGTACGGTACTATGTAGCAACTGTAGAAAATTATTGACCCAGAGACCAGAGTTGCTATCAACATCACAAAGTGAAGACTCTGATCACAATCAGTCTTCTGAGAATGTTATTTCAGAAAGTGATGAATATGATCCAAGTATATCAAGTAATGCCAAAGAAGAGGTTTCTCAAGTTCTAGAAAGTCATGCTGTGACTCCAGTGAAGAAGCGTAAGTATTTAATGATAGGTACTTTTTATATTTATAATTTTTTTATTTATATTATTTATTTATAATGCATTTACTTTCAAGACAGTTTTTCAGCAGTTGCTGAAAAACTTAATGAAATTAATATGTTGACATATTAATTATTATTGTCCATATATATTAAATGGAGTCAAATATTTATTAATTAAAAAATTTCAGATGGTTTGGGTTCCTCAAAAAAAGAAGCAAAAGCTATTTAAACAATAGAAAAAGCACGTCATTCTTTAAAACGAAAGCTAGAAACAAGTTTAGAAATTGAGATCCCAAACCCATCAAAAGCTACAAAATTGGATCATGAAACTCAAAGGTATGAATTTTAAAATGATACGCTCTTATTAAGTAGGAATACACCTAAACTAAAACTGAAGCATAAAAACAAAATGTAGGTATTCACCTTTGATAGTAGAAACTAGAAGCACAACTCCTAAAGATTGGAGATCAATGGGCCCATTAAATCATTTGGAATTCATTTGGTCACAAAATAATTTTTGATTTAATTTGACTCTCTCAAAGAATGCTCATTTTGTTACACTTGAAATCAATATTATAATCCAAAAAATTTAATATGCACATGTAATGTTTCGTTTATAGTTATTATACATTCATGAATTTGTTTCAGGTCAATGATTCATCTCATGAATAAACTGGTTGAAGCTTTCCATTCTACTGACAGTTATGAGAGGAAACTCAAAATATTGACATTATCTCCATTTATCATATCAAAAACTATAAAGCTATTTCAGACAACTGAATATTTAGTTAAGAAAAGCAGAAATATAAAACAAAGACTTGGAATTATTTCTGAAATTGAACCCATGTCAAAAGGAAAAGTAATGTTCTAAAGGTACTAAAGATTCTGTTCAGAAATTTTTCGAATCAGATGAAATTAGTCATTTGTGCCCAGTAGGGTGTGTCCCAGCCTCACATATGAAAATAAAAATTTGCAAGAGTCAAATTGCACACCCCTTTAATTAATTACACTTGAAGAAAGGAAAAAATGGGCGAAATTTCATTGGCCTATTAGGAGGGGAAGAGTCCCCTCATTTACCTTGTTTATTCGACCCTATATGAACAAACGTAAATGCTCAGCGTTAATCATTCTAAAATGGAAGAATGAAATGTAAATTCTTTCTAATGACTAAATTAAAGGAAATGGAAATTCTTCCTAATGGCACATTTCATTTCGGGGGACAGAGGATCTTTTTGTCTGCTGAGGGGAACTGCTGGTGGTGGTATTCGATGACTTGGTACACGAGCTGCCGTTCCTCCTCATTTTTTGTCAGGCCCTCGTTGAAATCTTCCGCCAGTTTCACCGCCCGTTCTGCCGCGTCGTTCACAGACTTCAACGATGGTGCACATCCTTCGAGATCTTTGGGGGTTTTTGGAACTGGCAGCTTCAGGCAATGAAAAAGGTTTTGAGTCCTTTTCGTGACCAAGGTGCTCAAATCCAACCGTCTCACGGTCAAGACACTCTCTCCCTCCAGCCGATGCAGATCTTTTGGGTTTTCAGTCTTCTTGTGCAGGTTTTGGAGCATGGCCATCTTCTCTGCATCGGTGGTTTTGGAGGAGAACATAGCGAGTCCGGCTAAATCTTCGATTAGGTACCAGAGGTGGCCCCGGAATTTCGTCAATGCGGCGGTACCTACATCATGATCCACCGCCTTGTACTGCTCTAGGTCCTCCAACAGCTCCAGGTCATTGACGGGCGCGTCCGCCGTCAATGGAGCCTCGAACCACCTCTGGAGGTAGATGGTGATGGCAAAGATGTTTATCCTGCATAGTGACCGGACCTCGTGAGTGGTCAGGTGGAATTGGCTTCGGAAGATGAACATCTTAAGACAGTAAATGCTTTTGGCCATCCACCTGGCCCGGTGGTATGCTCCAGGATGATTGTACCGGAGATCTCGTTTGCCATGACCATCGAGGAAGACCAGAGCGAGGATCAGGAACTCCCGGTAATCATCTCTTGGGTGGCCAACTTCAAGCTGGTCTTCAATGAAGTGGACAATCTGCTCTTTTTTGAACGCCACCCATTCCGAAAGGATGTTGCTTGGGCCATCGCCATTGAACGGAGAAGCCTGCTTCTAGTTGATGAACTCCCATTGGGATTTGAAGCGAGTGAACAGCGCAATTTCGGGGCCAGAAGACCTGAAGAACAGGTCAAAGACTGAGGTGATTACCAATTCCATCATGTGGTGTCTGCAAGCCAGGAAAAGAACGCGGCGGTCCATTTGGTCCTGGATAATCGTACAAGCGCCGCTGTGAATACCGGTATTCACCGCTGTTGTGTCGAAGCAGAGACCGGCAATCCATGGTTGAACTTGCAGCCAATCATCCAGCACCTTCAGAACAGCTCCAGCCATCCGCTGTCCCGTGCTGTCAGGGATTTTTGGGATCGCCAACAACTTCTCAAGATTCTTCCCGCTGACCAGCACTGGTATGCGATCCGATTTCCCTCCATCTGAATCAGGGAGGAGTTTGCCATCAAAGTGGATGACAAGCGACGTATCAGGATTGAACTCGGTCTTGATTCCGGCTGCCAAGTTCTTCCTGGACTTCTGCCGTGAATGGTGAAGACTTGATTTGGACAAGGTGACCGAGGATAACTCAACTCCCGCGGCAGCGAGTGCTGGAGCCACAATGTGCATCGCTTGGCGTACTGAGGTTCCAGTTCGATCCAGGGCTGCAGCAAAATTGGGATATTGGATGATCCTCCTTGCCGACACTTGGCCGTCCTTGGGAGCGGATCGAGGAACCGAAGGACCAAGAGAGGAATATTGGACATCATCATTGGATGCTTCGGCCATGGACTCCGAAGAAGAAGAAGACCCACTTTTCACCGTTCCTTTTGCTTGCAGTGAGTCCATCTCTTCGCGGCTTTTCTTCTTCCTCTTCTCTTCAGCTGCTCGGCGTTTCTCCCGCTCCGCTGCCCTGCGAGCAAACTCCAGGTCCTCTCCTCCGATGTACATCTTCCGCACGGTTCGCTGGTCATTCAGAAAGTCTCGATCTTCGGGGACTTATGAGTTTCATGGCGTTGGCATGAGCTGTTTCGAACAGTGTATTCAGGTTGGCTTGGAATCCCTTTTCCCGCTCCAGTTGCTTCTCTCCCCCACAGTTTCGGTTTCTGGCAACCTTCTCTTAGTCCATGGAGAGGGCCTTGATCCTCTCGACGCACTTGGGCTTGTGGGAGGTCGGAATAGATGCCCGAGCCCACACCGCCATAACCTCATCAGCTACCACATTGGCAGCTTCTGCCGTGGACGTTTTTTTCTTCCAAGTGAAGAACAACAGATGTCGAAGAACATCTCCCACTGTCGGGAGTTGACACAGCATTTCCTGGGGGTTCATTTCGCAACACCCCCACCAACCACACAGTCTCCTACTTTCTTGTATCCATAACCTGAAAAGAAATACCGTATGCTACAATTAGTATAAGGTAGAGAGTAGCCGTTCAGCAATAGTAACACATGGTTTGAGGGGACCCTTAAAATTAAAGAACACGAATGAAATTCATCTTCCTGGCATGTTTTCACGAGTGGAAGAAATTAGGGGTGTGCATGACAAACTTCAGGAACAAAAAAAATTGGGACACACTAGACTGCCCAGATACAAAAGACTGCCTGAGTATCAGAAATGAAAGTGGGTATAAAGAATCTGTGCAGAAAAGACTGGTGTTAATGAATCTGAAAGAAGCTTTTAGTCTCTATAAAAATAATCCAGATAGTCCCCAAATTGGCTTTTCTAGTTTTGCCAGCCTTCGCCCCCAGACAGTGTGTTTTAGCTGGAGCTGCTGGTACCCATTCTGTGTGTGTGTATGTACATATCACCAGAATGTCAAAATACAATTCTCAGCTTTGGATGTCAAAGGGTTGGAATACACAACTCTTATGGAGAAAGCAGTGTGTGATGTCAACAACAGGAATTGCATGATGCAAATATGTAATCTCTGTCCAAAAGGACGAGGTATTAAGAATTTTTTGCTCACTTTTCAAAGTGTTAACGATCTTGAAAAAACAGAATCTCTAGATGATTTCATAAATTCATTAAGCACAAAAATTGTCAAACTGACACGTCATCACTTTATAGCAAAGAATCAGAGTGCATTTCTAAAAAATTTGAAGAATAATTTAAATAGCCATACAGCTGTAGTTCTTGGTGACTTCAGAAAACTACTCATTTGTAGTACAGGATGCAGCCCAAGGTTTTCATTGGGACAATACCCAATGCACAGTGTATCCTTTTGTATTATATTATAAGAAACCAGAAAGTAATGAAACAAAACATTCAAGTTATTGTTTTTTATCTCCAAATACAAAACATAGCACTACAATGGTTTACACTTTTTTAAATACACTCATACTTATTATTAGAAAATCCCACCTTCATATCAAAAACTTGCATTATTTTACTGACAGATGTGCAGGACAATATAAAAATCATTTTAACTTTAACATTTGTAAACATGAAGATTTCGGGCTGGAATGTGAGTGGCATTTCTTTGCCACAAGCCATGGTAAGAGCGATTATGCAGAGAACATTCGCAAATCAAATATTAACACCAGAAGACATGTTTAAATTTTGTTCAAACAATATAAGTGACAGCATAATTTTTTTTTTCATAAATTCTGAAGAAATTGAAGCTATGGAAAAATTTTTAAGTGACAGATATGAAAAAAGTATGCGGCTAACAGGAACAAAAATTCCACAGATTTGTACCTATTAATGCAAATAACCTAAAAACATTTGAATTATCTTCTGATGAAGTTGGTGAGGTGAGGATTATGAGCAAAGCTTTTCTAGGTGAAGATAATGTTGAAGTTAATCCGAAAATAGGAGAGTACATAGTTTGTCCTTACAATGATCAGAAATGGTTGGGATTTGTACATTCCTATAATGAGGAATTTGATGACTTTGAGGTTAGCTTTTTGCACCCATCAGGATATAGTGTTTACTATTACTTTCCACAAATTAGAGATACATGCCACATATCAAGAGATAAAATTTTAGGTTTATTAAGCGCACTAACTTTAAAGCCAGGAACAATGCGCATTCAATATGTTTTCCTAGAAAATGAGTTGAAAAAACTTGTGTAATTATGAATCAAATTGATGTAATATGTGTGTTCAATTTGTATGGTATTTTTGCTGTTTATTTTCATCCATGTGAATATATCATTTGTAGTTCTCTATTTTAGTCTGCAGGTGTAAAAATGTCAAAATTTCACAATGTACATATTTTTTTCAATAATTTTTAAAATATCTTGCAACTTGATACCCACGTTTTTTTATTGTTTGTATCTTTTTAATGATTAATGGAAGTTTAATAAATGAATTTTTTGGGGGGATTTCACTGCCTAGTGGGGGTGGGGGTCAAAAATAAAAATAAAAAAGGGGGGAAAATTTTCATTATTGTTCTACATATTTGAATGTGGTATCATTTAATAGATCTCTTCATGCTGATTCTAAAAATGTATTGTTTTATAGGTATACGGTAAGATGTTTGGTAGTTATTGCCCATTAAAGTTAGGTGGTAAAGTGGGGGCCCATATCTTAAAAACTATGGGTCATAGAACTTTTTTATTTTGACCAGTGAAATCAGCACCTGGAAGAACTCCATATGTCAATTTTCATCAAAATCTGAGTCAGAGTGGTGACATGCATTGGGTGGTCTCTCCTGGAATGCCCCACCAATTGGGGTACTGACTGCCACACCCTTTGGTGACTCTACCACTTCCAGGTCCAAAGTAAGTAGGATTATGGCTGTCAGGCTTACTCTGCCCCTGCTTCCACCCTGCGCATGCTGGCCCCTATCCGTGTCAGCACTGGCACATTTTGGTTCTCTCCCATTGTCAGTCTTTATGCAGAAAGTGGCCATCGCATGTTGGATGTCCACCCTACCTTAGAGGACTTAAAATACCTCCTCTCCCCATTCTGCAGTTTTCTTCAACCCCGATCTTCCAATCTCTCTTCGTCCTTCTACTTGTAGCTACTTTGCCCATTGTCCCCACTTGGTTCTACCATTTAGTCTTCAGATGTCCCATTTAGTCTTCAGATGTCCCATCCCGTATTTTCTGTGGGTGGAAGGGCGAGTGCTTCCCTCCCTCCCTCCCTCCCTCCCTCATGCCCTTGCGGCTCTCCTCTCTCTGTTCCACATCTACTGTTCATTTGTCTTGTCTTTGCCGTTGCTTGCTCCCAGTTCCTCCCTTTTTGCCCTTCAGGCTCCACTCTTACCCTTTCTCTTTTGTTGGGTGATTCTACGCCTGTACCGAAGGACACGCTTTTCTTTCTCCATCAGACTGGCCTCCTCCTCTCTATTTAGTTTGACTTGTATATAATTTCTTCCTCCCCTTGCTATTCCTTGTGCCTTTTGTCTCGCGTTCTTTATTTAGATGCTGCTCCTCTTGTGTTTCTCTCTCACCATGTCCTTGCATTCTCTCTCTCTACTTCAGTTTCAACGGGATATGACCTCGGGAGTCGAAGCGCTGGTGAAGCACTGCTATTCATTCATTCATTCTTAAATCTTGTAACTCTCAGTCTGTCTGTCATTGCAAAAAATAAATTCAACTTGGAGTGTGAAGAAACCACCAGTACCTTACGTTTGATTTAACTTTGAGTACACCTAATGTTTTGATTTTTTTTTTATGAATCCATAAAGGGATCAATGAACTTGAGCTCTGTATTGCCTGTCTACTTCTTCTTCCGCTAACAAACTGCCAGTTTTTCTATTTTTGTAACAAGTAACCTTGATGATGACACTGTCGCGGGATAGGCCCGCAGACTACTATAAGGTAGATTGCAGTGGGTCTCGGATTTATAAAGTTTAGACCAACTAAAACAGATTGACCCTTTCCTAAGTTCTTCCTCTCCTCTCTGCTCATTCGCCAAAGGTAAGTTGCGCTTCCCTCTTATAAATTTAATATGCTTTTTTTTCCAATGAGGCCTGAACACGTTAATTGCCCCCCTTTAATCATGAGGTGAAATGGAAGTCATGCCAGTTTGAATCTAGGTACTGACAACTGTGAACTCCCCAGGACCCAAGTATCAGATATCAGACACGGGATAACAAAACAAATGGGTTTCCTAAAACCTGGTTTATTTTGCCCCAATAATTGTACAGTACAGGGAAACCCCGATTATTGCAGTTTCGATTATTGCTGTTTTCGAGTTATTGCGGTTTACAATTTGATACCAAAAAACCGATTATTGCGCTAATAATTCGAGTTATTGCGGTATTTTCGCGCCAACCAAAAATTTACAAATGCTATGTATGTTCGTACGTACGTATATACATGCTGAATTCAAGCAAGCTTCAGTATCGCTGCTGCCTCCGTAGCGTGCATATCGTTTCGCTGCTTATTCTGTGTTATTTTATTGACAAGAAACCCCCCTGATATAAAATGAGTTCTAAAAGAAATAGTGAAGCTACAACAGAAATAGATAATGGAAGTGTTCAAGAATTGCTCCAGTCTCATGATAATGACCTTAATGATGAAGACCTTATTAATCTAGAACAAGAGCGGGCGTACGATGTTCAGGATGGCGACGCTGAAGAAAATGAAATTGAAATGGCAACAAAAGAATTCACGCTAAAAGAACTTGATGAAATGTTTCGTGATTGTGAATCTCTCAAGCAGAAAATGATGGATGGAGATCCTAATGTCGAGCGTGCAATGAAGGTGCGCCGAGAAATAGAAAATTCAATTCGCTGTTATACAGGGTGTCCCGTAAGTCTGGACCCATAGGGATTTATAATATATTTTTTTATTATGTTATTATTATTTTATTATTATTATTTTTTTATTATTTTTTATTATGATTTTTATTTGTGGGGCCACTTGAAAGCCAAAGTGTACGAGGTCAAACTTCAGAACATTTTCCACCTTAAAGCACGCATTGTGGAGGCGTGTCAAGAAATTTCTGCGACTGTGATTCAGAAAGTGCTGTCGCAGTGGAGATTGCGTCTTCAACTATGTGTGCGACACAACGGCGGACACTTTGAACAGATTATGTAATAAATTTTTGGACTATTTTGTAATTTTATTATTTTTCCCTATGGGTCCAGACTTACGGGACACCCTGTAGAGTAATGTACCAAGAGAAGAAGAAGAAAAATTTGAAGCAAACAAATCACCTAAAATATTTTGCCAAAAAATAAAACATTTCATGCATTTTTTGTGCACATGCTGGTGCACTGCAATAAACTTTTAAAACTAAAAACTGCGTTTCATTTATTACCTTTATTTAAATACGTACATGAATAAATACCCGATGTTTTTTAAAAATCAATAATTAAAGTTTTAGTTATCATTTTGGAAATTTTGGCAATAATAACCTATTTCCCATAGGTTATGGTTCCTGATTATTGCAGTTTTGCTTATTGCGGTTTTTTCCTGGCAGCATTAACTGCACTAATCAGGGTTTTCCTGTATATACATTATCATACACCCTCCTTCCACGCTCACTCATTACAATTCTCATACACACACAATACCTTTCATTGTCTCCCACAAAGTATTACATTTTAGGATTTTGATTGATTTAAGAGATCAATTATTTTATACATTTTAGGTTAATTTTATATACCTTGCTAATCATACAAAGTATTACAGCTTAGAATTTTGATTAATTTAAGAAATTATTTTAGTTTGGTTTTTAAATTTAATGTACAAATTAATAGGAAATTAATTTGTAAATTTTATTTTCGAAAGTAATATTTGATAGATGATGATGACAAGCGTAAAAGGAAATTTATAGAATAACAAGGGCAAAACTAAGTTATATTAAATTGAGTCACACGGATTAAGTTAGATAAATTTTTAAAGTATACTTCCTAGCTAGTCTTACAACATTGGGGAATGGCTTTCTACCATAATGGTCCTTTAAGGGCCAGAGATCCTGCTAACCAGGACTTTAGTCCAGCCTAACTAACTCTCCACCTCCATTTGACATTCTGCTGCTTCAAATCTTGCTTCCAACTAAAATTCTGCTGCATATAACCTAAAAAACAAATAAAAACAAATAATAAATACTTACATTTAATTTTTATTTTATATTCTTCAAAAAAATGCGTCAGGCAATGCCCGATTACGACCCACCTGTCTTGCCCATTTCAACATGCCTCAACAATCACCCCTGATAGGGATCAAGGGGAACAAGTGTTCTGCCCCCTTTAAAGTTACTTATCTCATCATCTGTTCAATAAATGAAAAAAAAATAAGGGGTAGAAAAGAAGTGCCTTGAGAAAAGCATGCCAACCAACTGGATTTGATGCGACAAGGGCTTGCTAAACACAAACCAAGAAAACCTCTACATCACTATGAACTGATTTGAATGAAGGAATGAAAAATTGTTTGATAAAAATCACAATGTTGTCAATATTACAATAACTAATGTAGAACATTGGAGTATTAATCAGGGCTGGGTATGAACAATATATAAATGATATTGGTACAATAATTTTTAACTCAATTGGTACTGGCACCGGTATTTGCGACTAAATGGTACTGATATTACCAACTCTCCAAAATGGTGCTGGTACTGGTACTAGTTGCTGGGTTGACAAAAACCAGGTTTTATTGAAAAACCCCAATCCACTTGGGTTTTTCAGCTTTCTTTTTTGGGTTTTATCAGGCTTTTTCATATTTTCAATGGCCAAAATAGTATGAGAAGAGAGCTAAATAACTGAGAGCTTATTACAAAAATAACGACTTCTCACGAGTTGTATTTTCATTGGGCAGTTAGGTATATGTTTTGCTTGAAAATAAAATGCTCAAATAATTAATGTTTGTAATATCTCAGTCAAGTTGTGTGAATGTGGAATATTTAATTGATCCATATTTCATATTTCAGTAATGAGTACTGTGCAAGAATTAATCTATTACATTATTTTATTATTGACTCATTGATTTATTTTGAAAAAACTCACGAAGGAAAATTTTTAACCTGATGACTGTAAAATCTCTCTCTAATATTGCCAAAACGAAATGCTAGCAATTTCTTATATATGCATACGGTAATTATGATAAATAAAATTAATAACCCTCTTCATCACTTGTAAAAAAAAAAGTTTAAATCATTTAACTGAAACTTGAAAAAAAAAAATTGTCAACTTCAGCTAAGTCCATTAGATTTTAAAAACAAAATGTTATTTAAGGAGGTTTCTGACAAAGATGACCTCAAATCATTGAGAATGAACTGCATAGATGAAAAGAGCCTCTCCACATGAGTTGGAGGAAGGGCAGATTTTATTTGAGCAGCTTCCACTAAAAGATTTGGTCGCTTGGCTTCAGGTTTTATAAATTCAGTAGGCTAATAAAAATAAAGCTAGAATAGTTCTTATAGGGCCTAGAGCATCAAGGAAGTTGAGAAAGGTTACTTGAAAAGGATCCGGATATGGTTGGTGCTTTAAATGAAAATACCAACAAAATACCACCAGATTATGTGGTATACTAGCTGCTTTTAGGAGTTAATGGTACTGGTACCAACATCTAAGTGGTAGTTAGTGGTATTTGGTACTGGTTCCCAGCCCTGGTATTAATTGCACTATTGATATTTATTTTCATTTAATTTTGCTCTTAAGTTTTATGGGGCTTTAGTCGTAATCAGATAGACCATTGAAAATATTATAAATCCCATAATTGTTCTAAGAAGTTTGAATTTTGGCTCAGGACAATCTGATAAACGAGGTGGATCGCGTGATGGAAAGAACACCACTGACGATTCGACCGAAGAAAGCCAACATCGATGAACCAGACCCAGCGCTTGAGCTTCTCCCTCCCCCATTGACGCCTCAGGTTACAGAGAAATTGAGATTTTATTTTTTTTGCATTACAGATTTTGAGCATTCATATCGTTATTGCTTCAAACATTCATCAGTACAAACGATTTATTACGACTTGTGCTACGTCTTGACCATGTCATCGCGCTGTTTCCTTTAAGATCAGCTAAGTTAAGCGACGTTGTATCTGTTTATTAGTTGATGGGTGACCATCCTCCGCGTCCAAATGATGCGGTTTGTAATATTGTGACTAGACGATGTTATTTTAGCCCTTTAACCTTTTCCCGCCGGGAGTAACCAAATGGTATCCGTCTACATATATTATTGAAATTTTATATTTATTTTAACATTTGCGAGGATATGATATAGATGTCTTCGAAAGTTGTTTTTAACAAGTATACCCCACTGGGAAGGGTCAAAAGACCTAACTACGTACGACGTACTAATGATCACCACAGACTAACAACGTACGATCTTAATTTTCACGCCGCATTTGAATGAGCGTAAAAGAAACTCCGTCTCTTGGATGTACGTTCCGCCCGTACATGCAGTACCGAAAGGGTTAAAACGAAGCTCAGTTTTGGTGGTTACAAAAGATACTTGATTACAGCAATAGGCTATAAAACATTGAATTTTATCACCTTTGCAAGTATTTTTGTAATAAATATCTAGGAGATATTATACAATGAAAATTTTCACGGTAAATTGCCTGAAATAGTCATTTTCGCCCGTTTGGTAAAGAAAACTAAATTCCATTTTAATCATGTACTTCTTCATTTGCACAAAAATGCAGAGGAAGAGGGTAGTTTTTTGTTGTGTGGCTGCTGTAATTTATGTATTCATAATTTTCTTTTCTCTGAAAGAAGCAAGATCATTGAACATAATGTATTTTTGTTTAATCATTTGCGAGATACGAGTCAATTGCGTTATTGAATTAGATACATAGCATATTATACAGTAACTAAACCTTTCATAAGGCGAGAAATACATAAGAAACACGACTTTATCAGAAAAGCATTTTATGATTGCCGCATTATTCGTAGTTTCTTTCTATAGCAGATAAATTGTTCTCATTTTGCGTTAATTTCCAGAGCTTAAAAAACGATGAGAAACCAACGGAGAGCATCGACGGTCCCTCCAGTCTTCTTTTGCCGTTCGATGGCGTGAAGACACCCGAGCACACGCTGGATTCAGGCTCCGCTACTCCTATGTCCTCAGACATTTTGGCAGCTCAGAAGTCTCTTAGTTTTCTCCAGGGTTTGGACACTCCTTCAGGAGAAACCTTCCTTTCCAGAGAGAATCGGATCGATTACGCGTCCTTTGATTTGGATAATTTGGCGGCGAGTAACGATCCTTTTCTGCTCCAAGATCCCTTCTCTGGCAGTTCCACTTTCAACCCTTCCAACTCCTTCGATCCATTTTCCTCTTTGGATTCGAGTATGAGTGGACCGAGGAGCTTTGGAGTACTACAAGATGAACCATTGCTGCAGGAGTCGAGTGAGGAATCATCAGAATGTTTGTACTCTCAGGGAACACCATTTACGAATCCTCCAATGAATTTCTCTCGCTCCAAACCTTCTCCCTCGAATCCCACCCCTTACACGGGATTCAGCGTACAAGGGGGCCGAATCCCTAGTATTCCTTGCGACACAGGAGTCTCCCACTATACTCCAGATACACCAGATCCACTTTCTCCACCAATGGAAGGCCCCCAAAGTAGTTTGCCTCCTCCTTTGGTACCTACTGCATCAGGAGAGTCTTCGATCGAAGCTAAAAAAGATAAAATTGACAAAATGGTTAATTTATTAGGAGATATTGTCGAGACTTTCGATAATTTGCTTTAATACTATGATGACCATGCTTTATCTTTGAATTGTATGAATGACCGTCTTCAAGCACACATGTAATAGAATTAATGACAAAACTGGGTCAGATACACTTATTCATTATAGTTTGAATAAAAAAAGTTTATTTTACATCAGTCATTAGTAATGAATGCGTGTCACTAGGTGATGTCAGTGTGTATGGCTGATGACGTCACCTTGGCCACTTGCCAGATGCCAACAAACATCATTCAACTACGCACCAGTGCGCCGTGGCATTGCTTTGTGTGAGGGCGTTTTTGTGGCGTCTGGCGATTTTGCAGAAAATGTCGAAAATTGAGCAACGTGCAAACCTCAAATTTTGTTTTAAACTTGGTAAGACTTACAGAAACGCACGGAATGCTTGCAGCTGTCTACGGAGATGAAGTTGTTACAAACAAGACTGTTTGCAAGTGGTTTGGAAGGTTTCGAGAAGGAAATGAGTCTTTGGAAAATGATGAAAGTGGTGGTCGTCCGTCCGTCTTGTTTGTAACAACTTCATCTCCGTAAACAGCTGCAAGCATTCCGTGTGTTTCTGTAGCCGTCTTACCAAGTTTAAAACAAAATTTGATGTTTGCACGTTGCTCAAATTTCGACATTTTCTGCAAAATCGCCAGACGCCACAAAAACGCTCTCACAAAGCAATGCCACGGCGCACTGGTGCGTAGTTGAATGGTGTTTGTTGGCATCTGGCAAGTGGCCAAGGTGACGTCATCAGCCATACACACTGACACCACCTAGTGACGCGTTCATTAGTCGCGGGACTATTTACCAAACTTTTTGATCACACCTCGTGTATACTGTATATATATATTTATGTGTATGTATGTATAATTGTGTGTAATTATATACTGTATATATATATATATATTATATATATATATATATATATATATATATATATATGTGTGTGTGTCTATATATATTATATATATATATATATATAATATATATAGATAGATAGATAGATAGATAGATATTTTAAGATGAAGTTTTCCAAAAAGATTTCAAGCCTTCAGGTTCAAGAAAAAACAGTTTTTTACTTTGATCTAAAGAAGGGTAGAGATCTCTTTGAAAGACTTGTCCATCTTAACACTCTGGACTACTTCTTACGCGTTTCGTGTCAAAACTCCATCCTACCCTTGGGTCACTTCTTACGCGAAACGAGTCGAGTTAAGCTGAACAAGAGTAAATGCAAAATTTCTGAGTATTGTCGTCTTGATGCATGTAGTGTGTCAAATGTGACGAGGCACAGATCAACTTGGTGTTTCGTGTAAGTAGTGACCCAAGGGTAGGATAGCGTTTTGACGCGAAACGCGTAAGTAGTAGTCCAGAGTCGTTTAGTGAAGTCATGAACTGATATTTATATAGGCAAGTTCATTAAATTTTGTTGAGAGACTTGAACAAATTACATTAGGGTTATCTGGTTCAGTTTATTATAATAAAATTTACGCATCCGTTTGTTATGAAACCAAAGGTTTAATAATGTTTTTACCATACTGTAACTGCTAGTCCACGCCTCATTCTAGTTGTTTAGACCATTTCTTATTCCTATATCGAGGTAGAGAACATAATGGAACTTTCGTTATTCATCAATTTACGCTTTATTATTCAGTTTTGTAGTTAATTAACATCGTCCCCTTTAATGTATAGTCTTAACTCCAAGACTGAGTCAAGTTGAATGATGTTATTTAGAAAAAACTGGCAAGTGATGTCCTATGCAATTAAGTTTTTAGGGGAATGCCATTCTTTATCCAATTTCGTTTCTTTAGCCCTTCTTTCATATTTGGCTCGCAGGATGAACGAAATATTCGTATTCAGAATGATAAAATTCGCTTCAAAGCTTTTTATGAGATGGTGCCAAATCTTTTCATTCTAATCCATATAGTCTTTCTTACATATCGTTTATTTGGAAGAGAATATTTTGAAATTAGTATATTTTTATAATTAGTTTTATTCATCTTTTATCAAAAAAATATTTAAAATTAAACGTTGTTTCATGTTGTCCCTCCATCGATCGGCCTCTAATGTTTTTTCCAGATTTAGTTTTTCTTATTAAAGTTTCTCTCTTAAAGAAAAAGTAATGTAATTTAAATATTAGGTATATTTTTTCTTGGTTCTAAAAATCGTTCGTTTTAATTTTAAATTGTGTGTATTGCTATACTATTTTCGTGTCTGTAATCTTACATATACATGTATATATTTAGTTAGTAAAACCTTTTGCTTGCTATTTTTTTTGCCCATCCCTTATGCAATAGAAAGTCTGTTAACATAAAAAAAATATATAGTTTCAATAAAATGTTTTGGATCAATGAAAGAAAGCCGCCCCCAGCCTCCTTTAGTTAGCTTTATAAGGCTAACTAACGAAAATATAACGACCTAACCAATCGTCAAGGGCGTACAGTTGACCTAACGATTGGTTAGGTTAGGTCGTGATATTTTCGGTAGTTAGCCTTATAAAGCTAACTAACGAAGGCTGGGGGTGGCTTTCTTTCATTGATGCAATGTTCTCTACGTCGTAAAACAAAGTTGATATTCTGTATACATAGTTTGTGTAAAATACAAACTTTCTTTTAATGAAGTGGCTGCAGCATACATTTAATAACTACTATCAGCTCGTTTTATATTTAAAAAAAGTTGTAGATAGCTATTTAGCCCCCACCCCCCCACTATCTCGGAGTGGCCACCTTGTCGTAGTAGGGAGGCTTGCTGCTTCTGTCCCAGTGGGTTACGTCGGAGGGGATTGTCCCCGAAGGGTCACCCATGCCGGACAGGTTGCTGGGGGAACAGGACAAAGTGCCACCAAAGTCTTTGACTCCCAGTACGGGTCTCCAGAGCTGTCTTCCGGAGGTGGCGCCCTTAGGGCGTCACCGTGTCAGCTGGTTGGATGTCCGGACTGGTGAGATTGCGAGGCTGCGGTCTTTGCGCCTATGGAAAAACTATATATGCTTACAATATGGTATCGTATGTGATACCCTTTGCTTTGTCCGGAGCGATAGGGCGCGTCCCTCTGTGGCGAATGTGGGAATGCACCTCTTAGGTGTAAGGGCTTTCTCTGCCCTCGTGGACCATTGGACCCGTTTGGGGACCCGGCTGATCTCCTGCTTCTTTTTCTTTTTCTCCTTTAACCCATTCTTTCTGGCTTTTCTCTGTTTTTTGGCATCGTTCTTTGGACTTTGATTCTGACCTCTTCCTTGGCCCTTGGGTGTGGGAGGTGGTTGCCCTGCACCCTTGTCGCTTTCCAACCAAACCCAAACCCTGTCCCTGCCACTTTTCACCGCGCGTTGGATATGAGAGGCCTCCTTTCAGGCACAGGGACTGGGTACGGGTGTATCTCCCCTGCGTGACATCTATCGGCGGTGGGACCAAGTGTGCCCACGATTCGCCTTTCCCTTGTTGGAGTCGGTGGTGGCTGGATGCGCGCGGGGGATGAAGTTTTCTTTTGTTTCGCTATGGATACTTCTCCCCCTCGGCTTACGACTACTGCTTCTCATTCCCGGACTACTACTACTCTCAACACTCGGGTGGTGGGCAACCAGGCCCTCGAATCCTTTACCACTGGAAGACCGCAATCTAATGGGGTTGACCCCCCTGTGGAAGCGGAACGCTTGCACTCTCTTTTTCCGTTGCCGACCCCAGTCCGTCCCTCGACTATGCCCTTGGACCTACACTCTCTGGATCAGGGGTCTCGCCCCAGCCCACTTCAGCCACCTTTGGGCAAGTCAAGTTCCACCGAGGACTTGCCCCCACAACCCGGCTTCTTGCTCTCCCCATATGCCCCCCTCACCCGCCGTCAGCCCACCTCCCCACGGAGAGAGAGAGCCTCGCGGCGGACGGGGAAGCCAACATTCACGGCCGTCCTATCGACCGTTGAATATCCCAGTCCATTTCGACTCTACAGCCTCCCTCTCCCTTCCAAGTATCCACAAATTCGTGGTGATTCGGCCTACATCTGGGTCCCTCCCGACCAACTCTGAACGGACGTTCCAGGCGATCCGAACCCACAGCAACTCCAACCGCTATGACGTACGCCCACAGAGGGATGGCTCCCTCCTCGTAAAATCACGCTCAGCCGCAGAGACAAAAGCTCTACTCTCCGTCACTGAGGTCCTTGGATGCTCGGTGTCCGTTTCCCGACACCCTCGCCTGAACCAGAGTCGGGGCACTATTTACGCCACCCGCCTATTGTCGATCGCAGTGAACGAGCTCCTGGAGGACCTCGCACCCCAAGGAGTCACTAAGATTTATCGCTTCACATCCCGACAGGGAGGCACCCCCTCCCCCACCCCACGTCTGCTCCTTACTTTCAATACACTAATCCCCCCCGGCCGCATTGTATGGGGAATGGGAGACCGCGCGTCATGCGAGTTTTCTATTCGCCCATACATCCCAGACCCGACCCGTTGCTTTAAATGCAATAAGTTTGGACACGTTAGCTCCGTTTGTCGGCAGCCGCATCAACTGTGTGTTCACTGTGCACTACTCGCTCACCCTGTCAGGTGCCCCAACACACCCAAATGCTCCAACTGTGAAGGCGCACACCTCTCTTCCCGCGAATGCCTTTTCTTCAAGTTCGAGAAGGAGGTCCGAGGACTACAGGTGACGGACTTCCTTAGCCCCCGTGAGGCACGAGACAGGGTGCGGAGTCGGGAGGTGAGGCCGGGGGTGTCCTATGCCGCTGCTCTCGGCTCTATCATCTCGGCACGCCGCCCTGGCCTGCCGCCGAAGCCCCCCCCAGTCACTGCTCTCTGTTCCCCCCAAAGAAAATCCTCGCAGGACCCGACGGTCTCCTGTCCCCCCACCATTCCTCCTCTTCCCGCACCTCACCTGCCACGAATCCCCCAGGAGTCTGGGACCAGGACACCCAGGTCCCATCCACCTCAAACCCTGCCTTCCCAGTACCCCCTGCACACGCCCGAACCTGCCGCCCGGAGCAAGCCGCCGAGGCGGAGACGCCGGAGTGTGTCGCCAGACCCTCCGGCCTTCCAACGTCTCTCTCCCTCTTCCCCTCGGACCAAGAAGACGGCTCGGACCCTCACACCGCCCACCACGTCTACTATGTCCATCTCTCCCCATCGCAGAAGTCCCACTACTCTACCCCTACAGATTCTGACATTGGTGGCTGAAATCCACGACCCGCCCCGTACGACGAGACCTAGTCCGAACAATATCCTCTCCCCCGAAGATCCAGTGGATGCGGCCCTGGCGCAGCTGCACGGTATGACCGAGGGAAGCTCGGCCGCGCCCACGCCCACGAGTCTCATGGATCTGCCCTTGCCTCCTGGTGCCATTTTCTCCACCCCTCCACGAGACCACTCTGGTTCACCTCCTTCCACCCCCATAGTACCTACTCCCCCAACATCCCCGGCCCCCTCCTTGTCAGCTACCCTGAGTACGTCCTCCCTCCCGGTCCTTTTGGTACCCCATGTCACCACCTAGGGTCCGCCGTGAGACCCCGGACAGGCGCGGTAGCGCCACTTTTGGGGCTAGCGTCCCCCTTCCTGGCCCGACCATAGAAGCCCGTCAAAGCACTTCTGACCCTCTCAGCCCACGATGTTCCTCTGCCTGCCGTGATCCACGCCTCCGGTCTCGCTCGGCCGACTCGACCCCGCAACCTCCGCGGGGTTCGACAGGCCGACCGATTCCTTCCCTGGTGAACGGTAGATAGCCAGCCATGCTCCCGACCCAGCCTTCAATTTCGCGAACTCCAGATCTCCCTTCACACCACTCCAACCTCCCAGCGCCTAGACACACAAGGGCATTCTACCATGCCACTACCTGCACTCCATCCTGTATAGACCTGTCCCTCGTTTCAACTGATGCCCTCCTAGACTTCACGTGGCAAGTCCTCCGAGAGGACCATGGAAGTGACCATCTCCCCATTCAACTCACCCTCAATCGACCCGACCAGACTGTTCGGGTACCGGTAAGGTGGGTTACTACCAACGCGAATTGGGCCCGCTTCCGCGATAACACGTATACCACCCTGACAACTGCTCACTTCCCATACATCGACGAGTGCATCGCATACTTCGAGTCCGTCGTTCTAGCGGCCGCAAGCACTAGCGTACCACAATTCTCCGCCTACCCCCGCGCCCGACGGGTGCCTTGGTGGCCCCCGGAGTGCGCGGAGGCCATGCGCGCCAAGAAGAAGGCAACTCGGCGCTTCTACCGGACGCGACTCCCCATTCATCGCACGGAGATGCAGCGGGTCAGGGTCATCGCCCGCCGCACAATGAAGACAGCGCGCCGAGCCTCTTGGCGTGCCTTTGTGCCCGGCATCACCGCCAACACACCTTCGGCTACCATCTGGAAGAAGGTGCGGGGTGTCGAGAGGTGACATGTCCCCTCCCGACCCCCGGTCCTCCCGACTAACGACGGACTCCTATGTGAACCCAAGCCGGTGGCAGACCACCTTGCTTCTACCTTCGCCGCCGTTTCTTCCTCTGCAGCCAATTCCGTACCCGCCCCTGACGATAGCCCCTCTCTCTACCGTCCATAGACATCACCTACAACCGATTGTTTACCATGCGTGAACTACAGGCGGCACTGGCCTCTCGACGATCCCCTTGTCCCGGTCCGGACGGTATTCCGTACGGCATGTTCCAGCGCATCCACTCTACCTTACAAATTTTCCTGCTAGACCTATACAATCGCATACGGATAGAGGGGGCCTTCCACTCTAGGTGGGAGGAGGCCCACGTCATCCCTATCCCCAAACCCGGCAAAGATTCCCTGGACCCCACAAACTACAGACCAATCGCCCTGACGTGTTGTGCCTGCAAGATCCTCGAGAAAATGGTCGCTACGCGATTATCGTTTGTCCTTGAACATAGCAATTCCTTCCCGTCTACCCAGTCCGGCTTCAGACAATTCCGCTCTACCACTGATCCCCTCCTGCTTCTCAGCCGAGACATACAGGATGCCTTCGACAATGGACAGTTCGTACTGTCAATTTTTTTTTGACATCCAGAAGGCCTATGACACGACCCGTCGAGCAATGATCTTCGGTCAGCTCCGACATCTGGGCCTTGTCGGAGCCATGCCGACCTTCATCAGGGGCTTCCTTTCTTCCCGGACCTTTAAAGTCCGGGTGGGCTCAGTCCTCTCTGACACCTTTGTGCAGGAGGACGGGGTCCCACAGGGAAGTATCCTCAGTGTTCTCTGCTTCTCCGTCGTGATGAACACGGTCTCACAATGCCTTCCACCCACCATCCGCTCTTCCATTTACGCGGATGACCTTGCAATCTACTTCGCAGGGCGAGAACCGTCTGTTGTTCAACGACAGATGCAGCTCGCCATCTACCAGGTGGAAAGGTGGGCGACGTCGGTGGGTTTCCGCCTCTCCATCCCTAAGTCCAAGTGTATGGTATTCAGTAGAAGAAGACCCACAATCCTTCCTCTACCCTCTGTCACATTATACGGCAGGCCTCTTGAGGTGGTACCCTCCACGCGTTTTCTGGGCATGACCCTAGACCGACGGCTCAATTGGGTTCCCCATCTCAAGCACTTAAAGCAATCCCTTCGACGCCCCCTCGCTCTCCTGGATCACCTCTCTCACACCACATGGGGTGCAGATCGACGCTCTCTTCTTCGCCTTTACACTTCCATAGTACAGTCGAAGCTGGACTATGGTAGTGCAGTTTACGGTTCAGCCTCCAACGCCCGCCTCCGTATCCTGGACCCGGTACTTAATAGAGGCCTTCGCCTCGCCACCGGTGCTTTCCGCTCCTCTCCAGCCTCCATGTGGAATGCGATCATCTCCCTCTCGCCCTCCGACGGGGTCTTCTCCTCATGAGGACATACCTCCGTGCACAGAGGCTACCTTCTTCGCTTCTGGGCACGGCGGTTTCAGAACTACCACCTCAGGGACGGAGCTGGCACTTCACTGAAGCGGTCCGCTCTTTCCTTGATCTTTTCAACATGCCCGCCCCCTCAGTTATCCCCATTTCATTCAGTATCTACCCCACCTGGATCCTCACCCCTATCAAGTTTTGCAAAGATCTGTGTGCCCTACCGAAGACTACCACGAGCGCCATGATATACAGGTCACTCTTCCGCGAACACGCAACCCAACACCCGGACGCAGTCGCCATTTACACAGATGGTTCCCGCTCGGAAGCTGGTGTGGCCTCGGCGGTGATTCTGTCCCAGCCGCTTTCCCGGGGCGTCGGCCTGCCCCGCGAGGCCTCCGTTTTTTCGGCGGAACTTTTCGCCATTACGGAGGCCCTCGATATTGTGCGCACCCACTCTGCCAGCTCCTTCGTCATTTATTCGGATTCCCAAAGTGCACTTCTCTACCTGGAAAGATTTAACTCCCTTCACCCGCTCGTCTGTACCATCCAACAAACCTTCCACTTTCTAACGACCTTCCAACACAAGACAATCGCATTTTGCTGGGTCCCGGCTCATGTCGGCATCCAGGGTAATGAGGCGGCGGATCGCACAGCAAAGACGGCCTGCTCACTGCCGGCCTCCTCCCGACCCCTCCCTTTCTCCGACTTCTTCCCGACTTTCCGCTCCATATGGCAGCGGGAATGCGACCAGGCCACACAAAATAAACTCCACACGATCAAGCCACAAATAGGATACTGGGCCTCCTCATTCCACCAGTCCCGTCATAAAGAAGTAATCCTAGCCCGTCTCTGCCTAGGCCACACCCGCATCACCCACGGACACCTTATGGCGAAATCGCCAGCCCCGCTTTGCCCTACCTGCCATACCCCTATCACTGTCATAGACCTCCTGGTGGAATGCCCAAAGTTGTCCGCTCTTCGTAGCAGGTGTTTCCCTCTCCGCCGAAAATCCCATACCCGACCCACTACGATCCGTACTCGCCGACGGCCCCCACTTTTCAACGGAAGCGATTCTCTTCTTCCTTACTCACTCCCATCTGCTCCATCGCATCTAAAACCGTACCCCTCCTACCCACTATTCAGCGACTGACCCTTACTCACTCCCCTAGTCTACCACCCCAAGCACAGTAACATCACCCACTCACTGCCTCGTCGAGATATGTACCGCTCTTTTTAGGTACGAATTGGCGGTAAATCAGAGAAAGAAAAAAATAAAAAATCGTATGTGATACATTTATTTTATAATTAAATATAAATTATTAATTAATTGAATTAAGTATCTACAAAATTGCCTCGGGATTGGCGATATAGCCTATTGGGAATGAATATAATTGCCATACATACATTAGAACCCAATTTGGAGGCATTGGGCCCACCCAACCACAAGAAAAATTTATTTCATGTTCAAAATTTTCCACTGCTGACTTGTGAAAATTACATCAAGAGAAGAGTCAATGAACTTTGAAGAATCAGCAGATTCCTAACGATTTATATGAGCGCCACTCTGAGCTGCTTATGTTACAGCGATTCTTTAAGCAAGGAAGATGTCCTTTATCTTCCTATAAGTTCTGAGTGAAATCCTCTTAATATAAAACCTAATAACTATAAAAATGATAGGCCTATTCCTTCAGGTATTTAAATATAGTGACTGCCTATATTAGTTACATCAAAGCAACTCTCTGTGTAACTCCATCGTACCGCGGCCCTACATCGAAATAGAAGCGAAGCCCAACGAAATAATAAGGTAAGGCAATTCCTTTCTTTACCATTAGGCAACGCAAATACCGAAGGCAATTAAACATAGAGGTCCTTTGAAGACCTACACATACATAACTCTTTAAAGAAAAAACGTACGGCTTTTGTGGTTAACTCCACTAATCTGCTGGAAATTTCCAACGGATGAGGGTATCAGGTAATCAACCCATAACCCTATATAGTTTTTTCACATGGTGGCCCGTGTACATGGGGAACCGATCCCTTTACCTTTACACTAACACAAACTTTACCTTTACACTAACCGAAAACAAAGCCTTGTTCATTTAACAGGTTTAACTCGTTTTTAGTCCTATACAAAAATAGGCCAATTTCAACATAAGCCTATTTAGTAGGCCCACTTGACCTTAAATAATAGGCCTAATATACACTAAAGGCCTACTTCAAACATTCCAATTAGAGGGCTTAAAATATCTTCGCGTCCGTTAATTTCCTTCCACTCCGGTCTACCAATTCCACTTCGGCCTACTTTGACCGTCGTCTCCATTTAGTTCGACCATACGGTCTAAGGATGGCCACCGTCTTGTGTTCTTTAGGGGTGGAAAGGCGAGTACAGTGGACCCCTGCTAACCGAGGTTTCGCACGATCGAGATGCTTCATAAAGAACGATTCATCCGCTAACCGAGATTTGCCACGCTGATCGAGATACCGACCAACATCACATGTTTGTTTTAGAATGCCCGCAAGCGATGGAAAATCATGGAAAATCATGATCATGGGAAATCATGGAAAGAGATCCCATCCATGGCAGAGCCTACACAACATTCAGCACTCCTCCCATACCGAACTCAACTCCAAGAAATGACCAAGCCCAAGCAGACACTGATTGATAGTTTTTCATCAGATGTACTTCCCTCCCCTCCCTCCACCTTTCCCCCGTGGATCCTTCCTCCCTCTCCTTTACCTGTTCCTTTCTATTGCACCAAAGTCACAGTTTCATCCTTTTGCTCTCCGTCAATTGTTTCTATCCTATTTCTCTTCCCATTCTGATTATATCCGTGTTAACTGACCGCTCGCTCGCCATTTGGAATGGGTTGCGCAGCAGCCTTCCTGTCCGTAGTTCAACCGCTATCCCGATCCCCAGCAGCTTCCAATTTTACGGCGGAACTCTCAGTTATTCTCTTGGCCCTTCGATTCCTCTCTCAACTCTCACCTTTGTCCTTTGTCATTTATTGACTCCCGCAGCGCTCTTGAGGCCCTGTCCTCTCTCGTCTTCCCGCATCCGTTAGTGTGATAGACCCAGGACTGGTTTGTCCTTTCTTCACGGCGTAAGTTTGTCACCTTTTGTCACCTTTCCACGTCGGTGTTCCGGGCAACGAACGCGCAGACGCAGCGGCGAGGGAGGTGTCCTTCTTACATTTCGACCTTAACAAACCACTCCCGGCGTCGGATTTCTCGTGGGTTTCCCGGAATGCACTCCTTTTGCGGTGTCAACGGTGGTGGGAGGATGTGTCTGGGAATTTCCTGAGGGCCTTAAAGCCCACAATTCGTCAGTGGCCGTTCTCCTCTCAACGTGATCGACGCTTTGAGATGGCTCTGGTACTCCTGCGCATTGGTCACTCTCTCCTCACGCATGGCCATCTTATGACGGGGGATTCTGCTCCCTTCTACCCTTACGACATTCCTCTCTCCGTCTCACATTTACTCTTAGTTTGCTTTGCCTTTGCCGCTGCCCGTTTTCAGTTCCTCCATTTCTGCTCTTCAGACTCCACCCTTACTCTTTCTCTTTTGTTGGGTGACTCCACGCCTGTACCGAAAGACACACTTTTCTCCTTTCTCCGCCAGACTGACCTACTTTCTATTTAGTGTGGCTCAGGTCTTCCTCTCTCTGCTGTTCCGACTGCCTTCTCTCCCTTTTCTCACTGTCTTTCTTCCCCTGTTCCTTATTCACTGTCTCTCCCTCCCCATTTTCTTGTGTTTTCTCTCTACATTAGTTCCGGCGCGATATGACCTCGGCAGTCGGAGCGCCGGTGAAGCACTGCTATTCATTCACTTACTTTACTTACTTCGTAGCCCCCGGGTTCTCTTATGCGAACCCGGCGGCACTCAGGTATCCCGCTACCACCGTGGGACGGGTCCATAGGTCTCGTAGAGAGGTAATGTTGGAGTTGTGTCTTTGTTGAGAGAGAGTGTGGCAGTGTAAGAGTAGGTGTTCTGTGTCCTCAGGGTGGAGATAGCATTTTTGACAGGTGGAGGTGTCAGCTAGGTGGAGTCTGTGTCTGTATTGTTGGAGGGAGGGGTGGTGGCCTGAACGGAGCCTGGCCAGAGTAACTTGTTTTCCTTGGGAGGGTTTGTTCGCTCTGATGGACTACAGGGGGAGTATCGTGAAGGACAGTGTTGTGTGGTTGGTCGAGTAGGTATTTCCGGGTAAATTCTGTGTGGAGATGTTTAATGGGGTTGATGTTTAGGGAGGAGGGGGGATATTGTTCAGTAGCTGCGAATAGTGAGCAGCAGGAGTACGTTTTTTGTTGCGGGGTGGGGGATTGTGTAATGTGAGATGGTGACAGGGGTGGTCTGGGGCCAGTGCTCTGGAGAAGAATTGAGTCCCTGTCATGTTCATGTGGTGTTCGATGGGGAGTATTTTCGTATCTGCATGTAGATGTGGGATGGGTGTGGTTCGGAGGCAGCCAGTAATGCTTCTGAGACCTCTGTTTTGTGTGGTCTGTATCTTTTTCTGGTTTGTGTGGGAGATGGACGGGGACCAGGCGGGGGCAGCGTAAGTTAGGGTAGTACGTACAAACTGTTTGTATAGGATACTAAGGGATTCCTTCTGCTGACCGAATGTTGTGGAGGTGAGTGTTCTGAGAGCGTTGAGTTTTTTTGTTGCTTTGGAGCAAATGTTTGATATGTGAGGGGAAAAGGACACGTGTGTGTCTAGGGTGAGGCCGAGGATTGTTGGGGTTTTGTTTAGAGGTAGGGGATGTCCCATGAGGGTGACTCTCGGGTGTGCTTGGGATTCGTGGCGGTCTGAGGTTAGGAGGGTGATGGAGGATTTTTGAGGGGATGCTGACATCCTATTATTAGTCAGCCAGAGTTCCATTCATTCATTCATTCAATTCCATTTTTGCTAATTCATTAGCTTTCAAACTTGAGTGAGTTCAGGCCCATCGCACGGTCCATGAAGCCTGCCGTCCATGAAACCCGCCGTCCATGAAGCCCGCCACTCCCTCCCGAATCTAGAACAAGATCTGGAAGATCACCGGTAAATCTTCTTCCCAAATTCTTCCTGTTTTTATGATAGACGGAAGCCCAGTTTCGTCCGCTACTGCAGTGGCCGAAGTCTTGGCCTCGACCATTGCTTCCACCTCCCGATACGATCACCGTGATCCCGCTTTCCTCCGACGTAAGGCTTTGTTTGCTTGCTCCCCTCATCTTTTCCAGACTCTCAATAACTTCCCTTACAACCGTCTTTTTTTCCATGTAAGACTGCGCTCGATGCTGGCTTCTTGCGGCAAGTCTGCTCCGGCCCCGACGGCATTCATTTTGATATACTGCGGCATATCATTCGGTTCTTTTCTATCTACTCAACCTCTATAATTGGATTTGGGTGGAGGGCACCTTCCCCTCCTGTTGGGGAGAGGCAGTGATGCTCCCCTTTCCTAAGCCCAGAAAGGACCCCACATTTCCCCTTAACTACCGTCCAATAGCCCTCACTAGCTGCCTCTCGAAACTTCTTGAGACTATGGTTTCTCGGTGTCTGGTGTGGCCCCTCGAACGCCACAATTTGCTTTCTCCCACACAGACCGGTTTTCTCAGGGGCCATAGCACCACTGACATTTAGGTCCAGTTGGAGACTGTGGTCCGTGTGTCCTTTGCAGAGCGGCGTCATCTCTATCCATTTGTTTTATTTGGAGAAAGCATGTGACACTACCTGCCCATGGTGGATTTGCAGTAAACTATATCTCTTGGGTTTCTGAGGTTTTCTCCTTTCTTTAATTTCCAGCTTTTTGTCTTGTCACTCCTTTCATATTCAGGACGGTACTTGTCTTCTGTGCACTCGCAGGAGGAAGGGGTTACCCAGGGTATCGTCATGAGCGTCATCTGCTTCGCTTTGGGGATTGATGACATGATGATGGCTCTGCCCTCGTAAATTACAGCCACTCTGTATGTCGACGACCAAGCCACTTATTGCTCCGGTCTCCGATCCGCCTTCCTTGAACGTCTCCTCCAGCGGGCCCTGGATTCGATCTCTAAATGGGCCACAGATCACGGGTTTCGGTGTTTCCCCTCGAAGACGGTGGTGATGCATATTTGTCGCCGCCGCCGCTGTACTGCCGTCCCTTCCGTCTTTCTTTATGGATCGCCGCTCCCCGTAGTCCCAGAAACTAGTTTTTTGGGTCTCATCCTTGATTCCCGCCTCTCCTGGATTCTCCACCTGAAGTCTCTGAAGGCTTCGTACCTTCAGACTTGCACCTTCCTGAAGTTCTTTTCCCATACCGATTAGGGTACTGACCGCCACACCCTTTGACGGCTCTACTACTCCCAGGTCCAAAGTAAGTTGGATTATGGCTGTCAGGCCTGTTCCTCCGCCTATTCCTATCTGTTCCTTGGATGTACGCATTAGCACCGTCGCATTCCGGTCCTCTCCTATTGTCAGTCTTTATGCAAAAGTGGCCATCTCCCGTTGAATGTCCTCCGTACTTTACAGGGCTTAAAATACCTCTTTCGCGTTCGGTAGTTTCCTTCCAACCTGGTCTACTAATCCCTCTTCGGCTCTTCCACTTCGGCCTACTTTGACCGTCGTCCCCATTTGGTTCGACCGTACGGTCTACGGATGGCCCCCGTCCTGTCTTCTTTGGGGTTGGAAGGGCGAGTACTTCGCTCCCCTCCCTCTAACCCCGTGGACCCTTCCTTCCTTCCGTATCTGCTCTTTCCTTTGTACTGCACCAAAGTCACAGTTCCACCCTTTTGCCCTCCGTCAAATGCTATTCTTTCCCCCAATGGCTTCCATTTTTTAGCCAGAACTCTCAGATATTCTCTTGGCCCTTCAATTCCTCTCTCAACGCTTTCAATTCCGACTCCCGTAGCGCTCTTGAGGCTCTGTCCTCTCTCGTCTCCCTACACCCACTAGTGCGACAGATTTAGGACTGGCTTGTCTTTCTTTCATCACGCCGTAAGTTAGTCACCTTTTGTTGGGTACCTTCCCACGTCGGTGTTCCGGGCAATGAACGCGTGGACACTGCGGCGAGGGAGGTGTCCTCTTTGTCTTTCGACCCTAGTACACCTCTCCCGGCGTCGGACATCCCGTGGATTTTTCGGGATGTACTCCTTTGGCGATGGCAGTGCCAGTGGGAAGATGTGTCTGGGATTTTCCTGGGGGCCTTGAAGCCCACCATTCGTCAGTGGCCTTCCTCCTGCCAGCTTGATCGACGTTTTGAGACCGTCCTGGTACGCCTGTGCATTGGGCATACTCGCCTTACGCATGACCATCTTATGACTAGGGATCTTGCCTCTTTCTGCCCTTGTGGCATTTCTCTCTCTTTCGCATTTACTCTTATTTCGTCCTGCCTTTTGCCGATGCTCGCTCCCAGTTCCTCCCTTTTTGCCCTTCAGGCTCCACTCTTTTTCTCTTTTATTGGGTGACTCCACGTCTGTACCGAAGGGCACACTTTTCTCCTTTCTCCGTCAGATTGGCCTCCTACTCTCTATTTAGTGTGAGTCAGGTATAATTTATTCGTCCCTTTGCTATTCCTTGCGCCTTTTCTCATCTTTTTCCCGTTCTTTCTTTAGCTGCTGCTTCTCCAGTGTTCCTTTCTCGCCATCTCATTGTGTTCTCTCTTTACTTTAGTTTCGGCGCGATATGACCTTAGCAGTCGAAGCTCCGGTGAAGCACTGCTATTCATTCATTCATTCATTCCTAGAGCGGTGTTTTTCAACTTTTCTTGTGCCGGTGACCCTTTTCCCTCACTGGTGATGTAGCATACTTCAGTTGTATAAAACAGCTGCCGAACTATTTCCCATGTGACTACTGGAGTTAACATGAGAAGTGTAATCGTAACAAAATCGGGCAACTTCCATTTATGTCGTTACTCGCCGCAACTTTTAAGCCGCAACCTTTCTTCAACGTTGGATGGCCACCTCGACCCCTTTGGGACTTTTATCTATGGGAGGTAATTTAATCACTTGCGAAACCTGACAAACCCAGTTGTCTTACAAACCTCCGTCAAAGAAACAGTGGTCACTGAATCCATTCCACAAGAGCATCTTGTTAATGCTCTATTGGCGTTCGACCGTCGAATACGGATTGTAACGACGAAATATGGTCATCACGTGGAAGTGTTCTAAATTTGAACAGTTTGGAAAAGTAAACATCCAGGAAGCTTATTTCCCTAATACGTGGGGATAAGTGTGCCGCGAGGGTCACCTGACCTCGAGCAGGAACAGGATGATTGACCGGCCCAATACCACCCAATGACAGCATCTGGGAGTGAATTCGGAGCCTCTGATTGATAAGAGTTAATATGATGTTACGCTATGTCAAAACATTTTTTTTTTACAGTATTTGGTCATTATATATGAGCAACATAAAAAAGTTTTTATAAACAACTGCCCTCTCCCACTCAAAACGCGTCAAATCACGACATATATATTGTGCTTGTGTACGTGCACGCATACAACTATGATTTGCCAGGAATTTTTGATTTGCTATTTGGTAGATAAACTGGTACTCTGGGTAGCCTAGTGGTTAAGACGCTGGGCTGCTGGTGGGGCGTGGTTCGGATTCCACGTTAAAGTGTAGGTCTAAGGGGAGTGCCTAGCTTAACCTTCATCAGAATGAACAATTCGGGCGGAAACAAAACCAAGGTGTGTGTGTGTGTGTGTGTGTGTACAGTGATCAAAGTGGAAAACCAGAAGCGAGGGTACGCTCGCGCATAAAATGGTGATAGCATTTTCCATTGTTTGAAATTTTTTATGAAGATGCATAACTCTTCTAACCTGTACATCGTATCGTGTGATGGTATTATTGATTACATTGCTTTAAACAATATGAAAACGACGCATTGAAAGAGTTGGCAATAATAGGTTATTTAACGTTTTTAGTTATGGCTTCCATCAGGTGCGTTTTTAAAGTTTCGAATTGGTCGGGGCAAGTTATGCCACAGTACCCACGGGTCCCGTTCACCAGTTTTCCTTAATGGAAGTTCTCGAAAAGCTCTTTAATGTTTTCACTAATCACGACATAGTTAAGTTATTTCAACCAAAGTAAAAAAAAAATACAAACAACACTGAATTTTGAAAACTTATTCAGAATGCAAATATATAGAGCAGAAGAATTATAGCAACCAACTTACATTACAGCAACCAACTCAGTCCTGTATACTAAATTGTATCTAATTGTTTCATCTTAAACTTTTAATGCTTGGAAAAAAATACAACGGTAAATATCTAGATTCAGATGACAGTTAGAACCAATGACTTACATCCTCACAGGAAGGTAAATTTTGTTAAATAAAATGTGCTCACATAATGGTTAACATGTCTGTTCAAACTACGTTCAAAATTAAAGTACCATGGAATAATGATCAGTGATCTAAAACGTGCTTCTGCGCCTAGTCTTACAAGTTACCAAAGTGTCTACAAAAAGTAAATAAAAGGGCCCGGGGTAAGGGGAGCCCATCGGGGCCGTGCCCTGCTTGCCCCTATGTTAAAAACGTCCCTGGCTTACATGAAGCAGCTTCTACATACGATTATAGTTGTTCGTAATTCGAAGCTTGGAAGCTCTTTTTCTCATTAAAATTTTTAATTTTCTGATTGATGAAAGTTAAAAGTATTTTATCAGCAAAACTGTACAAATTAGTGAGTGACATGGAATGTACAGTATATTAAAAAATTCAAGAACACAGAAATATATTATTTTACCTTTAAAATAGGTTATGAAGCGATTCGTAACCCAGTGGAATTTCAGCCTTTATTTTTCGAGCTTGACATGCTGTCTCATCTGCGTTGCGCCTTCCCGTTTGGATCCACATTTTCCATACTCTTCAGGCTTGAAGATTGGATGAGGTGGCCTAACCATCTTGATGAAAAACAGGTGTGATGTAGTATCGATATCTGAGACAATTTCTTGTGGCATTAATAGCAGTGTTCATGCTACTAAATGAACGCTCACATTCTCTTGTTGCTATAATTATTGAATTGATGGCAGACAGCAATGGTTTTAATTTTGATGGGTTTATTTCTCCTTTATCATCTATGATATATGCTGTCAAAATTCCTGCACTGAATCGTTCATTGATACTTGAAACTATAGTAGTATGATAGAAAAAATGTGGAGTGCAAATCAATTGAATGCAACATGATCAATAATTGCACCAGAACCATGCAACACTGCAACAGTGCAATGTAGAAAGGGGGAGGTGGGTATGCATGAATGGGGGTCAGGAGTAGACCCTCCAAGGGGAGAGTGTGGAGCAACCTAACCTAACAAGTTAGTATAAGATTGTGTATTTACATGTAAGTATATGACTGTTTGTGTGTTTGTACGTTTTGTATGTATGTATGTTATAATTTGATAATGTTTCAGACCAACAAGGGCCTCAGGATCCACTCATGGCTGGTCTACCAAACCGTGTTTGTAATTTTAAGTCTGTATGAATGTGTATTTAAAAGGAGAATAAAATACATGGTTTTATTAAGACATAACTGGAGAGGAAGAACCATCCCGGTGACTGAACGAATGGCGGGGTGGCTGAATGGCTGTATTTCAAAGCCATATTGAAATGAAAATGAAAAGGTTTATTGGCAGACTAGAGTCCATATGACAAATATTATTAATACAATGACAGTTCACATACTAAGGATAGAAATAAATACAGTTGACTAGAAATAATACAGTAATATCAAAGTTAAGTGGAGCTACAGACAGACGTTTTCGTACCAAGAATTCCATAGCTTAGAGCAGTGATGGCGAACCTTTTTATCCAAGGGTGCCAAAATTCGTGTTTTTTAAATAATGATATTGTTGGCGTGTCACTTGCATACATGCATTTTAAATTTAACTACAAAATCATAGATAGCTGACTTATTAATCGAAAGTACTAGGACGTAGACGATTTATTGCAGTTTTTCATCAGAATACCAAACATTTTCAACATCCATCGCGTGTCACCTGAAACCCTGCGGCGTGTCACTGCTGACACGCGTGTCATAGGTTCGCCATCACTGGCTTAGAGGAAAAACGGCAGGACTCATTGATAGCTTGGATAATCAGGTTGGTTGATTTTTAAATTCTTTGCGTTAGACTGTAGTAGTATAGCCGAAAAAGGGGAGAGTGCAAGAATGTTGCAAGTGATTACGTAATATTGCAAAGGGGGTGGGGGTGTTGCAAAAAGGAAAAAAATACCCCCAAAGGGCCCTTTGTTGCCAACCAGGGTTGCAAGGGGCATGCAACTTGGGGGCGGAGTTCTCCCCCAAGCTATTCCCCCCAAAGGGCCAGAAAGGAGAGAAAGGAGGAGAGGTGTTCACCTGGCAGGAGCCAAGTGCATATTAAGACTTCAGCCGAGTAGGCGTTGTTTTATAGGCTCCGAATCAGTCAGTTGGCTGAGCCAAGTGGGGGAGGGGTACACCTGAAGGAGAGAGAGAGAGAGTAGGTGCCTTTGATTGCAAGGCATGCAACTTGGAGGCGGAGTTCTCCCCCAAGCTATTTTCGTTTACCTAACCTAAGAGGCCTCTAAGGGGTTTTCCCAAAGGGCCAGAAAGAGAAGGACCAGAGGTCCTTGCTCGGCTGGGAGCCGAGCGTGCAATGACTCCGTCATCAGCTTCTCGGTCTTTTATAAGCCTCTATTCGGTTGCTGAGTTGCCAGATAGCGCCATGTATGCAGTTGCTGAGTTGCCAGATAGCGCTATGTATGCAGTTGCTGAGTTGCCAGATAGCGCCATGTATGCAGTTGCTGAGTTGCCAGATAGCGCCATGTATTCCAGATAGCAATATTTATTAAATTGTACTTGTATATATAATAAACTAATGAACCACTCGTGTGCACAAACCATATAAAATACCACAATATATGATGGTAGATGAATCCAATTAAATTCTGTTTATTAGATAAATAATTTTTACACACTTAATTTTTATTATAAATATTTAAGTCACGAATAACGAAACGAAAAGAAACTTTACGAATATATGCGATACAGTTCAAAACACACGACCCTCACTCCCCCAAATTCCCCCACCCATCTGTGGATATATATATATATATATAATAAACTAATGAATCACTCGTGTGCACAAACCATATAAAATACCACAATATATTTATATAGTTAATCAATTGGAAGATTCAACCATATAAAATACCACAATATATTTATATAGTTAATCAATTGGAAGATTCAACCATATAAAATACCACAATATATTTATATAGTTAATCAATTGGAAGATTCATTTAAAGTTGAAATTAGCCAAAACACAATCCGCTAAAACGAGGTCGGACGACGAATGACATCTTTATATTTTCTCCAATAGATTTAATGCTCGTATTACCCCGCCCCCAATCCCCCATGTGTGTTTATATATATATATATAGAATCATAATAATCGTGTCTATTTGTCAACCCCTTATATATATATATATATATATATATATATATAAATTGAATTTCGCCGTGGCACACCATGTTTGGCAAGCGCTTTAGTGGAACAAGCCTTATTTACTGATACAAAATTATATCTATCGGGCAAATAACTTTTAATTCAATCACTGATTGCCTCTCTAAAACCGTAACAATACAATTTATTAAGTAGAATATTATGGTCTATTACATCGTCAAAATTAGCTCAGAAGAAATACACACAAATCTTTCAACTTACCTTATATATAGCAGTTAAAAGAATTCGCTCTATTATCATATTCACAAATCTACACACACACACACACACACACACACACCACACACACACACACACACCTCTGTATATATTATGAAAATCAGGAAAAATGCCAAACGTATATTAATTTAAATGAAACTAAACGTATATTAATTTAAAACAAATGAATTTTCTCCTTTTAAGAGAATCATTTATTATAAGAAATTAATTACTCAATGTAAGAAATTAATCATTAAACGCACGCGAAACACACGTGTTTGTCCGAGGCCTTTTGAAAGGGGCAAGCGGTAGCGAGGGATTTTGGTACGAACTTACTCTTCTAGCTTTCCGTGCCTTTGACTTGTAATTAAAAATGATTTTATTAAAGGCGTTGGTTATTTCTCTTGCAAACTTGTATGGCATCAGTTTCTTAGTTTATTGAAATGAATGAGTAAAAATGGAAAGGTATATTATTATTATCATTATTATTGTGCATTTTCAAAATTAACACGCAGATTTTCGTCAGAGAAGATATGGGAAACAATTCAAAACACGTTCGTCCTCCCTCATTCCCCCACCACTCATCTGTGATTGTAATATAATAAACGAATAAACAACTCGTGCACACACACACACACACACACACACACACACACACACGCGCGCGCGCGCGCACGAGGAAAGGCAGAAACTAGGTCAATTCGAATCGTGTCCCAAGAGGATTTTCTACCCATAATTTTACCTTTCTTGAAGTCACATCAACCAAAAACTCTCCTGACTCCCTTTCTTAGCGAATTGTGAAAAATTACTTATAATTTGTAAGTAAAAATAAAAACCGATTTTGGAAATCATACAATGTTTTGCATTGTATAAAAAAACATTGCAACTGCTTGGGAGGATGTTACTGCGAAGTGTATGAAAGGCATTTGGAAGAAGTGCCTAAAACGATATGTGGGTAATTTCGAAGACTTCGATAATTTTGAAAATGTCGATGAAATTAATAGAAAAATAGTGCTACTCGCAAATACCCTCAATTTAGAAGTAGAAGATGTGCACAAGGCTATTTATTTTTCTCTTTAGTAATAATAGCAACTAACTCGAATTGTAACAACGGATAAAGTTTTCACTCCACCTTAGGACCACAGTTTAATGTGGAAACCGAATGTTCTTTTAAAAATATAATTAGAGGAACTTTCACGAGTGCGTGGTTAATTATTCAATATAAGAAGTTAAGCATTGTTTCACGAGGAAAGGATTTCTGTAAGTGTCCATAATCCGATTATATATATATATATATATATATATATATATATATATATATATAATGGAGGGTTGTAGTATCTCGTTTCGCCGAACTAAAACCAAAACACTCGATCGTATTCGCAAATCTATATACACACACACACACACACACACACACACACACACACACACACACATCCCGGAAACCAATGCATTTTTTCATCTCTCCGTGGAGCAGAACGAATCACACGTGCTCGCCTTGAGACCTTTTGGAAGGATTCTAGGTCAAATTATCTTCTCTGCCTCGGCATTTCCTTCACTCGAATCTGTAATAATAGAACAACGGAAATGGCTATTTTTAATCTTATGGAAAATGTAAATACAGCTAAGGCGAACAAAGAAATAATCATATCAATAAACTCTTCCTATATACCAGTAAAACAAATGTGCAAATTTGATGAATTGTACTTTTTTTAATAAAATATATATTACCTGTTTTGGCTATAATGTACTTTTTTCATAAAATATTTTTCCTGGTTGGGGACAAAGAAAATCATCAAACCTGTGTAAGATAGCCATCCTATTTTTAATATAATTAAATAATTTTCTTTTTATCATAGCTCAGCCGAGCAACGATGTTAAGCGACGTTGGATCTGGTAGTAGTTGGATGGGGGACCGTCCACCGCATCAGCTAATTTACACTCGATGACGGGAATGAAATAAATAAATATGCACTTATTTTTATTGAATGCACATGTAGAAATAATTAAATAATATCAAAACCTTCCTCATCACTAAAACCTGTGTGGTATATTTTTCTGCGCTCTCTTAGTCGGCTTATCCGCCTTTTCGGTACAGGTTGAAAATCATCCGAGCTATCATAGTCAGTAGCGTACAACTTGCGCTTCCTGTGGAAACGTCAAGAAAAAGAAAAATATTCTTAGCTCCATTCATTTGAGAATAATGTATAAATACGCTGCATGTAACGAGATAATTCAGTAATAAATAAATTATGATGTAGTAGTATTATTTTTCACTATCTGTTAAATGAAATAATCTTGAACTTATCCTTTAAAAGATCCTTATTGTACAAATACAAGAACAAGCCAATGACAACCTATATTTTTAATATAAATAATTTCTTTTTATCATAACTCATCCGAGCAGCGATGCTAAGCAACGTTGGACCTGGGTGGTAGTTGGATGGGGGACCGCCCTCCACAACAGCCAACTCGTCGAAGGGTGTGAAGAATGTGCGTCTACACACATCACAGTCTCTCTTCTCAGATTCAACTACACGGCTTTCACATTTGGTGCTTTTACACTGTTCACATATCATGTGACATTCTTTACAATGTCTCACTACATCATCCGCAAACTCGAGGCGCCCCTTACACAAATCATATCTCCCGTATTTTCGACTTTTGTCATAACTCGCATAAAGCCACCTTATATTACGGATGCGGAGATACGCTGCCTATATTTTTAATATAATAATTTCTTTTTATCATAACTCATCCGAGCATATTTTTATTTAACACGCATGTAGATTTAATTAATATCGTCAGCACCTTAAAAAACATCTCTGAAAATTCTGAGCAGTTATGTCTTACACTAACCGACGCATCTAATATGAATTAAATAAAAAATATTACTTCATGCGCAATCAATAAACTCTTCCCAAATACCAGCAAAACAAATTTCATGATTTTACTAATAAAAGAAATGTATATCTTGATAAATTTAATGTTAATGAAGTCGCCATAAAGTAAACATTTAATTTGGTTTTGCGCATATAGCTATTTAGTTTATAGATATAGACTAATTTTATTTCGCATTAACTATTTGATAAAACATTTATTCATAAATACAAGTTTAGAAGCTTTATCAACTAATCAGTTCCAGTGAATATTCTTATGACTCATTTTTAATAGAAAATATTGTTTCAGGCACTGTCTCTACAGTTTTCAAAACCCAAGTGCCATATTAGGTAAGAAAGAGCAGGAGTTTGGAACAGACTTAATAAAAATAAGTTTAACCCTTTCAGTCACAGTGGAGCTTAATGTTTCATTAGAAATAATAATAATATATCGTACTAAAAGACAATTTTTCTACAAATGTTTCTACATGTTTAATATATACTGTATTTAGTTTGTTGTCAGGAAAGGAACCCAAAATGCTTGTAATATAAGTTACTCATTACTATTGCTTCAGGTAGCTATTATTATTATAGATTTTGGGCATGTGTGTGTGTGTGTGTGTGTGTGTGTGTGTGTGTGTGTGTTCACACATTAGGATCATCGTTCTTTACAATTTTCTAGTTCATGTAAACATTGTATGAAAACTATAAGTATATTTATTACTTTTGATATGTTCCACATACTCTTTAGTTTTAGACTTAAGGTTTTATCCAAAACAAAATGTTTGTTATTCTGTTAAAATGATTACAAAGTTAAATTTTCTTCAAAATTCAGCATGGTTAAGCAAACTTAAATAAAATTTTTAGCCAACATCTGATTAGTTCACTATATACGTACCTTAAATTTGTATTTGTGGCATCTAAAGTAATTAATTTTAAATTCATTACATTTTTCAAGAGCCTATGAATGACAATTTAAGGTACGTATATAGTGAACTAATCAGATGTTATGTAGACAATAAATAATTGTAGGTCTTGAATTTATGATAATTGTTGTAGGACTTTTATAGCTGCCTGTCAGCAGCACAATTTAAATACCTTACCACTTTGCTACTATGTACTTATTTTTCAGGTTTTCTTCTATATATATATATATATATATATATATATATATATATATATAATTGAGGAAATTGAAAACTTTTAGCATTTCTCATAATTTAATTGCTGACAACTAGAAAAAAGAAAAATTCAATAGTTTAACCATAAACTAAATAAAATAAACATTTAATTTGGTTTTGTGCATATAGCTATTTAGTTTATAGATATAGACTAAATTTATTTCGAAAATATATATCTTATGTTGTGCAAATTTGTTGAATTGTACTTTTTTTTTTAATAAAATATATTTCCTGTTTTGGCTATAATGTACTTTTTTCATAAAATATTTTTCCTGGTTGGGCTATTTTTCACTACTCTGCGATTGCTCTTACATATTAAGTTTGAAGATAAGCCAGTACTTCGATATCTACTTTTTAGTGTTTATATTAACGACATAGAATGGGGATATAAATAGTAAAACCTCAATATTTTCAGATGATACAAAATTGGGCCAAAGCGTAAGATCTTTAACAGTTGTCATGAGAAAGTAAAAGACTATTGATGAAGTAGATGCTTGGGCAGATAGATGGGTGATGAAATTTAATGTGGAAAAGTGTAAAGTTATGCATGTTGGTCGTGGCCAAGGCTGGTAAAAACCAATTTTTTTTAAAAACCAAAAAAGCCATTGGCTCCGAGCGCACTCTTCCCATTGTCCCCTTCTACAGCAATCAGCAACGGGTGATTTATGCAAAGATGCACCAGCTCTTCTGGAACGTCTGGATGCAATTTTACCGAGCGATATATTTATCAACTTGTGTGCTTCAAACCCGTTTGAAACATCAGATATCATGTTCACCACCTAGGAATTGGTCAAGGCACAGAGAGCGGTGCTCTTCCAATATGTGCTCTACCGCGAAACTGTGATCTACCATATTCCAATACGTGCTCTACCGTGAAACTAGCCTCATAAGGCTAACTAACGAAAATATCATGACAACCTAACCAATCGTCAAGGGCGTATGCATATAATCATAACAGTACAGGAGAAATATCACGCAAAATATATAAATACATTTCACTTTTTTTCAAAATACTAAACTCGCACTTAATCGAGTTTACAATTTAGTAACATGAATCACGTTGCTGTTCTTTCACCTGTACACACACGCACACACGCACACGTCCACATACACACACAAAGGAGAAAGTGAAACGTTAATTGAAACATGATTTATTTAATAAAAGAAATATTCAAGCTGTATATATTTACAAACACGTGTATTAAATAAGTTAACAACAGACACATCAATGATTATATTCAAGACATATATATTTAAAAACATGTGTAATAAATAAGTTAACAAATGAAATTGTTAACACAGAAATTCAATTGTTAACTTATTTATCACACGTTTGTAAATATATATATACGTCTTGAATATAATCTTTGATGTGCCTATTGTTAACTTATTTATTACACGTGTATGATAAATATATATACACCTTGAATATTTCTTTTATTAAATAAATCATGTTTCAGTTAACGTTTCACTTTCTCCTTTGTGTGTGTATGTGGACGTGTGTGTGTGTTGTGTGTGTGCGCGCGTGTGTACAGGTGAAAGAACAGCAACGTGACTCATGTTACTACCTGGAAACTCGATTAAGTGCGAGTTTAGTATTTTGAAAAAAAAGTGAAATGTATTTATATATTTTGCGTGATATTTCTCCTGTACTGTTATGATTATATGCATACACCCTTGACGATTGGTTAGGTTAAGTCATGATATTTTCGTTAGTTAGCCTTATAAGGCTAGTTTCACGGTAGAGCACGTATTGGAATATGGTAGATCACAGTTTCGCGGTAGAGCACATATTGGAAGAGCACCGCTCTCTGTGCCTTGACCAATTCCTAGGTGGTGAACATGATATCTGATGTTCCAAACGGGTTTGAAGCACACAAGTTGATAAATATATCGCTCGGTAAAATTGCATCCAGACGTTCCAGAAGAGCTGGTGCATCTTTGCATAAATCACCCGTTGCTGATTGCTGTAGAAGGGGACAATGGGAAGAGTGCGCTCGGAGCCAATGGCTTTTTTGGTTTTAAAAAAAAATTGGTTTTTACCAGCCTTGGCCACGACCAACATGCATAACTTTACACTTTTCCACATTAAATTTCATCACCCATCTATCTGCCCAAGCATCTACTTCATCAATAGTCTTTTACTTTCTCATGACAACTGTTAAAGATCTTACGCTTTGACCCAATTTTGTATCATCTGAAAATATTGAGGTTTTACTATTTATATCGCCATTCTATGTCGTTAATATAAACACTAAAAAGTAGATATCGAAGTACTGGCTTATCTTCAAACTTAATATGTAAGAGCAATCGCAGAGTAGTGAAAAATAGCCCAACCAGGAAAAATATTTTATGAAAAAAGTACATTATAGCCAAAACAGGAAATATATTTTATTAAAAAAAAAAAGTACAATTCAACAAATTTGCACAACATAAGATATATATTTTCGAAATAAATTTAGTCTATATCTATAAACTAAATAGCTATATGCACAAAACCAAATTAAATGTTTATTTTATTTAGTTTATGGTTAAACTATTGAATTCTTTCTTTTTTCTAGTTGTCAGCAATTAAATTATGAGAAATGCTAAAAGTTTTCAATTTCCTCAATTTTATATATATATATATATATATATATATATATATATATATATATATATAGAGAGAGAGAGAGAGAGAGAGAGAGAAAGAGAGGGCGAGAGAGAGAGAGAGAGAGAGAGAAAACCTGAAAAATAAGTACATAGTAGCAAAGTGGTAAGGTATTTAAATTGTGCTGCTGACAGGCAGCTATAAAAGTCCTACAACAATTATCATAAATTCAAGACCTACAATTATTTATTGTCTACATAACATCTGATTAGTTCACTATATACGTACCTTAAATTGTCATTCATAGGCTCTTGAAAAATGTAATGAATTTAAAATTAATTACTTTAGATGCCACAAATACAAATTTAAGGTACGTGTATAGTGAACTAATCAGATGTTGGCTAAAATTTTTATTTAAGTTTGCTTAACCATGCTGAATTTTGAAGAAAATTTAACTTTGTAATCATTTTAACAGAATAACAAACATTTTGTTTTGGATAAAACCTTAAGTCTAAAACTAAAGAGTATGTGGAACATATCAAAAGTAATAAATATACTTATAGTTTTCATACAATGTTTACATGAACTAGAAAATTGTAAAGAACGATGATCCTAATGTGTGAAAAACACACACACACACACACACACACACACATGCCCAAAATCTATAATAATAATAATAGCTACTTGAAGCAATAGTAATGAGTAACTTATGTTACAAGCATTTTGGGTTCCTTTCCTGACAACAAACTAAATACAGTATATATTAAACATGTAGAAACATTTGTAGAAAAATTGTCTTTTAGTACGATATATTATTATTATTTCTAATGAAACATTAAGCTGCACTGTGACTGAAAGGGTTAAACTTATTTTTATTAAGTCTGTTCCAAACTCCTGCTCTTTCTTACCTAATATGGCACTTGGGGTTTGAAAACTGTAGAGACAGTGCCTGAAACAATATTTTCTATTAAAAATGAGTCATAAGAATATTCACTGGAACTGATTAGGAGTTGATAAAGCTTCTAAACTTGTATTTATGTATAAATGTTTTATCAAATAGTTAATGCGAAATAAAATTAGTCTATATCTATAAACTAAATAGCTATATGCGCAAAACCAAATTAAATGTTTACTTTATGGCGACTTCATTAACATTAAATTTATCAAGATATACATTTCTTTTATTAGTAAAATCATGAAATTTGTTTTGCTGGTATTTGGGAAGAGTTTATTGATTGCGCATGAAGTAATGTTTTTTATTTAATTCATATTAGATGCGTCGGTTAGTGTAAGACATAACTGCTAAAAATTTTCAGAGATGTTTTTTAAGGTGCTGACGATATTAGTTAAATCTACATGCGTGTTAAATAAAAATATGCTCGGATGAGTTATGATAAAAAGAAATTATTTATATTAAAAATATAGGCAGCGTATCTCCCCATCCGTAATATAAGGTGGCTTTATGCGAGTTATGACAAAAGTCGAAAATACGGGAGACATCATGATTTGTGTAAGGGGCGCCTCGAGTTTGCGGATGATGTAGTGAGACATTGTAAAGAATGTCACATGATATGTGAACAGTGTAAAAGCACCAAATGTGAAAGCCGTGTAGTTGAATCTGAGAAGAGAGACTGTGATGTGTGTAGACGCACATTCTTCACACCCTTCGACGAGTTGGCTGTTGCGGAAAGCGGTCCCCCATCCAACTACCACCCAGGTCCAACGTTGCTTAGCATCGCTGCTCGGATGAGTTATGATAAAAAGAAATTATTTATATTAAAAATATAGGTTGTCATTGGCTTGTTCTTGTATTTGTACAATAAGGATCTTTTAAAGGATAAGTTCAAGATTATTTCATTTAACAGATAGTGAAAAATAATACTACTATATCATAATTTACTTATTACTTAATTATCTCGTTACATGCAGTGTATTTATACATTATTCTCAAATGAATGGAGCTAAGAATATTTTTCTTTTTCTTGACGTTTCCACAGGAAGCGCAAGTTGTACGCTACTGACTATGATAGCTCGGATGATTTTCAACCTGTACCGAAAAGGCGGATAAGCCGATTAAGAAAGCGCAGAAAAATATACCACACAGGTTTTAGTGATGAGGAAGGTTTTGATGATATTATTTAATTATTTCTACATGTGCATTCAATAAAAATAAGTGCATATTTATTTATTTCATTCCCGTCATCGAGTGTAAATTAGCTGATGCGGTGGACGGTCCCCCATCCAACTACTACCAGATCCAACGTCGCTTAACATCGTTGCTCGGCTGAGTTATGATAAAAAGAAAATTATTTAATTATATTAAAAATAGGATGGCTATCTTACACAGGTTTGATGATTTTCTTTGTCCCCAACCAGGAAAAATATTTTATGAAAAAAGTACATTATTGCCAAAACAGGTAATATATATTTTATTAAAAAAAGTACAATTCATCAAATTTGCACATTTGTTTTACTGGTATTTAGGAAGAGTTTATTGATATGATTATTTCTTTGTTCGCCTTAGCTGTATTTACATTTTCCATAAGATTAAAAATAGCCATTTCCGTTGTTCTATTATTACAGATTCGAGTGAAGGAAATGCCGAGGCAGAGAAGATAATTTGACCTAGAATCCTTTCAAAAGGTCTCAAGGCGAGCACGTGTGATTCGTTCTGCTCCACGGAGAGATGAAAAAATGCAATGGTTTCCGGGATGTGTGTGTGTGTGTATAGATTTGCGAATACGATCGAGTGTTTTGGTTTTAGTTCGGCGAAACGAGATACTACAACCCTCCATTATATATATATATATATATATTATATATATATATATATATATATATAAAATCGGATTATGGACACTTACAGAAATCCTTTCCTCGTGAAACAATGCTTAACTTCTTATATTGAATAATTAACCACTTCCTCGTGAAAGTTCCTCTAATTATATTTTTAAAAGAGCATTCGGTTTCCACATTAAACTGTGGTCCTAAGGTGGAGTGAAAACTTTATCCGTTGTTACAATTCGAGCTAGTTGTTATTATTACTAAAGAGAAAAATAAATAGCCTTGTGCACATCTACTTCTAAATTGAGGGTATTGGCGAGTAGCATTATTTTTCTATTAATTTCATCGACATTTTCAAACTTATCGAAGTCTTCGAAATTACCCACATATCGTTTTAGGCACTTCTTCCAAATGCCTTTCATACACTTCGCAGTGACATCCTCCCAAGCAGTTGCAATGTTTTTTTATACAATGCAAAACATTGTATGATTTCCAAAATCGGTTTATATTTTTACTTACAAATTATTAGTAATTTTTCACAATTCGCTAAGAAAGGGAGTCAGGAGAGTTTTTGGTTGATGTGACTTCAAGAAAGGTAAAATTATGGGTAGAAAATCCTCTTGGGACACGATTCGAATTGACCTAGTTTCTGCCTTTTCTCGTGCGCGCGCGCGCGCGCGCGCGCGTGTGTGTGTGTGTGTGTGTGTGTGTGTGCACGAGTTGTTTATTCGTTTATTATATATACAATCACAGATGAGTGGTGGGGGAATGAGGGAGGACGAACGTGTTTTGAATTGTTTCCCATATCTTCTCTGACGAAAATCTGCGTGTTAATTTTAAAAATGCACAATAATAATGATAATAATAATATACCTTTCCATTTTTATTCATTCATTTCAATAAACTAAGAAACTGATGCCATACAAGTTTGCAAGAGAAATAACCAACGCCTTTAATAAAATCATTTTTAATTACAAGTCAAAGGCACGGAAAGCTAGAAGAGCAAGTTCGTACCAAAATCCCTCGCTACCGCTAGCCCCTTTCAAAAGGCCTCGGACAAACACGTGTGTTTCGCGTGCGTTTAATGATTAATTTCTTACATTGAGTAATTAATTTCTTATAATAAATGATTCTCTTAAAAGGAGAAAATTCATTTGTTTTAAATTAATATACGTTTAGTTTCATTTAAATTAATATACGTTTGGCATTTTTCCTGATTTTCATAATATATACAGAGGTGTGTGTGTGTGTGTGTGTGTGTGTGTAGATTTGTGAATATGATAATAGAGCGAATTCTTTTAACTGCTTAGTGATTTGCTTTAATTCGGTGAAAGTCTATATATATATATATATATATATATATATATATATATATATATATATGCACTACTGTATATCATCAAAAGTATTCGGACACCGCATGGTTTTGGGAAAAATGGTTTTATTATTGCATTTAGTAACCAGTAGGTCCACCCTTTGCTTTTATTACAGCGTCAACACGTCGAGGCATACTTTCCACCAGTTTTCGGTCAGTCTGTGCAGGAATGGCTCGCCATTCCTCTTGCAGAGCTGATGCAAGAGATGCAAGTGAAGCCGGGCGTGGTGTGCGGTTTCGTATCCGTCGCTCCAGTTCGTCCCACATGTGCTCGATTGGATTGAGATCGGGGCTCTGAGCAGGCCAGTCTAACAAATCCACCTTATTTTCACGAAACCAGTCCTGCACACGCCTTGCAGTATGGCAGGGAGCTCGATCCTGTTGAAACAAACAATGGCCATCTCCGTAGTATTGCCACAGTGTAGGGAGGGCCGAATTGTCCAGAACGTCGAGATAAACGTCAGCGTTCATGGTAGTGGGTATAACAACCAACGGGCCGAGCCCTAGCCAGGAAAAACAACTCCATACCATGATGGACCCTCCACCGAACTTCACCGTTGGACGTACACAGTCAGGAAGAAGCCGTTCTCCGGGCTGTCGCCACCCAAACACGCCCATCAGACTGGAAGAGTGAATACCGCGACTCGTCGCTCCAAAGAACAGTTTTCCAGTCCTCCACGGTCAAGGAACGACGGGAGACACACCAGGCCAAACGACGCGTGGCATTAACTTTTGTAATCAGTGGCTTGTGTACAGCTGCTCTACCATAATAACCGAGTCTGTGCATCTCTCTGCGGATAGTTACAGTACTAACGGAGGTACCGGATGCTCTTCCTACCTCCTCAGCGATGGAAGCGGCAGAGGACGTGCGGGACTTCTTGACATGTCGTACCAGACTTTTTCTATCACGTTCCGTCAGTTTGCGTGGTCGTCCGGAACGTTTTTTCGCGTTAGTTGCACCGTCGTGCTTCCATCTCATGATAACATCCGCTACAGTCGACTTTGGTATATCCTGTTTGGCTGCAATGTTTCGTATAGAAACGTTACTTAAATAACATCCGATGACGAGTCCACGTTGGAACTCGGAGAGTTCACGTCCGCGCGGCATGGCTTCACAACAGTTACTGATAACTTAACAGAACACCTCAGCATTATAGTTTCACCACGCTTTTTCCCAGCATACCTTTCGGCGAAGGTGATATTTGCAGAAATGCGGATTTTCCGGGGTGTCCGAATACTTTTGATCATATACTATATATATATATATATATATATATAATATATTATATATATAAGGTAAGTTGAAAGATTTGTGTGTATTTCGTCTGAGCTAATTTTGACGAATGTAGGTTCGCATCCTACCTTTTATTTCATTCCCGTCATCGAGTGTAAACTAGCTGTTGCGGTGGATGGTCCCCCATCCAACTACTACCCAGATCCAACGTCGCTTAACATCGTTGCTCAGCTGAGTTATGATAAAAAGAAAATTATTTAATTATATTAAAAATATATATGTAGTGTGTGAGAGCTAGTTGTTATTATTACTAAAGAGCAAAATAAATAGCCTTGTGCACATCTTCCACTTCTAAATTGAGGGTATTGGCGGTGGATTTGAGTAAGGTGTTTGATGTAATAGACCATAATATTCTACTTAATAAATTGCATTGTTACGGTTTTAGAGAGGCAATCAGTGATTGAATTAAAAGTTATTTGCCCGATAGATATAATTTTGTATCAGTAAATAAGGCTTGCTCCACTAAAGCGCTTGCCAAACATGGTGTGCCACGGCGAAATTCAATTTATATATATATATATATATATATATAAGGGGTTGACAAATAGACACGATTATTATGATTCTTTCTATATATATATAAACACACATGGGGGATTGGGGGCGGGGTAATACGAGCATTAAATCTAATGGAGAAAATATAAAGATGTCATTAGTCGTCCGACCTCGTTATAGCGGATTGTGTTTTGGCTAATTTCAACTTTAAATGAATCTTCCAATTGATTAACTATATAAATATATTGTGGTATTTTATATGGTTGAATCTTCCAATTGATTAACTATATAAATATATTGTGGTATTTTATATGGTTGAATCTTCCAATTGATTAACTATATAAATATATTTGTGGTATTTTATATGGTTTGTGCACACGAGTGATTCATTAGTTTATTATATATATATATATCCACAGATGGGTGGGGGAATTTGGGGAATGAGGGTCGTGTGTTTTGAACTGTATCGCATATATTCGTAAAGTTTCTTTTCGTTTCGTTATTCGTGACTTAAATATTTATAATAAAAATTAAGTGTGTGAAAATTATTTATCTAATAAACAGAATTTAATTGGATTCACCTACCATCATATATTGTGGTATTTTATATGGTTTGTGCACACGAGTGGTTCATTAGTTTATTATATATACAAGTTCAATTTAATAAATATTGCTATCTGGAATACATGGCGCTATCTGGCAACTCAGCAACTGCATACATGGCGCTATCTGGCAACTCAGCAACTGAATAGAGGCTTATAAAAGACCGAGAAGCTGATGACGGAGTCATTGCACGCTCGGCTCCCAGCCGAGCAAGGACCTCTGGTCCTTCTCTTTCTGGCCCTTTGGGAAAACCCCTTAGAGGCCTCTTAGGTTAGGTAAACGAAAATAGCTTGGGGGAGAACTCCGCCTTCAAGTTGCATGCCTTGCAATCAAAGGCAACTACTCTCTCTCTCTCCTTCAGGTGTGCCCCTCCCCCCCTTGGCTCAGCCAACTGGCTGATTAGGAGCCTATAAAACAACGCCTACTCGGCTGAAGTCTTAATATGCACTTGGCTCCTGCCAGGTGAACACCTCTCCTCCTTTCTCTCCTCCTTTCTCTCCTTTCTGGTCCCTTTGGGGGGAATAGCTTGGGGGAGAACTCCGCCTCCAAGTTGCATGCCCCTTGCAACCCCGGTTGGCAACAAAGGCCAGTACTTTTTTTCTTTTTTTCTTTTTTTTCGCAACACCCCACCCCCTTTGCAACACCACCACCCCTTTGCAACATTACGTAATCACTTGCAACATTCTTGCACTCTCCCCTTTTGCGGCTATACTACTGACTGTAATGAGCACGGGAAGCTCGGGACATTGCAGGTAGCAAACATTTGCGAAGCTGAGCATCTCGGGGGGAATGGAGATAATTTATGTAGAGTCTAAAAGACCTGTTGTACAGCAAATTTAGGGTTCTGCCAGAACCTTTTTTATAATTCACCTAGAGTTGCTGTCCGTATATATTACTGCAGAAAGTACGAAAGAGAGTGTCTTCAGCTTAACTTGTACAGAACCGAAAGTTCCTTATAGTCATATTCTTTAGCACAAAGGCTTCGAGGTTGTTTTCTTATATCCGAGTCATCACTCAAGGAGCTGGTAATAGTTTGACCCAAATACTTAAACTCTTGTACTTCCTCAATTACTTCACCTTTCATTTTAAACCTAATGTTAGCTGGCTGATTACAGCTTTTAGGATGAAACTGCATAACCTTAGTTTTTGTAACATTAACAAGAATATCATGTTTCTGCGAATACACTTCGCAGACTTTGAGTAGCCGATCCAGACTTATTAACACCATATCATCGGCATAAACTAAGTTATTTATCTTTGTGTTATCTATACAACATCCCACTGTTGTTATACTTTATTTTATTGGGTTCAGAATCCCAGCTGAGCCCTGAACGGCCCAAGTTAAGCTAGACTAAAACTTACGGACTTGGAGGTCTTATTAGGTCCTACCTCAGGGTTGCTGACTCGATGTGGGCCTACCTTAGGCTTCAGTTGCATAAAATTTAGATAAAAAACAAAAGGGGCACTATTTATGGTCTTCTTTCTAAACCTTGCAACAACACACAACCTGCACCATTGCACGATGCAACAATCTTGTATCTAAACAACCAAACCGAATTGCAAGAGAGCTCTCTATAAGACCACGCCCTGTAAGTGCCGCATTCAACAAACGAGTAGGAAGGACGCGTAGTGCCCCCCAAAAATGATGCTAATAAAAGAAAAACTGGAGGGTATCGATAGGGAAATACAAGCCCTGTTTAAGGACCATACAGAGAGGGAAGAGGAAAAGGCGGTAGAAGCAATAAAGGAAAATCCAAAATACTTCTATAGCTATGCAAAAAGGAAAACAAAAACGCGCGCCGCTATTGGGCCCTTAAGGACGGGAAATAATGAACTAACCGACGATCCAAAAGAAATATCTGATACATTGAAAGCTCAATATGAATCAGTTTTCAGTACCCCAAAAAGTGACAAAGCGATACCTGACATAAATGCATTCTTTGAAGAGGAATTGCAAGGAGAGTATATAACAGACTTTGAGTTTACACCAGAAGATGTAGCGAGAGCTATAGACCAAATGAAACTACATTCAGCTGCAGGTCCGGACAATTGGAACGCATTATTGATTAAAAACTGCAAAAATGAAATAGCTACACCTTTATACTGGATATGGAGAAGATCCCTAGACACTGGGGAAATACCGAGCATCTTGAAAAGAGCAAACATTGTCCCTATATATAAAGGAGGGGACAGATCTCAAGCAAAGAACTATAGACCAGTGTCATTGACGTCCCACCTCACCAAAGTATTTGAAACAATAGTTAGACAGAAAATTTATGATTTCCTGGAGACACGGGAAAGATTCAACGAAAATCAGCATGGATTCCGATCAGGTAGATCATGCCTATCACAACTAATAGAGCACTACAACAATATCCTAGATGCATTGGAAGGCAATGACAACTACGATGTTATATACACAGATTTTGCTAAAGCTTTCGATAAATGTGACCATGGTATAATAGGACATAAAATTAAAGACATGGGAATAACAGGCAAAGTGGGAAAATGGATCTACAACTTCCTTAGTGATCGTCTGCAGGTCGTCAAAATTCAAGGTATATCATCATCAGAATCGGAAGTACGCAGCTCAGTACCACAAGGGACAGTACTGGCCCCACTCCTGTTCATTATCATGCTAACAGACATAGACAGCGGAGTAAACAGCAATAGTATAGTAACATCCTTTGCAGACGATACAAAGATCAGCAGAAAAATCAGCGATGTACATGACGTGGAGGCCTTGCAGAGGGACACGAACAAAATATACAAATGGTCAGAAGACAACAACATGTCATTCAACGCCGAGAAATTTCAGCTCTTGAGATATGGTAGAAAAGAAGAACTTAAACAGACTGCATATTATGCTCCAGATAGACAGGAAATTCAGAGAAGCATGAAAGCGATTGATCTCGGGATAATAATGACAGATGATGCGAAATTCGAAACACAAAATCAGATAGCGATAAATAAAGCAAAAAGAGTCGCCGGACAGGTTCTAAGAACGTTCAAGTGAAGGGACAGGACAGTAATGATTCCCCTGCTAAAAACACTGATTATACCAAAACTTGAATACTGCTCAGTTTTGACGTCCCCATATAAAAAGGAAGAAACTAATAAACTAGAAGAAACGCAAAGGCATTTCACAGCCAAGATTGATGGCTGCAAAGAACTCAACTACTGGGAAAGACTACGTAAACTAAATCTGTACTCACTGGAAAGAAGAAGAGAGAGGTACATCATAATCTACATATGGAAAATGATCGAAAAACTGGTACCAAACCTAAAACTAAACCCAATTACCATTCAAACAACACTGGAAAATAAGAAAGGCAGAATGTGTAGTGTTCCCAAATTAAAAGCACGACAAGGGACCTCCTCAACCCTGAAGGAAAATAGCTTGGTTGTCAGGGGGCCAAGACTTTTCAACCAGCTTCCTAAGGACCTCAGAAACGTAACGGGGGTCAAAGTTGAAGTCTTCAAGAAAAGACTGGATGCCTGGCTCAGGACAGTACCAGGTGAGCCGGGCGTGCCTGGTTATGTACGGTGGAGAGCGCAAGAAAGTAACTCGCTCCTCCACCAGGCCAGACCTAGAGGCGGGGCCACCAGCTTGACCTCCGTGTGAAGAGAGACCAACACACGAAACAACATAAGGTAAGGTAAGGTTCACAAGTGTGTCCAAACAATGATGCCACAAGAGCTAAAAAATGCTAGCTCTAAATTAAGTGAATTTTTCATTAACCTTACAATTATGAGATTGATATATACACACCTTAACTTAATATATACAAGCAATGTTGCATCAATCAGCTTAGTCATCATATCGCCTTGGGACAACAATGGCTCTTCCTCTTCTACATTTTCTAACACTCCCCACCGAAGAAGCATTGTTGTCATTACCTTCTGCAAGTTTAGCCAAGCCTTCTCCATGAGGCTGTAACTCAAATGTTTCATCTTGACTATCCGTGTTTTTGCTGATTTCTAAAGCATAAAGTTTTTGTATAGGTCTCTTTAATTTTCCTCCTGAAGTCTTTACCAGTGTAGACCTAACTAAATTGTCTTTGCCAACAAACAACTCTTCAATTATGCCAAGCTTCCAGCATTGCCTTGGTCTTTCATCCCGAATCATTACCACTTCTCCCACCTTGATACAATTTGCATTGGAGCCCTTTACATTGCCTGATGGGTAATAATTGAGTTTTGTCAAGTATGCCATCTGCCACCTCTTCCATAACTGATCTTGTAGCTCTTCAAGGTACTTCAACATTCTGGTTAACTCTTCTTGACTGCTCTGGATAGGCTGTAAGTCTTCTGGCAAACTGGGGCTTGATGTTAATCGTTTACCACAAAGAAAATGATTTGGTGTCAATGGCTCTGCATCCTGCATACTGTTATAAACAAAGGTGATAAGGCCTGCTGTTCACCATTGCTTCTACTTCACACAAAACAGTGCAGAATTCTTCTTTGCTCAAATGAGCATTAGCTAAAAGTTTCTTTAATGGACACTTTACACTTCTCACTAGCCTCTCCCAAAATCCTCCCCACCATGGTGCTCTCTCAACATTAAACTCCCACTGTACCCCATGGTGTGGAAAGTAGGATTGGAATCCCTCCTCTTTTAGCAAGGACCAAACTTCTTGGAGTTCCTTTGCAGCCTTTTTGAAGTTTTTTGCATTATCCGATATGATTTTATTTGGGAAACCCCTTCTGTTCACAAGCCTTTTAAAGGCCAAAAGAAATACATCACTACTTAAGTTGCTTACCAACTCCAAATGGATTGCTCTGGTGGTAGCACACATGAAAAGACATATATAACCTTTACTAGACTCCCTTTGCTCATACATATAGACTGGACCTGCGAAGTCTATTCCCACTACATCAAATGGGGCAGTATAGACACACCGTTTTCTTGGCAGTGGAGCCACCTTTTCAAAATAAGGCTTTGCAAGCCAACGTTTGCAAACCACACATTTATGCAAGACCTTTTTTACTACTTCTTTAATTTTGGGAATCCAAAACTGTTGTCTAATCTCTATTATCAGTTCTCTAACTCCAGCCTGTAACAACTTATGATGCGTATCTAGGATCAAAAGTTCCACAAAGTGCCCCCCAGAAGGTAGCAAAATTGGATGTCTTTTCTCCTCTAGAAACCCAGAAAACTGTAGTCTACCTCCTACTCTCAGTAAATCCTGATCCAAAAACACATCCAAACCCTTGAGAGCAGAATGTGTTGGTAGAACCTGTAATGGACTGCTGGTGAGCAATTCCCTCTCTTCACCAAATTTTTCCTTCTGCACATATACCACCCAGTATTGCCTGGCTTGCTGAATCTCTTTACTGTTCAGAATTCCTTCCCTTCTGGTTTCTCCCTTCATGTTGTCACTCTTAACAACTTTTTCAGACTGCTAATGTCCTCATGCCTCAATATGGGGTCCTGCTGCATAACTTGACAACTGTTCACAGTGCATTTTCTCACCTCACTCACCCATGCTTCTTCAGCCTGGCATTCTCCTACAATAGGCTCATTAGAAGCTCAATTTTCACTTCCAAGTTTTAGCCACACTGGCCTATTCCACCACAAACTTGAGTGTGCAAGATCTTTCACTAAAATTCCTCGTGTTGGTAAATCAGCTGGGTTTTGGGTGCTTTGGATCTGTGTATGCTTGAATTTCCTCCACCCTATTGGCAACAAATGGTTTTCATTTCCTTGCCTGGCTTCTTAACCAGTGCCAAACTATAGTGGAGTCTGTCCAATAATAGCTTGGAATTTCAAGAAGGGCCAAAGATTTTTGCACTGTAACTGCAAGCCGACTAGCAATAATTGCACCCATCAATTCCAACCTTGGAATAGAAAGCCTTTTCAAAGGTGCTACTCTGCTCTTTGCAGCAACCAACCTGCAACTTAGTTCCTCTTTGAATGTGCCTCTTATATAAATACAAGTTGCGTAGGCTTCCTCACTTGCATCACAAAAGGTGTGCAGCTCCAAATTGTTTGGACTATTGTTCAACTCTCCAAAGTGCCATCTTGGGATTTCAATGTGTCCAAGATGTGCCAATTCTTTGAACCAATATTTCACCTTACCACCATACATCAGTTCAGGCAACTCTTGGTCCTAACCAAGTCCAATTTCCCAGAGGCTCTGAAACCAAATTTTTTACTTTATCACAAATGGAGCCAGGAATTCAAGAGGATCAAAGACTTTCGAAGCCAAACTCTCATTCTCAGCCAGCTCTACTACAGATTTCCTATTGAAGGTAAACAAATCATCTCCTTGCTGCCAAACAATGCCTAGCACCTTTGTGTGTATTGCCCACAACTCCTTAATACCAGAATCCTCAATACTTTCTGCTGCATCAGGTCCTACACAGGACTGACTCATAAACTGTTATAACTGAGAATGATTGGTCTGCCATTTTCTAAGCTCCATGCCAACCTCCCTCATTATAGCTCTAGCCTCCATGAATATCTGTTTAGCCATTTCTGTATTATCCACGGAACACAGCAAATCATCAACATAAAAATTTTTCCTTATGTGTTCAATAATGTTAGGATAGACTTCAGAATATTTCTTAAAATGGTACTGCATAGTAGCTGCCAAGAGAAATGGACTAGAGCTAAGGTCAAACAACATTGACTTCATTCTATATGCTTGACCCTTAGGTTCGTTTTCCAACAAGTCTTTCGTATCCACCCACAGATACCTTATTGCATCTCTGTCCTCTGGTTTGAACTTTATCCGCAAAAAGGCTTGCTTCACATCTGCAGTTGCTACTCTACCAAACCTGAATCTCAATAACAAGGAAAATAAATCTACATTTAAATTTGGCCCAGCATCCAAACAGTCATTCAAGGACACACCACCTTTGTCCTTGGCTGAGCCATCAAAAACTACCCTCAGTTTGGTGGTAGTTTTGTCTCGCCGTACCACTGCATGGTTTGGCAGATAATGTGCCTCCTGGCTCACCAGCTCACTTTGCACCCTTTCAGCATAGCCCTTCATTACATAGCTTAGGATGGCCTCATTGTATTCAATTAACAACTCTTCATTTTTTCTTAGCCTGTGCAATGAAGTTTCCAACCTCCTATTAGCTAGCTGAAGGTTTGAATTGGGTTTGCAAGAATCCTTCCAAGGGAGGCCAACTTCATAGTAACCATCTCTAAACCCAATCCCTTTTTTCAAATTGCTCTAAAACATCACTGTTCACTGTACTTGCCTGCTTCTCCTGTTTGTCCTTTATGTCAATGGATTCAAGTTCCCAAAAGGCTTTCAAATGCATTTCCAAACCATGGCTGTTCTCCTCAATCTTAACAAAAAGAGCTTTAACCTCCATTTCATTGCAATAGCTACCATGTAGCATCCAGCGTAGCTTACTTTCAATAGCTACAGGACCTCGAGATGTGCGGACAATATTACCAGTGATGAAGTCCCAATAATAGTCAGCTCCAATCAAAAGACTAATATCTTCTGTTCCTTCAAACTTATTATTGCCCAAATTAATTCCTTTAACTTGCAATTCTTGGACACATGCTGGCCATGCTATATCTAAACAAATAGTGACTGGTGCACAAAGTTCCTCAATCTCTACAGCTTCGACCGTGATAGTGGGACTTTGTGGTAACAACCCCTTAACCAGAACTTCTACCTTCTTAACTTTGGTTCAGTTTTGAACGGAACCCCGAAACCCAGAAATTCTTAAATTTTCTCTCTTAAGTTCTTTAAACTTCAATTTTCTGGAAAGTCTGGTCTTAATAAAGCTATACTGGCTACCACTATCAAACAATACTCTAACAGTAGCTTCTCCATTATTTCCAATTAATAATGCTGCATCTGTTTGCAATAATCCCCCTTTACTTTTACTCCCTTTCATAGCAGTGGCATGTGCCACTGATGTGTCTACTTCTGGGGTAGGCCTACTAGGAGTGTTTTCACACAATAATGGCTGATGCCGGCCATGGCATTTTTTGCACAAAATTTAAACTTACAAAACCTTGTTCTGTGACCTTTCGAAAAACATTTAAAACATGCTGTGGACTTAGATACCCTGTCCTTTCTCTCCTCAACAGGTAAAGCCTCAGCCACCTCACATTTATATGACTTGTGGTTGCCTTCGCAAAATATGCATTCCTTGATTCCCTTTAATTTATTCTCAGAGGATGCATATACAGTAGAGCTGACACTGTACCTGGGCTATTCATTTTTGTAGAAACTTTCGTGATGTGTCTGCCTTTGTCCCCTTGTTTAACATCCCACTGTGCAAACTCAATTCCCTCTCGTCTTGCTAATTATGTGCCTAAAAGACTTAACATCTGCTGAAGGGGGATGTACACATGTTCTGTAGAGTGTCCTGTACTTAATTAAAGCAAAATTGAGCTAGGCAATTTAGACTCCAGTATAGTAACCAACATTATACCATACCTTTCCATTCCTACACCCAAGTTGTCCAGGGACCTAGGTCTAACTTCAAATTCATCATATAACTGCCATAACTCCTTGGCACTATTGGGATTATTAACAGGAGGTATAGCTAAAAGTTCGCGGAGGTGGCTTTTAATTAAGATCTCTGGCTTACCAAGCCGTTTCTTTAATATATCCCAAGCCATATTATAATTAGCCTCTGTTAATGCTAATCCTGCTATTGTCTTTGTTGCCTCCCCTTCCAAGATCAACTGCAAATAATTATTAAACTTCTCCACCGCACTTAACACTTGACTAGAATGAACTGCTGATTGAAAACTGTCTGCCCATCCTTGCCATTCCTGAATACTCCCAGAAAATGTTTTGAGTACAAGCCTCGGTAATTGAACTGCAGATCTGTTAACCTTAACTTCACAAACACCATTTGTTGAGGGCTGTGTTTCATTATTAGACCTGGTCTCTAACTGTACTGAGCTGCTAAACTCTTTTGCTCTGTGGCATACTTTAATTATGTCATCAATAATCTCTTCAAAGTAAGTATGTTGTTTTCTATTTCATCCTCTTCTGTAAGAGCCTCAATTTTAACATTTACTTCGCTTAGAGCAACCTTTTTAGTCCCGAATATGGAAAGCTGCGCAGTCACTAAGCTTAAATCCTCTTGCTCTATGGCAGAATCTATAGTGGCAATGACCTTTGTAATTAGACCTTTGTAGGCGCTTCTCCTTTTTCTAAACTTGTTCAATTCAGCTGCATTCATCTTCAATGCAAACAACAATTGGGCTCAATGCCAAATAAGCTGAATTGGCAAAAATACTTAACCAAACTGATCAAACTCAAATTTTGCTTTTTTCAAATAAACTGAATTGCTTGGTTGGGGTACTGACCAACCACCAGTATGGAATACCAAATTTTCCACCCAAGTAACTGGCGCACTGAAGTCTGCAACCTTCGCCCACGAACAGTAAACCAAAATTAACCAACCCGGTAAAAATGTAGGCTCAAAACAACGACAGACTAGCGGCCAAGTTTCGCAATTGGGCGACCAAACTTTCTACCCTGGGACTTTATCTCAATTATGCTCAACCCGTCCACGCCTAACTTGGGCTACAATTTGCACAATCAGAACTTTGCCGAAAAATAGTCACTGGCTCAGTCTTGGGCTAGAATCTGGTTTCGAAGGACCACAGGTGTTTCGCTGCAATCTATCTTAAGATTATCCCTACTCACACTGTTAAGAATGTTAGAGTAGTGGTTTTTCCACAGCTTTGCAATTTCATCCTTCCCCGACACCCCATCGATTGTCGGAGGGAGAACACTTTTGACACCCGTTTGATTCATAACAAATTTCCAAAATTTGTTATTATCGTTATTTATGCGAGTTTTCCAGGCTTTGGTGCTCGAATATACTCTTCTTCCTGTTTATATCGCCTTATGGCCGCGTTATACTGACCCCTACTTCTACACATATTCATGTATACTGGTCCTAATCTGGGTCTACCATGAAAGCACCACAAATCGTAGGCGACTTTCGATCCCATTACTGCAGGCAAGATTCAAAATTTCTAAATTATTAAAGAGGTGACCTGTTCTGTCTTTGTATTCTATTCTCTGTTGCCTATTAACATTAGACCAATCGACACGATTATTCTCACCTATTGAGTTCTTGTGATGTCGTGTTGCGCATAAATTGGTAAAATTAATTTATAGTTCTAATGGTCTATGATCAGAAAGAAGGAAATCACGCAGAATATGAATTCTAATAATTCGATCCTTTAGATTATAACTAGTGAGACAATGATCAATCCACCTGGTGGTACCACTCATATCACTAACGTATGTAAAATTACCACTGGTTATACTGGTTATACTTAATCACTTATACTTAATTTGGCCGACTCGCACATGTTACCCAATTCTACAAAGAATTCCGAGTTCACATGCCCGTTAAAGTCCCCCATTATTATACAGTGAGAATATTTGGGGTTATCTGATAATGACTTAATTTTGTACAGCAAATCAATGTATTCATCTAGATTACTGCCGTTGTTGTATGGGAAATAGCAGTTTACAATTAATATGCAATCATTGTTCACTTGTAATTCAAAGCCTAATAACCTTTTATTATCGCTTGTTAAAAATTTTATATGTTTTGACAAATTTTTCCTTATTAAGAAAGCAACACCACCAAAAGGCCTACAGTGCATTAATTCATCTGACAAGTCTACTGCTGATGACGCATGGTACATAAAGTCATCATGGATGGTAGACCGTAGAGAGGAATTTTAGCTCTTGCTTTGGTAGCCAGTGTTCTTACAGGAGTATCAAATCTACACTGTCACAGATTTTATGAACATCTACAATTGAATTTCTCACTCACCTTACGTTATATGAGACTATTTGCAACAAGTTATCCGCTATGACTGATAGAAAATTTATTATTATGATTATTATTATACACAGTACAAATTTCAGGCATTACCATTAGGGCGCCTATTATTATTATTATTATTATAATTATTATTATTATTATTTTCATTATTATTATTATTATTTTGCTTGTTATCAAATCTGGAAAAGTGAGTAAACTCCTTAACAATAATACCGTCTGGCCACTGATTCATACTGTACGGAGATTTTGTGTTTAGTTTATTAACTAACAAAATACTGTGTTCACCACTGACTTCTTCCATCATATGTCGAATATCGCTTTCCTCGTTCGAGAGCTGAATTCGCGACACAAAGAGGGTGAGATTCCTCACCAGTGGCCCTGCCGCGAAGACAGGGAGAAATGTTCAATAAATCCATAATTTTCTTAAGTTTTCTTTGAAATCCGCTCACCGTATAGGACGTTTACTTAGTTGTGGGATGTGAAAAAATATTGAAATGAAATCTGACCATAACCTTGGATTTTACAGCCAAAGTTCGAGGTGTCCCTTTTTTTTGCCGACCCGATATATATACAGGGTGTCCCATAAGTCTGGAACCATAGGGCAAAATGATAAAAACGGCAATAAAAACGACTTTTATTCTCAGAACGTGTTCAATGTGTCCACCATTATTACTGTTACACGAATACAGACGAGATATCCAGTCAGCAAACACACGGCGAATGGTATCAGGAGTGATGGTGTTACATGCGTCGATGATGCGCCTCCACAAATGTGCAACCCTCTGAATTTTCTCCGCGTAGACCAACGCCTTTAAGTGACCCCAGAGATAAATTAAATTAAATTCCTCAGCGACCTCCCTCTGACTCCGATTTCCTCGAGCAGAATTACCTGGATGCGTTCTTCCTTACTCAAAGACATCATGGGCACTTGCATAAACGAAAAAAAACATGAATTACTTATTTTACCCTATGGTTCCAGACTTATGGGACACCCTGCATATATATATATATATATATATATATAGGCATGTCTATTAGGGTGTGTCAATTTTGTCAACTTTTTTCAAATCAATTTTGGTAGTGAAAATATAGTGTCTTTTCATGTCAAAACTTGAAATTGGCCAACCAAAATTAAATAAAATAACCCTTACCTACATTAATTTTACCTTAAAGTTTCAGAAATTGACTCTTTTACTAAATAATAGAACATAAATTGATTAACCCTTTCACTCACTGAGTAGACAATTGTGTAGCTGAAAAATAAACCATATTGATTCTTATATAACTACACATAAAGGCAAATTTCTTTTTTACCCTATGTCATAATTCGTGAGCGAAAGGGTTAACTATTCATCTGTCACAGAATTATACCACTGATCGCATATGGAGTGTTTTCAAGGTCATATAGTTGTTGTACAATGTACAAGTCACAACATGAATAGAACTGTCCCTCACTCTCAGTCCTCAGTTGCTTCTTAGATGTCATAGACGGTGGTTTGCTGTTATTGCTCTTGTACCTACTTCATATTTATTCTACTAGACGAATACTACAGTTTAACTGTAAGTATGGATAATTGATTATTACAATTATTTATTATTATCATATTCTTCTGTCTAATTATGTTGTAATCCCAAGAAATATTTTTTTATTGAATTTTAGAACATCGAATGACTAAACTTTGAAACATCGTAATTGATATAAAATACTTAAATGTTTTTCTTTCTTTTCAGATATTCCTAAGATGCCAAAATTGAAGACAAGAGGTCAGTCGTCATGCCACTTGAGCCTGTTAGTCGGTACAGGCAAGGAGCTTCCCGTATCAGAACTACCAACAGTGCGAGACATGCTGAGACTAGGGTTACTCCTTCGTGAACAAAATACAAAGGATAGAAGGAACTACACAGAGAAAGAGCTCATAAGGGACATGATTCCCCCTCTTCTGCATTAGTGGAAAAAAGCTAATGTGTTATTCAAACCACCTGTACTCAATCAGTATGGAACTATTGAGCTAAAATTAACAAAACTGTGGCACAAAGCAGTTGAGACATCACTTGGTAAAGGAAAACTAGAAAAGAAAAATAAATTTCTGCACACACTTGATACTCTTCTTGACATTTTTAACTGCCAGTGTCCCATAGAGTTGTGTTCTGAAGCCAATTGTTCTCCCTCATGCAGAAGAGAACCTAACCCTCACATTGATTGTCGCTGTCCTCGTGAGAAGAAGATCCCTGTTTTGGAGTTGGCTTTCATAAAGGCGCAGAGAACAAAGGCAGGAGGCCAAGGAAGTATGCAGATTGGTTCGGCAGATTATTCAGAAACCAAAAACAGATTGTTATTGCTAAGAAAAAAGAGAAAATCTGAGAGAGGGAAGAAAGGAAGAAAAAGAAGAGTGAAGAAGCCACCCAAAGAGATGAAGAGCTCTATCAAGAGGTTTCTCACTTCTTTGAAAGCTCTTCAGATGAACAGAAAGAAGCAACATCAGATGATAGCTCCAAAATGCCATCTGAACCTTCGCCGAAGAGAATGAAATACAACACTAAAGACATCTCAAACATTGCCCTTGCCAGTATTCGCCACTATACGGGGCTACGAGAGACTGCAGAGATCGCCACTGCCGCTTGGATAGATGCAGACCTCATCAGCCGAGAGGATACATCCTTAGTGATAGATCATAATAAGATAAGAAGAGCACAAGAAAAAATATTGAAGGAAATATCTGATCAGCATGAAAAAGATTTGAAGGTCTCTCTTGCCTTTTGTTTGATGGAAGAAGAGATGACACAAAAGTTCTCCTAGAGGTAGAGGGAATGGACAGAAAGTTTCCCGGTCTCATCAAAGAAGAACACTACTCTGTGTGTTCCGAACCTGGTGGCCGCTATTTGTTTCACTTTGTTCCTGAAGCAGAAGCAGAAGTAGAAGGCAAGAAACATGCAGAGGCAATTGCTGATCAAATAATATGTTGGCTTCAAGAAAGAAGACTTGACAGTTCACTGCAGGCCGTTAGTGGAGACTCAACTGCGGTGAACACTGGATGGCAGGGCGGTGTTATGACGCATTTAGAGAAAAAACTTGGAAGAAGGCTTGTTTGGATTGTATGTGATTTGCACACAGGGGAACTACCTCTTCGTCATCTCATCCGGGAACTTGATGGTCCTACAAAGAGCAACAACAAGTGGTCAGGCCCCCTTGGCAACATGCTAGATGAAGCAACGGAATTATAAATAAATACAAAATTTCCAAAGGTCAAGTAGGCCCTCCCCTTCCAGTGTTGTCTGAAGAAGTTATCAAAGACCTCAGCACGGATCAATTTTACGCTTATCGTATTGGTCAAGCAATCAGATCAGAAGAGTTGCCTCAAAATTTGGCTCTCTTGGAGATTGGACCCGTAAGTCAGTCATTGGTTAACTACAGCGATTCGTTTCTGCAGGATTTGGGTTTCCAAACATGCACTGAAGGGCAAAATGCTACAGAATTTGATATTGATTGTTGAATTTATTATTGGGTTTTATCTTCCTCACTGGTTCAATGTAAAACTTAATCCAATGTGGATGGAGGGGCCCAACCACATCTTGTTTCAATTACAGCTACTGAGAACCCAAAGGAAAGTAGTGGTGGACATCGTGTTACCTGTGGTGAGATGGTTCGCTTGGTATGCTAGGCCAGAGGCAGTTTTGCAAGCAATACTCTGCAGCCAATGTACCAAAGAGCGAACTGAGGCTGTGGAAATCATTCTAAAGCTTAGAGGAACATCACTAGATGATGACCAGCTGGGAGACTGCTCTGTTCAGACAAGGAAGGTACCTCCGATAAACGTCAATGCCACGAAATTGTCAGAATTAGTTAACTTGAGTTCGGAAGTTTTGGAGCCACCACTGACAACATGTATAACAAACAAAGATTTAACACAACTTAAAGAGGCCCCAATGCAAGTGCCAAAGTGGCCTTCTCACACTCAGAGTGTGGAGAGATGTGTGAAAATGGTCACAGAAGCAGCTAGTCAAGTTTACAGTCACGAGAGGCGAGAAGGCTACATCAAAGCGCAAGTAGCAAGCCGAATGCTGATGTCAAGGAACCGCAGCAAAAAGGACATGACTGCATTGGTTACTTTCAAATAAAGACTCTGAATGATATCTTATTGCCACTTTAAATGTTGATAGGATGTTTGCGCACATGTTATTTTGTTACGAATTTACGGAAAAATGGAATTTTTTAATTAAAATTGATGTAGGTAGGAGTTATTTTTTATTGTTTTTGAAGCAAGGATATTATTTTGTATGCCAAATGATTACATTAAATTGCTACCAAATCACATGATTTTCAATTTAGTCATTTCACCCCCAAAATTGAAACACCCTAATGTCTATCGGGTTGGCGAATTCCAATCTGATTGAGACGTTTCCACTTTGTTGTGGACTTAAGTGTGTATTTACACTAGCAGATAAGTCGGGTGTGATATCAAAAGAGTAAAGGTTAAATTGATCGATGAATTCTTTCTGCGTTACCCCAATCCAGAGCTCATCACAAGCACCTGCAATAAGGGCCAGATTACTATTAGCTCTCGCGCAAAGCGGGAACACAGCATCTGATGAGTAGTCCGTATCCATAGACCCGCCCAACGCAACGCCATTAACGTATAGAGTTATATTTTTAAGGCCGAAATTCTCGAATTTAAAGGCGTTCTTTTTATATTCTCCATTCGTCGAAGCGTGATCCTGCATTCCAATTAATAACTTTTTAGGTAGAACTCCCAGGACCACGTTTTCTATCTGCTTCGAGGCCAACCCTGCGGGCACCGTGTATAGTTTGATCTGTACTCTGTTAATTGGGTATTTTATGCGTGTAGTAAATATTTTTCAATTTCTACATATTTTGACGAACTTAATTTCACTCCCCGTACGCGCAGATATGTTTCCATAATATGAATCACAACGGGTTTTGCGCCCTCTTCTTGATCAGGTCCAAGATTTATGCAGATCTCAGGATTTCTTCGGGTGAGCATTAATTTCATATCCACCCCATTCATAAGCAGTTTCTCCTGGAATGTGAAGTCTGTATGCAGGCGTCCAAAACACTCGTATATCTTCTTTTTAGAATTTTTAAATTTATCATTTATACTACTTTCATCTTTAGGTTGATAATGGTCCTCGGCAGTTAAAAAGTATCCTTCGCTTCTTTTGAAAAGTTGAGGACATTTTCCACATAGGCTCGTAGGTGATAATAACCCGTTCCTGCCGAGATGTTGACCTGATTTAAATATGCATCACACTGGCTGAATATGGAGTGTAGAAAGTTTGTTTCGGAAAATACATATTTATTATCGCAGTCCGTTCCATATGAATGGGTTGTACGTAGTTTAGCGTATATGTGCATGCAGCTTAGATAAAAAAAGTAAGGGCCTGAGCTGGGTAACACGAATTCTATAGGAGCACTCGGGGAACTAATTGTGTTTAATGAGTTAATTGTAATAAAGTCACTGTACTCAATAGAAACTTGTGTTGGGGCATATCAAAGAGGGACAGCCCCGATTTACAACATTGTGAGCTATACGGATGGATGAAGCGTGCCATGACGAATCAGAAATAGTGACACCTCTCTCGACAAGTAGTAATCAGCCTATGATTCGTGAGAGCAATGTCCTTAGCTTATATCAGTTAAAAAAATGATCAACCATAGGTTTCATTCGCTTAGAACACTTCTTTTTTGATGTCCTTTTACGTTTAACGCCACGTGTTGGTAACTCCTTCTTCCGGACAGCCCTCTTCTTCTTCCCGTCATCACGCATTTTTCTCTTTGCATCTTTGATGATTTCTTCCCATGTACGTTTTAAATGTTTTTTTAGAGCTTCTTTAGGTTTAGCTCTACCCATTATGTCTTCTACACTGTTAAAACCTGACTGTAACGCTTTCCTCCCGAGGTATCTGGCACCCATCTTCAACAATGGGACAGCCGTGCGTAGTTTGGTTGAAAAAAATGGATCCAAACCCACTCCCACGCTGATATCTCACCCCTCGATAGACTGTGAAAGGCCTTCGGGTCATTATAACTGAATGCGACGAAAGTGGAGCTTCACTGTTAAGCTCCCATCACCGAATAGGAAATTTTTTCCCTCAATCGTTCTTATATATATTGAAATATTAGTTAATAGATTAGTCGTAATATTCACATAATGGGGCTTGTCATATGTAATGCTCAAGCTCTTCCATCTATGGTTGGGAATGTGTGCAATGCGCAGCAGACGCGCCTGGGTATCCCCAACAAATTGATGCTCCACGATATTGCTGTAAATATAGCACATGTCTGGGGATGGATAGCCATCACCCAATTTCTCCAATTTCAACTGATACATTAAGCTGGACAAGTCATGTTGTACCTCGTGAAAGACATCTCTTGCAAACGCTACTTCATATCGGCCCTAGGTTATAATTTTGAACAGCCCTTTGTCTTGTCTTTAATATTTCTATTATCTTGTGATTTTAGGGTCACAGCATGTGCAGGGGTTTCTTTGTTTACGACTTCGCATACTAAATCAGCCGTAAGATTTGAGCTTTTTAAACTTTCGTTTAAGTCTCTCACAACATCCTCGGCCGCACCATAACGACCCGGGCCTAGTGTTACTACTGTACTGTAATACGGTGTTTCCCCACTCCGGGCGGCACGCATGGTTTCATCCCTAATTACCCCGGCCTTTTCACACTCATCACGATCTCTAAGAACCGTAAAAACGCGTTCTTTATAATCAATACTTAACAAGCTGGTGGATAGCTGAATTTCGCATAGCCCCACCTCATATGAATCACGTTCCAATTCAATGGGGCCATGGAGTTCTGTTACAAAGTTGGCCTGGGTGTTGTTAGGATGTACAGACAGAGAAGAAGAGGACGGGAGTGTGACATAGAAGTGGTCAGGCGCCATGTTGTATACTATTTAAGCTTCATTATTGCAGCAGCTTTTATATAGGTGTTGAAGCTTTCTGAGTATACTAGCCATTTCACCAGGTACATATTTCTCTTTCCTGAACCTTTGTTGCCTAGAATTTTTTTCAATTTTAAACACATTTTTTCTTAAATTAAATGTCACTTTCTGCAACTCCTCGCGGTAAAAGCCTCCTGCGATTTTTTCCCCATTCAAATCTTCAACGTAATACAGCATTATCTCACCTTTAGGTCTCATAGCCCTAACTTTAAAAATCTCACGTGTCCATCCTTGCTGAAATCCCTTCGCGAATTTATTTCACGAACGTGATAGCCTTTCATAATTATTGATTTTAAAACGCGTAGAGTGTGGCGGTCCTGTACGAATACCTCTTTTCACCTCACGCTCTGTGTGCATACCTCTTTCTAAAACCTCGTTAGGTTGTATGACGATGCCAATGATTCCAGAATGTTTATATATCTGTATGTGTTTTTATGTGTAAAATAGCGATGCATGCGTTCCTTTATGGTACGTTGAACTCTTTCAGCTAAAGAGGCCCTATGTATAGAATTGCTAGTGTAGTAACTGATATTAAACTCTGCCAACATGTTCTGAAAATCTCGGCCTATAAATTCTTTCCCCATATCTGTACAAAAATAGCCTGGAACCCTGTTTTCTTTCAACATCAGCGTTTTGGTAGCTTTAGCATCTGTTTCAGGCTATTTATTTTTCAGAAGAATTAGCGACAAATATCTAGAGAATACATCTATTATGAATAGGATGTAGCGATAGCCATCATTATATACTGAATATCTTTGCATGTCTGTTATATCTGCTTGCCAAATAGATTCATTCGAAGCCGCTGTTGTCCTGGCAGTTTTAAACCTTTTTCTCACCGGCTTATGAAATGTATAAGCATCCTGCTCCCGCAAAACCTCTCAACATCTTTTTTCCTTACTCTATCATTGTAAACACCTCTGTACAGTCTATCAACACCGCCATAGAAGGCTGGGTTAAAAATGTCATAATAGCGTTTTTTTAATATGTTAACCATTTGTGTATTTTAGAGACACGTAGCTAGGGTTGGCCGTTGTTGTTTGGTCTCTTCTTTCTCCTCTTCAGAGATACTATCGTTGGTGGTGATGGCATACTCAGTTGTGACACATGCGAGACTTGCTCCAAGCTTTTTAACCTATTCAGATTTCCTATCAATGTTTTGGGGACATTTATTTGTTGTAGTCTTGCTTTAATATGTTTTCATCCTGATGGTGAGGGCCTATCCCACTTTCTCACCAGATCATAGACAATGTGGACGATATTCGAACCCTGTACCCTTTTTCCTTCAACAATGATCTCGCCTGTATCGCCCCACTGTAAGATGGAATCCTCAGGCAATAGATTATAAAGTCTTAAGCCTTTATTCCTCAATGTATGTGGGAGACTGCTTTTTAATACATGCTCGATGTGTTGCGTTCCGTTATTCTTTAGTTGGTTATCTCTAACGTCGGCCTCAGGTCCTCTGTCGCCATGCTCATCTTTGCTCGCGCTGTGTCTAATAACCACGGGGATCTCTGTCGGATTCTTATAATCTTCGTACTAGTGAAGAAATTTTTGCAGAGCCTCTTGGTGTAAGATCCTTTTCTCATCAGGTGACTTTTCACTGTTTAATAGGTCTATCAATTCGCTTTCCATTCTTTTAAGCCTGCTTTTACGGGGTTCTAGAACCGTGTCTGGACTCTCTGAAGTTTGCAGTGAAGCATACACCTCGTGCGGAATCACTACCACCTTCTTCATTATATTAATCTAGTCAGTAAAGGGCCCAAAACTGAAAATAAGATGGGTAGGAATGATCCCAATCTTTGTACAATAATTCGCTTTTACTTCCCAACAGTTTGACTTTTACGAGCGAGCGTACGTATTTTGTTCTTGTAACGTCGTAGGCGAGCCTTCTGAGGGGATTTCATTGGTACCTTACATTTTACATCTTTAAGGCAAATTTCACAGATGCATTTTAAAAAGTCGGAGTCGATATTTTTAACAAACATCTGCTGCAATACCCGAGGCAATCGATGATAGATTTTTATTAAGTCAGGTATTTCTTTAGCCTATTTGTTATTCTGGAATATACACCATTTCAGGCTCGTTTGGGAATATATTCGTTCTTAGAAGCACCCTAAACGTGTTTCGCGGGTGAAGGTCACAAAGCAAATATCCGTAACGCTGACTTTATAAACTTCCAAAAACTCCTTACGCTGATTCGGGAACATTTGATTGACTAATACCCCAGTTTGTGACACATCTCTACGTTGCGCGAATAAGACTAGATATTGTGTATTTAACGACACATCGCGCATGTATCTAATTATTTTTAAAAAATAGATTCTGATTGATGAAGAATACGCTTATGTTAAGATGTCTCGGAAAACGTTTTATCCATTTCCAACATGAGATCGTCAATTACAATGACTGTATGCTCATTTCCCTTTAACGAATTAACGCCATACTCGTTGAGCACTGACTGGTACGTCGAATAGCACCATATTACTTTATGCACAAATTTTGAGAACATCTCCACCTTATCTTTAATGATTTTAAGCATAAACACGGTTTTACTACAGCCTGTAGGGCCAGATATAATACATGTGGAGGGGCTTGTGAAGCAGAATTTTTCTACAGATTCCATCTCTAACACGTCACACCCCTAACTGGAACATTTACAAAATATAACAACATTTAAGTGTTGCTCCTTATATTCTACAATTTTGTTTTTCTTCTTCTTCCACAGAACCGCGAATGACGATGAGGTACAGCACCCCATCATCGACATTACAGACGACCCCGAAGACAGTGTAGTTTTGGTTACAGACTCCAGTCTCCACCCCTGCTGACGAACGCTCACCAGCGATACCTCCACCACGTGGCAGTTCAAAGTGGAGGCACGATGATGAAGAACCTTATGACACAACCTCCACACTAGCTCCCTCCTCAAATAAATTTGTACCCCCCCTTATTCCTGTTCAATTCCAGGTACATCCTCCACACCAGCAGCTTCTCGTGCTGTAGAGGAAGGTATAACATTCGAACTGGTGCGCACCACTAACCCCACCCCTGCCCTGACTAGAAATCGGTACGTAGTCAGGGTTGACCATGGAACCCTGTATAGCAACGGTGTTGAACACTGACTGCGGCGTGTAGTTGAACGGATTGTGGAGTTTGCCCTTCAGAACCGCGACGAACGTGAAGTCCGGACGAGGTTGTCCTTCGGCTTCGGGTCAGTTGACGGGGATGTAGATGATTTTTGGGTAGTAATACCATTCAGACGCTTGGCCGATGTAGATATAGAATATATCTTGAGGCGTATAATGCAGGCCTCTCAAAGTAATACAGCCTTCAATATGGACAACTTCACGGTAGATATTGACAGAGTATTCCGGGTTGCGGGCCATAGTGCCACACCTTATACTCTTAATTTCAATTCTCCGGTTATTTACCGAAAGCATATAAACGTCGGTCGTGGTTGCGGCTTTATAGCAATAGTCTTAGCTCATATGTTCACTGTGCTAAATACATGGACGCAAAAAATTTGGTTGCCTACGGTTGTGCAGCGTGCTCGTAAACTGGCTTCAGATTGCAAGCTTGAGGTTGAGTGTAATATGGGCCCTGAAGAGCTCAGACGGGTAGAGCAGGAAATAAATGTTCGTATACTGTAGTTGTATTTGGAATGGATGATCGTCGTAGGACTGTGTATATTTTTAAAAGCTGTGTGAGAGATCGCGCAAGACCTCTACTTATTTTAGGATTGTTAGGGTCAACGTATCTCCCCATTCGTAATATAACGGCTCTTTACGCTAGTTATGATAAAAGTCGAAAATATGGACGGCATCATGATTTATGTAAGGGATGTCTCGAGTTTGCGGATGATATAGTGAAGTATTGTAAGGAATGTCACATGGTTTGTGAGCAATGTAAAAGCTCCAAATGTGAAAGTCGTGTAGTTGAAGCCGAGAAGAGGGAATGTAATGTGTGTAGACGTATAATTTTCAATAATAAATGCTTTGAGCTCCATAAGTCAATTTGCACTTGCAGGAAAATGAGAATCTGTGAATGTGGCATGTTTCATATGATGGATAATTGGGGGAAATTCAAGTATAAATGTGATGAAATTCACTGTTCTACATGTCATGAAAAATATAAGGCGGACGGAGCAAAGCATGTATGTTATATGAAAGATGCTAAGACTAAAAATAAACCTTGTATAACCGTGTACTACGATATAGAAACTTACACACACCCTGAAACCAAAGAGGTTATCCCACATCTCCTCGTAAGCCAGACTATCAGCGATGAGTGCATGGAGGTTGAGTGTGATGAGTGTCACAAACGCGGTAAACGGACAAACGTTTTTAAAACGAATGTACAAGACAGCCCTGTGAAACTCTTTGCTTTGTGTCCTATATGGTCAAGTTAGCGGACAAGTTAAAAAAAGTGGCTGTGTATATTCTTGCCCATAACGGGGCAAAATTTGACACACAGTTCCTTTATAAGGAACTGCTTGAATACGAGTCATCGGAGATATTTACAGGCGACCCCTTGAAAAGGGGAAACAAACTTATACAAATGCAGATAAGAGATAATGTTCAGTTTAAAGATACTTTATTATTCACACCTTGTAAACTAGCCAAGCTACCCAAGGTGATGGGTGTAGACGCCGAAGTTTCAAAAGGGTATTTCCCTTACACTTTCCTCACTTGTGACATTAAATTACGTAGGACTACCTCCCCCCAAACAATACTTTAACTACACTAACATGAATGATAGTGAGCGTGAAGATTTTGACTGCTACTACAACAATTTTAATGAGCGTTATTGCGTGAATGATGTGCGCGTGCTTAGAGTATGTTTCGAGTCTTTAGAAGGATGTACATAGACCGTTTCAACTGCGATCCGCTGCAAGTCGCAACCACAATCGCATCATTGTGCTTTACTGTGTTCAAGAACAATTTCATGCCTAAAGACACCTTAGCCATCATTCACAGAAATAACCCTCGCAGTTATGGGCACAAAGCTATTTACTGGCTCATACACATACAGCAGCAGACTGGAGTATATGTAAAACATGCCTGCAACACGGGAGAAGTACCCATTAAGGTCAATGGTCGTGTTTTTTGGGTTGATGGTCTAAGCGAAGACCGTGCCACTGGTGAGATGATTGTGTACTCCTTTAACGGTTGCTGGTGGCATGGATGTCCCCGTACTGAGTGTGGAATCGTAGGAGATATCCACGGTAGATCTCCTACCGATAATCTTGTATAGACCCGCACCCGCGATCAGCTTATAGGCTCCCAGTTCACTCACAATGTCTTGTGGGAGCATGAGTATGATGCACGGATGGAAACAGATGGACAGTACCGCGAAGAAATAAACACCATCAAGCGTTCAATGGTGTTGGATCCTCTCAAATGCGGTGATAGCTTGTTCGGAGGGCGTACAAACCCATTGAAGCTATACTTTCCGCCTACGGAGGGCATGAAACTCCATTACTACAACTTCTGTTCTTTATATCCTTACGTGATGAAGAACAATCCGTACCCCGTAGGTGCACCTGAAAAACTGGTATTCTCAACAAGTACTATTTCGATCTTTCTTTCGTAGATGTGCTCCCATCTCGCGATTTATGGATGCCGATCTTACCCGTCGTTATAGATCACAAACTCATGTTTCACCTGTGTGTGAAGTGTGCAGAGAAGAATAATGGGTCCTGTAATCATACAACCAACCAGCGGAAGATCAGAGGTGTATATACATTATACAAGTCCTGAGCTGTCTCTAGCCGTCCGCCATAGTTAAAAAATATTGAAGTTATATGATGTGTGGAGGTTTCAGTAGCTACCCAACCTTTTCACGCCGTATATAAATACTTTTTGAAAGATAAGGTGGAAACATCAGGCTACCCGCGAGGGGTTGGGAGCGGGGGTGAAAAATCGGCTTATATTCAGCGCTACCGTGACCATAAAGGGATATAACTTGACTGTTCCCAAATTGTTAAGATCCCTGGCTAGCGCGTTAGTGCATAGTTATGCCTAAATAGTCTTTGGAGCAAGTTTGCACAGAATACAGGTAAGGGGAACGTTCTTTTGGCGCAAAGTTATAACGAGATGTGGGATTATACCAATGCCCCCGATAAAGAGGTTATGGAGATCGTGAATGTAGGTAAGACGTACATAATAAAGTACAACATCACCGAACTGGCCTCAGATACCTCACACATTACAAACATACCTGTAGCTAGCTTCACAATGGCATACGCACGCATCAAGCTTTGGGGACTACTGCACTCTCTTGGGCGGAGGGTGCTGTACGCTGACACAGATAGCGTAATATTCACAGAGTGGGAGGTTGAATACATGCCGCCTATTGGAGAATTCCTCGGAGAGTTGACTGACGAGATCAAGTATGAGTATGGTGATGGTGCATACACTGACTTCTTTGTATCAACAGGGCCAAAATCTTATGGGGTACGGGTGAGGGTGGGGGAAGAGCTGAAATATATCGTGAAGGCGAAGGGCATCACACTTAACCTGGCGAACCGACGGGTCGTTAACGTTAACTCGTTGAAGGAGTGAGTGTGCTTAGAAGATGAGGGTGACCAACCACCCCAACTGACTGTAGGAACCCACAATTTTCGGGCACAGAAACTTGGGTGTGTGAAGGAACATCGGGGCACAATGGTGTGTCGTAACACTTATAGGAAACGTTACCAGGTACCTGGTACCTATGATACCGTACCCTTTGGGTACCATAGTACCTGAATGTTATATATGTCTATTGTTAACGATATGTTTATTTATTAAGTATATTTGAATATGTAAATGTTTCAATTAGGGTTTCATTTTCTCATTTGTGTGTGTGTGCGTATGTACAGGAAAAAGTCCTAAGCTCGGCCCACTGTCAGATCAATCAAATGGTCACTTTTTGACCATATCTCTACCTCTGCGTGCTCAGTTGGCCGCTGCAAGCCATGGATCTCAGACGTATATCTGAAGAATTCTCAAGTAGACGAAAAATAGTGATGGCGACTTTTGATATTGCGTGTTCGACGTTTATGAAGTGGTATTCGGTAAAGTCGGAAGATGTGATGAATACTGAAAGACGGCCTACACCCACCCTCTTTGAGACTTTTAAGGCTACACTGAACCGTGCGAAACTTGAGGAACAAGATGTTCAAATATTGTATGGATATTCTGGCTAGAGCATTGCGGGATTTCGCTGCACAAACGATGTAATGGACTACGTTGTAGGGCTAAACTATATAAAAGCGTACATATACGGTGAGGTGAAAGAAACAACGCGTGCAGAAGACAAACAACGGGTATGGGTAGTGAGTCTTGTAGATGAGTGGTGTGACAGGCGGTATTGTCATGCTGCATCATACCGAGTACGCGTACCCTGCGTCTTAGAATGTAAACCTTGTCATCATGGACAAACTGAAGTACCACATTCATATCTATCATGACGAGGTTCGCAGTGAGGTTGTGGCTAAAGGCCTGTGTGAGTTTTTAATAGAATTTAGAGACGAGTATCGACCGTTAAACAAAGGTTTGTGGAAATGAACGTCTAGTGCGCATTCCGATAAAACATTAACACAGATATTGTCCCATGTATCGGAAAAATTGCCAGGTATAATGGGTAAAAGTACTCGCATGATTCTTTCATGCTGGAACAAACCCGTACATGAAACATTAACGCTTGGTATGACTCACTCCTCCACACCTGTCTCCGAGCCAAACCGCGCACCGGTTGCTCATAGTCATCTCAGAGCTTGACCCGACTGGTTGTTCATTCTCACAATAGAAAACGATGGAACTTCCTTTGAGCAGCATTCTCAATGCCGTATACGACGTGTCCGTGACGAAGTCATTGCGTGTGTTCAGACGTAAAAACCTGTGCCATTAACTATGTACTTCAAACGACTTGTAGACAAGCAAACTCTGGTAAATGTAATGTTGTTTATTTAAGTGTTGAGGAGATGAATAGAGTCTTCGTGATAGTTGAGAAGTGGGGTGAGGATCGTTATAAAATACCTGCAGGTGTAGGTACAAGAAGAGAACAGATTAGTGGTACCACCTCATATGCCATTATTTGTACGTTGTGTATAAATAACGATCAGTCATGCATTGATATACGATGATGTGGAAGAATGGATCTGATAATAACGTTCTTGTTCCCACGCGAAACCGCTTCATCCTCGACAGAATGTTTGAAATCGTCGGTTTCCGCAAACTAAAACCTATATTAGACGAACGTGTTACGGATATGGTTTATTTTGACACGGTTCTTGAATACGCTTACACCGCTCTGCGCGACGGGTTTATCGAATGTAGGAATGAACATGGCGAGAATGGTCTAGAGCTGGATGCTTATTTAAAAGGTTTAGACTCTTCGAAATATCCTGAACTTTGGTACAAAAGACTTGAGCGGTACAGGGCAGAGCTCGCCTACACTGTTCACCCTGAAGAGTTGTAGCTTTATATAATGAGCAGCTGTCGTTACGATTTAGAAGATTATTTCAACTGTCGCTATTAATTGTGAAGAAGAGTTCACGATTGAAAAGCTCGGATCGGTAAGAAAAAAAATATCGATTGGAAAGGAGTGTTTATAAACTTGAATTTAATAATGATGCTGTGGCTAACGACGCCCTCTTTGTGCGTGCTTTTGATTGTATTCTGTCCGTGTTTAAAGATAACTTGCCAACCAATTGTAAGGTCGGTACAGAAATAGTATTGAATGAGATCTACAGATCTACAGAAGCTAAGGCTAACAAAGACCCTAAGATCCACTCTAAGGTCAGCCCGAGAGAAAGGAAAAATAGCGGGGTAAGAGAAGAGAATAAGGGGTTAAGTAAGTAGCAACACCTATCACTCGTGGGTTAATATTCATTCAGAAAAAGAGAAAAAAGACTCCCCATCATCATCCGCCGTCCACTGCCGACAAGTCAGAAAAATAGCAGGAGAGAATAGGAAAGGGGTGAAACATGAAAAGAAGTAAAATAAGAACGCTTACAAACCATGCAAACACAGTCTTAACTCACAGTCATACCATGCAAACTACAGACATGCAAGTAAAGAGTTACAAATATGCAAGTAAGGAGAGGACAAGAAAAAAAAGTAGGTAAAGTTAAACAAAAAGTGGGTTAGTTTACTCTACGAGCTACATCCACGATCCACGTTCGTGTTAGTTTAATTTTTTTAAAAATTTTATTGCTGTCATCACACGCTGGCATGTCACAAGCTGGCATTAATCGTCAACAGACTCATCCTCGACCACCACCCCCAGAGCTCCTGTTACTATTTTTTTTATTTTAAACAGCGAAAATATTTTTAAAATGCCTATCTAAACGGTTCTTAAACATATTAACGCTGGTAGATTTCACGACTGACGCGGGAAGATTATTCCATTTATCAATTACTTTAAACGTAAAGAAGTTTTTAGCGGTATTAGTAATGAAACGTCTGCCACGCAACTTAAATCCGTTATTACGAGTATTGCTATTATCGAAAGTGAACAGTTTGTCAAAATTTACGTTATCAATGTTATTAACGATTTTGAAAACTTCAATAAGCTCCCCCCTTAATCTCCTAGTTTCGAGTGAATGCAAGTCTAACTCTTTAATCCTATCTTCATAAAGCTTGTTGCGCAATGACGGAACTAGTTTTGTGGCACGACGCTGAACCCTTTCTAACCTATCAATATCCTCACGCAAATACGAACACCAAAACTGAACAGCATATTCTAAATGAGGCCTGACTAGGGACTTGTAAAGGGGCAATATAATATTCTTCGATTTAAATTCGAAATTACGCGCTATGAAGCCTAACATCCTATTGGCTTTTGCGCAAGACCCCAGGCACTGGTTCCTAACCTTTAAATCCTTAGATACGCGTACGCCTAAATCTATTTCCTCGTCAACGCTCGCTAACTCTCTACCATCCATCGTGTACATGTAATCATTGTTACGAGAACCTATATGCAAAACTTTACATTTGTCTACGTTAAATTGCATCTGCCACTTATCCATCCACTCCATAATCCTATTTACATCGTTTTGGAGCCTATTTCTATCGTCCTCGTTAACAACCTTACCGCCTATTTTAGTATCGTCCGCGAATTTTGACACGTTACTAGTCAATCCTACATGTATGTCGTTAATGTAAATTGCGAATAGCAATGGGCCTAACGCTGAACCCTGTGAAACACCGCTACCTACATCCAACCACCACGATTCACTACCATTAACAATGACCCTCTGTCTCCTAGCACGAAGCCATTCCTCTAACCAGTTAGCTACCTGACCGCGTATACCGTGCGCTTTAAACTTCGCAATTAATCTTCTATGCGGAACTGTATCGAACGCCTTTTTAAAATCTAAATAAATAACGTCAGCCGCTCTATGCCTATCGTATTCGCGCACTATTTCGTTATAAAATTCTAACAAATTAGTTAAACAAGATCTATGGCGTCGGAACCCATGCTGACTACGATTAATCAAATCTCTTCTTTCTAAGTGATCAATGATACGATCCCTAACTACGGATTCCAAAAGTTTACCGATAATTGACGTTAAGCAAATGGGCCTATAATTGCTAGCTACTGTGCGGTCGCCTTTTTTAAAAATAGGCGTGACGTTAGCTAATTTGAAGTCTTCAGGAATAATCCCCGTTTCGAGTGACTGATTAAAAAATCTTCGTTAAGGGGCCTACGATAACGTCTTTCAAATGTCTAGGATAAAACGCGTCAGGGCCTGGAGCCTTGCTAACTTTTAGCCTATCGATATAATGCGCAATCTCACCCTCATAAACAGTTATTTCATCCAAAATAGCCTCGCTACTAAATGGAACGATATTGTCCACGTCTTCTACGGTAAAAACTGTTGCAAAAAAGTTATTGAAAATACCCGCCATCGCCTGAGCGTCAGAAGCCAAAGCGCCGTTAATATCCACTAGAGGGCCTAATGTTATCTTTTATCGGCTTACGATTATTGACATATTCAATAAACGTTTTGGATTATGTTTACTATCCGCAGTTATAAGTATCTCTAAATTACGCTCAGCCAGACTCTGTACTGAACGGACGCATTTCCTGAGCTCTCTGATTTTGCATCTACTTTTGTATATTGCTGAGAATTTTACTTTGGATAGTTTTTGAATTTTATATACTTGCGTTTAAATTTACATTGTTATAGTTAAGTAATTGAATATTAGTGGTTTTTAGCGATTTAGAAGTTTTCATAGCGTGCCGGCTTAATTTAACTTATACCTGTGACGGTTTAAATTTTTAACTCCGCGATGCCGTCGCAGAAAGCGTCGTGTGTTAGGTGTAGGGTTAACCGGTGGTATTCGGAATTTAAGGATTATAACGGCGGTCCAGTGGCGATTACCGATAGATCAGTTTGTTTCTTTTGCGAGTTCATGGAGGAATTAGTGGACATAAAACGCAGTGTACGTGAGGTAGCGGATAGACTTGCAACGCTTGATGATGGCAGGGTTAGGGCTACGGTTGACGGAAGCCGAACCAATATTAACGTTGAAGACGTTAGTAATTTGAAGGGTGATGTGCGTAACTTAGTTTCTAGTTTAGGTAGCTTGTCGGGAAGGTTAGATAGAGTTGAGGAAGAGGTTAAGGTTAGTCCGAGAGTAGTAGATAGCGAGGGATTTAGAGAGGTTAAGGGTGGAGCTAGGCCGCGTACATTAGGTGATAGGGATCCCCCCCCCCCCTATCGAGGTTTCGAACCCTTTCGCCCATTTGGAAAGGTACGTGAATGAGGGGGAAACTATTTTAATTGGGGATTCTTTAGTGCGCCACATGGACAAAGAATTCGTTAAACGGAATCCAACCAAGAGGAGGAGGGTCTGTCTCCCAGGGGCCAGGGTTGACAGAGTTAGAGACGAAGTGGATAGGGTTGACGTTGCTTCCCGTCACTCAATGTTGGTGACGATGGTAGGAGGCAACGACTCGTATAGGCCCGATACGAGAGTGCCTGACCTTTTGGAGAGATATAGGGGGTTAATTAGGTCCCTGAAGGCGAGGTCAGATAGGTCTTTAGTTCTAGGTATTACCCCTAGGCACGGGTTGGGTCTTAGAATTACATCCAAAACAATATTTTTGAATAATAAATTAGAAGAGATTTGTGCTGAGGAAAGTGTACCCTTCGTAAAGCTGTGGTCCGAATTCAATGATCCTAGCCTTTTTATAAAAGATGGGGTGCATCTTAATGAAATAGGTAATGCTAGGCTTGGTAGGTTAATAGACGAAAGCGTGCGAAAGCTGTATAGGTCGAAGCCTTCTTTAAACGTTGTGGGTCCGGGAAACGCGGGCCCGACGTGATAAATAGTTTAAAACGCGGGCCCGTGGTAAAAAATAACTTAAACGTTTTTTATTGCAACGCGCGTAGTATTAGAAATAAATTAAATGAATTTAAGGCGGTAATTTATTCCGGCAACTATGATATAGTTGCTATCACTGAAACTTGGTTAAATACCGTGACTCGGGACTTGTTGGGGGAACTTGAGATACCGGGTTTTAAACTCTTTACTAATGATAGGTTACATAGATTTGGAGGCGGCGTTTTGCTGTACATTCGTAATTCCCTTAGGGCTATCGAGGTTAAGTTAGATTTTCCGGCGCAATTAATGGATCTGTGTTGAAGTTAGGGCGCGTAGTATTAGTTTTATTTTGTTGTTGTTTATAGACCTCCCGTTCAACCCCTCGATATAGATACTAGATTTTACTCACTTCTTGGTAATTTTATTGACAATCGGAATAGTATAATTGTCGGAGACTTTAACTGCCCTAATGTTAATTACGAGAATTTTACGGTAATGAAGAGGGTTTGAGATTGGTTGAGTTTATGGACGATAACTTTTTACGACAGATAGTTACCGAACCAACGCACGGTGATAATATTTTAGATTTGGTGATGACGAACGGCGAGAATATAGTCGAAGGTTTAGAAGTAGGCGAGAGTTTAGGATGTAGCGATCATCAAATTCTTAGGTTTAAGTTATTGATAGAAGTGATAGAAAACACCAGGATAGTAACGTAATAGAAGTCCCTGATTTTCGTAGGGCTAATTTTGATAGTTTTGCGGATAGGATGAGAGTAGTGGACTGGGATAACTTATTTATGGGTAATGACACAAATTTGCGTTGGGTGGCGTTTAAAGAAAGTTTTAGGAATATTGAAAGGGAGTTTATTCCTCGTAGGCCCAAGCGCGCTAGTAATCGTGGTAGACCGAAGTGGTGGAGTAGGGAAATAGGAGAGTTTATAAACGAGCGTAATAGAGCGTATAGACTTAGTAAGCGTAATGGCCAGGTAGCTAACTTTAATAGATATATCGAGCTTAGACGTCAGGTTAAAAGATCAGTTAGGAATGCCAAGCGTAATTTAGAGATACTTATAGCTGCGGATAGTAAACATAATCCAAAAAAGTTTTTTGAATACGTTAATAATCGTAAGCCGGTAAAAATAACATAGGCCCTCTAGTGGATGTTAATGGCGCTTTGGCTTCTGACGCTCAGGCGATGGCGGGTATTTTCAATAACTTTTTTGCGACAGTTTTTACCGTAGAAGACGTAAATAATGTCCCGACGTGGACGATATCGTTCCATTTAGTAGCGAGACTATTTTGAGAAATAACTGTTTACGAGGCTGAGATTGCGCATTATATCGATAGGCTAAAAGTTAGCAAGGCTCCAGGCCCTGACGCTTTTTATCCCAGACATTTGAAAGATTTGAAAGAAGTTATCGTAGGCCCCTTAACGAAGATTTTAATCAGTCACTCGAAACGGGGATTATTCCTGAAGACTTTAAATTAGCTAACGTCACGCTATTTTTAAAAAAGGCGACCGCGCGGTAGCTAGCAATTATAGGCCATTAGCTTAACGTCAATTGTAGGTAAACTTTTGGAATCCGTAGTTAGGGATCGTATTATCGATCACTTAGAAAGTAGAGATTTGATTAATAGTAGTCAGCATGGGTTTCGACGCCATAGGTCTTGTTTAACTAATTTGTTAGAATTTTATAACGAAATAGTGCGCGAATACGATAGCATAGAGCAGCTGACGTTATTTATTTAGATTTTAAAAAGGCGTTCGATACAGTTCCGCATAGGAGACTAATTGCGAAGGTTAAAGCGCACGGTATACGCGGTCAGTAGCTAACTGGTTAGAAGAATGGCTTCGTGCTAGGAGGCAGAGGGTCGTAGTTAATGGTAGTGAATCAGGGTGGTTAGATGTAGGTAGCGGTGTCCACAGGGTTCAGTGTTAGGCCCATTGCTATTCGTAATTTACATTAACGACATAGATGTAGGATTGACTAGTAACGTGTCAAAATTCGCGGACGATACTAAAATAGGCGGTAAGGTTGTTAACGAGGACGATAGAAATAGGATTCAAGACGATGTAAATAGGATTATGGAGTGGACAGATAAGTGGCAGATGCAATTTAACGTAGACAAATGTAAAGTTTTGCATATAGGTTCTCGCAACAATAATTACGCGTATACGATGGATGATAGGGAGTTAGCGAGCGTTGACGAGGAAGTAGATTTAGGCGTACGCGTATCTAAGGATTTAAAGGTTAGGAACCAGTGCCTGGAGTCTTGCGCAAAAGCTAATAGGATGTTAGGTTCATAGCGCGTAATTTCGAATTTAAATCGAAGGATATTATATTGCCCCTTTACAAGTCCCAGTCAGGCCTCATTTAGAATATGCCGTTCAGTTTTGGTGCCCGTACTTGCGTGAGGATATTGATAGGTTAGAAAGGGTTCAGCGTCGTGCCACGAAACTTATTCCGTCATTGCGCAATAAGCCTTATGAAGATAGGATTAAAGAGTTAGACCTGTATTCACTCGAAACTAGGAGATTAAGGGGGAGCTTATTGAAGTTTTCAAAATCGTTAATAACATCGATAACGTAAATTTTGACAAATTGTTCACTTTTGATAATAGTAATACTCGCAATAACGGATTTAAGTTGCGTGGCAGACGTTTTATTACTAATATCGCTAAAAACTTCTTTACGTTTAAAGTAATTGATAAATGGAATAATCTTCCGCGTCAGTCGTTCATTCTACCAGCGTTAATATGTTTAAGAACCGTCTTGACAGACATTTTAAAGTATTAACGTTGTTTAATTTAAAAAACAACAAGTTAGCAACAGGAGCTCTGGTGGTGGTGCTCGAGGATGAGTCTGTTGACGATGAATGCCAGCTTGTGACATGCCAGCGTGTGATGCCAGCAATAAAATTATTAAAAAAAAAAAAAAAAAAAAAAAATTAGACTAACACGCGAAGTAGATGTAGCTCATAGCGTAAACTAACCCACTTTTTGTTTAACTTTACCTACTTTTTTTTTTTTTTTCTTGCTTTGCATGTCTAACTCTTTTCTTGCATGTTTGTAGTTTGCATGGTATGACAGTGAGTTAAGACTGTGTTTGCATGGTTTGTAAGCGTTCTTATTTTACTTCTTTTCATCTTTCACCCCTCTCCTATTCTCTCCGACTATTTTTCTGACTTGTCGGCAGTGGCCGGCGGATGATGATGGTGAGACACTTTTCCTCTTTTTCTGAATGAATGTTAACCCATGAGTGATAGGTGTTGCTCTTACTTAACCCCTTATTCTCTTCTCTTAACCCGCTACTCTTTCCTTTCTCTCGGGCTAACCTTAGAGTGGATCTTAGGGTCTTTGTTAGCCTTAGCTTCTGTAGATCTGTAGATCTACAGTAAGTTCGATATATCTATTAAAATTAGCTGCCGTGCCATTGCGCTTATTAAGTCTATACGCTCTGTTACGCTCGATTATGAACTCGCCTATTTCCCTAGTCCACCACCTGGGCCTACTATGATTTCTAGCGCGCTTGGGCCTACGAGGAATAAACTCCCTTTCAATACTCATAAAACTTTCTTTAAACCTCCCAATGCAAATTTGTGTCATTACCCATAAATAAGTTATCCCAGTCCACTACTCTCATCCTATCTGCAAAACTATCAAAATTAGCCCTACGAAAATCAGGGACTTCTATTACGTTACTATCCTTAGTGTTTTCTCTCAATAACTTAAACCTAAGAATTTGATAATCACTACATCCTAAACTCTTGCCTACTTCTAAACCTTCGACTATATTTTCACCGTTCCTCATCACCAAATCTAAATTATTGTCACCCCTCGTTGGTTCGGTAACCATTTGTCGTAAAAAATTATCTTCCATGAACTCAATCAATCTCAAACCCTCCTCATTACCAGTAAAAGTCTTGTAATTAACATTAGGGAAGTTAAATTCTCCGACAATTATACTATTCCGATTGTCAATAAAGTTACCAAGAAGTGAGTAAAATCTAGTATCGGTATCGAGGGGTTGAACGGGATGTCTATAAACAACAACAAAATTAAAACTAATACTACGCGCCCTAACTTCAATGCATATCGCATTAATTGCTGTCTGAAAATCCATCTTAACCTCGATAGCCCTAAGGGAATTACGAATGTACAGCAAAACGCCGCCACCAATCCTATGTAACCTATCATTAGTAAAGAGTTTAAAACCCGGTACATCAAGTTCCCCCAACAAGTCCCGAGTCACGGTATTTAACCACGTTTCAGTGATAGCAACTATATCGTAGTTGCCGGAATAAATTATCGCCTTAAATTCGTTTAATTTATTTCTAATACTACGCGCGTTCCCCGGACCCACAACGTTTAAAGAAGGCTTCGACCTATACAGCTTTCGTACGTTTTTGTCAATTAACCTACCTAGCCTAGCATTACCTATTTGATTAAAATGCACCCCCATCTTTTATAAAAAGGCTAGGATCACTGAATTCGGACCACAGCTTTACGAAGGGTACATTTTCCTCAGCACAAATCTCTTCTAATTTATTATTCAAAAATATTGTTTTTGACGTAATCCTAAGACCCAAACTGTGCCTAGGGGTAATACCTAGAACTAAAGACCTATCTGACCTCGCCTCCAGGGACCTAATTAATCCCTTATATCTCTCCAAAAGGACAGGCACTCTCGTATCGGGCCTATACGAGTCGTTGCCTCCTACCATCGTCACCAACATCGAGTGACGGGAGGCAACGTCAATCCTATCCACTTCGTTTCTAACTTTGTCAACCCTGGTCCCTGGGAGACAGACCCCCCCTCTTCTTGGTTGGATGCCGTTTAACGAACTCTTTGTCCATATGGCGCACTAAAGAGTCCCCAATTAAAATAGTTTCCCCCACATTCACGTCCCTTTCCAAATGGGCGAAAGGGTTAGAAACCTCGATAGGGGGGGGGGATTCCTATCACCTAACGTACGCGGCCTAGCTCCACCATTAACTTCTCTAAATCCTTCCTCATCTACTAATCTCGGACCAACCTTAACCTCTTCCTCAACTCTATCCAATCTTCCCGATAAGCTACCTAAACTAGAAACTAGGTTACGCACCTCACCCTTCAAATTACTAACGTCTTCAACGTTAGTATTGGTTCGGCTTTCGTCAACCGTAGCCCTACCCCTGCCCTCATCAAGCGTTGCAAGTCTTTCCGTTACCTCACATACACTACGTTTTATATCAACTATTTCTTCCTTTAATTCGCAAAAGAAACAAACTGATCTCTCTGTAATACCCATAGGATCACCATTATAATCTTTAAAATCCGAATACCACCGGTTTACCCAACACCTAACACATGACGCTTTCTGCGACGGCATCAGGCAGTTAAAATTAGTTTATAACCGTCACAAGTATAAGTTAAATTAAGCCGGCAAGCTATGAAAACTTCTAAATCGCTAAAAACCACTAATATTCAATTACTTAACTATAACAAGGTGAATATAAACGCAAGTATATAAAATTCAAAACTTTCCAAAAGTAAAGTTATTAGCAATATGTAAAAGCAATATCAGAGAGTTCAGGAAATGCGTCCGTTCAGTACAGAGTCTGGCTGATGAATCGAGTAGAGAATCTGGCTGAGGAATGAGTACAGAGTCTGGCTGACGATGAAGGCCCTTTACATCGAGTATAGGCACCCGCACACCTTGAGTGGTGAAATAATGCTAAATCGTATTTATTGTATGGTACAAAACAACAATGATGTATCTGTAGACGCGATCACGTGCAAGTTTAGTATTTTAGTTAAGCGCGGTAGAACATAAAGTGTATTTATTTTGATTTTATATAAGTTAAGTTTTGCTGTTTATAAATATATATATATACAGGGTGTACATAAAGTCAGGATCTATTTTTGTGAAGCACTTGGAAATTATATGGAATTCAATCATAAAATGATAAAGTGGTAACATTTATTAAATAATTTAGAGTAGGATTCGACGTGACGCCCATCAGTATCCCTGCACAGCTCAAATCGTTCCGCAGCATTTCTAAACACATTCTGGAGCATTTGCGGGGTTATGTTATCTGCAGCAGTTCGTATACGTGTACGTAAGTTTTCAAGACTCGTAATCTTCGTCTGATAGACGTGCGATTTGATAAAGCCCCATGCAAAGAAATCTAAAGGGGTTAAATCTGGTGATCTCGCTGGCCAAGGTCTGTTGCTTCCGCGTCCAATCCGCGTCCAATCCGCGTCCATTTAGATAATCCTGAACAATTTTGGCAGAGTGACAAGGAGCACCATCATGTTGATAGGCGACGGGGATAGGATTGTTAGTACCGTCGTCTATCAACATGATGGTGCTCCTTGTCACTATGCCAAAATTGTTCAGGATTATCTAAATGGACGTTTTCCAAATCGCTGGATCGGACGCGGAAGCAACAGACCTTGGCCAGCGAGATCACCAGATTTAACCCCTTTAGATTTCTTTGCATGGGGCTTTACCAAATCGCACGTCTATCAGACGAAGATTACGAGTCTTGAAAACTTACGTAAATGTATACGAACTGCTGCAGATAACATAACGCCGCAAATGCTCCAGAATGTGTTTAGAAATGCTGCGGAACGATTTGAGCTGTGCAGGGATACTGATGGGCGTCACATCGAATCCTACTCTTAATTATTTAATAAATGTTACCACTTTATCATTTTATGATTGAATTCCATATAATTTCCAAGTGCTTCACAAAAATAGATCCTGACTTTATGTACACCCTGTATATATATATATGTTAATGGGCATATAGTTTTATCCTTTACTATTATTATTTTTTATATAAGTTTTGGTGTTTATATAAGTTGCGTATTTGCTCGTACATATATTAAATGGTTATTATTTAAGAATGTGTATACGAGGGTAATTCAATAAGTATCCCCACTTTTTATTTTCACAATTTTATTTTCACATCTGACAGATTATAAACACATCACTTCTCAACATAGTCTCCCTGTTTCTCAATACACTTGGTCCAGCGATCTACAAGCTTCCTAATGCCATCACAAACGAATGTTTTTGGCTGTGTGCGTAGCCAGTCATGCACCGCCTCCTTCAGGTCATCATCGCCTTGGAATCGCTGACCTCTCAAAGCGTCTTTTAGTGGTCCAAACAGGTAAAAATCCGAAGTTGCCAGGTCTGGACTGTAGGCTGGATGGTCAAGAACTTCAAATTTAAGTTCTTGAAGGCATTTTCTAGTATGTGCAGCGGTATGAGGGCGCGCATTGTCGTGTAACAGAATAACACCTTCCGACAATCTCCTTCTCCGTTTTGTGCGAATTGCTTGCTTTAACTCATTCCGAAGCATGTCAGAATACGATGCACTTGTTACTGTAGTTCCACTCTCAAGATAATGTTCAAGGATAGGGCCTCGTGTATCCCAAAACAGTGTTAGCATAACTTCACCTGCTGACGGCTGCGCTTTGAACTTCCTTGCAACGAGAGAGCCAACATCCAACATCTCCCGTTGGAAGGAAGTTCAAAGCGCAGCCGTCAACAGGTAAACTTATGTTAACACTCGCGCTCTCTCTCCCCGCGCACTCTCTTATAATATATATATATATATATATATATATATATATATATACACTATATATATATATATACACTATATATGTATATACTGTGTATATATATATATATATATATATATATAGTGTATATATATATATATATATATAGTGTATATATTATATATATATATATATATATATATCCCCGTTAAAAAGTAGGTCTAAGGTGGATTGTAAAGCTTGACCTTCGCCAGAATAAACAATTCAGTCCGAAGCCATCGAAAGCAAAGGTGAGCTATATTATACACAATTCTCTCTCTCTCTCTCTCTCGCACTCTCTCTCTCTCTCTTACATATATATATATATATCCCTTTAAAAGTAGGTCTAAGTCGAATGTAAAGCTTGACTTTCGCCAGAATGAACAATTCGGGCCGAAGCCATCGAAAGCAAAGGTGAGCCTATATATATACACAAATTTCTCTCTCTCCTCTCTTGTATAGATATATATATAGTATATATACATATATATATATATATATATATATATATATTATATATCCGCTTAGATATTTTTCTTTCCGCTAAGTTTATGATCTAAACTTTGGGGTTAATGACCTGCATCCACCACAACATCTCTGTCAATTTTTTTATTTATTTTATCGTACGATAACGCAGGGAACCCAATAAAGTTTTACAGCTACGAGAATGTGCTGTAGACCTTTGCGCACTGCTAATTTTTCCTTATCCTTCATGGGTAATTGATTTTGAAATTACCTTCCAAATTTCTGACGTTTTATTTTTCAGAGGAGATAAACTTTCCGAGCCTATTTTAGTTGGGGCACCATAAATCGATTCACAAATTTATCTTCAACCTCGTTAGGCACCTCATATAATTGCTATAATGCTATAATGCTTCAGACCAACAAAGACCCTAGGATCCACTCATGGCTGGTCTACCTAACTGTGTTCGTAATCGTGTATTGTGTATACACATACGAGGAAAAGTGTAGGTGTGGCTGTAAAGACTGTACAGTAATGTAGAAATGTGTGTGCACCCATTATGGGTCTCCCATTTAAAGGTGTTTGTGGGGCAAGTGAAGATCATGAGTTTTTCAATACCTCACAGTACTATGGGGGGCACCGCTCGGCAGAGGAATCTCTTTAAATGGGGTGTGTAAGGACAGAGAGTATCCCCTAACCCAATTGGATGCCTATCATACGTTCAAATCTCCCACCAAATCATCGGTGACAATAAAAGATAAAAAAACAACGCGTTTCTCTCTCTCTACGAATGGGTATATCTGACACGCCCCAGATTTCACGGGGCAGTCAATCACAACCCTGTGGGCGGAGCCCAGAACCTCTGGTTGGGGCTAGGCGGGCCTATGCGTTAAACACCGCCCAAAATTCACTGATAGCCAATAGGAAGCTCGCGAATCGGGTATTGTAGGATGTTCACAATGACGATCCTATTTATAAAAGGGGGCACTTTCATCTCAGGGCCTCAAGTCATTTTGAAATACCCCTTCATGAGTCAGCTCTACAACTCTCCGGATTTGTTTGGAAACGAGGATGTCCCATCGCTCTCTGCAATTTATCTTTTCAAAGCTGTAGATCAGAATGAACTTCTCTCAACGCAGTCCATTGCAGAAATTTACGATGGATTGCATGAGCCAACGGATACGTCATTTGAAATGTAATTAATTAATTTGTGATTATATACTGCGGTTCATTCAGGCTTAATTAACTTATAAAAGGCCGTAGTAAATACGTTTTGAAAAATAGTTTGTGCTTTATTCTCGGTCTATATACAACGTTTCAATCAGTGTTAGTTAATTTATAAAAAGCAGTAATAAAACGAAATGAAATGCTATCTGTCCAGAGGCCCTGTCTCTATTTATATATACCGGGTGCGGCAAAAGTAACGCCCTTTTAATAATTCTATCTTTATAGTTTTATACAGTATAATTTTTTAGTTTTATATTGTATCATTTTGTTATTTTTTAGATTTTACTGAGAAAGTACTTATTATTTTTCTTAAAATGCTGTATTTTTCTTAAAAACCTTATTATTTCTCTTAAAATGCTGTAATTGATTTATTTCCTTCAATAAAAGAGAATAAACTAAAAAGGGCGTTATTTTTGCCGCACCCGTTATATATAATTTAGTGGTGGACCGGATATCCGCATCATTTTTTACATCCGCATTCTCACTTCTGACTGCGGATGTTATGCGGATATTACCTCTAATAAATTATGTAGTTTACAATTAAATTAGCTTATAAAGTAGCTTATAAGGCCCAGTCATGCACATTTCATGTACAGTATTAATTACTAATGAACAAACAAATATATAAACCTCAAAATATAAATACCTGGTAACACAGAAAATTGAATGAAACTTGTTTCATTGAATTTTCTGTGGCTGAAACTCTTGAGAAAGTTATTATTTTTATCATAATGAAAACAGTAATATTAATTTTAATTCTTATGCATTGCCGGCCATAATTGTAATATCACGAAATTTGAAAAATTGTCATATATTCATAATTCTATATTATATTGATAGATTAACTAAATATCGCATCCGCATCCGCGGATATTGAAATTAAAGATCCGCATCCGCAGATGTTGAAAAACTGACATCCGGTCCACCACTAATATATATATATATATATATATATTATTCCTCTGTGTGTATTTTGGTGAAAAACAATAGGTTTTTAATTATTGCCCATTCTCTGTTTCCTTCGCGGTTATTTCGGCAATATATATATATATATATATATGGTGTGGCTTTAATTGTACATTTCTCGATGACTTAAAAAATTATAGACAGCTCTGCTGTCGGATTTTAAAAATATTAAAAACTTTTAAGAATTGCTGGCGGGCTCGGGTTCGAGACCCGTTGCCGGCAGACGATACCTTAGCACTCTTACCTTTGAAAACTGTCAGGATATCTGCTTTGTGATTATAATTTGCCAGGCGTCCTAATCGGGATTTTCCCTTATTGTATCTCTTTAATTAAACTAATTTAATTTTACCTAACTTTATTTGATTCAGCATGAACTAATCATGTTAACTTCTCATTAAAGGAGCGAAACGGAACTTGAACGTGTTATAGCTACTTTTCTTTTTGATGAAAGGGGAATAAATGATATTGATGCTTTACCGCACAGCCAACCCAGCGACCTGAATACAGAGGTCGAGGTATTGGCTCACATCCGGTCCAAAGAATGCCAGGTCATCGAGGAAGTAATGTAAGTATTTTTTGCGGTTAAGAACAAAACATAATGTATTTTCACTTAATTTATTAAATGGTAGAAAACATGTACAAAGCGGAACCAGTGTCCATTAAATAAGTCTTAATAGCGTCATTTTACAAATACGCCTTTACACAATATAGAAACACCTTTACACAATAAAGAGGGTGCTAACATATGGGAACCTTTTTTTATTTGTCTGCATACCGTTTTATCATTCATTTCAGTGTCGCACAAATCGAATAATTTAAAAAAAATTATAAATCCCTTTCCCCGTGACATGTGCAGGAAATGAAAGACTATACATGCCGCACGTGTTACTAAATATCCTTGAGCGATAAGGGTTCCATACAATCTCAGGTACATGTATCTGTTCGATAAATTGTACAACCACAGGGTCATTCCAGGGCTGAGTGCCGAGTGAATCAAAATAGTACATTCTTTCCCTATTTTTAAAATAGATTGCAAACCAATGAATCCCCTCACCCCCCACAATGTCGGTGTTCACGATAATCCCGTACCAGTTTCTCGTAGTTGGCAATTTCAATATTTCATTCTTCGCAAACACGCCGATAAATTTGGAGCGTGTGATTCGGTCACTTTTCATTACTCTCTGGAGTGTATTCGCGTCCATTTTAAAAGTCTGTGACCACGTTCCTGAAACGGCAACTTCTATTAGTGCTGTGATTCGAGGTACACGAGTACACTAATAGGCGTCTATAGGCTTGGCAAATTCCAACCTGACTGAGATATTCCCACTCTGTTGTGGACTTAATGTGTTTTACGCCAGCAGACAAGTCAGGGTAATATCAAATGAATAAATGTTAAATTCTTCGACAAATTCTTTCTGCGTTACGCCAAACCCAAGTTCACAGCACCTGCATTATGAGCCAGACTACTATAAGCTCTCGCGCAGAGCGGGAACACAGCGTCTGATGAGTAGTCCGTAATCATAGTCCCTCCCAATGCGATGCCATTTACGTATAGAGTTATATTTTTAAGGCCGAAATTCTCGAATTTAAAGGCACTCTTTTTATATTTTCCATTCGTCGAGGCGTGGTCCTGCATTCCAATTAATATCCTTTTAGGTAGAACTCCAAGGGCCACGTTTTCTAGTTGCTTCGAGGCCAACCCGGCGGGCACCGTGTATAGTTTGATCTGTACCTGTTAATTGGGTATTTTACTGTGGCGTGTATTAAGTCTTTCTCAATTTCTATTTGTTTTGGGAACTTAATTTCACTCGGCGTACACGCAAATACGTTCCATTATGTGAATCACAACGGGTTTTGCGCCTCTTCTTGATCAGACCCCAGATTTATGCAGATCTCAGGACTCGTGCGGTTGAGCTTTAGTTTCAGATCGACCCGTTCATAAGCAGTTTCTCCTGGAATGTGAAGTCTGTATGAAGACGTCCAAAACACTCGTATATCTTTTTTTTAGAATTTTTAAATTTATCCTTTATACCACTTTCATCTTTAGTCTGATAATAGCCCTCGGCGGTTAAAAAGGTGTCCTTCGCTTCTTTTGAAAAGTTGAGGACATTTTCCAGATAGGCTCGTAGGTGATAATACCCCGTTCCTGCCGAGATGTTAACCTGATTTAAATACACCTCACACTGGCTGAATATGGAGTGTAAAAGTTGGTTTCAGGGTATGCAGAGTAACTATCATCGCAGTCCGTTCCATCTGAATGGGCTATACGCAGTTTAGCGTACATGTGCATGCAGCTCGGGTCAAAAAAGTAAGGCCTGAGCTGGGTATCACGAATTCTATAGGGGCACTCGGCGAACTAATTGTGTTTAATGGGTTAATTGTAATAAAGTCGCTATGCTCAATAGAGACCTGAGTGGGGGCATATCAAAGAGGGACAGTTCCGATTTACAGCATTGTGAACTACACGGATGGATGAAACGCGCCATGACGAGTCAGAAATAGTGCCACCTCTCTCGACAACTAGTAATCAGCCTATGATTCGTGAGAGTAGTGTCCTCAGCTTATATCAGTTAAAAAAATGATCAGCCATAGGCTTCATACGCTTAGAGCACTTCTTTTTTATTTCCTTTTACGTTTAGCGCCACGTGATGGTAACCCCTTCTTCCTGGCAGCTCTCTTCTTTCCGCCACCACGCATTTTTCTCTTTGCATCTTTGATGATTTCGTCCCGTGTACGTTTTAAATGTTTTTTTAGAGCTTCTTTAGGTTAGTTCCACCCATTATGTCTTCTGCCGCGTTAAAACCTGTTGTAACGCCTTCCTCCCTAGGTATCTAGCACCCCTCTTCAACAGTGGGACAGCGGTGCGTAGTATGGATGAAAAAATGGATCCAAGCCCACTCCCACGCTGATATCTCACCCTCGATAGACTGTGAATGGCCTTCGGGTCATTATAACGACGAAAGTGTAGTTCACTGTTAAGCTCCCATCACCGAATGGGAAATTTTTTCCCTCAATCGTTCTTATATATATCGAGATGTTGGTTAATAGATTAGTCGCAACATTCACATAATGGGGCTTGTCATATGTAATGCTCAAACTTTTCCCTCTATGGTTGGGGATGTGTGCAATGCGCAGCAGGCGCCCTGGGTGTCCCCAACAAATTGATGCTCTACGATATTGCTGTAAATATAGCACATGTCTGGGGATGGGAGCTTTCACCCAATTTCTCCATCTTCAATGATACATTAAGCTGGACAAGTCATGCTGTGCCTCGTGAAAGGTATCTCTTTGGAGAGCTGCGCTATATCGGCCCTCAGCCACAATTGTGAACAGCTCTTTATCTTTAATATTTCTACTAAGCGTTGATTTTAACTTCAATGTGCATGCAGGCGTGTCTATGTTTACGACTTCAAAAAGTAAATCGTTTGTCAGGTACGACTTTTCAAGACTCTTGTTTAACCCCGTCACAATGTCCATGGCTGTGTCATAATGCCGATTCCTAGCGTACATTTGTGCTATAGTACTGTACCTCACCGAACAGGACTGATCGCATAGTATTGTCTAAGGTTATGCCTAATTTTTCGCACTCATCGATTCTTCTAAGGATCAGAAATATGATTTGCTCATTTTCAAGAGTTAAAAATTTGGAGACTAACTGGAGTTCACATAAACCCACCTCATACGAATCACGCTCCAATTCAATGGGTCCGTGGAGTTCTGTCACAAAGTTGGCCAGGGTTTTGTTAGGATGTACAAACAGAGAAGAAGTGGACGGGAGTGTGACATAGAAGTGGCTAGGAGCCATGTTGCATACTAATTAAGCTTCATTATTGCAGCAGCTTTTATATACTGTAGGTGTTGAAGCTTTTTGGGTAATTCAGCCATTTCACCAGGTACATTTTTCTCTTTCCTGATCCTTTGCTGCCTAAAATTTTTTCAATTTTAAATACACTTTTTCCTAAATTAAATATCACTTTCTGCAACTCCTCGCGGTAAAAGCCTCCAGCGATCTCTTCCCCATTCAAATTTTCAACGTAATAAATCATTATCTCACCTTTAGGTCTCATAGCACTAACTTTAAAAATCTCACGTGTCCATCCTTGCTCAAATCCCTTCACGAATTTATTTCCCGAACGTGATAGCCTTACATAATCAGTGATTATGAAATGTGTAGATTGTGGTGGCGGTGCTCTATCTCTTCTCACCTCTGGGCACGTACTTTTTTTTAAAACCTCGTTAGGTGTTGTCCCTATCGTACGGTTGTATGACGACGCCAATGACCCGAGAACGTTTATATATCTATGTGTTTTTATGTGTAAAATAGCGATTCATGCGTTCTTTTATGGTACGTTGAACTCTTTCAGCTAAAGAGGCCTTATGTATAGAACTGCTAGTGTAGTAACTGATATTAAACTCTGTCAGCATGTTCTGGAAAGCGCGACCTATAAATTCTTTCCCCAAATCCGTACAAAAATAGCCAGGAACCCTATCTTCTTTTAACACCAACGTTTTGGTCGCTTTAACAACTGTTTCAGGCGATTTATTTTTCAGTGGAATTAACCACAGATATCTAGAGAATACACCTATTATGAATAGGATGTAGCGGTATCCGTCATTATACACTGAATATATTTGCATGTCTATTAAATCCGCTTGCCAAATAGAGTCAATCGAAGCCGCTGTTGTCTTGGCCGTTTTAAACCGTTTTCTCACCGGCTTATGAAGTGTATAAGCATCCTGCTCCCGCAAAAACCTCTCAACATCATTTTTCCATACTCCGTAAACACCTCTGTACAGTCTATTAACGCCGCCATAGGAGGCGGGGTTAGAAATGTCATAATAGCGTTTACTTAATATGTTAGCCATTTGCGTATTTTAGAGACACGTGGATAAGGTTGGCCGTTTGTTCTCTTCTTTCTCTCTTCAGAGACGCTGCTGCTGGGGGCGATGGCGTACTCAGTTGTGACACATGCGAGACTTGATCCAGTCTTTTAACCTATTCAGATTACCTATCAATGTTTTGGGGACATTTATTTGTTGTAGTCTTGCTTTAATATGCTTCCATCCTGTTGGTGAGGGCCTGTCCCACTTTCTCACCAGATCATGAACAATGTCAACGATGTTGGTTCCTTCAACAATGACCTCGCCTGTATCGGCCCACTGTATGATGGGGTCCTCACTCAATAGATTATAAAGACTTAAGCCTTTATTCCTCAATGTATGTGGGAGACTGTTTTTAATACATGTTCGATGTGTTGTGTTCCGTTATTCTTTGGTTGGTCATCTCTAACGTCGGGCCCAGGTCCTGTGTCGCCATGCTCAGCGCTCGCGCTGTGCCTAATAACCACGGGGAGCTCTGTCGGATTCTTATAATCTTCGTACTCATGAAGAAATTTCTGCAAAGCCTCTTGGTACAAGATCCTTTTCTCATCAGGTGACTTTTCACTGTTTAATAGGGCTAGCAACTCGCTTTCCATTCTTTTAAGCCTACTTTTACGGGGTTCTAGAGCCGTGTCTGGAATCTTTGAACTTTGCAATGAAGCATACACCTCGTGCGGAATCACACCACCTTCTTCATTATATTAATCTAGTCAGTAAAGGACCCAAAACTGAAAATAAGATGGGTAGGAATGATCCTCTTTGTACAATAATTCGCTTTTTCTTCCCACAGTTTGACTTTTATGAGCGAGCGTCGTATTATGTTCTTGTAACGACGTAAGCGAGCCTTCTGAGGGGTTTCATTGGCACATTACATTTTATAACATTAAGACAGATTTCACAGATGCATTTTAAAAAGTCGGAGTCGATATTTTTAACAAACATCTGTTGCAGTGCCCGGGCAATCGTTGATAGATTTTTATTAATTCACGATATTTCTTCAGCCTATTTGTCATTCTGGAATATACACCGTTTCAGGTTCGTTGGGAATATATTCGTTCTTAGAAGCACCCTAAACGTGTTTCGCGGGTGAAGGTCACAAAGCAAATATCCATAACGCTGACTTGTGGCTTCTTTATAAACCTCCAAAAACTCCTTACGTTGATTCGGGAACATTTGATTGGCTAATACCCCAATTTGTGACACATCTCTACGTTGTGCGAATAAGACTAGATATTGTGTATTTAGCGACACATCGCGCATGTATCTATTTTTGAAAAATAGATTCTGGTTGATGAAGAATACGCTTATGTTAAGATGGTGGGAGAACACTGTAAATGTCTCGGCAAACGTTTTATCCATTTCCAACATGAGATCGTCAATTACAATACTGTATGCTCATTACCTTTTAACGAATTAACGTCATATACACCTTTGTGGAACAAAATTTCATCTTGGTACTCGTTGAACACTGACTGATACGTCGAATAGCACCATATTACTTTATGCACAAATTTTGAGAACATCTATCTTTAATGATTTTAAGCATAAATACAGTTTTTCCACATCCTGTAGGGCCAGATATAATACATGTGGAGGGGCTTGTGAACCTGAATTTTTCTACAGATTCCATCTCTAACACGTCACACCCCTAAGTGGGTCATTTACAAAATATTACAAATTTTGAGTGCTGCTCCTTATATTTTGTTTTTTCTTTCCACAGAACCGTGAATGACGACGATGTACAGCCCCCATCATCGATATCACAGATGAACCCGATGACCGTGTAGCTACAGAATCCTTCCCCGCTGACGAACCCTCACCAGCGACACCTGTAGCATGCGACAGTTCAAAGCGGAAGCATGATGAAGAACCCTCCACGTCAGGTATAAAGCGTGCCAGGATTGCGCCGGTTGTTAGACCCCAGTAATAGAGCCCCCCTCTACGTCTTACGACACAACCCCCAATAGTACCTTCCTCAAATATGCCCCATTATTCGTTCAGTTCCGGGTACTTCCTCCACAGCAGCTTCTCATACTGTGGAGGATGGTATAACATTCGAGTTGGTGCGCACCGCTACCCCCCCCCTGCCCTGACTAGAAATCGGTACGTGGTCAGGGTTGACCCTGGATCCCTGTATACCAACGGACTGCGACGCGTAGTTGAACGTATTGTGGAGTTTGCCCTTCAGAACCGCGACGAACGTGAAGTCCGGACGAGGTTGTCCTTCAGGTTCGGGTCAGATGAGGGGACGTAGATGATTTTTGGGTAGTAATACCGTTCAGACGTTTGGCGGCTGTAGACATAGAATATATCTTGGGCCGTATAATGCAGCCTCTCAAAGTGTATAATGGACAACTTCATGGTAGATATTGACAGAGTATTCCGGGTTGCGGGTCATAGTGCCACACCTTATACTCTTAATTTCAATTCTCCGGTTATTTACAGAAAGCATTTAAACGTCGATCGTGGTTGTTTATAGCAATAGTCTTAGCTCATATGTTCACTGTGCTAAATACTTGGACGCAAAAAATTTGGCTGCCTACGGTTGTGCAGCGTGCCCGTAAACTGGCTTCAGATTGTAAGCTTGAGTTTGAGTGTAATATGGGTCCTGAAGAACTGAGAAGGGCCGAGCAGGAAATGAATGCACGTATAGTCGTATTTGGAATGGATGATCGTCGTAGGACTGTGTATGTTTTTAAAAGCAGCGTGAGAGATCGTACAAGACCTCTACTTATTTTAGGATTGTCAGGAACATCGTATCTCCCCATCCGTAACATAAGGGTCTCTACGCCAGTTATGATAAAAGTCGAAAATATGGAAGGCATCATGATTTGTGTAAGGGATGTCTCGAGTTTGCTGATGATATAGTGAAACATTGTAAGGATTGCTACATGGTATGTGAGCAGTGTAAAAGCCCCAAATGTGAAAGTCGTGTAGTTGAAACCGAGAAGAGGGAATGTAATGTGTGTAGACGTACATTTTTCAATAATAAATGCTTTGAACTAAATCAAATGGCACTTGCAGGAAAATGAGGATTTGTAAGTGCGGTATGTTTCACATGATGGATAATTGGGGGAATTTCAAACATAAATGCGATGAAATTCACTGTTCTACATGTCATGAAAAATATAAGGCGGATGGAGTGAAGCATGTATGTTATATGAAAGATACTAAGCCTAAAAATAGCCCTTGTATAACCGTGTACTACGATTTAGAAACTTACACGAACGCTGAAACCAAAGAGGTTATTCCACATTTACTCGTAAGTCAGACAATCTGCGATGAGTGCATGGAGATCGAGTGTGGCGAGTGCCACAAATGTGGAAAACGGACAAACGTTTTTAAAACGACTGCACACGGCAGCCCTGTGAAACTCTTTGTTTCCTATATTGTCAAATTAGCGGACAAGTTAAAAAAAATTACTGTATATTCTTGTCCATAACGGGGCAAAATTTTACGCACAGTTCATTTATAAGGAGTTGCTTGAACACGATTCGTCTGCGATATTTAGAGGTGATCCCTTGAAAAGAGGCAACAAACTAATGCAGATGCAGATAAGAGGTAATGTACAGTTTAAAGACACCCTGCTGTTCACACCTTGTAAATTTGCAAAGGTGCCCAAGGTCATGGGGATAGCCGCTGAAGTTTCAAAAGGTATTTCCTTACACATTCCTCACTAACGAAACTTTAAATTACGTAGGACTACCTCCACCGTTACTTTACGCCTACATGAGTGATAGTGAGCGTGAAGATTTTGACCGCTACTACAACAGTTTTAATGAAGGTAGTCCATACAATATAGCTGATGAATGTGAACGTTATTGCGTGAATGATGTGCGTGTGCTTAGGATATGTTTCCAGGCCTTTAGAAGGATGTACATAGCCCATTTCAAATGCGATCTGCTGCAAGTCGCGACCACGATCGCCTCATTATATTTTACAGAGTTCAAGAATAACTTCATGCCTAAAGACACCTTCGCAGTCATTCACATAAACAACCCCCGCAGTTATGGTCACAAGGCTATTTAGTGGCTCATAGACCTGCAGCAACAGACCGGGGTATACATAAGACATGCCCGCAACACGGGTGAAGTACCCGTTAAGGTCAATGGTCGTGTTTTTTGGGTTGTTGTTGTTGTTTAGCCGATCAGCCCACCCTGATCGAGCAAACCGGCGGCACGCAGGTAACCGATCGCCCTCTTCGGAGTGGACCAGAGGTTCAGCGCACTAGTGATGTTGTGTTGTGTTCGTTGTTGTGCTAGAGCGGTACAGTCTGTCATAATGTGTTCAATTGTTTGTGGTGTGTCGTGGCACAGGTGGCAGGTGTCGTCTATGGAGCTGTCTAGTCTGTGTTTATATGTTAGTAAGTTGGGGTGATGTCCACATCGGAATCGTGCTAAGTTAACTCGATCCGATCTGCTCAGGCTGATCTCTGACCTGTTAATGGGTGGCGGCTTCGCACCTAGGACCGCATTCGGACCGAGTCGTGTCAGTGCTTTGTGGGTTAGGTGTGTGTGTATGTGTTTTCTGTACTGTGTGATGTCTGTGGGGCGTGGTATGGAATGGAGTATTTGGTTATAATGTCTCTCTGGTGTTACCTTAATGGTGCGAGGTGTCGGTGTGTGATTGTACATGTAGTGGCAAGTATGGAAAACTGATGAGTGGGTAGTTGGGAGGTAACGAAAATGGTTCACTGAGTAGGTAGGTAGTTAATCTAACAATTATTAAATTCCTTTTATGTCAATAACTGGGTGGATGAAACCAATTGGTTGCTCACCAGAGTTATTCTCCACACTAGTATTTATATACTGTGTGAGAAGAGCGTGCTCGGTAATGGAGATACATTACCGCTCAACCAACCGAGGAAAAAACCAAGACAACGCTGGTGGAAAAAGCCCCGCGAAGAGGAGAACAAAGGGAGAACGAAAACGAACAACGGGGCGAGAGGACGGAACAGGGGAAGGGAGGAGAAGAGACAACGAAAAAGATCCCCACCAGCAAGTACGCTCTCGACAATTACATAACCGGAGAACAGAGACTCCAATAACTAACAGTAAGTGACTAATTGAGTTTTTAACCCAGCAAGTTAATCACATTAAATTAAGCTGGGTCAGACAAGTTAGGCCTACATTGTGGCCTAAGACCCAGCATCAACTCATAGCTTAACAAAGGTGAAGGTAGATTGCCCTAACCTAATTGGTGAGGAATCCTACTGTGGACCTCAATTTATCTGCCCGCTCTGGACCATTTCCGGAATCTCTAGGCTGACCCCTCTAGGCTAGACTTGATCTACTCTATAGTTAGACTGGAGATATAAGGGGTGGGTTAATTGTGGACCAATTCATACAGAGCATTTTTCGCACAAGGGTGTTGTAGGTTAGTTGTCGCTGCTGCCATGAATTGTGTTCCCCTCATGTCTAAATGTTCCCTAACTTTCAGTATTTTTGTTTCTGTGTGCAGTGTTCTATTGGTGTTGTTTGAGTGCATCCTGTAATGATACGAAGTGCGTTGTTTTGTATTGTCTGTAAAGTGTTTATGTGTGTGTTTGAGATAATGGGTGCCCAGCATGGGCTAGCATAGTCCATAACTGAGCGAATATATTGTTTGTATATGAGTGATGTTGTTTCCTGCTGGTGTCCAAAGTTTGTGCCTGTTAGTACCCTAAGCGTGTTAAGTCTTGACGTACATTTGTTTTTAATATCCTGAATGTGGTTTGCAAAAGATAATGATGTGTTGTATGTGACCCCAAGTATTTTGGTCCTGTGAGTGTGTGGAATGTTGATGTTGTTTAGTGTAAGCTGTGGAATTACCTGGTGTTCTTTTGTGTTGCTTGTAAGCAAGGTGATGGTTGATTTTGTGGGCGCTACTTTGAGTCTATTGTGTGTGAGCCAGTCTTGTATAGTGTTTATGTATGTTTGTAGGTTATTTGTAGCGGTGTCGATGTTGTTGTGGGTGGTTGTTAGAGTGATGTCATCTGCATATGATGATAAGGTAAGCTTGTTATCAATGGGTGTTGGAATGTCATGCATATATAAGTTGAACAGTGTTGGTGAGAGAACAGAGCCTTGAGGGACCCCGTTCGGAAAAAGCTTGTTTTTGGATGACTTGCCATTAAATGTGACATGTGAGTATCTTCCTGAAAGATAGTTGCTCAGTCACCTTTTGGTGTTATTGTACAGGTTTGTGTTGAGTATTTTGTTTATGAGAGGGAAGCGTGGGATAGCATCAAATGCTTTACTAATGTCTATTGTTGCTAATAGTGTACGTTGAGCTGGTCGTCTGGAGTTGATGCCATCCATGATGTGCTGCGTGAGGTTAGTGAGTAATGTCGTGGTTGAGTGGTGAGGTCTGAATCCATGTTGAGTAGGCGATAGTGGAATGCGTGGGTTGGTGATTTGTAAGATTAGTCTTTCTGTTACTTTGGAAGGTGTGCATAGTAAAGTAATGGGTCTATAGGAAGCTGGTTCTGTTGGATTTTTATTTGGTTTGAGTAGTGTAATAATTTTACCTTGTTTCCATATGTCAGGAATAATACAGTGTTGGTATGAACATGTGCTGATATTTGTGAGAGCTATTATTCCTTGTGGGCCCAAGTGTTTAAGGTGTATGTTAGATATGTTGTCTGGTCCAGTAGCCTTTGAATTCTTAATGTTTTTGATGATCTTGGTAGTCTGGTCTGTATTGAAGGGTGTAATGGTTGTGTCGAGTCTGTAGGTTTTCTTGTGTCTGGCTGTTTGTCTGTCTGCATGTTTCTGGTTGTTGTCTCTGTTTAAGTGACTTATGTTTGCGTACTGATTAACTAGAATGTTAGCTTGTTGTGTGTATGTTGGGATATTATTTTGGCTGCGACAGATAGCCGCGTGTGAGGTGTGAATGCCGCTGTTAGAGTGGGTAATGCCGTTTATAGTCTTGTATAGCCTGGATGTATCTGTGGAGTGGTTTAATGTTGTTATGAATTCCCTGAATGTTTCTGTTTGTTTTTCTTTGAGTTTGTTGTTTATTTCTGTGTTGAGCTGTTGTATCTGCTATTTTATGGCTTCTGTGTGTGGTGTTTGTGTGTTATATTTGAGGTTGTTACGTTGCCTTATAAGGTGGGCTATTTCTTTAGTGTAATTTGGGTTGTATTTCCTAATGTTGCCCTTCGGTATGTATTTGTTTGCATTATTGATGATCTGATTAAATGTCTTGAGTGTTGTATTGATGTTTATGATGGGTGTGCTGTTTAATGTGGTGAATTGTTCCTCAGTCTGTATTTTGAACTGTTCCCAATCAGCTTTCTTGTAATTTCTGTAAGTGTGCCTAAGGCTGTTGGGGCAGAGTGTAGAATGTGTTGTAATGATGATGGGCAGGTGGTCTGATGACAGTTGTTTTTCTGTTCTCCATTGTGTATGTGTTGCTAGTGAGGGGGAACAGAACGTTATGTCTGGGGAGAAGTTTGAGTATCCTGTTTGATGTGGTATGTGTGTATGTTCTTCTGTATTGTTAAGAATGAAGAGGCTGTTTAGTTGTGTGGCTATGTTGGCGCCTCTGGTGTTACTTTGGTTGTGCAGGTACCAACTAGTGTCTTTGGCGTTGAAGTCTCCTCCTAAGATGACATTAGTGAGAGAGGCCAGATTGTGTAATTGTGGATTGTAATTGGCTGGCACCTGAGGTGAACTATCTGGTGGGATGTAAATGTTGATTAGTGTGGTGTTGTGTTTTGCGCGTGTTTTAATGTTAACTGCCTGTATTTCTATCGTGTTATCTGCTTGGATTGTGTTTGTAATGTTTTGGGTAGCATCAGTGTAGCTAATGCTTTTACGTATGTAAGTGATGAGTCCACCCCCGTTACCCCCAGTACGATCTTGACGGATCGCCGTGAAGTCAGGGATGGTGGGTGTTTTGTGTGTGCTTTTTAGTTTTGTTTCTTGTATAAGTGCTATGTGAATGTTTTGTTTGTGTACGAATTCCTTAAGCTCCATGATTTTGTTTGTGAGGCCATCTATGTTGTACTGTAATATGTTAATATTATACTTTTGTATGTGTCTCATGGTGCTATTGTGTCTATGTCTTTGTGTATGGTGACATGTGTAAGTTGTAGTGGGGCCTGGATTAGTCTTAATGTCGCCAGAGAGTAAGAGTATTTCGGGTGAGCACGCAATTGCTCCCTGTAATTGAAAAAATAGCACGCTGAGAATAGGTCCGGCCCCGGGAGCCGATCGGCACTCTGACCGTGCAACGCAACAGGCCGTCGACTGCCAGTCTGGCCAACCGTAGACAACCCGATGCACGGAGATTTGAGGAAGTTTGGCCACCAGCGCGTTGATGTTTTGGTTTGACGTCGCCTCTTCTTCTCGTTGACGTGTCCCGCGCTGGAGGATGCAGCCACTGTTAGAAGCTTCCTCGTCAGCTGCTAACACTTTTTTCAGGTTGTTCTAGCTACCTGTTCAAAGGTTTTTTATAAATAAATCTCAGTTTTTTGCTCAAAACGGCTCTTTCTAATTTTAAAATTGATTAGTCAAGGAAGGAATGATGGCCTAAGTGATGATCCAACCACTGGTGAGAAGACTGTGTATTCTTTTAACGGCTGCTGGTGGCATGGATGCCCGCGCGTTGAGTGTGCCGTCACAGGGGACCTCCATGGAAGATCTCCCGCCGACAGCCTCGCATGGACCCATAACCACGATCAACTTATAGGCTCCCAGTTCACTCACAAGATCGTGTGGGAGCATGAGTATGATGCACAGATGGAAGCAGATGACCAGTAACGTGAAGAAATAAGGGCCATCAAACGTTCAATGGTGTTGGACCCCTTCAAATGCGGTGACAGCTTGTTTGGAGGGCGTACAAACCCATTGAAGCTATACTTTCCGTCTACGAAGGGCGTGAAACTCCATTACTACAACTTCTGCTCTTTATACCCCTACGTGATGAAGAACAATCCGTACTCTGTAGGTGCGCCTGAAAAACTGGTGGGTCCCACCATACCAACCATTGAGGAGTTTTCAGCTAACTTAAATGAGCGCTACTTTGGACTCTCTTTCGTAGACGTGCTCCCCCCTCGCGCTTTATGGATGCCGATCTTACCCGTCGTTATAGATCACGAGCTCATGTTTCCCCTGTACGTGAAGTGCGCAGAGGAGAACAACGGTGATTATAACCATACAACCGACCAGCGTAAGATCAGAGGTGTATATACAAGCCTTGAGCTGGCCCAGGCCCTTCGCCATGGGTACAGAATATTGGAGATACATGAGTTGTGGTTTCAAAAGCTACCCAACCTTTTCACACCATATATAAACGATTTTTTGAAGGATAAGGTAGAAGCATCATGATATCCGCTAGGGGTTGACACCGAAGATGAAAAAAGGCTTATATACAGCGCTGCCGAGCCCATGAAGGTATACAGCTTGACTGTTCCCAAATTGTTAAGAATCCTAGCAAGCGCTTTTGTGCAAAGTTGTGTCTAAACAGTCTTTGGGGGAAATTTGCACAGAATACCGGCAAAGGGAACGTTCATTTGGCCCAAAGTTAAAGTGAAGTCTGGGATTATGCCAACGCTCCCGATAAAGAGGTTATGGAGATCGTGAATGTAGGTAATACTTACATAATAAAGTATATCACCAAACTGGCCACAGATACCTCACGGGTTAACAACATACCTGTAGCCAGCTTCATAACGGCCTACGCCCGCATCAAACTTTGGGGTCTACTACACTCTCTTGGACGGAGGGTGCTGTACGCTGACACAGATAGCGTGATATTCACAGCGAGGGAGGGTGAATACATGCCTGCTATTGGGGAATTCCTCGGAGAGCTAACTGACGAAATCAGGGATGAGTATGGTGATGGTGCATACGCAGACTCATTTGTATCAACAGGGCCAAAAACCTATGGGGTACGGGTGAGGGTGGGGGATGATATGAAGTATATCGTGAAGGCTAAGGGTATCACGCTTAACCATACGAACAGTCGAGTCGTTAAATTTGACTCGTTGAAGGATCTAGTGTGCTTGGAAGATGAGGGCGACCAGCCACCCCAACTGACTGTGGGGACCCACAATTTTCGAGCGCAGAAACTGGTGTATGTGAAGGAACTTACGGGCACGAAGGTATGCCGTAACACCTATAAGAAGCGTTATCATGTGTCTGGTACCTATGATACCGTACCCTTTGGCTATCTTAATCCTTGATGGTATTTATATATATGTGTACTGTTAACGTTGTTTATTTATTACGTATATTTGCTTCAATTAAGGTTTCATTTTCTCCTTTGCGTGCGTGCGTATGTGTGTACAGGAAAAAAGCTAAGCTCCGCACTGTAAGATCAGTCACGTGACTCCTGCCACTACCTGAGCATATCTCTATCCCTTCGTGCTCAGTTGACCTCTGCATACCCTTGAGCTCAGACGTGTATTTTCTCGCGTAGACGAAAAATAGTAATGGCTACCTTTAATATTGCGTGTTCAACGTTTATGAAGTGGTATTCGGCAAAGTGCTATGATGTGGTGGATTCTGAAAAAATCCCTATTCCACCCTCCTTTGACACTTTTAAGGCTACATTGAACCGTGCGATGGAACAAGATGTTCAAATACTCTACGGCTATTCTGGCGAGGGCATTGTAGGATTTCGTAGTAAAAGCGATGTATTGAAGTATGTTGTAGACCAAACCCTTATAAAAGCTCACATATACCGCGAAGTAGAAGAAACAAAACGTTCAGAAGATAAGCAACGGTTATGGTTAGTGAGTCTTGATGAGTGTTGTGACAAGCGATATTATGTCATGTTACATCATACCAACTACTCGTACCCTACGGTTGAGAATGTAAATCTTGTCATCTTGGAGAATCTTAAGTATTTTTACCACTATATTAATATATATCATGACGAGGTTTGTAGTGAGGGTGTGGCTAATGGCCTGTGCGAGTTTTTAACAGACTTTAGAGACGAATATCGAACAAACCCGTACACGCTTCATCGGCGTGACTCGCTTCCCCCATCGAGCCGCCCACCCGTGTACCTCACCCCTCCAAAACACACGAGTTCGAACAAACCCGTACACGTTTCATCGGCATGACTCACTCCGCCCGTCGAGCCGATCCGCCCACCTGTGGCTCATAGTCATTTCAGAGCTTGAACCGACTGGACGTGCGAATACGATGGAACTTCCTTTGAGAAGCATTCTCAACGCCGTGTACGATGTGTCCGTGACGAAGTCATTGCGCGTGTTCAGGCGCGAAATCGGTGCCATTAACTATGTACTTGAAACGACTTGCAGGCATGCAAACTCTGGTAAACGTAATGTTATTTATTTAAGCGTTGAGGAGATGAATAGAGTCTTCGTGATAGTTGAGAGGTGGGGAGAGGACCCTCATATGCCGTTGTTTGCACACGTTGTGTATAAATAACGATCAGCCGTGCATTGATATACGTCTGATGTGGAAGAATGCATCTGATAATAACGTTCTTGTCCCTACGCGAAACCGTTTCATCCTCGACAGAATGTTTGAAATCGTCGGATTCCGCAAGCTGAAGCCTATATTAGACCCGCGTGTTACGTATATGATTTATTCTGACACGGTTCTCGAATACGCATACACCGCTCTGCTCGACGGATTTATCGAATGTAGGAATGAACAAGGCGAGAATGGTCTGGAACTGGATGCATATTTAAAAGGTTTAGACTCTTCGAAATATCCCGAACTTTGGTACAAAGCACTTGAGCGGTACAGGGCAGAGCTCGCCTACACTGTTCACCCTGAAGAGTTGTATCTCTATATGATGAGTAGCTGTCGTTACGACTTGGAAGATTATTTCAATTGCCACTGTGCAGAGTGAAGAAGAGTTCACGATTGAAAAGCTCGGGAAGGTAAGGAAAAACCCTCGATTGGAAAGGAGTGTTTATAAACTTGTATTTAATAATGATGTTGTGGCTAACAATGACCTCTTTGTACGTGCTTTTGATTGTATTCTAGCCGTGTTTAAAGATAACTTGCCAACCGAATGTAAAGTAGGCAAAAAAATAGTATTGAACGATATGAAGGCCATTTATATGGAGTATAGGCGCCCGCACACCTTGAGCTGTGAAATAATGCTTGGACGTATTTACCGTGCAGTGCAAAGCAATAATGATGTGACTACAGACTCGATCACGTGTGAGTTTAGTGTTTTGCGCCGTAGAACATAAAGTATTTTGATGTATATTTATTTTCAATATATTTAATTAATATAATTGTGTATATATATATATTTTTTTTTTTCCTGTACTAATATGCTGCTGATTATACTCCTTCGTTTTCTATATTATTATATTTTATTTTCAATATTATTATCTTTAATGTATTTAATTATTTAATATAACTGTATATTATATATATATATATATGTAAAGAACGACGCTTGTGGAGAAGAGCGTTCCGCACAAGATGAGGAGGGAGAACGAACCAATGAAAAATGAGGCACCACCCGGGAATCGAACCCGGGATCATCCGATTGCCGTTCAGATATGCTATCCACTACACCATGGACCTCGATCAATCAGAAGTATTTTTCATTGGTTCGTTCTCCCTTCTCATCTTGTGCGGAACGTTCTTCTCCACAAACGTCGTTCTTTACATTAATTATACTGTGTTGTTTGCAGTTAAAATGCATATATGTACGGCATGCGAAGGTGCCCCCTCAGGGCATTGGTTTCTGCTCGTATGCTCGTATTTCTCATGCTATTATTATTTTATTTTTTGATCATATATATTCCATCATTTGATTGTATATTTATTTTCTATTTTGATTATGTATATATATATTCCTCGTTCGTATTTCTTATGCTATTATTATTTTTTATTTTGATCATATATATTCCATTGTTTGATTGTATATTTATTTTCTATATATTTCGTGAAATTGAATCCATTAATTCGTCTAAATAAACAGAATGATGTAATGGTGTTTTATTTAATTCTTTTGGTTGTACACAACATTTAATTATATCAAATGTCTGCCTTCTAAAACGGCTGACGGATTTCTTAAGGGGCCCATACACGCTCAGTGAAAATGCGCATGTGCACTGCACAAACTGGCTTGTGCAGTTCAATTTGTGCATGTATGGGGGTAGTTTGCGGAAATGCGCGGGCCCCGCGCGTGCACTGTGCTAATTCAGTCGCTTCCTGAAAATCCATGCGCAGTCCCAGCAATGCACATGTCTAGTTTGAGCGTGTACGGGGAGGCGGGTAGCTTTCGCTCAGTTCTTGCGCTGACACCATGACGAGAACATCTCAGTTGCTGTAAGTACGATGAGTGATTGTATCGATAACCGCACGTTTTGGCGCGAGTTTATTTTTTGTCTCTAATTATTCATCATAAAAAGGTAAGAATCGCCACCCTCCTTGCCTCAAAATTCATTATTCTAAAGTTATTATTAGAAGGAGTGAGAATGAGACATAACAGCCTCTTGTCTATTTTTGTAGCAGAGTATTCTTTACTTTCACTTTCCATATGCACGGGTGTTCTTTGTACAGCCTAGTTCAATAAATTCACGGAGAGAAAAAAATAAGTTGAGATTCTCACCTTGCTATGATGAATAGATTAGGCCTATACTTTGCTACAAAACATGTTTGTAATAAGAGGAATACAAATATATATTTTATTTAGTTTTGCATTTCGTGTTTTTTAGACTACCCTACAGTATCTATATTCTTTTACTCACCTTGAAATAATCCTTTTGCAATGGCTTCCAAATAGCCTTACATGTTTCTGGTATTATTCTGCCAAGTGCTTGAGCAGAGATTGCTACTGAAAATTTAAGGTCTTCATATGATCTTCCTGTAGCAAGAAAACGCAGGGTTGCTGACAGTCGTTCGTCTGGTGAGATAGATGTTCTCATGCACGTGTCTTGCTTTTGTATCAACGGAGTCACTTGAGCAAGGAGTTGGCGGTAGGAAGGTTCATCCAATCGCAGGAAATTGAACCAATGTTGGCTCCAGGCGCAGCTCCTCCATCAGTGAAGTATGTGAAAGAGAACTTCTCTTTAAAAGCCAATCTTTCACCCACTGTTTCTGAGGGCGCTTCTTTTTTCTTTTCTGTGAAATGTAAGCTGCTGAAATGGTCAACGCAATCAATATAAGGTCGTCTTCAGAGAGTGTAGCTGACATCTTCACTCGATGAAGGCACGGCACAACTGAGCAAAGTAGCTCAGTGCACATGAGTAGTGTATGGGCAAAGGCCTTGGCATGCGCAAACCGGGTTTGCACAGTGCACTGTGCAGTGCCACTGAGGGTGTATGGGCCCCTTTAGCCAACTGTCAAAAATATCTGGATAGCGCAATCTGACAGTTGAAAAGAAAATGAGAATAGAACGCAACCATCTTCTCCATCAAATCTCAGTAATAAAGAGAAACCCTGAACACCTAAAAAGAGATTGCAAATTATTCATATATTTATTTTTTATCTACTTTAATTACTTATGATTTCCTATTTACCCATTTTTATTTATAAATATTTTTTCTGCTCACAGGGTTGAACGGTAATGATCATAGCAAGGGATAGCTCATTAACTAAGGTCAAACTTCGAAGGATTACGAATCAGACGAGTAAAACAGCGCTGAGCTCTGGCTAGGATGGCACCAGATGAACCGCCCGAGAGTGCAAGAGACCAACTCATTTCTCCATCAAACCAGGCCTTGTCCGATTTTTATTCATTTCTTTCTTTCTACGTATCTTTATTTTTGTGAAATCCAAATATTTTCGTTTGTATTTGCATTACATCTCCCCTGCATAATCCTCAGTGTTTCTTATGATTATATTTACAAATATGAGACCCAGTGGCCATCGCGTCTTCATTTCTGATATTGATCTTGTTATCTTGTACTTCTGAAGTTTCGCCGTCCAAATATCAATCTTCACGTGTTGGCATGGCTTTCACTCAGCCCAGTAACCAAATTAAAACTTGTCGATTGAGATATCCCTCCTCCATACAAATTATTTACACAGATATACAGTATATGTTTGGTGTAGATATAATGAATTACAGTTATGAAAATTCTGAAACCAGTTAATCTGGAGTTTCTCTTATTTATTCAACTATGTCAATCATTCATAATGACCTCCTCGTGAGAGTGTCTTAGCTCTCTCTCTCTCTCTCTCTCTCTCTCTCTCTCTCTCTCTCTCTCTCTCTCTCTCTCTCTCTCTCATAACTTGATATTGGCATTTTCGCGCGAGCTCCATATATAAAAATATCGTATTATGTAATTCATCTTTTTAAACCTAATTGTAAACAAACCGAATATACTCAAGTATTATAAACATAAATAACTATAAAGCTGTTTCGATTGGGGAAACAAGCATTGAATTTAATACATTGTGTGTATATAATATATACCTTGTCAACCTCGTTGATGTTCTGTGTGTTAGTCTCTCTTCACACGAGGGTCAAGCTGGTGGCCCCGCCTCTAGGCCTGGCTTGGTGGAGGAGCGAGTTGCTTTCTTGCGCTCTCCACCGCACATAGCCGTGTACACCCGGCTCATCTGGGCCTTTAATTTGGGAACACTAAACATTCTGCCTTCCCTATTTTTCAACGTTGTTTGAATGGTAATTAGGTTTAGTTTTAGGTTTGGAACAAGTTTTTCGATAATTTTCCATATGTAGATTATGGTGTATCTCTCTTTTCTTCTTTCCAGGGAGTACAGATTTACTTTACGTAGTCTTTCTCAGTAGATGAGTTCTTGGCAGCCATCAATCTTAGCTGTGAAATGTCTCTGCGTTTCTTTTAGTTTATTAATTTCTTTTTATATGGGGACGTCAAAACTGAGCAGTATTTAAGTTTTGGTATGATCAGTGTTCTCAGCAGGAAAATCATTACTGTCTTGTCCTTCTTCTGAACGTTCTTTGTACCTGTCCCGCGACTCTTTTTGCTTTGTTTATTGCTATCTGATTTTGTCTCTCGAATTTAGCATCATCGGTCATTATTACCCCCAAGTCGACCGCTTTCGTGCTTCTCTGAATTTCCTGTCTATCTGCAGCCTGTTTAAGTTCCTCATTTCTACCATATCTCAAGAGCTGAAATTTCTCGGTGTTAAAAGTCATATTGTTGTCTTCTGACCATATGTATATTTTGTTCGTGTCCCTCTGTTGCAAGGCCTCCACTTCATTTGCACTGCTGATTTTTCTGCTGATCTTTGTTTTCGTCCGCAAAGGATGTTACTGTATTGTTGCTGTTTACTCCACTGTCTACTCTCTTAGCATGATAATGAACAGGAGTGGGACCGGTACTGTACCTTGTGGTACTGAGCTGCATACTTCTGATTCTGATGATGATACACCTTCAATTTTGACGACCTATAGACATTCTCTGAGGAAGTTGTAGATCTATTTTCCCACTTTGCCTGTTATTTCCATATATTTCATTTTGTGTGCTCTTGTACCATGATCGCATTTGTCGAAAACTTTAGCAAAATCCTTGTATATGACATCAAGGTTTTCATTGCCTTCCAGTGCATCTAGGATATAGTACAGCGGACAGTGGGAAAGTCACGCATTTCTGGAAAAAAAGCATGTAACTTTCTGTGGCCTATCCATATACATGTGAGAGTAATTCTCGAGGTAGGGCCCAAAGATTATGGCCGCCACTTTCAAAATGGCGGCCATTAGTGAGAAAAGTTAAAAAATCACCAGAAATAATCAAAACATTAAAAGAAATTAATTTATGCATGTCTGAAAAAAGGCAGGAAACATTTAATTCTATAACTTGTTGTATCGCAGACGGACATACAACAGTTCATTTAGCAGAAGCTCTTGTAAAGCCATGTGTGTGTGTGGTGTGTGTTGTGTGATGTTAGAGACGGTACAAGTATGTTCGATGTAGGTTGATATTTTATGATCCAATCCAATGATTTCAGTGATGTTTGTGTGTCGCTGTTGGTCATCGGGGTTGCCATTCATAAGCATACCACAAAATTCCACAAATATGTATACCATATAGGTTTAATTGTTGTGGTACTTTGATACATACAATTGAGAATTTGGGCAACCCTTTCGAAGAAACCAGTCAAGACCTCATAAACATACATAATAAGGTAGTAGGTTCACAAAGAGCGCTTAAGGACTTAGCAGAACTCCGAGCACATGGAATGCATCAGTTTAAGGACTACGTGCACCAACGACTTGAAGAGCAAACTGTTCCAATTGAGTCAGCGGTGAAGCGAAATCAGTTGAAATGATTTAAGACCCAAAAGCCAGTGCAAAACAAAGACAGCTTACAAATGAGATCAATAAAAAATGAGGCCAGTTTATTTTCAAAACTGTACATTGGCTGTCAACATCGAGGTGCTGACTTGGATGATTTCTTCAGACATGAGAATCACCCATTTTCCTCCATCACTATCAGAATATGGGCATCTAAGAAACACTAAAATATCAGATCTCCTGCAATGCTTCAAAAAATTGGCAGATTACCTCAATGAAAAGCCTGCAGCGTTATGTGTCATACTTGATGGACCAGCTATAGCTTATATGCTACCTCCTGGAGAAGCAAAGACATTTGATGATTATTGTAAAAAGTTTGTGAATACAATTCTTCGGGAATGGAATGATGTTAAACGAATGATGTTATCTGGGATGACTATCGCTCGGACAGTTTAAAGGCAGATACTCGAATATTTAGAGGTGCTGGCATAAGGCGACGTGTTTTTAATAACACATCTATTCCAAGAAACTATAAAAAATTTTTGGCGAACAATGACGACAAAAGTGAGCTATTCGATCTACTTGCAGATAAATTTACAACTCGCCTTGGCAAAGAGATCGTAACTACAGGGTGTTCGGAAAGTCACTGTGCACTTATATAATTAATGTTAATTAATGAAGAACTGACAAAGGTGTTTCAAAATAAAATAAGACGGGTCCAGGCCTGTATTGCTGTTAAAGGACATCACTTTCAACACCTTTTATAAGTTCTGATGGTCCCATCCATAACCTCTATCATATATGCAATGTTATACTATTGTATGCTATTAAATAAATATAAGTGCACAGTGACTCCGAACACCCTGTACCAAAGGAAAAGAAATACGATGCAATAGATCTATGCGTATTCATGAGGAACTGCAACCATGTAGTCAAGAAGAGGCAGATACTAAAATTTTGTTACATGCAAAAGATGCCAGCCAAGATGGACACAAGTCAATTGTCATTCGGACAGTAAACACTGATGTCGTGATGCTAGCATTATCATGTTTCAATGATCTCCAAGCTGATTTCTTGTGGATTTCATTTGGTGTAGGGAAGAATTTGCATTACATTCCAGTACATTTACTTTTAGGTGTACTTGGTACAGATAAAGCATTGGCCCTACCATTCTTCCATCCATTCACTGGAAGTGATACGACATCCTCGTTCGCAAGTTACGGGAAAAAGTCTGCCTGGGAAACATTTAACAGTCTTCCTGAAATTACCCAAACATTTAGGCTTTTGTCCCAACAGCCCACAGATATTGAAGACTTTATGGAAGATTTGGAAACATTTGTTGTCTTACTGTATGACAAATCCTCATGAAGTTCTAATGTGAATGAGTACAGAAAGGAGCTCTTCACCAAAACAGGAAGATCCATTGATAGAGTACTACCGACCAAAGCAGCCTTAGTTCAACATGTATTGCGGTGTGCGTATCAAGCTGGATACTGTTGGGGACAGTGTTTGATAAAGCAACCTAACCTGCCTGATCCAGGAGCTTGGGGTTGGCACAAAAATGAACAGTCGACTTGGGACCTACATGGACAACTCTTCCAGAAGCATCAGCAGCATGCAAAGAACTACTGAGCTGTTCCTGTAAGAACTGTAACACAAGCCGTTGCAAGTGTAAAAAAAAGCGTTACTAAAATGTACAACGCTCTGTAAGTGCAATAACTGTGAAAATGGTGTTGATAGACATGAGATTATAAGCAACGATGATAATGTCAACTGACTGTATTTACATTCATTTTTGTATCTTAAAAGTTGCAAAACTGTATTATACAGTATATACTATATTGTATAATATATATTATACATAACCGTATAATATATATTTTAATATTATATATATTAAAATTGTATTATCAATACACTTAAAGATTCCATTTGTATTACTAAATAAACTACATGCTAACATAATTACACAAATGAATGAAAGATGGATAAATGTTGCAATGATTTGATTATTCCTATGTTATTTTTGTTTTACGCATTTTGTCCGCCATTTTGAAAATGGCGGCCATTATCTTTGTGAGCTACTAACAGAATTACTCTCACATATTTATAGATAAATTATAAAATGTTTCATGCCTTTTTTCAGACATGCATAAATTAATTTCTTTAATGTTTTGATAATTTCTGGTGATTTTTTAACTTTTCTCACTAATGGCCGCCATTTTCAAAATGGCGGCCATAATTTTTGGGCCCTACCTCAAAAATTATTCTCACATGTGTATAGATAAGCCACAGAAAGCTTCATGCTTTTTTCCAGAAATGCATGATTTCTATTGAAAAATCACTTTATCCGCTGTACTAATATTGTTATAATGCTCTAAAGGTTGTGATAACATGATCTTCCTGATCGGAATTCGTGCTGATTTCCGTTGAATCTTTCCAGTGTCTCCAAGAAGTCATAGATTTTCTCTCTAACTATTCTTTCAAATATTTTGATGAGGTGGGACGTCAATGACACTGGTCCATAGTTCTTTGCTTGAGATCTATCCCCTCCTTTATATATAGGGACAATGTTTGCTCTTTTCAAGATGCTCGATATTTCCCCAGTGTTCAGGGATCTTCTCCATATCCAGTATAAGGGTGTAGGTATTTCATTTTTACAGTTTTTAATTAATAGTGCGTTCCATTTGTCCGGACGTGCAGCTGAATGTGATTTCATTTGTCCGATAGCTCTCGCTACATCTTCTGGGGTAAAATAAAAGTCTGTTATACATTCTCCTTGCAATTTCTTTTCGAAGAACGCATCTATGTCAGATATTGCAGTGTCACTTTTTGGGGTACAGAAGATCGATTCACACTGGGCTCTCAATGTTTCAGATATTTCTTTTAGATCGTCTGTTAGTTCATTATTTCCTTTCCTTAAGGGCCCGATAGTTGCGCGCGTTTTTGTTTTCCTTTTCGCATAGCTGTAGAAGTATTTTGGATTTTCTTTTATTACTTCTACCGTCTTTTCCTCTTCCCTCTCTGTATGGCCCTTTATCAGAGTTTGTATTTCCCTATCGATACTCTCCAGTTTTTCTTGTATTACTTTCCTGGCATTGTTGTCTCCGCAATTAGTTAACTTCGTCGCTACTCTCTTTCTTTTGCGGAATATTCTTCTCTTTTGCCTCTCTAGCTAGTTCCTCTTTCCTTTTGGCTGTGCTTTCGGAGCATATTTTTCCAAAATTCTCAACGTCTTTTCTTTCAAGGTTGTTAGCATTTCCTCAGTTGTTTTATTCTCGAAAACTGTTCTCCACTCTATTTGGGCCATGTGTGATCTGATTTCTTCCCAATTTATGGTCTTGGAGTTTAAATTAAAAGCCCCAAATTTGCTTCTTCCTTCCGTATGTGTATTGTCTTTTAATGTCGTCATACTTGTTAATAATTCGATTATGTTGTGGTCTGAGATAATAGGTGGGGTTATTTTTATATCGGCAGTCAAGTTCGTGTTATTCGTGAATACCAGATCTAGGCAGTTATTTTTCCTGGTATTTTCTGTTATCTCCTGTGACGGCATAAACTCCTTTGTGAGAGCCATCAACATTTCTGCTTGCTCCTGATCCCCTCTTGTGGCCCCCTTAGCTTGCTGTATAAATATATTTCTACCCACCTTTTTGTATTTTATAAGTGAGAAATTAAAATCGCCGCAGAGTATTATATTAGGGGATGGAGAGTTTACAGACTTTATTAGGGTTCTGATATCATCAATAGCATCCGAAATTTTTTTATTTGGAGAGTTTGGAGGTCTACAGATGACTATCAGTAACACGTTTAATTTCTTTATTTATACTGCAAGGGTTTCCACGAAGCTGTTGGATTTACTTATTACCGTCTCTGTCATATGCCTCTCATGTATATAAATACCACATTCACCTTTACGTTTCGCTGTTCTATCCGCTCTTAGTAAGTTGAATCCATCGATATGCAATTCTTTCCTATCGATACAGTGTTCGCAGTTATCGCAGTTTCCTTGGCAATCTTTAAGATGTGTTTCTGTGAGGCATGCGATGTCCGCCCTTGTTTTGTCCATAAAACCTTTCAGGTACGAAACTTTGTTTAGTGAGTTGTTCAGTTTTATTCCTTGAATATTTGTCAGGAAAATGTTTATGTTCTTTGTTTTGCATTGCCCCTTGTGCATGTTAAGTTTGTTGTCCTTTGGTATTGCGTGTTCTGTAGCCTTGTGGTCCTCCGAGATGGACCTGTTCTGGTAGCTTCTTGCCACGAAGCGGTCCGGCTCGAGGGTTCCCAGCTGTGTCAGCTGCATGTGCTGTATAAGACTTAGCAGCCATATTATGTCCGAGATGTTGAAAAAAATTGTGTTTGCTATTTATGTTTAAAGGGTTTTGTTTGCTATTTGGGTGCATATTTTTTTTCTCACATTCCTCCTGTTGTCATTTGAAACTTGTCCTTTGTCCTTTGAACTTGTCGGGAGATGATGGTAGTAGCATTTTCTCCCGTACTGGTAGGTTCCATATGTCGCGTAGGTCTTGCAAATGTCCGGATGGTAGTTGCACAAAGGAGGGTGTTCGTAAATACATTCTCCTCCCTTATATCTACACACACACACATTTATATTAAATAATTAAATATATAGAAAATAAATATACTGCAAAACCCTCAAAATACACACACTTTATGTTCTACTGCGCTTAACTAAAACACTAAACTCGCACGTGATCGAGTCTACAGTTACATCATTGTTGCTTTGCACTATGCAATAAATACGATTTAACATTATTTCACTGCTCAAGTTATAGGGATGCCTATACTCGATGTAAAGGGTCTTCATTTCGTTCAATACTATTTTTGTGCCCACTTTACATTCGATTGGCAAGTTACCTTTAAAAACGGACAGAATACAATCAAAAGCACGTACAAAGAGGTCATTGTTAGCCGCAACATCATTATTAAATTCAAGTTTATAAACACTCCTTTCCAATCGAGGGTTTATTCTTACTGATCCGAGGTTTTCAATCGTGAACTCTTCTTCACAATTCACAGCGACAGTTTAAATAATCTTTTAAATCGTAATGACAGCTGCTCATTATATAAAGATACAACTCTTCAGGGTGAACGGTGTAGGTGAGCTCAGCCCTGTAACGCTCAAGTCCTTTGTACCAAAGTTCATGATATTTCGAAGAGTGTAAACCTTTTAAATAATCATCCAGTTCTAGATCATTCTCGCCTTCAGTCCTATACTCCTATACTCGGTAAACCCGTCGAGCAGAGCTGTGTATGCGTATTCAAGAACCGTATCAAAATAAAGCATATCCGTAACATGTGCGTCTAATATAGGCTTCAGCTTGCGGAAACCAACGATTCAAACATTCTGTCGAGGATGAAACGGTTTAGAGTGGGGACAAGAACGTGATTACCAGAAGCATTCTTCCACATCAATCGTATATCAATGCATGGCTGATCGTTATTTATACACAACGTACAAACAATAGCATATGAGGCGGGTATCACTAATCTGCTCTCTTCTTGTGCCTACACCTGCAGGTATTTTATAACGATTCTCGCTTCACTTCTCAACTACCACGAAGACTCTATTCATCTCCTCAACACTTAAATAAACAACATTCCGTTTACAAGAGTTTGTTTGTCTACAAGTCCTTTCCAGTACATTGTTAATGACACCAGTTTTACGCCTGAACACGCGCAATGACTTCGTCACGGGCACATCGTATTCTATTGTGAGGAGTGCACGTCCGGCCGGATCAAGCTCTGAGATGACTATGAGCCACAGGTGGGCGGACCGGCTGGACGGGAGGTGTTGAGGAGTGAGTCACACCATAAGCTGATGAATCGTGTACGGCGTTGTTCCAACGTGAAAGATTCTTGTGAATACTTGTATCCCATTATATTGGGTAGGTGTTTTGAGAAACTTTCCGATACATGAAGCAATACCGGTTTTAATGTTTTATCACTCCCACTCCCCAGAATACGCACCAGACATTTTCGCTCATTTCCACGAACTAAACACATTTTATTCACATTCCGGCGCACTATTTGAGAGAAACACATGCCCATATTTTCCTTTTTGCTTAGCAGGCGATACTCGTCTCTAAATTCTATTAAAAACTCACGCAGGCCTTTAGCCATAACCTCACCACAAACCTCGTCATGATATATATTAATGTAGTGGTAAAAATACTTCAGATTCTCCATTATGACAAGATTTGCATCCTCAGCCACGGGGTACGAGTACTCGGTATGATGCAGCATGACATAATACCGCTTTTCACACTCACTAACCATAACCGTTGCTTCTCTTCAGCACGTGCTGTTTCTTCCACTTCACCGTATATGTAAGCTTTTATGCAGTTCAGTCCTACAACATAGTTCAATACGCCAGAATAGCCGTAGAGAATTTGTACCTCTTGTTCCTCAAGCTTCGCACGGTTCAATGTAGCCTAAACAGTATCAAAGGAGGGAGTGATAGGAAGTCTTTAAGTATCCACCACATCTTCACACTTTGCCGAATACCACTTCATAAACATCGAACATGCAATATTAAAGGTAGCCATTACTATTTTTCGTCTATGTGGGATTTCGTCAATGCACGTCTGAGTTTCAGGGCTTGTAGCGGTCAACTAAGTACGCAGGGGTAGAGATATACCAAAATAGTAGCAGGAGTCATGTGACCATTGATCGATCATACAGGGGGCGGAGCTTAAAACTTTCTTCTGTACACACGCACACACACACACACACACACACACAAAGTAGAAAGTGAAACGCTAATTGAAATACGATTTAATTTAATAAACATATCGAATTATTCAAGGTATGTATTTACAAATACGTGTAATAAATGAAATAAATATATCGTTAACAAGTAAATAGACATATATATATATATATATATATAATATATATATATAATATATATAACAGTCAAGGATTATGGTATCCAAAGGGTATGGTATCATAGGTACCAGGCACCTGGTAACGTTTCCTATAGCTGTTACGGCATACCTTCGTACCCCTAAGTTCCATCACGCCCCCTAGTTTCTGCGCCCGAAAATTGTGGGTCCCCACAGTCAGTTGGCGTGGCTCGTCGCCCTCATCTTCCAAGCACACTAGATCCTTCAACGATTCAAAATTAACGACTCGCCGATTCGCCTGGTTGAGCGTGATACCCTTAGCCTTCACGATATATTTCATATCCTCCCCACCCTCACCCATACTCTATAAGTTTTTTGGCCCTGTTGATACAAAGGAGTCAGCGAATGCGATGTCTCCATACTCATCCTTGATCTCATCAGTTAACTCTCCGAGGAATTCACCAATAGGCGGTATGTATTCACCCTCCCTCGCTGTGACTATCACACTATCTGTATCGGCGTACAGAACCCTCCGACTAAGAGAATGAAATAGACCCCAACGTTTGATGCATGCGTAGGCCGTTGTGAAGCTGGCTACAGGTATGTTTGTAACACACGATGTGTCTGTGGTCAATTCGGTAATGTACTTTATTATGTACGTATTACCTACATTCACGTGCCAATAACTTAATCATAATGGGGGTATCTGAAATGAATAGAGAAACAAACGGCGAAACGAAGAAAAAGGTGGAAGACATAATAAAAGATAGACTGAATTTCGGGAATATTAAAATCAAAAGTGCTTATAGATTGAAAAAAAAACAAATTCCACCACAAAAAGCAAATTCTAGAGTTAATGACATGACTGAATCTAAGATGCCCACTTCAGCTATAAAAGTACTGTAATATGTGAGGATGAAACTCGCAGAGATTTAATACTAAAAAACAGAAGAAAGCTGAAAGGATAAAAAATCTTCGTCAATGACGACGTATGTGAGGAAACACGTAAAATTCGTAAAGAAAAGCTCCCTAAGCTCATAGAAGCGAGGAGACTCGGGAAAGTTGCCTACTTCCTTGGAGCGAAGTTAATTATTAAAGAAAGAGAGACTCCTCCAACGCGGAATACTTCAGTCAAAGGAGTTCACCTTGTTAGTGAAGAAGCATTCGAAGCTATGAGAACTACGAAAACGCCAGCCGACAGTCGGCACACAGGAGGCCTGCGTATAACTTGCATACAATCTCAACAGTCGACTTTCCCATTCTCGGCTCAACTGGGCGGTAACCCCTTATTCCCGTATTCTGTATTTAGTGAAATTGTTTGAGAACTACTGTTAAATGGTTTTCATCGATAAAGACTTTCATAGTATATGTGCCGATATTAATCATTTCAATTCATTACCAAAAAATTCTGTATCCAGTTTAGAGAATCTAGAACAGGAATCTGATGTAGGCAATTGCATGGTCTCATCGATAGACGAGTTTAATGCCTTTGTATTACAAAAAGATATTTATAAAAATCTTTCAGTGCTAAATCTAAACATTCGAACCTTACTTAAGAACTATAACTACTTATTGGCCCTTTTGAAAACGTCTACGGTCAAATTTAGTGTTATAATTCTCACGGAAACCTGGTTAAATAGTAGTATTAAAAACCTATATAATATAGATAATTACGTGGGGGGTATCTCTATGTATGTGCATCAAACTTACGACTCTAACGAAGTATTTTCTCTATGTAATAGTGACAATGAAAACCTGATTGTGAATATAAAAGACAAAAGTAATGTATATTCTGTCCATGCAATATATAGACCACCTAATACTAATATCAATAGCTTTTTAATTCACTTAGATAACATGTTATGCAACTTTCATAAATCGAATGCCATAGTTGCGGGAGACTTCAACATCAATTTGCAATATGAAGCAATCTCTCGTAAATTTTTAAACTTCATGAATTCTTTTTATCTTAGTCATTCTATTACCAAACCCACTCGAGTCTGCAGCTATGGCAATCGAATAACAAAATCTACGATTGATAATATATTTGTAAATACAGTAGCAATGCCGTCGTAAATTCTGGAATTATAACCACTAACATAAGTGATCATTTTCCTACTTACGCTATATTCAATAACATTGTTCAGGTTGCGGACAAAACAACTATTGATTACAGAATATTCTCAGAGGTTAACAAAAGAAAATTTATTGGGGCTGTAGAAAATACTCGACCTGACTTTGACGAACCTTCAAATGACCCAGATCATATGTTTCAGTTCTTCCATGACACCTTATTCCATATTTTTAATATTTGCTTTCCTTTAAGGAGAAAAACAGTTTCGCCCAAAAGTATCGCAAATCCATGGATCACTCCAGAAATTATCACTTCAGTGAAGAACAGAGATAAATAATTCAAATTGCAATTGCAGAGCAAAATTCCTAAAATACAATATACTCAATACAGAAGCAAATTAACTAAAATAATCAAAATTGCAAAATATAACTATTATAACAATCAATTTTCCAAACATAAAGGAGACATGAAAAACACTTGGACAACCATAAACAATCTTTTCGGAAAACAAATTAAGAAAAATTCAATAGAGTAATTAAATGTTGATAATAAAGAAATTACTGATGATACTGCTATTGCAGACTCTTTAAATGCACATTTTACTTCAATAGCGGCTAAGCTTCGCTCACACTTAATAAATAATGATCACTCACCTCTAGAATATATGCCACCCAGCCCACTAAATTAATTTTCTTTTGTTCCTGCTACCTTTACTGAGGTCCAGAATATTATTGGAAAATTAAAAAATACAAAAAATAACATTCCTAACATTCCTGTACCTATACTGAAACTTGTTAAAGATAAGATATCTGTAACTTTGGCTAAAATTATCAATCAAAGTATTTCCAAATGGAATATTCCCATCAATGCTAAAAACTGGTTGTAGAACACTCCTTTTTAAAGGGGGTGATCCTACACTAGCAACAAATTACAGGCTGGTGTGTTCATTATCTGTGTTCAACAAAGTTTTTTAAAAAATTGTAAAAAGTAGAATGCAGCGATGTTTAGAATCCTACAATTTATTATCTCCAAATCAATATGGCTTCCGTAATAATAAAACAACGGAAATGGCTATTTTAAATCTTATGGAAAATGTAAATATAGCTGAGAACAAAGAAATAATGATATCAATATTTATGGATTTGAGTCAGGCGTTTGATGTAATAAACCATAACATTTTACTTAATAAATTATATTGTTACGGCTTTAGAGGAGCAGTCAGTGATTGGTTTAAAAGTTATTTGTCCAATAGATATCATTTTGTATCAGTAAATAAGGTTTGCTCAACTAAAGCGCTTGTCAAACATGGTGTGCCACAGGGCTCAGTTCTGGGTCCACTGTTATTTTTATTATATATAAATGACTTTCCACGTTCATCTGATACACTAAACTTCATAATGTTTGCAGATGATACAACTGTCTCTTTTTCTTGCAAAGATGTTAATACAGCTAAGAATATATTTCATTCAGAATTCATCAGTGTAAGGAAATGGTTGACCATCAATAAACTCTTCCTAAATACCAGTAAAACAAATTTCATGATTTTTACTAATAAAAGAAATGTATATCTTGATGAACTTAATGTTAATGAAATCGCCATAAAGAAGTGTACTGTAACAAAATTTCTTGGTGTAATGCTAGATAAGAATTTGCAATGGAGTGATCATATAAATTATATCGCGAAAAAGATTTCAAGGAGCGTTGTTATAATAGTTAAACTTAAAAATGTAGTCCCTAAACAAGTTTTATTGACTCTTTATCATACTCTTGTTCTTCCTCATATAACATACTGCACCCTTGTTTGGGAAAACTCCGCTAACAACGCATCAAATGGTATTTTTGTCATCCAAAAACCAGCAATAAGGTTATTATCTGATGCTGATTTCCTTGATCACTCTAGTGCATTATTTAAAGAGTTAAACCTACTAAAGCTCAACGATATAACCAAACTGGCACATTTTATTTTTATTTACAAGTGTAAGAACAAAATCATTAATTTGCAATGGATAAATAGATATTTTGTAACTCATCAAGAAATCCACTCGTATCAGACCAGAAATAGATCAAAGCTTGTTATACCTCAATTTAGATTGTCTTCATCTCAAAAACTACCCATTTTCATTGGATTGAAACTATGGAATGACTTGTATGCCGATATAAAAAATATTGTGAGTGTAAATTTGTTTAAAACCAAGTTGAAATCCCGATTAATAATGGCATACTAACAAAAATCTAGGATTAATGTCCACTAATGTTGTTTAATATTGTCCATTAATATTGTTTAATATTGTAATACATGTTTTAACTATTAATGATACTTATTTACTTATTTATTTATTATTATTAATTTATAAGAACCAGCTGCTTATTTTTAAAAAGAGCCCAGTAAAACCTAAAGCTTAAGGGCCAAATTAAATAAAATAAATAGTCGAGCTTCACAATTATTCATGTCATTGTAAATTGAAAAAATGTATTTATTTTATTATTATTAAAAAAGGTTATTCTATCTATCTATCTATCTATCTATCTATCTATCTATCTATCTATCTACATTCACGATCTCCATGACCTCTTTATCGGGAGCGTTGGCATAATCCCAGACTTCACTATAACTTTGGGCCAAATGAACGTTCCCCTTGCCACTGTTTAGACACATCTTTGCACAAAAGCGCTTGCCTGGGTTCTTTACAATTTGGGAACGGTCGGTCAAGCTGTATCCCTTCACGGTCACAGTAACGTTGAATATAAGCCGATTTTTCATCTTCGGTATCAACTCCACGTGGATACCCTGATGCCTCTACCTTATCCTTCAAAAAAGTGTTTATATGTTGCGCGAAAAGGTTGGGTAGCTTCTGAAACCTCCACACCTCATATATCTTTAATATTCTGTAGCCATGGCGAACGGCAAGGTCCAGCTCAGGGCCTCTGATCTTACCCTGGTTGGTTGTGTGATTACAAGCACCATTTTTCTTCTCTGCGCACTTCACGCACAGGGGAAACATGAGCTTGTGGTCTATAACGACGGGTTAGATCGGCATCCATAAATCACGAGGGAGGAGCACATCTACGAAAGAAAGACCGAAATAGTACTTGTTCAAATTTGTTGAGAACAACCCGATGGTGGGCAGGTCAGGTCCCACCAGTTTTTCAGGTGCACCTACGGGGTACGGATTGTTCTTTATCACGTAGGGGTATAAAGAACAGAAGTCGTAGTAATGGAGTTTCATGCCATCCGTAGGCGGAAAGTATAGCTTGAATGGATTTGTACGCCCTCCGAACAAGCTATCACCGCATTTAAGAGGATCCAGCACCATTAAACTCTTGATCGTGTTTATTTCTTGACGATACTGTCCATCTGTTTCCATCCGTGCATCATACTCATGCTCCAACAAGACCTTGTGAGTGAACTGGGAGCCTATAAGCTGATCGCGGGTGCGGGTCCATGCAAGACTGTCTGCAGGAGATCTACCGTGGATATCTCCTACGATTCCACACTCAGGACGGGGGCATCCATGCCACCAGCAACCGTTAAAGTACACAGTCTTCTCAACAGTGGCACGGTTTCGCTTAGACCATCGACCCCGAAAACATGACCATTAACCTTAATGGGTACTTTGCCCGTGTTGCGGGCATGCTTTATACACACACACACACACACTATAACTTTGGGCCAAATGAATGTTCCCCTTGCCACTGTTTAGACACATCTTTGCACAAAAGCGCTTGCCTGGGTTCTTTACAATTTGGGAACGGTCGGTCAAGCTGTATCCCTTCACGGTCACAGTAACGTTGAATATAAGCCGATTTTTCATCTTCGGTATCAACTCCACGTGGATACCCTGATGCCTCTACCTTATCCTTCAAAAAAGTCTGCTGCTGTATGTGTATGAGCCAGTAAATAGCCTTGTGCCTATAACTGCGGGGATTGTTTCTGTGAATGACGGCTAAGGTGTCTTTAGGCATGAAATTGTTCTTGAACACTGTAAAGCACAATGAGGCGATCGCGGTTGCGACTTGCAATGGAATGCATTTGAAACGGTCTATGTACATCCTTCTAAAGGCCTGTAAACATACTCTAAGCACGCGCACATCGTTCAAGCAATAACGCTCACATTCATCAGCTATATTGTAAGGATTAGATTCATTAAAACTGTTGTAGTAGTGGTCAAAATCTTCCATGTTCACCTGTACTCATATATTTATATATAATTAAATTAATGTTTGGGCGGAGGTAGTCCTACGTAATTTAAAGTTTCGTTAGTGAGGAATGTGTAAGGGAAATATCCTTTTGAAACTTCGGCGGCTAAGCCCATTACCTTGGGTAGCTTTGCTAATTTACAAGGTGTGAAAAAATAAAGTGTCTTTAAACTGCGCATTACCTCTTATTTGCATATGTATAAGTTTCTTTCCTCTTTTCAAGGGATCGCCTGTAAATATCTCAGGTTAATCGTGCTCAAGTAGCTCCTTGTAAAGGAACTGTCAAATTTTGCCCCTTTATGGGCAAGCATATACACAGTCATTTTTTTTAAATTTGTCCGCTAACTTGACAATTTAGGGCACAAAGAGTTTCACGGGAGTGTCGTGTGCATTCGTTTTAAAAACGATTGTTCGTTTACCACAGATAGTCTGGCTTACAAGTAGATGTGGGATAACCTCTTTGGTTTCAGCAAACGTATATGTTTCTATACCGTAGTACACAGTTATACAAGGCCTATTTTTACGCTGAGCGTCTTTCATATAACATACATGGTTTACTCCATCCGCCTTATATTTCTCATGGCATGTAGAACAGTGAATTTCATCACATTTTTGCTTGAAATTCCCCCATTTATTCATATATGAAACACCACATTCACAGATTCTCATTTTCCTGCACGTGCCAATTGACTTATGCAGCTCGAGACATATATTATTGAAAAATGTGCCTCTGCGTACATCACAATCCCTCTTCTCAGCTTCAACCACACGGCTTTCACATTTGGAGCTTTTACACTGCGCACATACCATGTGGCAAACTTTACAATGTTTCACTATATCATCCGCCAACTCGAGACATCCCTTACACAAATCACGATGCATTCCATATTTTCGGCTTTTATCATAACTCGCGTAAAGGTCCCTTATATTACGGATGGGGAGATACGTTGTCCCTGACAGTCCTAAAATAAGTAGAGGCCTTGTACGATCCCTCACACTGCTTTTAAAAACATACACAGTCCTACAACGATCATCCATTCCAAATACAACTATACGAACATCCATTTCCTACTCCACCCTTCTCAACTCTTCAGGACCCATATTACAGTCAAACTCAAGCTTGCAATCTGAAGCCAGATTACGAGCACGCTGCACAACCGTAGGCAACCAAATTTTTTGCGACCGTGTATTTATAAAATACAGTAAACATACGGGCCAAGACTAATGCTATAAAGCCGCAACCACAATCGGCGTTTATATGCCGTCTGTAAATAGCCTGAGAATTGAAGTTGGGAGTATGAGGTGTGGCAGTATTACCCGCAACATGGAACACACGGGCAATATCTACGTGAAGTTGTCCATATTGAAGGCTGTACTACTTTGAGAGCCCTGCATTATACGGCCTAATATATACTCTGTATCTAAAACTGCCAAGCGTCTGAAAGGTATTACTACCCAAAAATCTCCTACATTCCCGTCGTCTGAACCGAACCCGAAGGACAGCCTCGTCCTGACATTCCGTTCGTTGCGGTTCTGAAGGGCAAACTCCACAATACGTTCAAGTACGCGCCGTAGTCTGTGTTCAACACCATTGCTATACATGGATCCAGGGTCAACCCTGACTATATATCGATTTCTAATCATGGTTGCGGTGGGGGCGCGGTGCGCAGCAACTCGAATGTTATATCTTCCTCTACAGCATGAGAAGCTGCTGCTGCTGTTGTGGAGGATGTGCCAGGAATTGAACAGGAATAAGGGGGTACATTTTTATTTGAGGAAGATACTATTGTGGGGATTGTGTCGTAAGACGTAGAGGGTTGGGGCTCTATTACTGGGGGTCTAACAACCGGCGCACTCCTGGCACGCTTTATACCTGACATGGAAGGTTCTTCAGCATGCCTCCGCTTTGAACTGGTGCGTGTTACAGGTGTCACTGGTGTGGGCTCGTCAGCGGAGATGGAGTCTGTGACAACAACTGCACTATCATTGGGCTCGTCTGTAATATCGATGATGGGGACATGATGCTGTACCTCATCGTCACTCACGGTTCTGTGGAAGAAGAGGAAAAACAAGACTGTAGAATATAAGGAACACCACTTAAATTTTTATTATATTTTGTAAATGACCCACTTAGGGGTGTGAAGTGTGAGAGATAGATTCTGTTGAAAAATTCAAGTTCACGAGCCCCTCCACATGTATTATATCTGGCCCTACAGGATGTGGTAAAACTATGTTTATGCTTAAAATCATTAAAGAAAAGGGAGAGATGTTTTCAAAATTTGTGCATAAAGTTATATGGTGCTATTCGACATAAGAATCAGTGTTCAACGAGTACCAAGATGATATTTTGTTCCACAAAGGTGTATATGACGTTAATTCGTTAAAGGGAAATGAACATACAGTCACTGTAATTGACGATCTCATGTTGGAAATGGATAAAACGTTTGCCGAGACATTTACAGTGTTCTCCCACCATCTTAACATAAGCGTGTTCTTCTTCAATCAAAATCTATTTTTCAAAAATAGATACATGCACGATGTGTCGTTAAATAGACAATATCTAGTCTTATTCGCGCAACGTAGAGATGTGTCACAAATTTGGGTATTAGCCAATCAAATGTTCCCGAATCAGCGTAAGGAGTTTTCGGAAGTTTATAAAGAAGCTAATTGTCAGCGTTACGAATATTTACTTTATGACGTTCATCCGCGAAACATGTTTACGGTGCATCTAAAGACGAATGTATTTCCAAACGAGCCTGAAACGGTGTATATTCCAGAATGACAAAGAGGCTAAAGAAATACCATGAATTAATAAAAAACTCTTATTGACTGCCCCGGGTAATGCAACAGATGTTTGCTAAAAATATCGACTCCGACTTTTTAAAATGCATCTGTGAAATCTGTCGTAACGTTATAAATTGCAATGTATCAATGAAACCCCCTCAGAAGGCTCGCCTCCGCCGTTACAAGAACATAATACGTACACTCGCTCGTAAAAGTCAGACTGTGGGGAAGAAAAAACGAATTATTGTATAAAAAGGAGGGTCATTCCTCTCCATCTTATTTTCAGTTTTGGGGCACTTACTGACTAGATTAATATAATGAAGAAAGTGGTAGTGATTCCACACGAGTTGTATGCTTCACTGCAAAATTCAAAGAGTCCAGACACAGTTCTAGAACCTTGTAAAAGCAGGCTTAAAAAGAATGGAAAGCGAATTGTTACCCCTATTAAAAAGTGAAAAAAACACCTGATGAGAAAAGAATCTTTACTAAGAAACTCTGTAGAAATTTCTTCGGAGTACGAAAATTATAAGAATCCGACAGAGATCCCCGTGGTTATTATGTACAGCACGGACAACGATGAGCATGGCGACATAGGACCTGTGTCCGACGATAGAGCTGACCAACCAAAGAATAACGGGTCGGCCCTGCAACATATTGAGCATGTATTGAAAAGCACCCTCCCACATACATTGAGGAATAAAGGTTTAAGTCTTTATAATCTATTGAATGAGGATCCCATCATACAGTGGACCGATACAGGTGAGATCATTGTGGAATGAGCAAAGGTACAGGGATCGAATATGGTAGACATCGTCCATGATCTGGTGAGAAAGTGGGATAGGCACTCACCATCAGGATGGAAGCATATTAAAGCAAGACTACAACAAATAAATGTCCCCACAATATTGATAGGAAATCTGAACAGGTTAAAAGACTTGGAACATGCCTCGCATGTGCCACAACTGAGAACGCCATCACCCCCAACGGTAGCACCTCTGAAGAGGAGAAAGAAGCCGACAAACAACAACAACGGCCAACCCTATCCACGTGCCTCTAAAATACGCAAGTGGCCTACATATTAAGAAGACGTTATTACAACATTTCTAGCCCAGCCTCCTACGGAGGCGTAGATTGACTGTACAGAAGTGTTTACAATGATGGAGTAGGAAAAAAAAGATGTTGAGAGGTTTTCGCTGGAGCAGGACCCTTATACACTTCATAAACCTGTGAGAAGAAGGTTTAAAACAGCCAAGACAACAGCGGCATCGATTGACTCTATTTGGCAAGCAGATTTAACAGACATGCAAAGATATCCACTATATAACTATGGTTACCGTTACATCCTATTCATAATAGATGTATTCTTTAGATATCTGTGGCTAATTCTTCTGAAAAATAAATTGCCTGAAACAGTTGCTAAAGCCACCAAAAGGTTGATGTTGAAAGAATACAGGGTTCTGGCTATTTTTGTACAGAGATGGGGAAAAAAATTTAAAGGCCGAGCTTTTCAGCAAATGCTGACTGAGTTTAATATTAGCTACCACACTACCAATTTTATACATAAGGCCTCTTTAGCTGAAAGAGTTCAACGTACCATAAAGGAATGCATGCACCGCTATTTTACACATAAAAACACATACAGATTTATATAGACATTCTGGAATCATTGGCCTCATCATACAACTGTTCACACCATCGCACGATTGGGACAACACTTAACGAGGTTTTAGAAAGAGGTACGCGCACAGAGCCTGATGTGAGAAGAGACATTCGTAGAACACCGTCACACACTACGCGTTTCAACATCAATGATTATGTAAGACTGTCGCGTTCGGGGAATAAATTCGCGAAGGGATTTGAGCAAGGTTGGACACGAGAGATTTTTAAAGTTAAGCCTATGAGACCTAAAGGGGAGATAATGTTGTATTACGTTGAAGATTTGAATGGGGAAGAAATCGCAGGAGGCTTTTACCACGAGGAATTGCAGAAAGTGATATTTAATATTAGGAAAAATTGTGATTAAAATTGAAAAAACTTTAGGAAGCAAAGGCTCAGGAATGAGAAAAATGTACCTGGTGAAATGGCTAGGGTAGCCAGAAAGCATCAACACCTATATAAAAGCTGATGCAATAATGAAATTTAAATAGTATGCAACATGGCGCCTAACCATTTCTACGTCACACTACCGTCTTCTTCTCTGTCTGTACATCCTAACAATACCCTGGCCAACTTTGTAACGGAACTCCATGGCCCACATTGAATTGGATCGTGATTCGTATGAGGTGGGGATATGCGAAATTTAGCTGGACACTCTTTTTAAATATTGATTATAATGAAACCGTTTTCATGGTTCTTAGAGACCTTGATTAGTGTGAAAAAGCCGGGGTAACTCCGGATGAAACCATACGTATCGCCCTGATTGGGGATGCACAGTATTACAGTACAGTAGTGACACTAGGTCCGGGCCGTTATGGTGCGGCTGAGGATGTTGTGAGAGACTTAAACGTAAGTTCAAAAAGCTCAAATCTTACAGTTGATTTAGTATACGAAATCATAAACAAAGAAAACCCTGCACATACTTTAATCCTAAAATAACAGGCTAACAGAAATATTAAAGAAAAAGGGATGTTCAAAATTATAACCAAGGGGCGATATCGATCAGCCTGACAAAGAGCTACCCTTCACGATGTACAACATGACTTCTCCAGATGAAATTGGAGAAGTTGGTTGCTGGCTATACACCCCCAGACATGTGCCATATTTACAGCAATATAGTGGAGCAGTCATACCCAGGCAAGCCTGCTGCGCATTGCTCACATTCCCAACCATAGAGGGAAGAGCTTGAGTATTACATATGATAGGCCCAATTATGTGAATGTCGCGACTAACTTAATAACCAATATCTCAATATAAGGGGTTCCAAAAAAAACTTAGCCACCCCATTTGCAGCTTACATTTTTACTTATATCGAAATAGTTTTTAGTGATTATAAAAATATATAAAATTCTTTATTTATTGCTGATAAAGTGATAATATAAAGGCTTCTCAATTAATTGGTGATTCGGAGAAGCAACGTGTGATAGATCGCATACGAGCAATAACATTTCGGGAAGCTCGTGATGCTTGAGCCACCTTTATAACACGTTCATGGGTTGCCAAAAAGTTGCGAAGTGAGGACTTCGTCAAAAGAAATTGGAATAAAACTTTGGATGAATGTGAAATGGATACAACCAAATCTGGGCGCCCAAATTTGCCACTCTCTCAGGAAACAAAGGACATCATTGAAAGTGGTACGCGTAAGCGGAAAAACAGCTGTGCTAAACTTTCTAGAGAGATCGAAGTGTTGAGAGGAAAGATCGTTAGTGGTGAGATCATTCGACTGTACCGTCATAGGCAAGGTTTAAATCCTTGGCATGAACTTCCAAAGCCAAGAAAAACTCAACTTAACATCGATGACAGAATGTGGTTTGCCCATTATCTTGAAGATTGGGATGTGGATGATTTCATGCATTTAGCTGTCTCCGATGAATTTTTGTTTACGTAACACGTCGGCCTAACTACCAAAATGATCGAGTGTGGGCCACAACACCAGATGAAATCGATGACAATGAACATTATCGCGAATTATTAAAAAGTCCAGACTGTTGGTGTGTTTGTTTTGTTCACTGCAAAGAAGCTCATGTGGGTGCTGAAGCCAAATGGTCAGAGTTGGGATGGACAGTATTTTCGTGATATTATTCTATCCCAACATGTCATTCCTTTTCTAAGAAACCCAAACAATGTTATGGATGTCGATCAGGTCACACTTCTGCACGATAAGGCCCCCTGCTTTAAGGCATTTGTCACTCAACAGTTGTTGCGGAACCATGAGATTGATTTCTTTGGAAATGAAGAATGGCCAGGAAATTCTCCTGACCTGAACGTCTGTGAACAAATTGGATCAGTTGAATGTCTCTTGTTTCAAGAACCTGCAGCAAATCGATTTTCGAAAGATACAATGACGCAACACATTGAAACTGTTTTAGCAAATTTACGTAACGATGAAGATCTATTCACGTCACTTTTGGCAAGCTACCCAAAGCGAATTCAGGCTGTCTTGGAAGCCAATGGCGGGAACACCAAGTTTTAATTGTTTCTCATTAAATGCAGGATTAAATTCTCTTTTGTAAGGTAGGTTTAGTTTTACTGTACTTCTAATGGTTTAGGCCATGGGTGGGGGGGGGGCTAAGGTTTATTGGAGCCCCGTATATAAGAACGATTGAGGGAAAAAATTTCCCATTAGGAGATGGGAACTTAACAGTGAATCTGCACTTTCGACGCACTGAGTCATAATGGACAGAAAGCCTTTCACAGTCTATCGAGGTGTGAGATACCAGCGTGGTAGTGGGCCTGGATCCATTTTTCCAACCATACTTCGTACGGCTGTCCCATTGCTGAAGAGGGGTGCCAGATATCTCGGGAGGAAAGCGCTACAATCAGGTCTGAACACGGCAGAAGACAAATCATCAAAGATGCAAAGAGAATAATGCGTGGTGGTGAGAGGAAGAAGAAGAGGGCTGTCCGGAAGAAGGGATTACCAGCACGTGGCTTTAAAGGTAAAAGGATATCGAAGAAGAAGTGTTCGAAGCGAATTAAACCTATGGTTGACCATTTTTTTGACTGATATAAGCTAAGGACATTGCTCTCATAAATCATAGACTGTTTACTATTTGCGAGAGAGGTGGTACTATTTCTGACTCGTCATGGTACACTTCATCCATCCATGTAGTTCACAATGTTGTAAATCGGAGCTGTCCCTCTTTGACATGCCCCCAACTCAAGTTTCTATTGAGCACAGTGACTTTATTACAAGTAACTGTTAAACACAATTAGTTCCCCGAATGCTCCAATAGAATTCGTTACACCCAGCTCAGGCCCTTACTTTTTTGATCCAAGCTGTGTGCACATGTACGTTAAACTACGTATAGCCCATTCTGATGGAACGGACTGCGATGACAAATATGCTGTATACCCTGAAACAAACTTTCTGCACCCCATATTCAACCATTGTGATGTATATTCAAATCAGGTCAACATCTCGGCAGGAACGGGTTATTATCACCTACGAGCCTATCTGGAAAATTTGCTGAACTTTCCCAAAGAAGCGAAGGATACCTTTTTTAAATACAGAGGGCTTTTATCAGTCTAAAGGCGAAAGTATTATAACGGACAAATTTAAAAATTCCAAAAAGAAGATATATGAGTGTTTTGGACACCTGTATACAGATTTCACATTCCAGGAGAATTTGCTTGTGAATGGAGTGGATATGAAAATAAAGCTCACCCGCACGAATCCTGAGATATGTTTAAATCTGGATGCTGATCAAGAACAGGGTGAAAAGCCCGTTGTGATTCATATTATGGAAACATACCTACGCGTACGCGGTGTGAAATTAAGTTCGCCTGAACAAATAGAAATTGAGAAAAATTTACTACATGCTACAGCAAGATACCCAATTAACAGGGTACAGATCAAACTATCATACTATACACGGTGCCAGCACGATTGGCATCGAAACAGAAAACATCGCCCTGGGAGTTCTACGTCAATGGCGTTGCGTTGGGCATGGGAATGGATACGTAATATTCATCAGACGCTGTGTTCCCTCTTTGCGCGAGAGCATATAGTAATCTGATTCATATTTCAGGTTCTCGTGATGAACTCAGGATTGGTGTAACGCAGAAAGAATTCGTCGATCAATTTAACCTTTATCCGTTTGACATCACACCTGACTTATCTGTTAGTGTAAATACACACTTAAGTCCACAGCAAAGTGGAAACATCTCAGTCAGATTGGAATACGCCAAGCCAATAGACGCGCCTATTAGTGTACTGGTATACCTCGAGTCACAAGCCCTAATAGAAGTTGACAGATTTAGGGTCGTTGTCATTGACTTTTAAAATGGACGCGAATACACTTCAGAGAGTAATGAATAGTGAACGAATCACACGTACCAAATTTATTGGTGTGTACGCGAAGAATGAAACTTTGAAATTGCCAACTACGAGAGATTGTGGTCGTCTTATTGTGAATAGCGGTTATTGTTGGTGAAGGGATTCATTGGATAACTATCTATTTTAAAAATAGGGACCGCAGGTACTATTTTAATTCACTCGGGACTCATCCCTGGAGTGACCCTGTTATTGTAAAATTTCTCGAACAGTTGCATATCCCGAAATTGTACGGAATCGCAACCGATCCCAGGGATATTTTAGTAATACTTGCTGGATGTACTGCCTTTCATTTCTCATGCATATGTCACGTTGTAAAGAATTTATAAATTTTAAAAAATTATTCGACCCGTGTCACACTGAGCGGAATGATGAAATGGTATGTAGACAGATAAAGAAAAGGTACCCGTTTGTGCGCCCTCGATGTGTTGTATGATGTTTTGATCGTATATATAAAACGAATATTTGCAACAATGTTGTCTCCAATAATGTTAGTTTGTGTATTCTTTAGCTTAATTAAAATGTAATGGAAACTAATTTAAGATGGATATAAAAAATTGTACTATTTTATAAAACATGATTTCTGTTATTTAATAAATTAATGAAAATACATTGAAGCTTCTTCTTACCCGAAACACAATGTGGCAGTCGCTGGGTTGAATGCACGGTAAAACTTCTATCTCCGTATTTAGGTCCACGACATGCGTTCCTTCAGTGCTATCACGAAAAGATTGTATAACTCGAGTCAATTCGTCATCGGACCTTTAAAGAGAAAGGATAATTTTAAATTAATTTGATTAGTTCATACATTTTTCTGAATCTTTTTTAATTAAAACCCACTTGCTTTTCATTAAAACATATGCAGAGTACACACACACACACATATATATATATATATATATAATATATATATATATATATATATATGTTAAACCCTCCGTCTATGGCCCTGGGGTGGTTCGAATCGACGGGGGTTCTGGTTGAGAGGCAGCAACGGATATTTTCTCGCGATACTTTTCTTCTATAATATTCTAATTTCTTTCTCTCTATAGAGTCGACAGTTGTTAATTCTTCTCTTTCTAGAATACTCTAATACTTTCTCCGACGGTTCGCTGATTTTCTTTTTTATAACTTATCGGGAACTATTTTCTCTATTTAATAAGTTCTCGGAAGAGAGCCCAACTCGAAGAGGAAAAATAAAGTTTCTCTCACTGTAATTTACTTCTAAAAATGTACAGGTAGTGCTCTGAATTTACAGGGGTAGAGGTTCGACCTCTTTCGACCATGGCTCAGGCCGGAATCTAAAAATTTAAGGAGGCAAGGGGCCTCTTCCCCCTCCTCGCAGCGAGGCTGCTAACAACGGAGTGTAGCCTAAGAATCAGAAGAAGTGAAGTGACTTTTACAATTACATGCTTTATACATATAATCTAAATTTTGGGGGAATGCAGTTTGAAGGTTAAGTTTCCCCCTTTTAAACACATGATCAGATTTTTGAAAGATTCCAAATAAAAATTTAAAAAAATACAAATAAAAAATGATCGTATTTTCGCCGAGTATACATTTCTAAAGGGCGACATAATTTCGTAGTACATTGAGTACAATCCAAGTACACCCTGAGTACATTGTAATTTCGGTTTAATACAATTATGATTACAATTACCAACGAATTCACATTCGCTTATTATCGTTAATTATCGTCATTAAAATACATTAATTACACTATACTAAACTACTATCATTAATTACAGTTTCATTAAAGTACGGTACATCAATTACATTATCTTAAAGTATTACATTTAATTACAGTTTTAGCAAATTGTTAATTGATATATCTACTACTGAAGTAATCTAAATAGGTGATACAATTTATATAATGAAGGGGAGTTAACCGTTGTTCTATAATTTAAAGGGGATTAACAACAATGTTATATATTTATAGTTAACAATAATTACTCCAAATTATGTCAAATATTATTAGAACCTGGTTGGTTATCAGAGTTTGAAAGTCTAATTAGCCAGCGATGAGGAAAGCGGATAAAAATACGGTGTACTTTTCATTGGAAGTAGACGGACATTTATGATAACGTAATACATAAGTAATATAGAATTTGAATGACAATTAGGTAGAAATAGTAAGTACAAGTAATGAGAACGGGGATAACTATGTGACGTAAGCCGATAACGAACTAGTGGCCAGGCAGGGAAGCAATACAGTATATTATAATAATATAACATACAACATAACACCTTATGTTATAAATTTGTAGCAGGAGCAAGAGAGAGGATTTCGAATTCAGATGCTTGCTTTTGGCGACGTCATCGGAATTCGAACACCCTGAATCAGCATGAATGAGCAGCTTGCGAGAGGTGAACGCACTTAAAAGAAAAAAAAGAAAAAAAGTAATATATGCGAACGTATTTGGACGACTTTAAACGAAGAAGTACGGATGCATAGACTGATAGTAATAATGAATATTTAATAAAATTGATATAGGATAATGGTCAAGATAATATATGGAAATATGGATACGACTAACCCATAGAAATGGTAGGTCGCATGGTTGTGACACAAACAAAAATAGAAAGCAACAAATAAATTTTTTATCCAAAATCGCATCAGGCGACTTTAGCTCCTCATGTAAAAATGAGTATGGATTATTCATTGTTCATTTTTACAGTGTTCCCCCTTCTAAAATGGTATTAATTAATACAATAATATAATACAATTAATTTAATACAATTGAGAAAATAACATCCTAACTAATTCAAGTTAGATGACGAATTTTTCTTTACATTACAAATTTTATATAGAACAAGTGAGTTCGGGTGGTTGGGTACAATGCAGAGTAATCAAATCTTTAACATGACACTTGCTTAGAGAGTTGTTATAAAATAAAAAAAATAAAAAAAATAATACTTTAATTTTATGCAAACAGAATAAAATGATTAATACGTTAATTTAGACAAACAATGATATTAAATTTTACAAATATTTAGTTATCATGACTTTACAGGTAATAAACTAATTTTATTGACTAGGGTAGGTAAAAATCGGATTATGTAATGGGTAATGTATAGACCTGTGGTCTAGTGTGTATTTGTGTGTACTAGGTACAAAGTGTGTATCTATAATTTTGAGGGACAGATATGCTGAGAGGATTGTTAAATTAACTGAATAAATGCATGAGCAAGATATATATAGAAAGCAAAAATGATTAAGATTAAATTACATAGCACTTACACGCAATGAAATAGTTTATTACGATATCCAATGATTTTAGCATAAGGTTTGTATATATAGTATATATAGTTTGCATACATGTGTGTGTGTGTAAGGATTCGGGAGGTTTTCGAATTAACAAAGTTGTATAATAATTTAAATTGAGAGTAGGGTTATAGAATCTTTTAAGTTTAAGTCAATTATTATTATTATTATTATTATTATTATTATTATTATTATTATAAAATTCTTTAAGTTCAAGGTAGTATATAAGCATTTAATTAAATCAGTTACACGTATTAAGGTAATGAAAAAGAAACGCACTTAGAGGATCTTACAAATAATAAAAGTAAATCTTACGGTATTAAAATTGAATTTCGACACACAATTAAATTCGACTACTAACATTCATAGCGTCAAACTGACTATAATTTTTAGTTTGATACCTTACGAAATGGTACAATAACAACTTAAGGACAATTACTCACGATAATTGAACAAAGTAAATAAAAAATACAAATTAAAATAGAAATCAATTACAAACTACAATGAACTAAACATATAATATTCTTAAAAATAAAAAACACAACTTAACATAAATTGAGGTTATGTTCCATAGTACCAAATAGGAATTAACCATAGTTGAACCATTTTTCTGGTTGACACTGGGTTCAACTGGGGTTGGGGTGTTAAAATAAAATAAAAATAAAAAACAAAGTTTGGAGTACTACACTCGGGGGAATCGAGTGACTAAGCGGGGAGATATGTGTGAAATTGACAATACGTCTTTCGTGAGCACTTTGCTCTTTAGAAAAAAGAGATTGCTTGTCACACTGCTTAGAACAAAAATTAAAGGAGGTAAAATAAAACGGAAGTCATTGGACATGAAAATAAAATAAAAAGTAAGTCATTGCACATGACTGATTAATTATTATACTATTACTCTCATCATATAATCATAATAATTATAAAAATCGTTACAAACATTTGTAAAAACGCTTTTTGTTACAATTAATAAAATATATCATTTTATCTATATATTTACCTACGCAACAATGGCATGAAAAGAAAAGACAAATCGGTCAATTTCCTTCTTACAAAACAAAAAAAAAAAGGTTAAACTAAAGACGCAAACCGGTCAATTCAGGTTGAATTTAATTCTCTTTTACAACAAAAAAAAGGGTGGAATTGAATTCTTAAAGTAAATTCTCTTAAAGTAAATTCTCTTAAAGTAAATTCTCCTAAAGTAAATTCTCTTAAAGTAAATTCTCTTAAGTAAATTCTCTTAAACAACAAAAAAAGATGAATTCAATTGACTGCATTGAAATGACTTGGGACTTCAAAACTGACTTGGGACTTCAAAACTGACTTCAAAACTGACTGAAACTTCGAAACTACTTGAAACTGACTTCGAAACTGACTGAAACTTGAAACTGATTAACTTGAAACTGACTGAGACTTGAAACTTACTGACTGACTGACTGACTTAAACTGACTTGAACTGACTGACTTAAACTGACTTGAACTGACTAACTTAAACTGACTTGCACTGACTGACTTAAACTGATTTGCAGTGACTGACTTAAACTGACCTGAACTGACTTGAAATGACTTGAACTGACTTGAACTGCTATCAAGTATTTCTACAAATGTCTGGGGCGGTTGTCCCTCTGGATGCAACCTACTGACTTGAACTGACTGAAAACTGAAATTGACTGCACTCGAACTTCTATCAAGTGAAGTCTGTTATTCTCTGGGTTTGGTTGTCCCTCTTGGAAGCAACCAACTAACTTAAATTAACTGAAATGGACTGCACTGAACTGCTATCAGTGGAGTCTACTGAAAATGAAACTGACTTGCACTTGAACTGCTATCAAGTGAAGACTATTAATCTCTGGGGTTTGGTTGTCCCTCTTGGTGCAACCGACTGAAACTGTCTGAAAACTGAAAATGACTGCACTTGAACTGCTATCAAGTGAAGTCTATTATTCTCTGGGTTTGGTTGTCCCTCTTGGTGCAACCGACTTACTTGAACTGCTATCAAGTATATAACACTCTGGGGCGGTTGTCTCTCTTGATGCAACCGACTAAAACTGAAAATTGACACTGGAACTTGAAAATGCTTCAAGTAACTCTATAAACTCTCTATAAACTCTCTCTTTCTTAATTTGCAAGTCAATTCAATTCAATAATTTAAAAAAAATTGTAAACAAAAATAAAAAATGTAAACAACATTTCACTGGAATGTACGCGAAGGTACAGTAATATTGCAAACTTTTTAGTTTACAGTATTTATATTTGTTGAATATTTAAACTTTCCGCTATTAGTCAAAAAGACGTTATCTGAATTTAAAAACAGTAAAAAATTCGCCAACCCGCCAACATTGTGAAGTGAGCTGCCATCATGGATCTTCATCATTATTTCAAAAGAAAAAATGAGAGTGATGCAAATATGAATGAAGTTGATAATCAGAGTAAATTTGCCAAACATAGACTTAATCAAATTGGCAAGTTTGAACAATCTTCTGTGAGAAGAGAGGAGGAGTATGTGGGGCGCAGAGTGCTGGAAATGGAGTTGCCGGGACGGAGAAGAAGAGGAAGACCGAAGACGAGATGGAGGGACTGTGTGGTGGCGGACATCAGGGAGAAGGACTTGGAGGAGGACGTGGTATACGACAGAGGAGAGTGGAGAAGACGAACCAAAAACAGCGACCCCATGTAAAGATGGGATAATAAGCTGCGGAAGAAGAAGAAGAAGAACAATCTTCTGTGGCAAATAGTACACAGAACAAGACTTCAAATTCTGGTGTCCCAAGTGCATCTAGTGATTATGCAGCATTAGCAAGCAGTATTTTTTGCATGAAAAATGTGTGGTAAATCTATTCATTTATCTAATTTAGTTTACACTTGCTGTAAATAAAGCTTTGTTAATACATGAATATTGGCTCTAGTAAATGTTTATGTATATACATACTCGTATGGTATATACACCTTTGTTTTAGTTACTCACACGCCCCCCCCCCCTTGACCAAATCCTGGGTACGCCCCTGTTACGAGGTTACGAGGTATATATATATATGTTCGCTCTGCCCTTTGAACGTTTGTTTTTCACCTAAAAGTACACCCAATACTTTATCGTGCGTAATGTATTAATTAATTAATTAATTGTTTTATCTGAACATAACCTTTGGTTAGCTTCCGCCCGAATTGTTCATTCTGACAAAGGTCAAGCTTTTCACTCCACCTTAGACCTACAGTTTAACGTGGAATCCGAACCACGCCCCATCAGCAGCCCAGCGCTAGGCCACCTACGGTACCCATTTATCTACCCAACCACTTTATTGTGTGGAAGGATGAACAGCTGGGTTTTGCTGCGCGCCGGCTGCCGTCGGGTCTCGAACCCGGGGGCCGATGGATTCGTAGTCAGCGACGCTAACCACTACACCACCGAGGAGCATATATTTAAATTTATATTCTGATTTCAGCGTTATAAATATGAGTGAGCTCCCTGCTTGTTCTTTCTTGTAGAATAGATAAATCGTTATCAGGCATATGAGAAATGTTGTGTCATCTGTATACTGAATATTGGATGCATTGTGTCAGTTATTTTACATAAAAGGGTTCCCAATATCGAATTTTGTAAGCAATTCGAGTGTGACTGATTGAAAGTCTGTAGTCTGACATATTGTTTTCTATTATTTAAATAGGATTTGGATCAGTCATGTGACACACCCCACCCCTTACTCTACAGTTAACCAGCTTTTGGTTTAAGACTGAGTGTTCTATTAAGTCAAAAGCTGTAGAATGGTTCAGAAAAAATGCAATTGAGAGTGTGTTCCTTAGTTAATGAATAACTGCATCTTTTGTAGATTTTTTTTCCTTGTTTTGCCTTCAAACCGAACTAACTAGAAATGCATCAGAAAATGCAAACCTCCTCCTCCTGCATAACTCTTAAATAGTTTGACCATTTGAGAGGTATTTGCAGACAGATGGAAACACGGACAAACTGGGAAAGGGGAAAGTAAATTTTACAAACATTAAAATACACCTGTCTTCAGTCGATAATGAGGATTTTACGAGTACTTCTAATTGTAGACAATTAATTAACTTTGTATTGTAGAGGCGTGAGGTAGCGGAGCATTGGGGAGTCGGATTAAAATCGGGTTAAGGCGGTAGGGTCAGTGAGTAACGCGTTTTATAAATCAACTACTTTTGGCGGTGATGCGCAAAATTTTTGGGATGAAGCGCCATTTTTGCTGCTGCTGATTAATTGATACTTAGTTATTAATTAAGAAAGGTGTTAATCGTTGAGTTTTGTTGTTTGTGCTAAATATATTAAGCTCAGGAATTAGTTTTGTGAATTGAAGTCGTTTCGTTGGTTGGAAATATAATAGGGTTTAGTTTCGCAAGTTTAATAATCAAAGTTTTTCAAAGGAATTAAAATGAATTCATCGTTCAGACTCAGAGAGAGTTGACGAATTTGGACGAATTTTTTGTGAACAGTACTTGCTTTCAGGTTGGTTTGCTGACCGGAGGCTCTTATTAGTGGTCTCCAATCCAGGTTACCAGCCCTGCTCAACGGGCCTTCGTTTATAACGACGTTGGAATCCATTCATAACGAAGTTGGATTCTTCGTTCAGTTCCTTCTGTTGATCCTGTTCCCTGAACTCACAATTTAAAACCCATACATTTGTTTTTACAATTAGTTACTCCATCCATGTGAACTCTCATAAGTGTAGGATTTTAAAGTGCAGTAGTATTACCACAAATTACCTCAAAAATTTTATATATATATATATATATATATATATATATATATATATATATATATATATATATATATATATGAGCTGTATGTATGTGAACTCCAAGGGGTAACATAAGCTGGCTGCTCAGGCCCACAAATATATATATATATATATATATATGTATGTGGGTGTGTATGCATGTATAAAAAAGCTTCTTTTATATATATATATATATGTGTGTGAATTGGCTGTGTATGTATGTATAGCAAAGCTTCATTTTATATATACAGGGCGTCCCAAAAAAATGTATACACACTTTAAATACTTATAAAGGCAGTGTTTATTAAAATACATTTCATTTTCAAAATGTAATAGAATCTACAGACATTATTTAATTGTTTTGTCAACGCCTGTTTTCAAACTGACGTCCGTTCTGGTCCAGGCACTGCTGATAACGCGAAGCAATGGAATCGCAAACATCACGAAACATTTCGTTTGGTATTTGTGTGCATTCTCGTTCAATGGCTGCTCTCAATTCAGCGACTGTTGCAGGTTTTATAGCGTAGACTTTGTCTTTTAAGTATCCCCATAAAAAAGTCTAGTGGTGTGAGGTCTGGTGAACGCGGAGGGTATTCTACGAAACCCCTTCGTCCAATCCACATCCACATCGTGCCAAGTACCACTCGCAATACTCCACTCTTCGGTCCGGATCATCTTCATTAATAGCATGGACTAATCTTGGAATGTAACTTTTCCATTGACAGCGCTTCAAAATGCGTTGGACAGACGATTCTGAAATTCCTACCTCACGACTCGCTTGCCGCACAGATTTTCTTGGACTTTGGTGATACGTTTCCAGTACTCTTTCTTGCTTTGTGGGGCTTGTCGATGTCCGTGGTCTTCCGGAACGCTTCTTGTGGACATTCTGAACAGTTCCATCGGCTTCAAACTTATCTCTAATTCGAGTGATGGTAAGTCGCGTTGGTGGATCTGTTTGAAACTCCCTCCTAAACTGTCTTTGCACTTCAACTGCGTTTTCACACTTCCAGTAGCATTTTAGAATGAATTTCCTTTGTTCAAAGCTTAGTCTGACTGCCATTATTAATTCTAATGGGTTTAACTTGGAAAGAAAGAAACATCAATTAAGCTATCAGCTGTTAAAGTGTGTATACATTTTTTTGGGACGCCCTGTGTGTATATATATATATATATATATTATATATATATATGATGAATAAAAACCACGAAGGGAAAAAGAAACACAAAGTGGTGCTCAAGCGCTTTCGTCTAATGACATCCTCAGGAACACTGATATATATATATATATATATAATTATATATATATATATATATATATATATATATATATAATGTTTGTTTGTACAGTGTGGGGAGTGGACGTGCTGTATTAACACCCAAATAAGAAAGGAATAAACTACTCGGCGGTTTATTCTGTTTACACCCGAAAGTGTATAAAGTATCAGTGAATCCGTGCATATAAATTATAAAGTGAAATTCATTAAAATTAAGATAGTGCAATCCAGTTTACATAAATTATCACCAGTTTTAACGTATATATTTAAAACGTAATACGGTTGGCATTCGGGAAATTTTTAAACAAGGCAGGAAAAAGGTCATAAAACGCAAAGGTCAGAAAACCCTCGACCATCGAAAGGAAAGAAAATAGAAAAAAGGGAAAAAAATAAATAAATAAAGAATTTGTGTGGGTATTTCTTTTTACGCTAATTAATAAATAGCATGGCCATGGGTCCAAATTCTCACTTAATCTGCAATTTGTGTAATCTGGAAACAACTGAAAAAGCTGCAATACGATGCAATTTCTGTCAAAAACTGCAAGACTTTATCTGCATGAATTGGGGTGATATGGAAATAACTCTTGTTTCGAATGCGAAACAGATCGTGGGGATCAATTTTCTGTGTAGCGCATGGACACAGACGGTAAACTCCTTCGCGGTATTTATAGAAATAGAGATAGCAGACTCGAGTGTTACAAAAAAGAATGATATAATGGGGACACAAGAGTCCGGAAATGTTCCAACGAAAAACCGGGTGGATGAGAGAGAGGACGAAATAACGAATAACAGTATTATAACGAATAACAATATAAACAATATAATACGGAATGAAGAAATAGATGAAAGAAAAGAAATAAGTAAAAGTTGCGAGGTAGTAAAACTGTCCAACAAGCGAAATGCTGAAAAGATAACTAAAAACGTAGGAAATAATCAGCCAAAGAAAAATAATGATAATACTGAAATTAAGAACTTTGAAAATAATAAGAAAACAAGAAGTAGCGTAGAAGATACCGTATGTAAATACTACGCAAAAGGGAACTACAGATATCGGGTTGGCCAATGCACCTATGCACATCCCACATTATGCAACACGGAGTACACACTACACAAGTGGCTATTGCAAATTTGATAAGAAGTGCAAGTTCCACCATCTTACGGTCTGCAACACCTATACAAGATATGGGACGTGCAAATACGGACAAAAATGCCGTTACCACCACCCTCAAAGGAAAGCAACGCTTGAACAGGAAAAAAGAACATCAAAGACGGGTACCAACTTTTTAGATGTAGCCAACACAATTCAGCTGCTAAATACTATCCAGCAAATACAAAGTCAGCTGACAAATATACGAATTTGAGAGCCGGACAGAAGGCACGCACAAAGACACTTCATGTGTTATCGCAAATTCTCGGAGGACCACAAGGCAACGAAACCGGCACCACCTTTGGAAAACGAATCTGAACCACATGTATGCGAAAACGATAGCGAGAAAAAATAAAAATAATCCTAGCCAACATTCAGGGCCTTAAATCAAATCATTCTCCGGACAAAGTTTTATACCTGAAAGGATCATGCAAGACGCTGGAGCAGACTTTGCATGCCTCATGGAAACCCATCTAAAGGACTGCCAGGCGAACTGTGAAAACTGTGAGTTCTGTGTTGACAAAAAAGAAATACAAATTGACAACTATAACATCCTCCGAGCCGACAGAATAGTGAGACGTAAAGGAGGATGTGCTATTTACACACGCGAAATGCATATGGCAGAAATGAATATAAGTAACTCACACAGCTACGTAGAATGTGTAGCAGCGAAAGTTGAAAAATTAAATATGGTACTAATTGTAATGTGCAGAAACCCCAAACACGCCAACCTCAAAATTTTCAGACTCCATTATTAGGGTGTGTCAATTTTAGGGAACAAAGTGAAATCTTTAGATTTTTAAAGACTACTAGTGACCAAATGATGCATTTTTGTGCTAAATCGAAATATGGCTTTAAAATCCAGATTTGACCACTCTAGCTACTTATGTTTGAAGTTGAAGTTTACGAAAAATCAGCAATTTTTGCAAGTATTTTTTTTATTGTATATAACTACATTTTACATACATTACATACAATTAAAGACATTTTGATTGAATTTCAATATTAAAACTTAGAAATATAGATAGGTTTCTTGAACTTTGCCAAGGATGCCATGTCTGCCTTGCTCTTGTTCCTGGACATGAGCTCCCTACTGGCCACCTGGCCACTGATATACGCCTCCCTCCTCTCTTGTGAGTAAACATGTTGTGCTGCTTCAGTTGTCATCCTTACACACCTCTCTACTGAATGTGTGTGTGAGGGCCATGCAGGAACTTCCATTGGTCTATCCATAAATTCTTGATTGCAGCAGTGGTGAGGGAGCAGGTCAGAGGAGGCTCAGTCACGCCAGAGTTCCAGTCAATAAGCTCCGAGAGTTTGGTGGCATCTGGGTTGATGTCAGGAGTCTTACTGGGTCTGGCACTGCAGTCTCCTACCTGTGTGTCCTCATCTTCTTCACCTCTGATTTCCAGTATCCTCTTCACTGCCTTCCTTCTCTCCTCCTCCACCTCACTGCACAGCATGGCCTGGAGAACAGCCTCAGAGTGTGCATTACCAGGCTGATCTCTTCACTGTAGGCATCACTATTCCTATCACCTCCTTCTTCTGACTTCTGAGCAGCTCCAGCTGGTACTGTACATGCCTGGGACCCTCCACCCAGCTGTGATTTAACTTGATGTTGAAACAGTTTGCCATGTAGACTTCCACTATGAATTCCACAATTATCCTCAGATTCTTCAAGGTCCTACCCTTCAGCCCATGTTTGGAAATCCACAATCTGCAGAACCTTAGAGCCGTGGTGACCCACCTACTGTGACAGACTGGCCCAATCTCCATGAGAACTAGGCTCTGAGGTACCTCTCCCGATCTGATGGCAGTGATGATTCTGTAGCCATATGATTGGTCTGTGCTGAGGTCCTTGACTACCTCCTGACTGAGATGGGGTAGAGGAGGACCAACAGTGATCCCAGTGAAGTTTGGGTTGATCTCCAGCTCAGTGGAAGTGTCTAACATCTTCCCAGATCACTTGTTGCTGCTCAATGTCTTGCCATCCAGTGCAGTCACCAGGTGTCTGAGACTCATCTCTCCAGTGTGCAAGTCACAGACAATCCATACCAACTTCCTGCTAAGCTTGGCCTCCACATAATGCATTACACCTCCCTCCCAGCCAGTATTCACATTAGTACTGTCACCTCCTATGGCCAAAAGGGTCTGGTCTGCTCCTCTCTCTCTTAGTCAGTTCACCAGATGATCAGCAATGACCTCAGCATGACTTCTCTTCTCTGCAGCTTCCTCTGGTACAAAATGCCACAAATATTTCCCACCTGGTTCATTGCACACTGTGTAGTGTTCTTCCTTAATGAGGCCAGGAAACTGTCTGTCCCTGCCCTCAGCTTCCATCATCACTTTGGTGTCATCTCTTTTCCCATCAAAGAAGATACAGGTGATGCCATTTTCCCTAATCTCTTCATCAAACTTCTTGACCAGCTTCTTAGTCAGTCTCTCCTGAGCCCTCCTCACCTTGTTGTGGTCAATCACCAGTGCTGTGTCAAACTCTGTGATAAGACCAGCATCAATCCAGGCAGCAGTGGCAATCTCTGCAGTCTCTCTCAGCCCAGTGTGATGTCTCAAGCTAGCTAGAGCTATGTTGGTGATATCTTCAGTGTTGTATTTCTTCTTTTTAGCCACAGGCAAGGAAGAAGTTGTCGCAGCCTCTGGTATGAAGTCTTCGTCCTCCTCTCTCCTCCCTGCCTCCTCCAGTATATCTCCAGTCTCCTCGAACTCCATCTCCAGCAGTGATTCCTCCCTCAACTCCTCTTCTTTCTTGGCTGACTCCTCTGCCTTCCTCCTCCTCTTCTCCTCGGCCTTCCTTCTCTGCTCCTGTCTCTGCAGCACTGCTTCCTGTCTCCTGGTCTCAGGGTGATCAGCTAGACCCACCTGGTATCATCTGCTCGCTCCTCCAGCTGCAGTCAGTGTGAACCTCACTGTTGCAGACAGGGTTGCACCCAAGCTCACAGCAGCTGCTGATCACACAGTGACAGGTCAGGATATCCACCAATTTGTTCAGTTTCATCATGAACCTATCTTTGACCTCTAGCTTCACATTGCCAATGGACACCTTCACTCCCTCATCTCACAGTGCCTTCACTTTAGCCCTGATCCTGATCTCAGTGTTGATTACAGGTCCTGTGAATAGAGCGTTCGCCTTTCTCCACTGAACCAGTAGCCCTGGAACAATGCCGTTGTTAATCAGGTCATTAACTGGGTATTTCCTCCTGTCTTCCTCACTCATCTCTCTCCTCAACAAACCATACCTCAGCAGATCTCTGGCTGTGGGCAGCTCAGCAGGGGGAAGTTCCCTCCTATTCCCCACCAAATGACTAGGTGACAACTTGATTTGTTTCGGGTTCTGATTTCTTTCTGACTCATCCTGTGGACCTGTGAACAAAAGAAATGTCATTGAAATTTGGATAGGCCTACTGATTATGATTTCATAAAATTAAGTTAATTGAAATTCTTAATATCTTCCTATAAGCTCAGATAAAAGGGTGTGTTGTTATAGGTACAAGACTTAATTATTGAAAGTAATGACAATTTCATATATCTATCATCAAAATATACAGAATGTTTGGGTCAAACATTACATTTCGAATAATTTGAATTACACAATATTTACATTACGAAGTAATCAAAACTGTCAAAAAGGAGGGAAAATACATGCATTCACAATCAATACTCCAGCATTTGTGACTATGTGAAACTTAGAAACCATACTGCACACCAAAAATAACCAAAGTTGACCACACATATCAATGGCACATTGATAAACGATGCTACAGTCATATTTAGGTTATATTTCAAACCTTTCTGGTCAAATATAAATAGGTAAATAGCTTTTTTAAATAACACTAAAGATATTTCTAAGTTTGCCAGATAATATGACATCATTTGAGCATCAGTAGTTTTTGAATTGTTGACATTACTAAAATGGACATACCTACTCCATTATAGAGGTAAGAAACTGGGTAAAAGATCTACACTCTCCAACCCCAAATATTTTTTTCAGTGGTGATTTTAATTTCCCATTCATGGAACATAAAAGGATAGGAAAAATTGTATGTATACACCAGGACAAGGGAGGCACACGGGAAGACCAGGAGCAGGTAAAAATGCTACTAGCTCTAGCTGATGAATTTATGTTAACGCAAAAAATAACAAAACACAAGAAAAAACAACTGCCTAGATTTGGTATTTACAAACAACAGCAACCTAATTGATAATGTAGAAATATCCCCAACTATAATATCGGACCACATCTTGAAATAACAATCAATATAAAAGCAACAGGAAAGGAAAGAACACGAACAACAGAAAGAAGCAAATTCGAAATTTTTTATTTTCACTTCAAAGCTATAAACTGGGAAGATGTTGCATCCAACATGGAAGTAATAGATTGGAAAACCATTTTCGAGGACAAGACAACGGAAAAGATGCTAATGACTTTAGAGGAGAAGACGTTAGAAATTGTGGAAAGACATGTCCCAAAAATACAACAAAGAGGAAAGAGAAGCAGGTTCGAGAGACAAAAGAGGTCATTGTTCCGAAAGAGAAAAAATGTGACGACAAAATTAAGTAACTGTAAAGATAACAACAGCAGGAAAATATTAAATAATAAAATGCAGAGTATCAATGACGTCATACAGGAACTAATTGAGAAGCATACAGAAAAAGAAGAAGACGACGCTATAGAAGCGATAAAGGTTAACTCAAAGTACTTCTATAATTTTACAAAAAGAAAGTCGAAAAACCATGCGACTATCGGACCTTTGAAAAACGAGAACAGTGCTTTATCTGATGATCTAAGAGAAGTATCTGAAATATTAAGAGCTCAGTACGAATCATCTTTCAGTATCCCAAAAACTGACAAACTGGTATGCGATAGAAACGCATTCTTTGAAGAAGAACTACAAGAGGAAAGTATAACGGACTTCGACTTTACGACAGATGATATTACACAAGCTATAGGGAAACTAAAAACACACTCACTGCAAGACCGGATAAATGGAATGCCACACCTTACGCGGACGATTGGCACTGGGAAAATTGCCACTGGGAAGATTGCCCATGGGAAAACTGCCCATGTGGGAAAATTGCCCGTGGGAAAATTGCCCATGGGAAAATTGCCCAATGCCCATGTAGGAAAATTCCCGAGGAGAAAATTGCCATGCGGAGTAATATTAATAAAAAAAAAATTATGGGTGCCCTGAAAATATAATGAAATGTGGCAACGTTGGCATCGTTTAAGCTTTTACAATAAAACTAAAAATCTATTTATATTTGAATGTTTGTGAATACAATTAATAATATTTTAAAATGAAATTTATTCGCTTGTTTAATCAAAAATTGTATGCATATCTGTCGTTTAAAGATTTTACCGTAAAAATTACCAATTAGCAACTCAACACCAAGCCAAGGATGTGATATTAATTTCAAACCATTAGTATTCTGTTTTGGAAGTAAGCAGTAGTTTAACCCATAATGGTTTCGATAATAAAGAGTGAACGCGGGAAGGATATGCTTGTAGATGAACTACAATATATGTATCATAAACATGGTACTAATAAAAGTGGTACAATTTTATATTGGGAGTGTAGTCAACGAAAACAAAAAAAACTGCAAAGCGAGATTGCACTCGAAGTCATCCGCGGATAATTTCGAAGTTTTAAAATCGGTGAATGAGCATACACACTCATCAACTAAGGATAGAGTTGATGCGAAAAATCCGCATGAAACTTTGAAATCCATGGCCGCAACGTCTCATCAATGAAGTCGTGTTTTGGTATCTCAAGCTACTGCGTCTCTAGATGAAGCTGCTCTCTCTCAAATGCCAAATATAAGTAACATAAGCAGAAATGTTCGTATATGGAGACAAAAGGCTTGCAATTTCCCAGCCGTGCCATCTGGAAGGACAGGATATAGCATACCACCAGAATTTACAGCTCTTGATTCAGGGGAAAACTTTCTTCAATATGATTCTGGAATTGATGATGAATATCGCATATTGATATTCGCAACGGCTGAGGGTTTGGAAGATCTTAAAAGATACAAGAACTGGGCAATTGATGGTACCTTTAAAGTAGCTCCAGATATGTACTATCAACTTCTAACCATTCATATACAAAAGGCGAATTTAAGTATTCCTCGCATATTTGCCCTCTTACCAAACAAATCCGAATCTACTTATAGAGCATTCTCTGAAAAAATTAAGGAACTTGTAATTAATGAAACGCCTAAAAATGTCACTAGTGATTTTGAAAAAGCCTCCCTCAATGCATTGAAATCTGTCTTCCCGAATGCTTCCCTTAACGGCTGCTTCTTCCACTTTTCTCAATCGTTATATAGGAAAATTGTCGATCTTGGGTTTAAACAACAATACCACAACGACAACGAATTCTCTTTGAAGATGCGATATTTTTCCGCCCTTGCTTTTGTGCCATGCCTAGATGTTATTGAATTTTTTGAAGAACTCTCTGGAGATGATGATATACCACAGGAATTTTTGTCTTATTTTGAATTTACATACATAGGGATTGAAAGGGGAACGCGAAATAACCGAAGAAGAGACCCCTATGTTTCCAATTCCCCTCTGGAATGTTTACTCCCGTGTGGAAAATTCGTTGCCCCGCACGAACAACAACGTGGAAGCTTTGCATAATGTCCTAAATAAAGCAGTAAGTAATTCCCACCCTAACATCTGGAAGTTAATTGACGCACTTAAACGTGAAGAATGCTTGGCCAAAGCTAAGCGCGTTCAATTTGAACGAGGGGATTCACTTCCTACGCAAAAAAAATATAGGGACTTAAATTCAAGAGTCAAGAATATCGTAGAAAAGTATGGTGCTGCAAATGATAAAATGACCTATTTAAGATCTATTGCCTATAATATGCATATTTTTTAAAACAAAGTTTTTCAAATTTTTTAATAATTTTAATAAATTACTACTTCCTTTTAATTTATAAATTTTTATTTGAATAGGATAAAATAAATTTTTCAATTATGTATTTTTTCTATTTATCATACTATAATACTTTTCAGATAGTTCTATACAAAAACAAAATATATTGTATTATGAGAATGGCAATTTTCCGCATGGCAATTTTCTCCAGGGGAATTTTCCTACATGGGCAATTTTCCCCATGGGCAATTTTCCCACATGGGCAGTTTTCCCATGGGCAATCTTCCCAGTGGCAATTTTCCCAGTGGCAATCTTCCTAGAGCCATGCCACACTGATCAAAAACTGCAAGAATGCAATCACTGAGCCCCTATATTGGATATTGAGACGATCACTAGACACGAGAGAAATACCGGGCCTCCTGAAGAGCGCGAACATAGTCCCAATATATATAAAGGAGGAGATCGATCGGAGGCCAAAAACTGTAGACCAGTGTCGCTTACATCTCATCTCACTAAAATATTTGAAAGAATAGTTAGACAGAAAATCTATGACTTTTTGGAAACTCAGAAAAAATTAAATGATAACCAACATGGGTTTCGGTCAAGCAGATCATGCCTATCACAACTAATGGAACACTACAACAACATTATTTATGCACTTGAAAGTAATGAAAACTATGGTGTAATATACACAGACTTTGCCAAAGCGTTCGACAAGTCTGACCATGGAATCATAATATACAAACTGAAGTATATGGGATGAACAGGAAAAGTAGGGAAATGGATATATAATTTCCTTAATGAGCGGCGGCAAGTCGTCACAGTACAAGGAGTATCTTCATCAGAATCAGAGGTCCTCAGCTCGGTACCACAAGGAACAGTATTAGCTCCACTACTCTTCATAATCATGCTAACTGACATAGATGAGGACGTTACCAGAGACAGCACAGTAACATCCTTTGTCAATGACACAAAGAGCAGTAGAAAAATAAGAAACCCAGAAGACATAGGATCTCTACAAACCGACATGAACAGAATCTAAGGGGTTCCAAAAAACCTTAGCCCCCCCATTTGCAGCTTACATGTTTACTTATATCGAAATAGTTTTTAGTGATTATAAAAATATATAAAATTCTGTATTTATTGCAGGTATTAAAATTACTCTAGCTGATAAAGTGATAATATAATGACTTCTCAATTAATTGGTGATTCGGAGAGGCAACGTGTGATATATCGCATACGAGCAATAACATTTCGGGAAGCTCGTGATGCTGGAGCTACCCTTATAACACGTTCATGAGTTGCCAAAAACTTGCGAAGAAGTGAGGACTTCGTCAAAAGAAACTGGAATAAAACTTTGGATGAATGTGAAATGGATACAACCAAATCTGGGCGCCCAAATTTGCTACTCTCTCAGGAAACAAAGGACATCATTGAAAGCGGTACGCGTAAGCGGAAAAACAGCTGTGCTAAACTTTCTAGAGAGATCGAAGTGTTGAGAGGAAAGATCGTTAGTGGTGAGATCATTCGACTATACCGTCATAGGCAAGGTTTAAAGCCTTGGCATGAACTTCCAAAGCCAAGAAAAACTCAACTTAACATCGATGACAGAATGTGGTTTGCCCATTATCTTGAAGATTGGGATGTGGATGATTTCATGCATTTACCTGTCTCCGATGAATTTTTGGTTTACGTAACACGTCGGCCTAACTACCAAAATGATCGAGTGTGGGCCACAACACCAGATGAAATCGATGACAATGAACATTATCGCGAATTATTAAAAAGTCCAGACTGTGTTGGTGTGTTTGTTTTGTTCACTGCAAAGAAGCTCATGTGGGTGCTGAAGCCAAATGGTCAGAGTTGGGATGAACAGTATTTTCGTGATATTATTCTATCCCAGCATGTCATTCCTTTTCTAAGAAACCCAAACAATGTTATGGATGTCGATCAGGTCACACTTCTGCACGATAAGGCCCCCTGCTTTAAGGCATTAGCCACTCAACAGTTGTTGCAGAACCATGAGATCGATTTCTTTGGAAATGAAGAATGGCCAGGAAATTCTCCTGACCTGAACGTCTGTGAACACATTGGATCAGTTATAAAGGACAAGGTTGAATGTCTCTTGTTTCAAGAACCTGCAGCAAATCGATTTTCGAAGGATACAATGACACAACACATTGAAACTGTTTTAGCAAATTTGCGTAACGATCAAGATCTATTCACGTCACTTTTGGCAAGCTACCCAAAGCGAATTCAGGCTGTCTTGGAAGCCAGTGGCGAGAACACCAAGTTTTAATTGTTTCTCATTAAATGTAGGATTAAATTATCTTTTATAAGGTATGTTTAGTTTTTCTGTACCGCTAATGGTTTAGGCCATGGTCGGGGGGGGGGGGCTAAGGTTTATTGGAACTCCGTACAAGTGGACAGAAGACAATATGAAGTTTAACACCGAGAAATTTCAGCTGTTACGGTACGGAAAAAGAGAAGACCTAAAATCCATGGAATATTATACCCCAAATGGAAATTCAGAGAAATTCTAAAGCAAAAGTTTTAGGGGTTGTAATGGCTGATGATGCGAAATTTGAAACACAAAATAAAATAGCAGTAAAGAGAGCAAAGGGAATAACTGGGCAGATATTGAGAACCTTTAAACGAATGGATAGGACTGTAATGATTCCTCTACTGAAAACACTGATCATACCCCAAATTAGAATACTGCTCGGTCCTAACATCCCCATATAAAAAAGAAAACATTAGACAGCTAGAAGGGATTCAGAGAAGCTTCACAGCCAAGATCAAGGGGTGCAAAGAAGTATATTACTGGGAAAGGTTACGCGAACTAAACCTATATTCACTGGAAAGGAGAACACACACACACACACACACACACACACCATTATTTACACTTATTTACACTTGGAAAATAATGGAGAAACTAGTCCCTAATCCTCCTCTGAACCCTGTAACTCCACAAACAACGGTAGAAAGTAGAAAAGGAAGACTGTGTCGTGTTCTCAAATTAAAGGCGAGACAGGGAACAACCTTAACCCTGAAAGAAAATAGTTTTGTTGTGAGAGGACTAAAACTGTTTAATCAGCTGCCTGAAAACCTAAGGAACACGAATTGTGTTGCAGTAGACATCTTCAAAAGAAGATTAGACGCCTGGATCAGAACAATCCCCGATGAGACGGGTGTTCCTGGCTATGTGAGGTGGATAGTACAAGAAACCAACTCACTACTTCACCAGGCCAACTCGAGAGGAGGGGCTACAAGCTTGACCTTCGTGAAATGAGGAATCATTCCGCAGAACTTTTGAAAGATTAGACGCCTGGATCAGAACAATCCCCGATGAGACGGGTGTTCCTGGCTATGTGAGGTGGATAGTACAAGAAACCAACTCACTACTTCACCAGGCCAACTCGAGAGGAGGGGCTACAAGCTTGACCTTCGTGAAATGAGGAATCATTCCGCAGAACTTTTGAAAGGTTGAAAGATATATGAGTTGTACGTATGTGACCTCCAAGGGGTAACCTAACGTGGTAGCTCAGGCCCACCCAAAAATATCTTTAAATCTTATAATAAAAATATCCATTTAATTTTATAAACTAGATTTTATTTTTACGGTAACCTACTTATTTTTCGCCTTTCGCCATGCATTAAAGATTCTATCATACGCCCAATCATTATTAATATTTGCCATATGGAGTATGGGTGGCCAATAAACTTTTTTATTTTCATATAAAAATGATTCTTCCGTATGTTATATATATATAATATTATATATATATATAATATATATAAAGGTTACCGTAAAATAAAATCTAGTTTATAAAATTAAATGGATATTTTTATTATAAGATTTAAAGATATTGACATACCCTACTCCATTATAGAGGTAAGAAACTGGGTAAAAGAGCTACACTCTCCAACCCCAAATATATATACATATATGGAAGAATCATTTTTATATGAAATGAAAAAGTTTATTGGCCGCCCATCTCCATATGGCAAATATTAATAATGATTGAGAGTATGATAGAATCTTTAATGCATGACGAAAGGCGAAAAATAAATAGGTTACCGTAAAAATAATATATATATATATATATATAATATATATATATATATATATAGTGTTCTACCAAGGTGAAAACGTCTGTTTGTAGCTCCACTTAACACCGACATTATGTATTATTTTTAATATAATTTTAAACCAGATTTTAGGATCATATTAAATCTTACTGTTGAAGATACATACAAGATGTCGAAAAATAATTAATTGACAAAAAAATATATATATTTTTCCTTCACCATGTAATATTTGTGACTGAAGTGTATAGCAATATTTTATGTTTCACACCCAACTGTGATATATACGTCTGTACTAAGACTCCATTCTTTATGTACACAAAGAAAACTGTATATCGGATTTTGCGGGGGAAGGTAACATTTTTATTAATTCACATTACTTATCACTTCTCTAAACTGATGAGTGTCCACAATTCCTTATAATTCTTATAATAATAAATGCGTCCCTCGGATCCGGGTCAGATGATGGAGATAGAGAGCACATACATTGAGGAATAAAGGACTAACTTTTAGTATAGATATATTTAAATAACCGGTCACCTGCTTACGCACGAAGGTTTTCTGAAGTATAACATATTTACCAGGGGTTTTTATGCTGGAAGGAGGGGGCAAGGGCGAATGCCTGCAAAATGCCTCGCTCATACAGGAAAAAGGGCCAAAAATCAAGATTCAAGGTTTTGAGGCGCCTAAACATTCCGCATTTGAAAGATTGGAGGTCATAGACAGGGGAAAGACAGATTCAGGAAGATTGTTCCAGTGCTGGCAATTAGAGTAGATGAAAAATTAAAAATACTGATTAACTCTTGCATTAGAGAGATGGACAGAAAAGCAACGTGCCGGAAGTCTGGTACTGTAGGGTTATGCGAAAAAAATGTTACACAAAAAATTATAAAATTTTATTTTTAAGAGGAGCATGCATTAAAGATTCTACCATACCCTCAATTATTAAATATCTGTCATATGGAAAATGGGCGGCCAATAAACTTTTTCATTTCCATATAAAAGTGATTTTTCTGTATAAAAACAATATATATATATATATATATATATATATATATATATATATATATATATATACTGTGTGTGTATATATATATATATATATACACTACAAGTCAAAAGTTTAAGTACACCTACTAATTTCCAATGTTTTGCTGCTTAGCTCATGACATAAACTTCAAATGTAAACTTAACAGGTACGAGATGAATTTGCTTACCTGGCTTTCATATTGTATGCTTCAGTGCATCTGCCCTAGGCAGTGTGTTGTAACAGAAGTTTCTTCAAAATAGCCTTCAAAATGAGTTTATTTATGTCTAGCATGCAACTTAAAATTAATGCCATTAGCTCTGCACAAAGGTCCAAAAACAGTTTAAAAGTCTTTACTGGGGTAGTGTGTTTCTTCAGGGGTAGGGTATGATTCATCACCGCCAACTCATCGCCGCCAACTCAACTCCGCCGACTCAACTTCAGCCAACTCAACTCCAGCCAACTCAACTCCAGTCAACTCATCGCCGCCAACTCAACTCCGAATGCACCGTTGCCAAATAATGTTGGATAGTTTCCTTGCGTTAATTTCAGGTTACTATAAGGAGAAAGCACTCGCAATGGTGGGGGATAAATTAGTATGGACGCAAAAAACCCAATACCGAACAGTTTGTGGTAGGTGATCTTTACGGGGGCTCCGCCCCGTACCCCCGAGACCTAAATTATACAGATGATAATGTATTAACATGTGCCCACCATGGTTGGGTACCAGGAACAAAAATACTATCTGGAAATTTATAGATGCCTTATACAAAATACAGAAGAATCGAGATTGTATCTCGAACAACTTGTAGGAGGCCATGCTCCACCTTCAAAGTTAAAAAAATATCGTGATGCTGAAGACCGTATATTAAAACTAGTTTTAAGCTTTGAGCAACGATCACCATTAGAATATTTATGTGGGATTGCCTACAATTACCACTAATTAAAATCTGAACCTTTTAATCTTTTTTTAACGTAGTAAAGAGTTTCTAACATTTTTTAACTTTTTAAAGCTCTAACCTTCAAAAATAAATTTAATTAATTTTTTCAAAAAATGGAGTTGAGTCGGCGGAGTTGAGTTGGTGGCGATGAGTTGGCAGTGATGAATCGTCCCATCCCGTTCTTCAGGAATATGTTAATACATGTGTTCAGTTATTAACATGCGCTGCAGGTCTTTACATATAAAATCCTTGCAGAGGAGTTAACTGTGTAGTTTAAGGTATATTTCTCTGTTTCAAAAAGCAAATATAGGTGCCAAACCTCAGTTAACAACAGAAAAAAGACAGTTAATTGTAACCGTGAGAAATGAGGGCCAATCACTGAGGAAAATTGCAAAAAAATTAAAAGTTTCTGTGAATGTGGTTGCTTGTGCCATTAAACGGTACAAAGAAACTGGTCAAAATAAGGACAGAAAAAGGTCAGGGCGACGAAGAAGCACAACAGACTCAGAGGACAAGTATATCCGAGTGACCAGTCTGCGCAATAGACGCCTCACAGCACCTGAAATCAAAGCCCAGCTGAACAACTCTAGAAGTACAACAGTTTTAACATCAACTGTTTAGAGAAGACTAAGAGAGGCAGGATTAAAAGGACGAACTGCAGCAAAGAACCCAATGCTGAGACTCCAGAACAAAAAGAAAAAGCTAGCATGGGCTAAAAAAACACCAAAAATAGACTGTTGAGCAGTGGAAATTTGTCCTTTGGACTGACGAATCAAAGTTCGAAGTTTTTGGATCCAAATGCAGAGTATTTGTGCGGCACAGAACGGGTGAAAGAATGACACAGCTGTGTGTTGTGCCAACAGTGAAGCACGGTGGAGAAAGTGTGATGGTCTGGGGATGTTTTGTAGGCGAACAAGTTGGAGATCTCCACAAAGTCACTGGAATACTGAACCAACGTGGCTATCACAGCATTCTACAGCGCCATGCCATCCCGTCTGGACTGCGACTAGTTGGCCAAAAATTCATAATGCAGCAAGACAACGATCCTAAACACACTTCCAAGCTATGTCAAAGTTACCTGAAGCAGAAAGAACGGCAACGTCAGCTCACAGTTATGGAATGGCCAGCACAGTCCCCGGATCTGAACCCCCATCGAGCTAGTATGGGATGAACTGGATCGGCGAGTGAAAGCCAAGCAGCCATCCAGTGCTCAGAAGTTCTGGGAACTCTTACAAGAGTGCTGGCAGCAGCTCTCACCAGACTATCTTCTTTCTCTTGTTGAGCGCATGCCTCGAATTTGTTCTGCTGTAATTGCTGCTAGAGGAAGCTATTTTGGTGAATCTAAAATTTAGACTGCTTTTGTTAAATTGTCCTGATTTGTTGTTATTATTTAAGTTCCCTTGTTTGTACTTATGAATTTGTCATGATAACTTAGTTAATAAATAAAAAACTTTAAACAAAATTTGAAATTTATGAATATTTCAGGGTGTACTTAAACGTTTGACTGTAGTGTGTGTGTGTGTGTGTGTGTGTGTGTGTGTGTATATATATATATATATATACACACACACACACACACACATATTTTAACTACAAACGACACACAGTGTATATAATGTAAAGAACGACGCTTGCTAGAAGAGTGTCCGCACAAGAGGAGAGGAGAAAACGAGCAATGAAAAATGAGGCATCTCGCTGGAATCGAACCCGGGATCATCCGATATATAGTGTTCTACCAAGGTGACTGCTTATGATGTCCATTTACTTTAAATACATTATTATGTTAAACTGAACAGCCTAGCTCAGGCCAACATCTCTGACATAGCCGAATACGACAGTTTGAACAATTCGGGCGGAAACAATTCCCTGGGTACCCGTAATACCAACCAACATCTTTTTACGCGTCACTTAACATAAAATGCTCACTCTCTCACTCTCTCTCTCTCACGGCTTGGTAAAAACTTAAAGACCGCCCACTAAAACTCGTTCAGCCAATAAATGATCTACATTGTGAAAGTGCGGGGCGGGGGGAAGTCTTTTCTTGAGCATGCCCCATTCTAGGAGGGTCTTCTCTTTGTCCTACAAAAAGAGTAGCAGTGACATATGTGAAACATTTTAATGTTGGAGAAGCATTTCGGCTGCTGCGTACAAACTTATAACCAAGAACGCAGTCTGACGATCACCTCAACAGCAAGTTGTAAGTAATTCTACTTCGTATATTCCCTGTTCTAAATATAAAGAAGTAGTCTTATTCAATAGGGCTCTGAGTAAAAAATATAAAAGTTAATTCTTCTGTATTAACATTTGTGTAGAAGTGTGTTTTGTGAAGTTTTGTGATTACTAATTTTGTGATTTTTGTGATTATGTGCCTTATTATGATTCTGCCCAAATTTATCTTTTTATTATTTTGTCTCAAGGGCCGATTTCTTCCATACACAAATGCCTATCCGAATATGCTTCGCCCTCGGCATACCTCTACGGTGATACAATGTGAGTACTGTTAATTATATCTATATACATTCAGAACAGGGATTCATGCATTTATTTCAGTTATATATATATATAATATATATATATATATATATATGTGTGTGTATATACAGTATGTATATATCACCTATTCTCTAGGTATACGCTATTATTTTACAGAGCTGATGCGTGTGTTCATTTGATGGGAGGCGTGGACAATGACACTGTATTTTCGAGACAGTCTCCGCAGGAATTGGCACCACAAGGCCCTGAACCCGAGACTGGCACTTGACCGAGAAGCACAAACGATTCGAGCAGCATCGTCTGTAGCATGTAAGCAGCCTACTGTTTACGGGTACAGCTCATGTAACTAACTAATTCCTATTACATAAAAAGCTCTTTTGAAATGAATGGCGCGTTAGTTTTTATTTTTTCTATTTTTATTTTAAAACCCTCACGAGATTTTATTTTAAAATAATTATCCCTCTCTTTACGCTGTGAAAATAATAATAATAATAATAATAATAATAATAACAATAAAGCGCAGATTGCTGTAATATTTTTCTTTTTCTTTTAGGGACGACCCGGTTGTCTTATACGAAGATGCGCCCCGAAATAAAGAATGGGTTAATCAAAGAAACGATGTAAGTTTTTCTTTTTTTCTTTGTGTGTGTGTGGCGGGCAAAAATAAACCAAGTATTTTCGACATTTTATTAAATAATAAACTAGGGGAACATTTTAAGTATATTTCTAAATTAATACATAATTTCGTTTATTGTATAAAACACATTTTTTTTACCTTATATTGCCTTCAATGTTTTTCGCACACATACAAATAGGAATGACAATAATTTCGTTTTTGTACATTATATATATATATACAGGGTCTGTCAAAAAAAACTAAGCCAATTTGAAATCTCTATAAAATGCACAATTTGATAGAGATTTCAAATATTTTTTACATTAAATAAATAAAAGGCTCATAAATAATCTGTGATAATTTTATAACTTTATTTCAAATATTTTAGGAGTTATGCGGTTATTTCTACATATTGCGAAAATTTCAGTTTTTCTCTTTATGTAATATCTTCTTTTTTCTCTTTTTCAGAATTTGTTTAGATTTAAAAATTTTCGTGAATACCTCTAAATACGCCATTCTCACATGAAGATAAAATAATTATAAAGCATTATAGAGTTGAAAAAGGTTATAGTGCAAAGAAATTACTTTCTGAATTCGATTATAAAGGATGGACTAGATCAGGTTTAGATTACTTATTGAGAACTATCGATGAAACAGGAAGCATTGAAAGGAAGGTTGGTAGTGGGCGACCAAAATCAGTTAGAGTAGATGAAAATATTCAGAAAGTGGAGGAACGTATCCTTATTCAAGAGGATCGACCTGGTAGCCACATGACACTTGCTCAAATATCAAAAGAACTACAGTAGAAATATCAGAATCAAGCGTAAGAAGGATCATTAAATCTGATCTGCAATTTAAACCATTTAAAAGAGTGCATGGACAAAGTGATAGAAATGCAAGGGAATCATATTGAACAGTTCTTTTAATTTTATTAAACTAAAAATTATCTACAGTATATCGTAAATTTTTTTTTCTTCATGTTAAGTAGGAGAATCTCACTTTTTAGTTAATTATTAACAAAATTAACAATTCTGAAGATATCGTCATAAAAATTTAAAGGATAATAGGTGATTACCTATACTTTATTGTGTACAAAATTCAACTTAATTAGATAAATGGTTTTGTTTTAATAAAGGTTTGAATTTGGCTTAGTTTTTTTTTACAGACCCTGTATATATATATATATATTTCGTTTCGTCTCACGTGTGTGAGTAATTTGTTTACCATTTAGGCTTCGCCTATTAGGAATTGTTTTTAAAAAAGTTATTCTCATACTGATTAAAATGGAAAAACGACGCAGGAGAGTATGTAGATCTTTATGTGCCGAGGAAATGCTCAGCATCCAACAGACTTATACATGCTAAAGATTACGCTAGCATTCAAATGAACATTGTTGGGATTGATGAGCAGTCGGGAAGGATGACAGGGCACAACAAAACCTATGCCATTTGTGGAGAAATCCGTAGAATGAGAGAATCGGACAACTGCCTTGCAAGGTTAGTGAAAAAGGACGGAGTTTTACCGAAGAATTATTAAATGATTTTTTTGTTAAAAAAAAGGGGAGAGGAGAGGCGTGAAGTGAGGAATCATCGCACGGAACATTTGAAGGTTTGATAGGTATATATATATATATATATATATATATATATATATATATATATATATAACCAATTTTAAATAATTACAGATTTACCGGTCATTACATTTTAAATTAGTTACAGAACATAATCCTCGTCCTTAAACGTTACAAAAATTATTATTTTTAGGGGATACATTTTATAAATTAGTTACAGAATTAAAATCCATCACATTTTAAAATAGTTACAAAATAGTTGCAGAACATGATCCCCGTCCTTAAATGTTGCAAAAATTAGTATTAGTGGGATACATTTTATAAATTTACACAATATAATACTAAAAGCTATACTGTACATATAGTTACAATTTAAAATAATTAACTGATGAAGTTACAATTATACTGTATAAATACACATGAAACTTCACACAATATATCGAGTGCCCACAAACGGGAAACCATTTTTTTTATCTGGCTGCATACCAGTTCATCATTAGTTTTAGAGTTACACAGGTGGAATAATTTTTTAAAATTTGTAAATTCGTTCACCCGGGCCACATGCATGAGAAAACACAAACAGTACACACCACAGACATTGCTGTAGTAGCTCTGGAACTGGAACTAGTAAGGATTTCACACTACCTGCCGAATTTGCAGTTGTTTGAGAAATTTTACAGTAATTGTATCATTCCATGGATGACCGCCCAGTGAATTAAAGTAGTGCATTCGCTCCCTATTTTTAAAATAAACGGCTATCCAATTGATTCCTTTACCATCGCTAACACCCGTATTCAAAATAAGTGCGCTGCAGTCTCTCGTGGTTGGGAGTTTCACCGTTTCATTCTTCGCAAACACACCGATAAATTTAGTGCCTGTGAATCGATCACTTTTCATTATTCTCTGGAGTGTAACCGCGTCCATTTTTAAAAGTCTGTGACTACGGCCCTAAACCTGTCAACTTCGATTAGTGCTTGCGATTCGAGGTAAACTACTACACTAATAGGTGCGACTAGCGGCTTGTCGAATTCTAACCTAACTGAGATGTTCCCGCTCTGCTCGGGACTTATGTGTGTGTTTATACTCGCAGATAAATCGGGGGAGAAGTCAAACGGGTAAAGATTGACTTCTCAATGAATTCCTTCTGCGTTAAGCCAATTCCTAATTTGTCGCAAGTACCGGCAATATACGCAAGATTATTATACGCTCTCGAAGAAAGTGGAAACTCGTCATCTGTAGAATAGCTCGTTTCCAATGTCCCACCTAAAGCCACCACGTTGACATACAGAGTTATATTTTTAAGACCGAAATTTTCGAATTTAAAGGCGGTCTTTTTGTATTTTCCATTTACAGAAGCGTGTTCCTGCATCCAAATTAATATCCTTTTAGGTAGACTCCAAGAAAAACATTTTCTATCTGCTTCGATGTTAACCCTAAGGGTACTGTAAACATCTTAAGTTGAACTCTATTAATTGGGTATTTCACTGTGGCATGTCGTAACTTTTTTTTTAATTTCTATCTGCTTAACAGAGTTTAATTTTACACAATGCACGCGGAGATATGTCTCCATAATATGAATCATCACAGACTTTGCTCCCTCTTCTTGGTCAGCACCGAGATTTAAACAAATCTCAGGGCTCGTACGGGTGAGCTTTAATTTCATATCGACCCCATTCATAAGCAACTTCTGGAATGTGAAATCTATGTGAAGGCGGCAAAAATATTCATATATCTTCTTTTTAGAATTTTTAAACTTTTCCTTCATACTACTTTCATCCTTAGCTTGATAATAACCTTCTGCAGTTATAAAGGTATCCCTCCCTTCCTTTGAAAAGTTTAGGACATTTTCAGATAGGCCCGTACGTGGTAGTAGCCAGACCCTGCTGAGATGTGAACCTGATTTAAATACACGTCATACTGACGGAATATGGAGTGTAGAAAATTTGTTTCTGGGTATACAACGTAATCATTTTCGCAATCCGTTCCATCTGGATGTGCTATTCGTAGTTTAGCTTACATATGCACACAGCTTGGGTAAAAAAAGTAAGCGCTTGAGATCGGGATCACGACCTCTATAGGAGCACTCGGCAAGCTAATAGTTTTTAGCGGATTAACTTTAATAAAGTCGCTATGCTCTATTGATATTTGTGTCGGGGGCATGTCAAAGAGAGCCAGCTCTGATTTACAACATTATGAACTACACAGATGGATGAAACGTGCCATGGCGCGTCAGAAATAGTGGTAACTCTCTCGACAAGTAGCAATCAGTGAACAACCATAGGTTTCATGAGCTTAGAACACTTCTTCTTTTTTGATGTCCTTATACGTTTAACGCCACGAGTTGGTAACCCCTTCCTCCTCCTCCGTACAGTGCGCTTCTTCCGGTTTTTATTTCCGCCACCACACCACGCATTTTTCTCTTTGCATCTTTGACAATTTCGCCCCGTGTACTCTTTAAATGTTTTTTTTAGAGCTTATTTAGACTTAGCACCGGCCATTACGTATTCTACCGTGTTAAGACATGATTGTAACGCCTTCCTGCCGAGATATCTGGCACCACTCTTCAGCATGGGGACAGCTGTACGCCGTATGGTTGAAAAAATGGACCCAATCCCACTCCTGCGCTGATATCTCACCCCTCGATAGACTGTGAACTGCCTTTGGTTCATTCTATCACAGTACGACGGAAGTGTAGCTTCACTGTTAAGTTCCCGTCACCGAATGGAAAACTTTTCCCCTCAATCGTTCTTATATATATTGAAATACTGATTAGGAGGTTAGTTGCGACTTTGACATAATGAGGCTTGTTGTATGCAATACTCAAGTTCTTTCCTCTATGATTGGGAATGTAGGCGATGCGCAGCAGCCGTGCCTGGGTATCCCAAACAAACTGATGTTCCACGATATTGCTGTAAATATAGAATATGTCCGGGTAGGACTCCATCGTTCAATTTTTCCAATTTCAACTGATACAATAGCCTGCCCAAGTCATGTCGTGATTCGTGAAAAGTATCTCTTTGGAACGCTGCCCCATATCTGCCCTCGCTTATAATTTTGAACAGCGCTTAGTCATTAATATTTCTGTTAGCCTTCGATTTTAGAGTTAAAGTATCTACCCGGGTATCTGTGTTTACGATTTCATATAAGAAATCAGACGTAAGATTTGAACTTTTCAAACTGCCGTTTAAGTCTCTCACAACATCCTCGGTTATGTCATAATGACCCGGTCCTAGTGTTACTTCTGTTGTGTAGTACTGTGCCTCCCCACTCCAGGCGGAGAGCATTGTATCGTCCCGAGTTACTCTGGCCTTTTCACACTCATCACGGTTTCTAAGAACCATAAAAAACAGGTTCTTTCTTGTCAATCCTTAAAAGCTTGGTGGCCAATTGAAATTCGCATATTCCAACCTCATATGATTCACGACCCAATTCAATGGGCCCATGCAGTTCTGTTATAAAGTTGGGAAGGGTGTGGTTAGGATGTACAGACAGGGAAGAAGAAGAAGGGAGTGTGACGTAGAAGTGGTTAGGCGCCATGTTGCATGCTATTTAAGCTTCATCACTGCATCAGCTTTTATATTTATTCCCAAAACGCGATAGCCTTACATAATCATTGATTTCGAAAGGCACAGAGCGTGGTGGTGCTTTACGAATATCTTTACTCACTTCACGTTCTGTGTGCGTACCTCTTTCTAAAATTTCGCTAAGTGTTGTATCAATCGCTCGGTGGTGTGTATGGTTGTAGGATGAAGCCAGCGAATCCAGAATGTCTGTACAGTATATCTGTATGTGTTTTTATGTGTGAAACAGCGATGCATGCGTTCCTTTATGATACGCTGGACTCTTTCAGTTAAAGATGCCTTATGTATAGAATTGCTAGTGTAATAACTGATATTAAACTCTTCCAACATGTTCTGTAAAGCTCGGCTTATAAATTAATTCCCCATGTCCGGAGGAACCACGCCGCGCTCCCGACGACGCGGACGGACACCAGCTCCACGCTCCATGGCGGCCTTTTCCCGGCGGTATTCCACCAACTGGAGAACCCGCTCACGGTACTCGGACCCCTTACGCCTCGACTTGATCGACTCGAGCGTACGATCGGGGAAGAGCTCAAAGAGAGTTTGGTTCATAAACAGCTGACCCCCTCTGTGGTCTAGGGTCAGCCGTGCCTCTGTATCTGCCAGGACTTCCTCTTCGGCAGGATCCCAGCGCTTCTTTGCTTGAGCGAGGTGCACCTCGGCGAAGAAGTCGCCGGGGTGCATTGCTCGGCGGTGTACTCCGAGGCCAATCTTCGACCGGAACGGCCGAGCACATTGCGGGCAAACGAATTCGACAGGCAGACCAGCCACCTCCGGGAGCTGTTGTTCCCCGACCCCTACAGCTCAGTCGGCCGCAGCACGACGGGCAACAAGCCGCATAGTCGGCACTCTTCAGAGCACTACTGCAGGGAAGAGGTCAATCTAGAGATCGACCAGTGCGCCGTTAGTACTGTGGACGAAGTCCATCACCACAGCAGAGCCGGACCCTCACCACTAGGAGGTGGCGCATGAGAGTCATAGTTACTCCCCCGTTTGCCCGCGCTTGGTTGAATTTCTTCACTTTGACATTCAGAGCACTGGGCAGAAATCACATCGCGTCAACACCGCGTTGCGGCCATCGCGATGCTTTGTTTTAATTAGACAGTTGGATTCCCCTGGTCCGTGCCAGTTCTGAGTTGAACGCTAGGAACCAGCCGAGACGGTGGCCGGCGCCAACGAAGGACGAAGACCGACCAGGCTAAGAGAAAGAAGGGGACGCGGAAGCGATGACCGCGGACGGAGGAGGAGTGGTAGGAGGGGGAAGAAGAGCGCGGAACGCGCAAGGCGACGGCGGCAACATGGAGAGGGAAAAAGAGAGAGCGCGCGCGGAGCGGCCCCCACTTCACCCGTACAACCTCGAAGACGCATACGCGCGAGCGCTACCGACTCAAACCGCCAGACCCAACACCACTACCAATCACCAACCAAACCACCGACCGCGTACCGATCCTCCGAAAAACCCTTCTCCGAGCACCCCGTCCTAGCCTGCCGGCGTCCATGGAAGGGAGGAAGGCGCGCCGGTCCGGCATCGGGTCGGAGAGTCCCTCTCCCCCTTCCCCTCCGCCGAAGCCCGCTATTCCACCACTCAAAAGTCACCACCGAACAGCCGACTGCCCCGCAACGCGCGAAAAAACGCCGCCAACCCCGACATCGCAAGACAGACGCGAGACACCACCACCACCGCGACGGAGCGGCGAAAAGGTGGGCGTATACGTACTTGCGTACGACGATGACACCACCCACGCCTCCGACATCCGAAGGAATAGAGGGGAGGAACTCGCGAGAGCCGCCGCGAGCGGGGAAACAGCAACGCCGGCGCGAAAGGGGCGAAACGGACGCGGAGGGACGAAAGAGGGAGGACGGACGAACGGACGAACGGAGAAGAAAAAAAAACAGAGAGGGGTTCCGTTCCTTATCCAGACCGACAGGCCGCCCAGCTTCGCCCGGACCGCTTCCCCCGACAGGCCCGACTGGCCCGCCCCTCAGAGCCAATCCTTCTCCCGAAGTTACGGATCGAATTTGCCGACTTCCCTTATCTACATTAGTCTACCGACCAGAGACTTAGCACCTCGGAGACCTGATGCGGAAATCGGTACGGCTTAGGCGCGAAGATTTGACCTACAAGGCACACCTGCGACCACAGTTTCAAGGGCCGGCGACGGCGCGCGAGACGCCGCAGCAACCGCAGCACCCGTGTGTGTCTATACCCTTTCTCCTAGCGAGCCGATTCCAGGGTCCACGGCGCCTTATGAAGAAAAGAGCGAGCTCCTACCCGGACCGCCGCCAGCGGCTGTGGCTCTAGCTCCCGTTGCCAGGAGCTTCGAGCTTTTGAGCGTAGAAAGGCCGCCCAGCCTAAGTAAAGTCTTCCCCACGCCTGGTTCCGGAATATTCACCGGATTCCCTTTCGCCCCATGTGCGACGAACAGCTACTGTATTTCGTTTAAGCTGAACTCCGAACGAACGTGACAGAGAGAGAGAGAGAGAGACGGAGACAGAATGAGAGAGAGAGGGACGATGTCACTGATGATGAATACGATGGGAGAGCAGCAGCAACCGCAGCAGCTGCCACCTCCTCCGAAACACCTCCACCGCATCACAGCCCTCCACTCCACTCAACTAAACTCATCTCAACACCAACTGCACACCGCTCGCTCGGGTCGTCGTTGTATCGTACGGCCGGGCCCTCGAATGGGCGCTAGCCGGGGACTTAGGACCGACTAACCCTCGATCGCCTCAATGTGTTTTATGGTGTTGAAGGACAACTTCATGCCTAAAGGCACACTAGCCGTCATTCATAGACACAACCCACACAGTTATGGGCATAAGGCTATTTACTGGCTCATGCACCTACAACAAAAGACCGGAGTATACATAAAACATGCTCGCAACACGGGGTAAGTGGCCATTAAGATCATTGGCCGTGTTTTTTGGGTGGATAGTCTAAGCGAAGACCGCGCCACTGGTGAGAAGACGGCGTACTCCTTTAACGGTTGCGGTGGCATGGATGCCAACGTCCTGAGTGTGGAATCGTAGGAGATATCCATGGTAGATATTCTGACGAGACTCTCGCATGGACCCGTCCCCGCGATCAACTTATAAGCTCCCAGTTCACTCACAAGGTTTTGTGGGAGCATGAATATGATGCACGGATAGAGACAGGTGGACAGTACCGCGAAGAAATAAACACCATCAAGCGTTCAGTGGTGTTGGATCCTCTCAAATGCGGCGATAGTTTGTTTGGAGGACGCACAAACCCCTCCAAACTATACTTTCCACCTACGAAGGGTGTGAAAATCCATTACTACGACTTCTGTCCTTTATCCCCCTACGTACCCCGTACGCGCACCTGAAAAACTGGTGGGCCGCGCCCTGCCTACCATGGAAGAGTCCTCATCTACTTTGAACGAGAACTATTTCGGGCTTTCTTTCGTAGATGTGCTCCCCCGTCGCGATTTATGGATGCCAATCTTGCCCCTCGTTATAGATCGCAAACTCATGTTCCCTCTGTGTGTGAAGTGTGCAGAGGAGAACAATGGGGACTGTAATCACACAACCAACCAGAGGAAGATCAGAGGCGTATATACAAGTCCTGAGCTGTCCCTAGCCATTCGTCATGGTTACAGAATATTGAAGATATACGAGGTGTAGCGGTTTCAGAAGCTCCCCAACCTTTTCATACTATATATAAACGATTTTTTGAAGGATAACGTAGAAAAATCAGGACACCCGTGAGGAAATGAGACCGAAAATGAAAAACAACTTGAATAGTGCTAAATTGCGAAGATCCCTGGCAAGCGCTTTAGTGCAAAGTTGTGCCTAAATAGTCTTGCGGGGAAATTTGCTCAGAATACAGACAAGTAGAACGTCCATCTAGCCCAAAGTTATAAAGAGGTGTGAGATTACGCCAACGCTCCCGATAAAAAGTTCATGCAGATCGTGAATGTGGGCAATACGTACATAATAAAGTACAACAGAACCGAATTGGCTACAGATACATCACGTGTTACAAACATACCTGTAGCCAGTTTCACAGCAGCATACGCCCGCATCAAACTTTGGCGTCTACTGCATTCTCTTAGACGGAGAGCTCTGTACGCAGACACAGATAGTGTCATATTCACGGAGAGGGAAGGTGAATATATGCTTCCTATTGGGTAATTCCTCGGAGAGTTGACTGACGAGATCAAGGATGAGTATGGAGATGGCGCCTACGATGATTCTTTTGTCTCAACAGGCCCAAAAACTTATGGGGTACGGGTGAGGGTGGGGGAAAAAATGAAATATATCTTGAAGGCTAAAGACATCACTCTTAACCAGGCGAACCGGCGGATCGTCAACCTCGATTTTCTGAAGGAGCTAGTGAGCTTAGAAGATGAGGGTGACCAACCACCCCAACTGACTGTAGGAACTCATAACTTTCGGGTGCAGAAGCTGGGGGGGTCGTGAAGTTGCTTAAGGGACGAAAGCGTGTCGTAACACTTGCAGGAAACGATACAAGGTGCCTGGCACCGACGATACTGTTCCCTTTGGATACCCCGAGGCGTGAATATTTGTTATATAATTGACATATTAGAGTATATTTACTTGTTGACGAAATTTTACAATTTATTTATTTTTCTATTTATTACAAGAATTTAATTATGTTTCAGCTGGCGTTTCATTTTCTCCTTTGTGTGTGTGTGTGTGTGTGTGTGTGTGTGTGTGTGTACAAGAAAAGTCTAAGCACCATCCACTACATGTTACTGACCAATAAAAAGAGTCACGTGACTCTTGCTGCTAATCGGGACATGTCTCCTCCCTGCGTACTCAGTTGACCCCAGCAAGCCTGGTTCTCAGACGTGTCTTTTTAAATGTTAAAGAATTCTCGCGTTGAAGAAAAATAATGATGACGGCCAATGATGTTGCATGTTCTACATTCCTGAAGTGGTACTCACTAAAGTCCACAGATGTGGTGAACACCCAAATAATTTCTAGTCATCCCTCCTTTGAAACCTTTAAGGCCACATTAAATCGTGCAAAGCATGAGGAGCAAGACGTTGAAATACTCTATGGTTATTCTGTCGAGAGCATTGCTGGGTTTCGCCGTTCAGACGATGTAATGGAATATGCTGCAGGATTAAACTGCGTTAGAGTGTACATATATCCTGAAGTGAAAGAATCAACACGTGCAGAAGAGAAACAAAGGATCTGGGTTGTGAACCTTGTTGATGATTGGAGTGACAGGATTTATTACACCATGTTACATCATACCGAATACGCGCACACGGGTGGTGAATGTAAATCTTGTAATTATGGACAGTTTAAAATATTTCTACGCTAAATCCATGTGCGGGCCTCCAATAAACCTTAGCCCCCCCCGCCCATGGCCTAAACCATTAGAGGTACAGTAAAACTAAACATACCTTACAAAAGAGAATTTAATCCTGCATTTAATGAGAAACAATTAAAACTTGGTGTTCCCGCCATTGGCTTCCAAGACAGCCTGAATTCGCTTTGGGTAGCTTGCGAAAAGGGACGTAAGTAGATCTTGATCGTTACGCAAATTTGCTAAAACAGTTTCAATGTGTTGCGTCATTGTATCCTTCGAAAATCGATTTGCTGCAGGTTCGTGAAACAAGAGACATTCAACCTTGTCCTTTATAACTGATCCAATGTGTTTACAGACGTTTAGGTCAGGAGAATTTCCTGGCCATTCTTCATTTCCAAAGAAATCGATCTCATGGTTCCGCAACAACTGTTGAGTGGCTAATGCCTTAAAGCAGGGGGCCTTATCGTGCAGAAGTGTGACCTGATCGACATCCATAACATTGTTTGGGTTTCTTACAAAAGGAATGACATGCTGGGATAGAATAATATCACGAAAATACTGTCCATCCCAACTCTGACCATTTGGCTTCAGCACCCACATGAGCTTCTTTGCAGTAAACAAAACAAACACACCACCACAGTCTGGACTTTTTAATAATTCGCGATAATGTTCATTGTCATCGATTTCATCTGGTGTTGTGGCCCACACTCGATCATTTCGGTAGTTAGACCGACGTGTTACGTAAACAAAAAATTCATCGGAGACAGTTAAATGCATGAAATCATCCACATCCCAATCTTGAAGATAATGGGCAAACCACATTCTGTCATCGATGTTAAGTTGAGTTTTTCTTGGCTTTGGAAGTTCATGCCAAGGATTTAAACCTTGCCTATGACGGTACAGTCGAATGATCTCACCACTAACGATTTTTCCTCTCAACACTTCGATCTCTCTAGAAAGTTTAGCACAGCTGTTTTTCCGCTTACGCATACCGCTTTCAATGATGTCCTTTGTTTCCTGAGAGAATGGCAAATTTGGGCGCCCAGATTTGGTTGTATCCATTTCACATTCATCCAAAGTTTTATTCCAATTTCTTTTGACGAAGTCCTCACTTCTTCGCAACTTTTTGGCAACCCATGAACGTGTTATAAGGGTAGCTCCAGCATCACGAGCTTCCCGAAATGTTATTGCTCGTATGCAATCTATCACACGTTGCCTCTCCGAATCACCAATTAATTGAGAAGCCATTATATTATCACTTTATCAGCTAGAGTAATTTTAATACCTGCAATAAATAAAGAATTTTATATATTTTTATAATCACTAAAAACTATTTCGATATAAGTAAACATGTAAGCTGCAAATGGGGGCTCTAAGGTTTTTTGGAACCCCTTATATTATGACGAGGTGCGCAGTGAAATTGTAGCTAAAGGCTTGTGCGAGTTTTTAGTAGAGTTTAAGGACGAGTATAGTTTGTCCAGCAAAAAGGACAAGTAGAGACACATGTTTCTCTCAAATAGATCGCCGGAATGTTAACAAATTGTGCATAGTTCGAGAAAGTACAATGGTGAATACCCCTGAACGTAGATGTATGGTACGCATTCCGGGGCGTGGGTGTGATAAAATATTGAAACCGACATTACTTCATATATCGTAGATGGAAAAATTCTCTAAAGTCCCACCCAGTATAATTAATGGGATACAAATATTCGGATGATTCACCAGGGTGCAACGAATCTTTCATGTTAGAACAATCTCTTACATGAATCACTAACCCCTGGAATCGTTCAGGACACAACCCCGTATGACTCATACCCAACCCAAGCCTCCCTCCTCCCCAACCACCCGCACGGTCCCTCCGAGTCCAAAAAGTTGCCGGTTGCTCATAGTCGCCTCAGAACTTGCCCCGTCTGGACGGTCTCACTTCGCAGGATCGATAGAAAAACTATTAAAAGATGGAGCTTCCGTTGAGAAGCATCCTCAATACAGTATACGACGTATTCGTGTTGAAGTCTATGCGTACGAGTATATTCAGGCGTAATACCGGTGCCGTTAATTATGCACGTGAAACGAAATGTAGACATTTAAACTCTGGTTGATGCAATGTTATTTATTTGTGTTGAAGAGATGAATAGAATATTCGTGTTTGTTGAGCAGCTAGGCTACATTACCCCTTGGAGTTCACATCCATACAGCTCATATACCGGGTGTCCCAAAATGAATATAGCAAAAAGGAAGTCAAATAACGTTTTTGGTAATTGAGATAATGAAATGTTTTTTACATGAATACAAGGGTTAAACGGATAAGTTTTAGTTTGTTGTAAATATTGATTGTCACTTTCTTTTATTTTCAGAATAAAACCCATTTTCCAGAATAATGACAAGGCTACATTTCACATATCGGCCAATGTTAATCGGCACAATTGTAGGATTTGAGGAGAGGAAAATCCTCATGAGCTGTATGAACATGAAAGAGATTCACCTAACGTTAATGTATGGTGTGGCCTGTCAAGTGACCGCATTTATGGACCCTACTTTTTTGATGAGCTCACTGTCACCGGTATTTCGTACCTTAACATGTTACGAGAGTTCTTTAATCCACAATTGCAGGAAAATCCTGGCCTACTACAAAGAGTTTCTTTCAATAGGATGGAGCACCCCCTCACTTTGCTCGCAATGTTAAAGTGTTTTGAAATGAAACTTTCCCTGGATGATGGATTGGTCGGGGAGGACCGATGAAATGGCCGGCCCGTTCAGCCGGCTTAACACCTTTGGAATTTTATCTATGGGGTTTTCTGAAAAGTAAAGTCTACACTAGCAAACCACGAGACATTGAAGAACTTAAGCATCTTATTGTTGATGCAGTGACATCCATCCCTACAGTCGTTCGTGCTGGAAAAAGCTTTTCGAGAATTTGAACGCCGCATACGATTGATCATAGTGAAGGATGGACGACATGTACAAGTTTATCAATAATTTGAAAAACGTAAATAATACCATAATGAATTAAAGTAAACTAAAACCTATACGTTTAATGTTTGTATTCATGTAAAACTATTTCATTATCTCAATTACCAAAAAAGTTATCTGACTTTCTTTATGCTATATTCATTTTGGGACACCCGGTATATACACAGTATATATATATATATCTATAAATTTTTTAATGGGGGGGGGAAGCACTCGGATTATAGTGCATGCAATGCTGCATGCAATGTTGCATTGTAATTGCACTCGGTCTTTTTGCGTTAATACTAGTAGTGCCTATATAATATTTGTTGCATTAAAGAGTAAATCATAAGTGTATATATACTCTAACTTGTGTCCGACCGGTTCTTTGCAAATTTTACTTAAAGGAAATACTGTTAAAGGGTTAGTTTATATATTTTGGGCATAAACTTGCAAATAAATTGGGAATCTACTTTCTTCACTGTTTGCACGTATGTTTTTTTTTAAATTTTGTTTTTCGATTAAATTAATTTTTTTTCTTTCTTTGTCAAATTATCTCGTTGTTAGTGTACTGTTTTTGAGAGTAGCTACAGGTGAAACAAGACGTATACTTTAGACTGCTCTGCCGTATTATACGGCACGGACTCGTGGCAGTGGCGTCCATTAAGTCATTATGTAACAGCATCCACAACGGTATGGTTCAATGCAGTAATTCATTAACTACAAAAATGTTCCCTTTCAAATGTCATTTGGAAGAGATTCCTTTCTCTGTTAATTAATTTTCTTGATTTGTATAGTCAACTATTGATAAATTTAAGAAAAAATTTCAACCACTTTGATTTATCAAACTTTCATTACGTACATTGCACGAAAAGTGTCATAAATATATAATAAGATTTGAACATTTGATAAACTGCAGCGTTGTTTTTAACTGCACACCCCTTCTCTTCACCCTGATCATATTAAACTGTCGCTGCTTAAACCGCATTATCGCGAATAAACGAACGATGCGCCTCGCACAAAGGACGATATGTAAAGTTTTGATATCATTTCCAACCTTGAATAAAAGATTCTGACCGCATTCATCTCACAAATGCCTTCGGAATAAATACCTGCATGTCGTTAATGATGTTCTTAAATTTACTTTGGAGGGCTTTCATACGAGTCTATATCCATCTGCATACGTTAATGCAGAAGCTTTTATTTACGACAGGCAACGCTTTCATATGCAAATACACAGAGACAATGCAGTTCACTCTGAATGGCGCTTTGCTAGGAATCATACCAACTTTATTGTAGAAACTTCATTACTTCATTTATCTTTGAGCTTCATAATATATATATATATATATTCAAATCCATGATGGACAAAACACACAACACACACACACACACACACACACACACACACATCAAATTTGCCTTTGAAATCGACCTTAAAACTTTGCAAGTCCGAGCTCCGTTGTTGACCATAGATCCTAATGAGAGTTTACAAATAAGAACCTCGTTATTAAAATGAATGAAATGAACATGTTTTCAGGAGTGAGCATAATGAAAATGAGGGCCACAATATCTGATGCGTTCACAATGGAAATTATCGTGAATAATTTCCGATATCAGCATATTAAGAATGTAATTTAGAATAGTTATAATAATCATCTTCGTTTACAAACACCATAAAGTACTGATAACCATTTCTGAACAAGAGAGTTTTCTTTTTATTCCATCATTAATATCATTCAGATAAAATGCATTACATTTGAAGACAAGACACAATATTTACTTCTCTCTCTCTCTCTCTCTCTCTCTCTCTCTCTCTCTCTCTCTCTCTCTCTCTGAGTCACATACAGAGATTCAATGCCAAGTGAAATATAAAACAAAGTTTATACATGCATAAAAGAAAAGGTAGTAAAGAGGCCAGCAAATAGAAATCTAGCGACTCTCCACACAAAAAGTGGTGCTCTATACCCGCGCTTTGACAAACATATATACAGGGCTATTCAAACTGATTCATCCGATTTCAACTGAGAATACTTCCGTACCTATCAACCGTGCATCAACTGAGCATACACCACATGAAAGAGGAAATCTCCGAGTTTTACAAGATCACCGCGAGAAGGCTCCAAAGTCACGCCGTGGCCTAGCCTAGCAACAAACAGTCAGTGTGAAAATGGCGTCCGCACAGCAGAAGGCATTTTGTGTGTTGCAGTTTTCGAGCTGTAAATCGGTAGGTCGCCGGATCTTACACCGTGCGACTTCTTCCTTTGGGGGTACGTTAAGGATACTGTGTACGTGCCACCGTTGCCCACATCTTTGGATGAGCTCCGAACTCGCATTGTTACTGCCGTAGAGTCAGTGACAACGGACATGCTGGAGCGAGTATGGGAGGAATTCGACTATCGTGTCGACGTTGCTCGTGTAACTAGGGGAAGTCACAAAGAGCATTTATGAGGTGAGAGACAAAATTTGGACAGTTTTTATTTTGGTTGATGTATCACAAATCACTCTGTATTTGTAACATTAAAAAATATTCTCATTTGAAATCAGGTGAATCAATTTGAATAGCCCTGTATATATATATATATGAAAATTATTTCACGAAAGTAACACGTGAAAAATATTTATGATGAATAAAACCACGAAGGAAAGGAAACACAGAATGATCTCAACTCAACTTTTCTCAACAAGTCTCAACTTTTAGGCATATAATAGTTTTCCATTGTAAAAATGAAGGCAAAATGAATTTAATAACAAATTGTTTTCTAAACTGTATGTTTTATATTGTACACTATTGACACTGAACATAATCCGGATTCCTTACCAACAATAGTCAAATTAGACACATAAAATATATACTTCACTTACAAATTAAACATGCTTGTTAACTTTACACAAGATGAGGTTCTCAAACCTTTCATCTCTTACCCTATTACCTTTCACTCAGAAAGATAAAAAGAGCATATTTATAGGAAAATTAATTGAAAATTAATTGAAGTTAACCAATTAATCTGGAGATATTTCAATTAAGTTAAGTTAAGTTAAACTTTTTAAAAAATTTATCCAGTTAAGTTAAATTAATTAACTTAATCAGTTAATCGGCAAAAAAGTTAAGTTAATTAACTTATTTGACCAAACCCTGCTACTTATGGATCAGTGTTTGATTTTCACTTATCGTCGTGTCTGAAATTTCATCATGGCACCGGAAGTGACCCCGTGGTACTGAAATTTGGGGAAAGGGACAAAAAGGAACCCGGACCAAAAAATTGCAACGGCTTTCTCAAATTCCAGTTACACCTAATGCAAAGCTAGAACGCAATAAAAAGTGATACGGAATGGTTGAGATAAGGTGAAGATAAATGTGTTTGTATTTAATGTGTCCAAATACTCGTACTATATGCCTACAAAATTGTGATTTCCTTACGGATCTCGAGTTGCCCCACCTTCCCCTACATCTTTTCTATCGCGAATGACCTAGAGCAGATTGTACAGCGCCCTACTTGTATTCCCGATCGTCTTGGAAATAAGCCCAACATTCTGAATTTATTTCTCATCTCTCATCCTTCTTCTTTGTCAAACTTTTTTCTCCGTTGGGCTCCTCCGACCACAATCTTATATCGGTTTCCTGTCTTATCGCTCCAATTCGGTCTTTGGATCCTCCCAAGAGGAAACGCCTTTGCCACTTTGGTGCCACTGATTGGGGGTCCTTACAGAGTACTTCTGTGATTTCCCATGGAATGATTACTGTTTCCGTGGCCAGGGCACCCTCGAGTGCGCTGAGCGCATCACGGAGGTGATACTTTCGGGCATGGAGGTGTACATTCCATATTCTACTCCTACAACTAATGTAAAAAAAAACCTTTGTTTAACTTTGCTTGTTCTTATGCTTTCCGCAACTGAGAGGAAACTTTCAGAAGGTACCGTCAACATCCAACTCCTCTCTCTTACTTAGCTTATATTTCTTCCCAGAATCGTGCAAAATCAGTTCTTCGACTCGCGAAATGTTCCTTCGTTTGACCAAAATGTGAAAACGTATCTAATTCTAATTCTTCTCGCTATTTCTTACACCTAGCCAAGAACTTTAAACTTCAAGCTTTCAAACTTCAAACTTCATTCAAAAAAGAATACAAGTGACAGAGTTTTAAATTTTTTAGATATTTCTTATAGCAAACATATTCACAGTACTCTCATCTGAATAAACCCTTGGAAGCATAGAGGTTTTTAGACAAATTTAGTGGCATTTAGCTTAGTTATTACATAAAAAAGTGAAAGTGTCAAGTAATAATAATAGAGACAACAAAAACAATAATAATAGCAATAATAATAATAATCATCAAAATAATATAAAGTTTACAAAATGTTACATGATTTTAAATTAATTGATTTATTATACAGTGCGTTCGAAAAGTCTCTCCGCAGTGCTATGTTAAACGCATAGGAAATTGAAAAACTACAATGTTTTCATTCAACCATGATTTAGTAATTTTATTACATAACCTTTTGATTTTACAGCATGTGTTGAAAGTGTTTTCCACCATTTTGCAGGGACAGAGCAACTCGTATATACTTGTTGTCAAACACTTTTTTAAAAGTGTTGGTTGACTGCGGAGAGACTTTTCGAACGCACTATATATTTAGAAGAAAATATTACACAAAACAGTGAAAGTGGCAAGTAATAGTAATAGTGACAACAAAAAATAATAATAATAATAGTAGCAATAATAATAGTAAATGTTGAATCCTAAACAACCTTTATTGATGAAAAAAATACAGTAACTTTACAATGAGAGATAATTATGAAATTGGATTATTTATTTTATTCAAAATTCACAAACTGTTACATAATTTTAAATTAAATGATTTATTATATGTTGAGCAGAAAATAAATGCTGCTGAATACTACTACTACTACTACTACTACTACTACTACTACTAATAATAATAATAATAATAATAATAATAATAATGAAAAGAATAGATCACGAAATTAAAGGTGAATTAATGTAATTAGCATATTTTAAATAGTTGATTGCAAAAATTGCTGGTAGTGGACTTATACATCAGTAGGAGTAGCTAATGAAGTGCTATTTAAGTGATTTGCCTGACATGCATGGGAATTGCATTCCATACATCTGCTCCTTTGAAAGAGAGTGCATTTCCCGCAGTTTCTACTGTATAGCCTGGTGTTATAACGATGCTGTATTTGATGGGAGGTGATTGCTCTTTGAATGGTTGATGTATGTCGATTTTTGTCGATAACTTTCAACATATTGACAGCAACACTGAATTTGGATAAGTCATTTAGTTTTAAAATATTTAGGTCTTTAAACATTGGGGAAGTGTGACTTTGTTTGTTGTCATTATTCGACAGTTCATAAACATTTTCTATGAATTACTTCCAAAGGATGTTTTATATATTTCTTGAGGCTACCCTATGTTATAATGCAATATAATAAATGTGGTAGGTGAAGGAATAATATAGGGCAAGGAGTTCGTTTTGAGAGAGGGTCGTTTTTAGTTTAAATAATATGAAAAGCAATCGTGATATTTTGGATCTGATATGTTGTACATGACTTTTTAAATTTAGTTTTTCATCTAAATTTATGCGAAGTACTTTAACCTCATTCACTTTTGCAAGATTAATATTCCCAGTTTTTATTTGATAGTTTGTATTAATGTGTTTTGTGGTAATAATCATATAAGATGACTTTGTCAGGTTCAATAAAAGTTTAGCAAACATCCATTTATACACGTTTTCTAATTCCGTTTGTTTCATTAATCAGAAAGTCTGCTTTATGATGGGAAGGAGTAAGTGTATTGTACGCAACTTAATGTGGTAGAAAGATGAAAATCGTTGACGTGAATTAGAAATAGTAATGGCCCAAGAATAGATCCTTATGGAACTCCACTAGTTAGCATCGCCTTTTCAAATAAATTGTCTTTTAATCTGATGTACTGATGGTCATTTGAGATTTGACAGATATGATTTAAATCAATCGTGAATACGTCCTTTTATTCCATATACAGAATGTGAAGTTTATTCAGTAAGATTTCATGTGAAACTGTATCAAATGCTTTTGACAAGTCGAGGATTTGTTGTTGTTGGTTAGCCGATCAGTCCACCCTGATCGAGCAAGCCGGCGGCACGCAGGTAACCAATCGCCCACTCCGGAGTGGACCAGAGGTTCAGCGCACTAGTGATGTTGTGTTGTGTTCTATGTTGTGCTAGAGCGGTACAGTCTGTTATAATGTGTTCAATTGTTTGTGGTGTGTCCTGGCACAGGTGGCAGGTGTCGTCTGTGTAGTTGTCTAGTCTGTGTTTATATGCCTGTAAGTTGGGGTGATGTTCACATCGGAATCGTACTAAGTTAACTCGATCCGATCTGCTCAGGCTGGTCTCTGACCTGTCAATGGGTGACGCTTCGCATCTAGGACCGCATTCGGACCGAGTCATGTCAGTGCTTTGTGGGTTAGGTGTGTGTGTGTGTGTGCTTTCTGTACTATGTGATATCTGTGGGGCGTGGTATGGAATGGAGTATTTGGTTATAATGTCTCTCTGGTGTTACCTTAATGGTGCGAGGTGTTGGTGCATGATTGTACATGTAGTGGCAAGAGTGTTGTGGGTTAGATGTCGCTGCTGCCATGAATTGTGTTCCCTTCATGTCTAAATGTTCCCTAACTTTCAGTACTTTTCTTTCTGTGTGCAGGTGTTCCATTGGTGTTCTTTGAGTACATCTTGTAATGATACGAAGTGCGTTGTTTTGTATTGTCTGTAAGGTGTTTATGTGTGTGTTTGAGATAATGGGTGCCCAGCATGGGCTAGCATAATCCATAACAGAGCGAATACATTGTTTGTATATGAGTGATGCTGTTTCCTGCTGGTGTCCAAAGTTTGTGCCTCTTAGTACCCTAAGCGTGTTAAGTCTTGACGTACATTTCTTTTTAATGTCCTGAATATAGTTTGCAAAAGATAATGATGTGTTGTATGTGACCCCAAGTATTTTGGTCCTATGAGTGTGTGAAATGTTGGTGTTGTTTAGTGTAATCTGTGGAGTTATCTGGTGTTCTTCTGTGTTGCTTGTGAGCAAGGTGATGGTTGATTTTGTGGGCGCTACTTTGAGTCTATTGTGTGTGAGCCAGTCTTGTATACTGTTTATGTATGTTTGTAGGTTATTTGTAGCGGTGTCGATGTTGTTGTGGGTGGATGTTAGAGTGATGTCATCTGCATATGATGATAAGGTAAGCTTGTCATCTATGGGTGTTGGAATGTCATGCATGTATAAGTTGAAGAGTGTTGGTGAGAGAACAGAGCCTTGAGGGACCCCGTTCGGAAAAAGCTTGTTTTTGGATGACTTGCCATTAAATGTGACATGTGAGTATCTTCCTGAGAGATAGTTGCTCAGCCACCTTTTGGTGTTATTGTGCATGTTTGTGTCGAGTATTTTGTTTATGAGAGGGAAGCGTGGGATAGCATCAAATGCTTTACTAATGTCTATTGTTGCTAATAGTGTACGTTGAGCTGGTCGTCTGGAGTTGATGCCATCCATGATGTGCTGCGTGAGGTTAGTGAGTAATGTCGTGGTTGAGTGGTGATGTCTGAATCCATGTTGAGTAGACGGTAGTGGTATGCGTGGGTTGGTGATTTGTAAGATTAGTCTTTCTGTTACTTTGGAAGGTGTGCATAGTAAAGTAATGGGTCTACAGGAACCTGGTTCTGTTGGATTTTTGTTTGGTTTGAGTAGTGTAATAATTTTACCTTGTTTCCATATGTCAGGAATAATACAGTGTTAGTATGAATATGTGCTGATGTTTGTGAGAGCTAGTATTCCCTGTGGGCCCAAGTGTTTAAGGTGTATGTTAGATATGTTGTCTGATCCAGTAGCTTTCGAATTCTTAATGTTTTTGATGATCTTGGTGGTCTGGTCTGTATTGAAGGGTGTAATGGTCGTGTCGAGTCTGTAGGTTTTTTTGTGTGTGGCTGTTTGTCTGTCTGCATGTTTCTGGTTGTTGTCTCTGTTTAAGTGACTTATCTTTGCGTAGTGATTAACAAGAATGTTAGCTTTTTGTGTATATGTTGGGATATTATTTTGGCTGCGACAGATAGCCGCGTGTGAGGTATAAATGCCGCTGTTAGAGTTATAACGCTGTTTTGTAGTCTTGTATAGCCTGGATGTATCTGTAGAGTGATTTAGTGTTGTTATGAATTCCCTAAATGTTTGCGTTTGTTTTTCTTTAAGTTTGTTGTTTATTTCTGTGTTGAGCTGTTGTATCTGCTGTTTTATGGCTTCTGTGTGTGGTGTTTGTGTGTTATGTTTGAGGTTGTTAAGTTGCCTTATGAGATGGGCTATATCTCTAGTGTAATTTGGGTTGTGTTTCCCAATGTTGCCCTTGGGTATGTATTTGTTTGCATTATTGATGATCTGATTAAATGTCTTGAGTGTTGCATTGATGTTTATGATGGGTGTGCTGTTTAATGTGGTGAATTGTTCCTCAGTCTGTATTTTGAACTGTTCCCAATCAGTTTTCTTGTAATTTATGTAAGTGTGCCTTCGGCTGTTGGGGCAGAGTGTAGAACGTGTTGCAGTGATGATAGGCAGGTGGTCTGATGACAGTTGTTTTTCTGTTCTCCAGTGTGTATGTGTTTCTAGTGAGGGGGAACAGAACGTTATGTCTGGGTAGGAGTTTGAGTATCCTGCTTGATGTGGTATGTGTGTATGTTCTTCTGTATTGTTAAGAATGAAGAGGCTGTTTAGTTGTGTGGCTATGTTGGCGCTTCTGTTGTTGCTTTGGTTGTGCAGGTACCAAGTAGTGTCTTTAGCATTGAAGTCTCCTCCTAAGATGACATTAGTGAGAGAGGCCACTGGCCAGATTGTGTAACTGTGTATTGTAATTGGCTGGCACCTGAAGTGAACTATCTGGTGGGATGTAAATGTTGATGAGTGTGGTGTTGTGTTTTGCGCTTTAAAGTTAACTGCCCGTATTTCTTTCGTGCTATCTCCCTGGATTGTGTTTGTAATGTTTTGGGTGGCATCAGTGTAGCTAATGCTTTTACGTATGCAAGTGATGAGTCCAATCCCGTGACCCCAAGTACGATCTTGACGGATTGCCGTGAAGTCAGGGATGGTGGGTGTTTTGTGTGTGCATTTTAGTTTTGTTTCTTGTATAAGTGCTCTGTGAATGTTTTGTTTGTGTACGAATTCCCTAAGCTGCATGATTTTGTTTGTGAGGTACTGTAATATGTTAATATTATGCTTCTGTATGTGTCTCATGGTCCTATTGTGTCTATGTCTTTGTGTATGGTGACATGTGTAAGTTGTAGTGGGTCCTGGACAAGTCGAGGAAGGTCAAGGCAGTGTGTTTTCTGCTGTTTTAGTTCTGATACACATTTTCTAATAGCATGTTTATGGCAGCTTCCATTGTATGTCCACCGCTAAACCCAAATTGCGTTTTAATAAAAATATCGTATTTAATTAAAAAAAATTTAAGTTTATTGTTTGCGATGTTTTCAAATATTTTACTTAAAGTTGGCAATAAGGAAATGGGGTAATAATTGGATGGAGTGTTTGGATTTCCAGATTTAAATACACACCATACTCTGGCTTCCTTTAGACCAGCGTTTCCCAAACTATGAGTAAATTACCCCATTGCGGTAATTTGCTTTACTAGTGGGGTAATTTGGTACTCTGCAAGTACTTCTAAAGTACAGAAAGTACATAAATAAACGACATGGTAACACTGGGATTGGCTTTACGTCGGGTACAGGTAGGGTGGGGGTCATTATGGAAGTATCCATATGAAAATGGAGTAATGACTCTAAATGTTTGGGAACCACTTTTTTAGACTGTCAGGGTCTTACTGAGTTTACTGAATGGGTTTGCAATTTTATCGGATACTAATTTGTATATTTTTACCGGATCGTATGAACCTTTATGTTTAAGATTTTTATTGCTAGAGAGATATCGTTTGGTCGGATTGGATCAAAGAAAAATGAGTTTCGATTTGGTTGTGGCATGTATCGGTAGTGAATTTCTGTAAATGGGATCGAGACTGCAGTATTGGAACCGATGTTTGCAAAGGAGTTGCTTAATAAATTGGCTATCTTTGGGGTTAGTAGTATGACAGCAAAATGTTAGATTGCACTGCAATTGCAAATGTTGATCAATGTTGAAAAGGGGGAGGGGGTTATCCCCCAAGCTACAATGAAGGTGAACTCCACCAGCAAGCTGGGAAGTCCACCTGACTTCTTTGGGGGAGAAGCTGGGACGGCCTCACCCCCGGCAAAGGGGTATACCTAACCTAAGAGAGGGAGAGAAAGGAGGAGGGTCTTTGGGGGAGTAGGTGGGACGGCCTCAACCCCAAAGGGAAACCTAACCAAAGCCCTAACCTAAGAAGGATAGAGGGGTGCTCGCCTGGCTCCTGCCAGACGCATAATGAGAGTTCATCCGAGCGCCCGTTGTCTTATAAGATCCTAATCAGCCAGTTGGCTTAGAAGGCTTCTTAGAAGGCGTGAATGGCTTGTTCAGGTGTATATTATTAGGGTTGAGTTGCCAGATTGCGCTATTTATTTAATTAAAGCATATACTCTTGACAGTTGGCTTTCCGCCAGTTGGCTTAGCCCGCCAGTTGGCTTAACCTGCTAGTTGACGTAGAAGACCTAGAAGGTCGGTGTATATATTAATTAACTTTTCAGCTGCCAGATTGCGCTATTCAGATATTCTTGACTATCGGCTTAGAAATCCGTCAGTCGGTTTAGAAGGCCTAACCAGCCATTTGGTGTACATATAATTAAATAATAATGTCGTTTATATATACAACAAAAAGAAATAAATATAACACCATTACATCATTCTGTTTATTTAGACGAATTATTGGAATCAATTTCACGAAATATATAGAAACTAAATATACAATCCTATACAACCGAGGAATATATGCAATAAAAATTAATAATAATATAAGAAATACGAACGAGGAATATATATAATAAAAAAATAAAAAAAATAATAATATACAAAACGATGGAGTATAACCATCAATATAACAGTACAGGAGAAATGTATATATATAGTCTATATATATATATATATATATATATATATATATATATATATATATATATATATATATATATATATAGGGTGTCCCAAAAAAAACTATATACTCTTTATAGCATCATATATTTTATAATTTAAAAAAAAACAACAATATATTGTTATAGCAATTGCCAATGAAAGGTAAATTAGTAATCTAAGTGATCAAATTGTTATAGCGAGTTGTTTGCATATAAAATTTAATTAACGACGCCAAGTGCTGAAAATGTTCTCCGGCGGCATGAATGCACTTTTGAATGCGTCGACTAACTGATTCGCAGACATGGACTAATGTGGATGCTGTGATGGTCCCGCACTTTTCCCTAACTGCATCCTTAAGGTGTTCGAGTGTTGCAGGTCTTGTACCATAAACTGCATCCTTCAGGTAGCCCCACAAGTAAATATCAAGTGGATTCAAGTTCGGTGAACGTGGAGGATACTCAACGCTTCCTCTTCGTCCTATCCAACGGTTAGGCAACGTTTCATCGAGGTACCTTCTGACATCACAATGATAATGAGGGGGGGGCTCCATCTTGTTGAAAGTAAAAGTCGTCGTTTCTAAACAACTTCCGAACTGCAGGTATAATTTCTGTCCGCAGCATGTCGAGATATGCGGCACCGGTAACTGTCCCATTAAAGAAAAATGGTCCAACCAAACCCCTGGATGATAAACCACACCATGCTGTTAATCCTGGTAAATTAACATGTTTATCCACATAAAACGTGTGGATTATCAAGTGACCAGTACCTGCAGTTGCGTCGATTTACTGTGCCATTCAGCTTGAAGGTAGCTTCATCAGACCACACGATTTTGTTGTATTGAAAGTGCATTCATGCCGCCGGAGAACATTTTGAGCACTTGGCGTAGTTAATTAAATTTTATGTGCAAACAACTCGCTATAACATTTTGATCACTTAGATTACTAATTTACCTTTCATTGGCAATTGCTATAACAATATATTTTTTTTTAATTATAAAATATATGATGCTATAAAGAGTATATAGTTTTTTTTGGGACACCCCGTATATATATATATATATATATATATATATATGTATTAGGGTGGTCCTTAAAAATAAACTTTTGAATTGTCACGCTCCCAACCAGAGAAAAGATTGTAGCCTACTAAAAACACGAAGAATTTTTGTGAACCTACTTCTATTATAAGGAGTCGTGCAAAGCCGTTGCACTTCCCAACAAAAGAGCCCCCAGTTTGTCCTGGTGCGTTGGTGTGTTCGGTTCTGTCGGAAACTGAATTCTTGTTTTTTCTTGTAGCGGTTAATGAACATGTTCAAGTTAAAACATTACATGTTATTTATTTTATCAATGTCATTATTTATAGTTATTTTTATTACAATTAGTTCAATGAACATACTGTAACCAAGAAATATATAAACATTTAAAAAATTAAAATACATTCTTCCACTTATTAATAGTGATGAACATTTCGTAAACCTAAGTCATCATTTATTAATTTCATAATTATATAATGGCACCATAGTCTGCATGTATGATATTTACTTAATCGAAAGTACATCACTAACAAGTCACGTGTAAATTCAGTAAGCATTCCATTCTCATGGTAAAGTGAATATTTGCGGATTATCATGGGAGTTTTGTTTATGTTGTGGATGTATTAATATCAACAATTATGAGTCGGAGATCATTATTTGGTTATTGACTTTTATTGTGTGAGTTATCTAATCGGAATTTTTATTCATTTCAGCGTTATTAAGTAGTTTTCACAATGTCAAAGATTAAACGTAACACTCGAGCGCCCCCATTTCTAATGGAGCACTGGCAGGTCAAACTTATGGGGGCAAAATTGCCTTCGAATGGTGAAGTGTTGTCAGTATTCCTTCATCTTCACCAAAATTAAAAAAGAACTGTAAAAGATAGTTTGAAAGAGGTACTTCTGGACTTAGAAAAGTTTTGGAATCGAGCGCGAATTCCTATCAAACGCAGAGACCACTCAATGGAAAAGTTAAATAAATTATTTGTTAAGTGGCAGAGACTAAAGAAAAGCATGAAGAGGAGGTCAGAAACGCAGATCAAGAACGAAGAGGAATTCACGAGAGAATCAAAAAACCTTTTTGATATGGCTCATGAAAACGCACTTGCCAAGATAAAACTTCCTGAAGAGCGAGCTTTCTTGTTGGCTCAAAGAGAACCTGGTCGCAAAGGATCTATGGCTGGGATTGATATGGTCCTTGTTCGGAAGGAGGAAGCGGCTATCAAGCGAAGGCTCAAATATGCGGAATATCAGGCTGCTGTGGCTTCCCGAGACAAAGCAAAAACCTTAACTGCACATTTGGAAAGCTCTTCCAGTGAAAATAACAGTAGTGTTTCCAGTGATGCCGAGGAATCGGGTACAGAGAAGGAAGAATTCGGTGCAGTAGCAGGTGGTTCTTCACATCCAAAGCGTCGACGTGCAACGAACGCTATCATAACTCCTAATCTAGCATCAACCCTTGATCGCACGAATTTTAGTGATCGCTCAGCAGCCTTCGTGTTGGCAGCTACTGCATAGGGACTTGGTCATGACGTATCGGAGCTAGTTATTGACCGTTCTAGTGTGAGGCGGTATAGACAGCAGCAGCGCTCTTTAACGGCTCAACACATAATGGAAGAGTTCAACACTGACTGTCCTATCATTGTTCGTTATGCTGGAAAATTCTCCCGGACCTCACTGGTCAAGCCAACGTCCATCGTCTCCGTCTTAGTCTCCAACAAAGACACGTGTTAGCTCCTTGGTGTTCCAAAACTCTATTCCGGAATAGGAGAAGAGCAATCTCAAGCTATTGTGAACCAGCTCCAAAAGTGGGGGCTGGAGCAGTCCGTTGTTGGGATGAGTTTTGACACTACCGCTTCAAATACTGGCCATCGCTCAGGAACTTGCGTTCTCCGAGCAAAAACTAGGGAAAAACCTCTTGCATTTTTCATGCCGTCATCATATTATGGAATTGGTGTTTGGAGCTGTTTTCGGGTCTTATTTTGGAGCACCTTCTGGCCCTCAAGTACCTTTATTCATGCGCTTCAAGAAGTTTTGGCCTCAAATTGATCAGTCCAGATATAAGACGACTGCAGATGACATCGACAACGAAGAGAAGAGGTCATTAACTCCTTTTGCTTGCAAGATGCTACAGGAAGGAACAGTTCGAGATGATTACAATGAATTCCTGGGGCTGGCACTTCTTTTCTTGGGCCATAACTCTTGGGATGGAAAAGAAATTCACTTTAAAACTCCAGGAGCTATGCATCACGCCCGATGGATGGCTAAGGTTCTCTACTCCATCAAGGTATGGTTGTTTCAGAGTCAATTTCAACTAACTACCAAAGAAGAAAGGGCCCTAAACGAAATTTCTTTCTTTGCTGTCCGAATTTACATGAGAGCATGGTTTCGTGCTTCTGTTTCTGTATCTGCTCCGCATGAAGACCTTATTCTCCTTAAGAAACTTCAAAGATACCCACATAAGATCATCGCAGAAGCTGCCATAAGAAAATTCAGCTCACATCTCTGGTATCTGTCAGAGGAAATGCTGCCCCTTGCATTATTCGACGAAGACGTTCCTGTAAGCGTTAAGCGTGAGATGGTTCAGGCCATGAGGACCAAAGAAGGAAGTGATGATTGTCCAAAGCGGATCGAGCTTCCACATAATGCTCAGGTCAGCCTTGTTGACATAACATCGAAAAACTCAGTTAAGTTTTTCAGAAGTTTGGACATTTCAGACGAATTCCTTAATGAAGGTTCGCATGTTTAAGCGTGATACCCTCAGCCTTCACGATATATTTCATATCCTCCCCTACCCTCACCCGTAACCCATAGGTTTTTGGTCCTGTTGATACAAATGAGTCAGCGTATGCACCATCACCATACTCATCCTTGATCTCGTCAGTTAAATCTTCGAGGAATTCCCCAATAGGAGGCATGTATTCACCCTCCCTCTCTGTGAATATTACGCTATCTGTGTCAGCGTACAGCACCCTCCGCCCAAGAGAGTGCAGTAGTCCCCAAAGCGTGATGCGAGAGTAGGCCGTTGTCCATGCGAGGCTGTCGGCGGGGGATCTTCCATGGAGGTCCCCTGTGACCGCACACTCAGGGCGTGGGTATGCATGCCACCAGCAGCCATTAAGGGAGTACACAGTCTTCTCACCGGTGATTTGATCCTCACTTAGACCATGACCCCAAAAAACACGACCATTGACCTTAATGGGTACTTCCCCTGTGTTGCGGGCGTGTTTTATGTATACCCCGGTCTGTTGCTGTAGGTGTATGAGCCAGTAAATAGCCTTGTGCCCATAACTGCGGGGATTGTTTCTGTGAATGACGGCTAAGGAGTCTTTAGGCATGAAGTTATTCTTGAACACCGTAAAACATAATGAGGCGATCGTGGTTGCGACTTGCAGCGGATCGCATTTGAAACGGGCTACGTACATCCTTCTAAAGGCCTGGAAACATACTCTAAGCACACGCCCATCATTTACGCAATAACTCTCACATTCATCAGCTATATGGTATGGACTGGTTTCATTAAAACTGTTGTAGTAACGGTCAAAATCTTCACACTCACTATCACTCATGTTGGTATAGTTAAAGTAATGTTTAGGGGAAATACCCTTTTGAAACTTCAGCGGCTTCGCCCATGACCTTGGGTAGCTTGGCTAATTTACAATGTGAACAACAGGGTGTTTTCAAACTGAACATTACCTCTTATCTGCATTTGTATATGTTTGTTGCCTCTTTTCAAGGGGTCGCCTGTAAATATCTCCGATGACTCGTGTTCAAGGAACTCCTTATAAAGGAACTGTGTGTCAAATTTTTCCCCGTTATGAGCAAGAATATACACACATGGCCGTAACTACCTATGAGGTCACCGAGGTCCGGACCTCGGTAATTATTTCCTAAAAAAAAAAAAAAAAGAGACTGAACCGTTCTCCGTGTATGAAACGCATATTACCGCTTTTCTTTTGAAAAGAGGGAGCGTCGAGCGTTTTGTGTTTTGTGTTTAGTGTATAGCTTGGGTTGTGTTTGTAGATGTCATTTTGGTCTGAATTTTGCTCGTCCCGCCGCGCTCGAAAAAAATCTGGACCTCACTAATTTCTAAACCCTAGTTACGGCCCTGTATACACAGTCATTTTCTTGAATTTGTCCTCTAACTTGACAGTATAGGATACAAAGATTTTCACAGGGCTGTCGTTTGCAATCGTTTTAAAAAGTTTGTCTTTACTACATTTCTGACACTCATCACATTCGACATCCATGCACTCATCACAGATAGTCTGACTTACGAGTAAATGTGGAATAACCTCTTTGGTTTCAGCGTTAGTGTATGTTTCTATATCGTAGTGCACGGTTATACAAGGGCTATTTTTAGGCTTAGCATCTTTCACATAACATACATGCTTTACTCCATCCGCCTTATATTTTGCACAACTTACCCCAATTATCCATCATATGAAACATGCCACATTCACAGATTCTCATTTTCCTGCAAGTGCCAATTGATTTATGGAGCTCAAAGCATTTATTATTGAAAAATGTACGTCTACACACATTACATGCCCTCTTCTCAGCTTCAACTACACGACTTTCACATTTGGGGCTTTTACACTTCTCACATACCATGTCGCATTCCTTACAATGTTTCACTATATCATCCGCAAACGCAAGACATCCCTTATACAAATCATGATGCCTTCCATATTTTCGACTTTTATCATAACTCGCGTAGAGAGTCCTTATATTACGGATGGGGAGATACGGTGTTCCTGACAATCCTAAAATAAGTAGAGGTCTTGTACGATCTCTCACACAGCTTTTAAAAACATACACAGTCCTACGATGATCATCCATTCCAAATACAACTATACGAACATTCATTTCCTGCTCGACCCTTCTGAGCTCTTCAGGACCCATATTACACTCAAACTCAAGCTTACAATCTGAAGCCAATTTACGGGCACGCAGCACAACCGTAGGCAGCCAGATATTATACGCGATTGTATTTAGTATAGTGTACAAACTGTACATATGAGCTAAGACGGTTCTAGGTATTTTCGCCGTAAACATTTTCGCTGTAGGAAAATTCGCCGTAGGATTTTTCGCCGAAAACATTTTCGCCGCAAAGAAATTTGCCGTAAGGCATTTTCGCCGTAAGAATAAAAAAAAAATGAACAAATATGAAAAACAAGCACCAATAAATGAAAAATCCAACCACCTTCGTCAGAATTAATATATTTTAGCTTTTCAGTTTAGTTCGCAGTCTGATTGTAAGTCTTTTTGGTGGAAGTTCTCCCGTTACTCTTATTTTTAAATTATACAAATCTAAGCCCTTATAATGGCCTATACAGTAAAGAGTAGTCGTGGTGGTCAGAAATTATTGGATGATAAGAATTACGTATACCGAATTGATAGAAAATACAGTGATAAAACTTACTGGAAGTGTGAAATGAAAGAGTGTAGAACTAGAGTGCACACTATACAGGGTGTCCCAGAATTAACTATCTATTTCAATGAAATCGGACAAATTTTTTAAAAACACACTTTTATTTATGTTTATCATGTTTAATATGTGTTAAAAATGTATAAATTTCTAAATTTTTTTCATAATTTTATTTTCATAATTTTTTCGTAGTTTTTCATAGTTTTATTTTCATTCTCTTTCAGAACCCTATTAATAATGAATACACAAGAACGCATCTTTGTTGTAACATCCCGTATCAAAGGAATGCAATGTAATGAAATCAGAGAAAAATTTACAAGAAGATTCCACAGAACCGGTCCTACAGACAAAGCGATTGTGAACTTGTGAACAAATTTAAAAGAACTGGATCCGTACACGACGAGGTGGGAAGAGGACGCACAAGGACAGCACGTAACAGTACCGAACAGGTACGACAATTGTTTGAGGATGAACCAACAACTTCGGTTAGGGAGGCCGGTCGAAGACTCAACATATCCAAGACAACAGTTCATAGAATCTTGCGTTCGACACTGATGAAAAAGGCTTATCACATTCAAGTACTGCATGCCCTAAATGAAGAGGATTATCCAAATCGAGCAGCAAGGTGTGCAGAAATTGTGGATCAAATCGAAAATGAAAGTTTATTGGATAACATCTTATTCAGTGATGAGGCGACTTTCCACACGTGTGGTAAAGTCAATCGACACAACTGTCGTATCTGGTCCAATGAAAGACCGTCTGAAGTCATAGAATGGCAAAGAGACTCTCCAAAAGTTAACGTGTGGCTTGGAATGACCAAATCCAAAATTTATGGCCCATTCTTCTTTGCGGAGGCAACTGTAACAGGTACCGTCTACCTTGATATGCTTCAGCAGTTTCTCGAACCACAGCTTCTTGATGATGGCATTCTTGATAATGTTGTGTTTCAACAAGATGGAGCACCATGTCATTATGCTCTAATTGTTCGAGAATACCTCAACAGACGCCTTCCGAATCGGTGGATTGGACGTGGAGGACCTCGACCTTGGCCTCCGCGTTCTCCGGATTTGACACCCCTGGATTTCTTTGCATGGGGTTTCATAAAAACAAAGGTTTATCGCCAAAATATCAATAGTTTAGCTGAACTTAAAGAACGCATCCAGTTGGCAGTGCGGGAGATAACACCTGAAATGCTTCAAAATGTGTTTCGCAGCGCTGAGGATAGATTTGAAATTTGCAGAGATACAGACGGTGCACATGTTGAAACTTCTCAATAAAGTTTTGACTTATGATTTATAAATCTATTTGTTTTTGTATCATAATTTAGTAATAAACACAAAATTATGTCAGTTTTTATTAAATTTGTCCGATTTCATTGAAATAGATAGTTAATTCTGGGACACCCTGTACTTGAAAATGACGCTATATCAATATGCAAAATATTCGGTGAGCACAGCCATCCCTCTCATCCTGCGAAGCCTAAAGTTTACCAAGCTATTGCAAATATAAAATCAGCGGCTACTAATTCACAACTCTCTACGAGATCTTTAATTGCCGATGCTTCTGCCAATTTAGATAGCACAGCTTGTTCCCTAATGCCCTCTTTGCCAAATTTATCACGCAATATTAGAAGTTGGAGGCAAAAAAATAAACAAGCTCCCCCCATCCCTAAATCAAGAAGTGGTTATTTAATTCCTGATGAGTACAAATTTCATGAAAATGGTGAAAATTTTTTATTATTTGATAGTGGAGAACATGATGCTGACAGAATTTCAGTGTTTGGCACAGAATCTGGTTTAGACGATTTGGTTAATCATAAGGATTGGGCATGTGATGGAACATTTAAATGTAGTTCAGATATATACTACCAGTTATATACGTTGCACATAGTAATAAGAAATAGTAGCATTCCTCGTCTATTTGCTTTACTTCCGGGGAAATCTGAAGAGACTTACAGCAGACTTTTTCATATTTTAAAGGGCTTACGTTCATCATTAACTCCCGAAACCTTGATGATCGACTTTGAGAAAGCAAGTATCAGCGCATTCTCCAACGTATTTCCAAATGCAACTATAACTGGATGTTTATTTCACATGGCAAAAAATATTTACCGCAAAGTCATTGATATCGGACAAAAGTTGCGCTATCAAACTGAAACTGAATTTAACACAAAAATTAAATGCTTCACAGCGCTAGCATTTCTTCCAGTTAGCGACGTTATTGACGGATTTATCGAGCTAATAGATGACGATGATTTGCCCCAAGAGTTGGTATCTTATTTTGAAACCCACTATATTGGAGGAGAAAGAGGCCGAGGCCCGCGAAGACGCAGAATGGAACCCACATTTCCTATTGAACTGTGGAATGTCTACGAAAGAACGTGTAATGGTATGCCGCGAACGAACAACAGTGTAGAAGGCTTTCACAACGCAATACAAAGCTCTGTTATTAATATGCATCCCAGTATTCGGAAACTCATATTTATTTTAATGAAGGAAGATATGTTAGCGAAAAAGAAGAAGTGCGACGTCGAACGAGGAGATGAACCAACCAGAAAAAAGCGTATAAAAATATTAGTACGCGACTTCATAATCAAGTACTAAAGTACAATCCAGAGCAAAAACTGCATTTTTTGCGCACCATAGCTATGAACTTGCACACTTTTTAATTTAAAAATATTGTTTCATGTTTTTCCTATTTCTTTACTTTTAACGTATCAATAAACTATTTTTAATTGCCTTTAAATCTTATTTTTTTTAATCTGCTCTTTTTATTCTTACGGCGAAAATGCCTTACGGCGAATTTCTTTGCGGCGAAAAATCCTACGGCTAATTTTCCTACGGCGAAAATGTTTACGGCGAAAATACCGGACACGGAGCTAAGACTATTGCTATAAAGCTGCAACCACGATCGACGTTTAAATGCGTTCTGTAAATAGATTGAGAATTGAAATTAAGAGTATAAGGTGTGACACTATGACCCGCAACCCGGAATACTCTGTCAATATCTACCATGAAGTTGTCGATATTGAAAGCTGTACTACTTTGATAGTCCTACATTATACGGCCCAAGATATATTCTATGTCTACAGCTGCCAAGCGACTGAACGGTATTACTACTAAAAAATCATCTACATCCACATTATCTGACCCGAACTTGAAGGACTACTTCGTCCAGACTTCATGTTCGTCGCGGTTCTGAAGGGCAAACTCCACAATACGTTCAACTACGCGTCGCAGTCCAACACCGTTGGTATACCCCGTAAAAGTAGACTTAAAAGAATGGAACGCGAATTGTTAGCCCTATTAAACAGTGAAAAATCACCCGATAAGTAAAGGATCTTGTACCAAGAGGCTGTGCAGAAATTTCTTCATGAGTACGAAGATTATAAGAATCCGACAGAGCTCCCGGTGGTTATTAGGCACAACGCTAGCAACGATGAGCAGGTGACATAGGACCTGGAGCCGACGTTAGAAATGACCAGCCAAAGAATAACGGAACGCAACACATCGAGCATATATTAAAAAGCAGTCTCCCACATACATTGGGGAATAAAGGCTTAAGTCTTTATAATATAGTGAGTGAGGATCCCATCATACAGTGAACCGATACAGGCGAGGTCATTGTTGAAGGAACAAGGGTACAGGGATCCAATATCGTCGACATTGTCCATGATCTGGTGAGAAAGTGGGACAGGCCCTCAACAACAGGCCAACCTTATCCACGTGTCTCTAAAATACGCAAATGGTTAATATATTAAGAAAACGCAATTATGACATCTATAACCCTGCCTTCTATGGTAGTGTTAATAGACTGTACAGAGGTGTTTACAATGATGGGGTAGGGAAGAAAGGTGTTGAGAGGTTTTAGCGGAGCAGGATGCTTATACACTTCATAAGCGGGTGAGAAAAAGGTTTAAAACAGCCAAGACAACAGCGGATTCGATTGACTCAATTTGTCAAGCGGATTTAACAGACATGGAAAGATATTCAGTGTATAATGAAGGCTATCGCTACATCCTATTCATAATAGATGTATTCTCTAGATATCTGTGGCTAATTCCTCTGAAAAATAAATCGCCTGAAACAGTTGCTAAAGCCGCCAAAACGCTGATGTTGAAAGAAAACAGGGTTCCTGGCTATTTTTTTACGGATATGGGGAAAGAATTTATAGGCCGTGCTTTTCAGAACGTGCTGACAGAGTTTAATATCAGTTACTACACTAGCAATTCTATACATAAGGCCACTTTAGCTGAAACAGTTCAACGTACCACAGAGGAAAGCATGAATGGCTATTTTACCCATAAAAACACATACAGATATATAACCATTCTGGGATCATTGGCTTCGTCATACAACCGTTCAACCACCGTACGATTGGTACAACACCTAACGAAGTTTTAGAAAGAGGTACGCTCCCAGAGACTGATGTGAGAAGAGGTGGAACACCGCCACCACACTCTACACGTTTCAAAATCAATGATTATGTAAGGCTATCTTGTTCGGGAAATAAATTCGCGAAGGGATTTGAGCAAGGATGGACACGTGAGATTTTTAAAGTTAGTGCTATGAGACCTGAAGGCGAGATAATGATGGATTACGTTGAAGATCTGAATGGGGAGGATATCGTAGGAGGCTTTTACTGCGAGGAGTTGCAGAAAGTGGCATTTAATTTAAGAAAAAATGTGTTTAAAATGGAAAAAGTTTAGGCAGCAAAGGTTCAGGAAAGAGAAAAATGTACCTGGTGAAATGGCTCGGGTACCCAGAAAGCTTCAACACCTATATAAAAGCTGCTGCAATAATGAAACTTAAATAGTATGCAACATGTCGCCTAACCACTTCTATGTCACACTCCCGTCCTCTTTTTCTCTGTCTGTACACCCTAACAACACCCTGGCCAACTTTGTAACAGAACTCCATGGGCCCATTGATTTGGAACGTGATTCGTACGAAGTTGGTGGTTGTGAATTCCAGCAAGCCACCAAATTTTTACCTCTTGAAAATGAACAGATCATATTTCTAATCCTTAGAAGAGTCGATGAGTGTGAAAAATTAGGCATAACCTTAGACAACACTATGCGATCAGTCCTGTTCGGTGAGGTATAGTACTATAGTACAATTGTAGCACTAGGACTCGGTCATTATGACACAGCCATGGACTTTGTGACGGGGTTAAACAAGAGTCTTGAAAAGTCGTACCTGACAAACGACTTACTTTTTGAAGTCGTAAACATAGACACACCTGCACCTACGTTGAAGTTAAAATGAACGCTTAGTAGAAATATTAAAGACAAAGAGCTATTCACAGTTGTTGCCGAGGGTCGATATGGTGCAGCCCTCCAAAGCGATACCTTTCACGAGGCACAACATGACTTGTCCAGTAGGCCGGGTCGTTTTTGCTTGAACATTTGTTTTTGCGAAGTTTAATTTACCCTGTATTACGAAAGTTTGTGTACCTACATAGGAAATATCGTGACAAAGTTTCAAGCTTTTATATAAATATTTTGAGGTTCCACAAGTCACTTAAAGTTTTGGTGATTTTTTCCGATACTCCGTATAGTAAACTACAGCTCTTTGCTGACTTGCCATGATAGTTTACAAGGCAAATCACCCAGAATTAACCACGAGGAGGTGGCTGTAGGTCGAATTCCACACCATGCCCAGCCCAACCTCCCTTCCATTAGTTTTTACATGTAGTTTATTGACATTTGTATTCGCATTTTGACTCAAATGTAGGCATATTTGATCTTGAAGCTATTCTTGCCTTTATAAAACCATCTCTATTTTCCTGGCCACAGACAGAAGCTGATGCTTCTGTTACAAGTTTGACACGTCTTTCCACAGCTTGTGAATGACATAGGTACTTTTTCAATAGAGGGTTAGTTTCATCACCCCTTACGATAAGCTCTAACTGGGTGTTTGTCAAGCTTTTTGTCAGAGGTGGTTCATGTCTTGGGTAGTCTCCAAATCGAATTAAATCTGTGTAGTTTCTTGCCAAGAAATTAATTGTAGGCCGTCTAAATTCTCTAATGCCCGAGGACACACTTTCCCTGGCTAAGAGAATGCGCCGGAAAGCTAACTCTCTCATCACTTGCCTTTCATCAAGTAACATCGAGATCATTAAAGTTTCTGGGTGAGCAAAATATGCCCCTCTTTCAATAACAGGATCAATGACTGCCTTAAACTCATCAGATAGGTATCTTGAACGAAATATCATAAACCAGAAGTGCCTTGGTCCCTGGTAATAGTAAGGATTTCGCTTTATATTAAACCACGTTCGGGCATAAACGCGAACAATGAATTCGGTCAGAGTTTTCAAGTTTTCTGACGGCTTTTTGGTCGCAACATAAAGTCTAACTATCCTGTTGGCTGTCGTAAGCCATCTGGCATGGTTCAAAGAACCTGGGTTGTGGTTTTCAAGGTTTTGGGAACATTGGCCTTCTATGACTGCATTACAAATTTCCATGAGATACTTTTGATCTTGGCTTAGATCGAGATCCACCGGAATAGAAGGCATATTACTTGATTTGATTGCTTCAAACTTGACAACTGGCATCTTTTCGCACGCAGTAAGACTTTTGCCAACATTTCCAGCAAGGGCTTTTGGTCCTTTGGTTTTACCATCCAAATAATTAAACAAATGGCGGAGATGTAGCTCATTGGTATGCAGCACACACGAACCAATGTAAAGGAGTATTGTAGTGTACCTCTAGTTGCCTGATAACTCCATTATGTATGCCAGTGTTTACATTGGTTCCATCACATCCAATGACCTTCAGATTGTCTACCTTAATTTTGTTACTGTTAAGAAACTTTATCACTCCCTTAGAAATGTTAGTTGAATTTCCAGTCACATGAGTGAAGTGCCCAAGATATTTTGATTCTGGTTCAGCTATAAGCGTGATGCGTTCCTTAGTAATTGTTGTACTGTAGTACCTCCCATCCTTACAGAGATTTGCTTTAGTTAAGTCCTTTCTTCCATCAAAACACAATGCTTCTATACTTTCTTCACTTGATTTACTGAACTCCTCTCTGCTCTTCTTTCTGTGCCGTCTCACCTTATTTTAATCCACAACATTGTGATAATCTTCAGAGGTAATGAGACCAAAATCTTCCAGAACAGCAGAGGCAATGGCTGCACCAGCTCTGTCTGATATTCCGAATCGGTCACAAGTTTTTGCTAATGAAGGCAATTTGCGAGTGAACTTATGTGCTTCACCTGATTTCTTTATACCTTCCTCAATGTGATCATCATCATCACGCTCTCTATCTGTATCTGTTGATGTGTCAGAATCAGGAATTGTACGAAAGTTATTGCAGGCAGCAATATAAAAAAGCCATTGATTTTTGGATTTGAACGCGGTCAGTTTAGATTCAAAATCTTTCCTTTTTCTATCAGTCTTCATCATATTTCTAGATTTTTCATGACAATCCTTTACTCTGGCTAATATTTGCTGTTCTGATATTGTTGGAATTGATTCACTGTTCCAGATCTCTTTTACCTTTGATGCAACTATTCTTCCACATCATTAGCATTTGGCTCTTTTTTCACCCTCACTAGCTATAAGTAAGAGATATCTTGTTTGTAAATATTCTTTTATAACGTCTTTATATAGGGGAAGTTGATTTCCACTGAACTCAGCTTTCCCAAAAAGGGAAACAGCTGGACTCATGATTTTTTCAACAATTGCTTTCACTTTTACGGCCTCAGCCATTTCGGATAATTTGGGAAATTCACTCTGTTAGTGTAACAACGCGTATTTAACTATTCAAATAATCAATTCTGAAAAGAAAAATTGTATATATAAATTATATATATTCTGGACGAAACATAGTCAAGAAAAAACTTAATAGCAACAAGAATACAAAAAATACAAGAAAATCTTAATAAAAAGTCATAATTGCCAAATAATTAATAAAGTTTACGTATTTAAATAAAGTTTTAAAAGTTTTAAAGTTTTTTGTAATGTTTTACTTTTACTTGCAATCTTCAGAGGACTTGCGGAACATCTAAAACTTGATCAATTTAGTTTTTCTAATCATTGTTGAGGATTTATAGTGCATCTACAAATTTCTTGGACACAGGCATATGGAAATTCACAAATTTAATTTTTCGACCCGGCCTATATGTCCAGCTTAATGTATCGGTTGAAGTTGGAGAAATTGGGTGAAAGCTACCCATCCGCAGACATGTGCTATATTTACAGCAATATCGTGGAGCATCAATTTGTTGGGGACACGCAGGCGCGCCTGCTGCGCATTGTACACATCCCCAACCATAGAGGGAAGAGTTTGAGCATTACATATAACAAGCCCCATTATGTGAATGTTGCGATTAATCTATTAACCAATATCTCAATATATAAGAACGATTGAGGGAAAAAATTTCCCATTCGGAGATGGGAACTTAACAGTGAAGCTACACTTTCATCGCAGTCAGTTATAATGATCCGAAGGCCTTTCACAGTCTATCGAGGAGTGAGATATCAGCGTGGGAGTGGGCTTGGATCCATTTTTTCAACCATACTACGCACGGCCGTCCCATTGTTGAAGAGTGGTGCTAGATACCTCGGGAGGAAGGCGTTACAATCAGGTTTTAACGCGGTAGAAAACATAATAGGTGGAACTAAACCTAAAGATGCTCTAAAAAATCATTTAAAATGCACAAGGGACGAAATCATCAAAGATCAAAGAGAAAAATGCGTGGTGGCGGAAAGAAGAAGAAGAGGGCTGTCCGGAAGAAGCGGTTACCAACACGTGGTGCTAAACGTGAAAGGACATCAGAAAAGAAGTGTTCTAAGCGTATGAAGCCTATGGCTGATCATTTTTTTAACTGATATAAGCTGAGGACACTGCTTTCACGAATCATAGGCTGAGTACTACTTGTCGAGAGAGGTGGCACTATTTCTGACTCGTCATGGCGCGTTTCATCCATCCGTGTAGCTCACAATGTTGTAAATCGGAACTGTCCCTCTTTGATATGCCCACTACACAGGTTTCTATTGAGCATGCGACTTTATTACAATTAATCCATTGAACACAATTAGTTCACCGAGTGCCCTTATAGAATTCGTGATACCCAGCTCAGGCCCATAATTTTTTTATCCAAGCTCTATGCACATGTACGCTAAACTGCGTATAGCCTATTCAGATGGAACGGACTGCGATGATAGTTACTCTGCATTCCCTGAAACCAACTTCCTACACTCCATATTCAGCCAGTGTGAGGTGTATTTAAATCAGGTTAACATCTCGGCATGAACAGGTTATTATCACCTACGAGCCTGTCTGGAAAATGTCCTCAACTTTTCTAAAGAAGCGAAGGATACCTTTTTAACTGCCGAGGGTTATTATCAGACTAAAGACGAAAGTAGTATAAAGGGTAAATTTACAAATTCTAAAAAGAAGATATACGAGTGTTTTGGACGTCTGCATGCAGACTTCACGTTCCAGGAGAAACTGCTTATGAATGGGGTGGATATAAAGCTAAAACTCAGCCGCACGAATCCTGAAATCTGCATAAATCTGGGACCTGATCAAGAAGAGGGCGCAAAGCCCGTTGTGATTCACATCATGTAAACATATCTGCGCATATGGCGAGTGAAATTAAGTTCGTCAAAATATGTAGAAATTGAAAAAAATTTAATGCACGCAACAGTAAAATACCCAATTAACAGAGTACAGATAAACTATACACGGTGCCCGCCGGGTTGGCCTCGAAGCAGCTAGAAAACGTGGCCCTAGGAGTTCTACCTAAAAGGTTATTAATTGGAATGCAGGATCACGCTTCGACGAATGGAAAATATAAAAAGAGCGCCTTTAAATTCGAGAATTTCGGCCTTGAAAATATAACTCTATACGTAAATGGCGTTGCATTGGTCAGGACTATGGTTACGGACTTCTCATCAGACGCGGTGTTCCTGCTCTGCGCGAGAGCTTATAGCAATCTGGCCCATATTGCCGGTGGCTGTGACGAGCTTCGGTTTGGCGTAACGCAGAAAGAATTTTTCGATCAATTTAACTTTTACCCATTTGATATTACCCCCGACTTATCTGCTAGTGTAAATACACACTTAAGTCCACAAGAAAGTGGGAACATCTCAGTCAGTTTGGGGTTCGCCGACCCTATAGATGCGCCTATTAGTATACTAGTATACCTCGAATCACAAGCTCTAAAAGAGCTCGACCGATTCAGGAACGTTGTCACAGACTTTTAAAATGGACGCATATACACTCCAGAGAGTAATGAAGAGTGACCGAGTCACACGCTCCAAATTTATCGATGTGTTTGCGAAGAATGAAACATTCAAATTGCCAACTACGAGAGATTGGTATAGCCTTATCGTGAATACTGACATTGTGGGGAGTGAGGGGATTCATTGGTTTGCAATCTATTTTTAAAAATACAGAAAGAATGTACTATTTTGATTCACTTGGCACTCAGCCCTCCAGTGACCCTGTGGTTGTAAAATTTATCGAACAGTTACATGTCCCTGAAATTGTCTGGAATCTTTACCGTTTCCAAGGATATTTTAGTAATACTTGTGGCATGTACTGTCTTTCATTCGTCCTGCACATGTTATGTGGGAAGGGATTTATAATTTTTTTTAAATTATTCGATTTGTGCGACACTGAGATGAATGATGAATTGGTATGTAGGTAGATAAAAAAAGGTTCCCATTTGTACGCACTCGTTGTATTGTGTAAAGTTTTACGTGTATATATATATATAATTGTAACTATATTGTGTAAAGTTTTACGTGTATATATATATATATATATATATATAAATATATATATAAATAAATAATTATAACTAAAATGTCTCCATTAATGTTAATCTTATTTAATGGACGCGAGTTCTGTAAGCCGAATTGTACTAAAACATGCTTTCTACCATTTAATAAATTGAATAAAAATACCATTTTTTGTTCTTAATCACAAAAAAAACTTACATTAGTTCCTCGATGACCTGGCATTCGTTGGACCAGATGTGAGCCAATACCTCGACCTCGGTATTCAGGTCACTGGGTTGGCTGCACGGTAAAGCCTCCAAATCGTCATCATTTATTTGCCTTTCATCAAAGCTGTCGCGAAAAGTAGCTATAACACGATCAAGTTCCGCATCGGTCCTTCAAGGAGAAATTAACCTGATTATTTCGCACTGAATCTTTTTAATTAAAGTTAAATTAAATTAAAGTCTAATTAAAGAGTTACAATAAGAGAAAATGCCGATTAGGGTGCCCGGCAAATTATAATCACAAAGCAGTTATCCTGACAGGTTTCAAAAGTAAGATAAGCTGGATGTGCTACGCATCATCTGCCAGCACCGGGTAACGAGCCCGGTTGTTAACACATATATATATATATAATATATATATATATATATATATATATATGAGGAGAGAGTTACAATAAGAGAAAACGCCGATTAGGGCGCCCAGAAAATTATAATCACAAACAGATCTGACAGTTTTCAAAAGTAAGATTAGCTGGGTGTGCTACGCATCGTCTACCTCCCAAGGGGCCTCGACCCCTGGGCAGATATCCTTTCACTTCGTTTTATTACGAGTTTTTATAAATTATAACACTTGCACTGAATGAAGCGATATATATATATATATATATATATATATATATATATATATATATACACACCCCGGCCTTCCGCTTAAATCACAAACTAGTTTTTCAAAACGCATTTATTATGGTATTTTATAAATTAACTAACACAGTCCCTGAATAAACCGAAGTATAAAGCCCGAATCACAAATTAAATTAATTACTTACATTTTAATGTCGTCTTCAACGCCTGATTCTTGCATTCCATCGCAAATTTCTGCAATGCTTTGTGTGGAGAACAGATCATTCCGGTCTGCCGCTGCGAAAAGATGAATTGTAGACAGCGCTGTGGCATCTCCATCTTCAAACAACTGCGGGTTGCCGTAAAGGTTTTGTGATTGGCTCATGACGAGATATTTCTGTAACTACTGGTTGATAAATACAACTGTTGTGGATTCCAGATGACAAAGCCCCCTTTTATACACGCGAACCTAATAGCCGAACCTAATAGCCGAATCACGAGTTTCCAATTGGCCGTCAGTGAAATTTGGGTGGGGCATAACGTGTAATTGCTACTATCCACCAACCAGAGGTCCTGGTGCTTCGCCCACTGGGGTGTAATCGGCTGAGCCATGATTTCTGGGGCGTGTCAGATATAACTTTCCCATTCCATAGATTTCTTCCAGAAATGATTCGTTGAGAGAGAGAGAGAGAGAGAGAGAGAGAGAGAGAGAGAGAGAGAGAGAGAGAGAGAGAGAGAGAGAGAGAGAGAGAGAGAGAGAGGTTTTGTTTGGGAAATGAAACTTTATATGAAGGATTTACAACCATCTAAAATAAATTAAAATTTAATTGTGGAGGGTTATGGAGAGAACGGCAGTGTCATAAACTTCTGTTTTATTATCTTACCTGTGGTGTATATATATATATATAATATATATATATATATATATATATATATATATATATATATTAGGGTGATGCAAAAGTGGGGGAGTAAAATGTTTTTGTTTCAAAGTTTTGAGATATCCTCTCATTTGGTTTAATTTGGTGGAAAAATTATCCTAGGGAAATTTCGGGTCAAAATTCGAATATTTGGAGGTCGCGCCCGCCATTTGAAAATTTGCTGATTTCCATGAAACCTAGGAGGTACAGCAAGCGTCACGTTACTTTTTTTTTGAGTGGAAGTTCCCCACGAGGCCTATCATACCACCTTCCTCTTTTCCATTTGTTCATAAAACAGATACAATACAATAGATATTTATAATAGATACATAGAATGGATATACTCGTAAATTTTACTGTTGCGTCAAAGATACGAGAGTTTTCTTAGTTTTGTCCGGAAGCTTCTTCCGATAATTTGATACAACTTGCAGTAGATATTGCTTCTGTTGTTCATCATTGGTAATTAATTTGTTATAATCTTCAATCAATTTCACTCCTCTTTCAGCAATATCATTAACAACTTTCATGTGATTCACTACGTTCTTTGCAACCCAATAACTCTCATCGAGAAGCCAATCTTCTACTGGTTTGCTCAAGAACGTTGAAGACAATCCGAGTATACTGAAGAAGGACTTTGTGTTAGCAGTTACAAAATCTTCAAGCTGCTTATTGTCAATAGTTTTGATGTCTATTTGTGTCTTCTTTGGAGATCTGGCTCCGAAGATTTTGTAAGAGCCTCCTTCATTTTTCTTTTGGTGTCAAAGCTGATTTTATCATCAAAGAAAGCCAATGCGATCAACTCTTCTGAGAGATACCACAAATGATTCTGAATTTTTCTAAAGCAGCATTTGCTAGTTGTTCATTTGTGCTTTTGTAGCTGTGAAGATTCTTGAGAAGACTCAGATCATTTCGTGGAGCACTTGCTGCGCAGGGTGCTGAAAACCAATGCTTAATATAAATTGAAACAGAAAACCAACAAATTTCTTTTAGATTTCTTTCTTCTATTGCTGTTATTTTGAACTGACTTTTGAACATAAAGATTTTCATTGAATAAATGACTTTCGCCATCCAACGGGCTCTATGATAAGCCCCAGGCTTCCTGAATTTTATTCCAGTCGTTGGAGTACCGCCAAGCAAGATGATTGTCAGTTCCAATAACTCTCTGTAATCGTCGCGAGGTTGATCTTCATTGATTTATCTTGCTGCAAAGTTGATGATTTCCTCTTTTTCCTTTTGTGGATAATTTTCAAATTTATCGTATGAAGTTAGATTAATCTTATTCCAGTTTGTTTTGAATCTTTTGAATAACTGAATGTCAGGGCCTGATGAAGCCTGTAATGCAGGGGATACCACTGCTTCCAACATGATTTCAAGGATATGGTTTCGACAAGGACACCACAACAAATCTTTCTCCATTTTCTGTTCAATTAGGACACAAGCTCCGTTTTTACGACCTGTGTTCGATGCAGTTGTATCGAAACACATGCCTTTTACCTTATCTATTAGATTCCAATCAATGATCGCCTGATGTACTGCATTTGCAGTATCCTTTCCTGTGCCATGATCTATATTTGGCACTCCAAGCAGTTGATCTTCTCCACTGCCAGAGATTAGGACTGGCAACCGATCAACAACCTCATTCCCGGTAATGTCTTCGAGGAGTTTGCCATTCCCAATGAACAATCAAGGGTTTGTCAGCTTGAAATTCTTCTTTCAGTTTTCACTGAACTTCTTTCTTGATTTCTGTCTTGCCCTGCGAATCGATGAGTAGCTAACATTGTAATTCTCTGGTCTTTTCCAACATTTGCGATCGTTGGGAATAATTAGTAAAGAGGCTGATCGGTCGTGATCTTAGCAACATCCATGAGGAAAGCAGATTTTCATTTCATAATCTTGAATTTTTTCTTGGAAGGCCTCTTGGATGTTGAGGGCACTTCCAGATCTACTTCTCTCCGTAAGATGCAGGTGAATCACTGCAGGAAACTGCTGCTGCTTGCAAGAACAACTGTTTCATCAAATGCACTTGATTCATGTAACCTTTTCTTATCCATTTTTCATGTCTCTTCGCAGCTTCCTTTCGACGTTTTTCTTCATCCTTATCAACTGCCATCATTTTACCCTTTCGACCTTCCCTTTGTAGCCGTAGAAACTCTCTATCTTCTCAATAGTATTAACTCGTTAGCATTTGCATGCGCAATATCAAAGAGTCCATCCAATTTTTTTTCCATGTATTCTCTTTCTCTATTGAAAACTTCGATTTTTTTCCTTTTGCTCCTCTTCTTCAGCCCTTGCCACTCATCATACAGTTTATTTAATTTCTCACAAACATTACATTTCTGGGTGTTGGTATTCCTGCTCTCTGCCACACTTCCAATACATCATTAACGGTGAAGTTAATGCTTCTCTGACAGTTTCATTCTGATATGTTTATAATTCATGAATAAGGAAAATTACTTCTTTCTTTGAGGAAGCTTACTTTGATTCAATTTATCTATTTGTTGACCGATCAGCCAGATATCTGTTGAGCTTCTTGATCTCATTTTTGTCACAATTAAGATAGAGGAAATAGAAGAGAAATTGAGGCAGAGGACTCACTGATATAGCACCTCTCCTGAACACTGCCACAAGCACACTGCGATACCGATTCCTTGAACGCTATTTGCTCATATACGCATCACCTACCACTCTGCCTGCAGCAAACCTGCACAAAAACCTGCAACCTGCAACAAACCTGCACACAAAAATAAGAACAAATCAAAAAATTTGATTTTACTATAATTTTTGTTTAATTTTCAAATTTTCAATTGGCGGGCGCGACCTCTGAATGTTATTTGTTTGACCTGGAATTTCTCACAGGGTGTTTTTGTGACAAATTGGAACAAATGAGGGGGTATCCCTAAAAATCCACGATGGTCATGATTGGCATCACCCTAATATATATATATATATATATATATGAGGGACTTAGCGACGCTGGAAGATAAATTTGGAAATCGGGTCAATACGCATCGTTAAAGTTATGGGGGATTAGGAATAAAAAACAAGCTTAAGATATGCGTTTTAAGATTAATTAAAATTTAATTGTGGAGGGTTAAGGAGAGAATGGCGTGTCATAAACTTCTGTTTATTATCTTACCTGTGGTGTATATATATATATATATATATATATATATATATATATATATATATATATGAGGGACTTAGCGACGCATGGAAGATAAATTTGGAAATCGGTCATTCGATTCGCATCGGTTTAAAGTTTATGGGGAATTAGGAATAAAAAAAAAAGCTTAAGATACGCGTTTTAAGATTTTTCGTTAATTTTTAATAATGGCTGGAAGCGTAAAGTATCGTGGATGCGAAGACAATTTAATGTAAATGTATTTTACTCTGTTTTCTATAAAAAATAACTTAATTAACTTTGAATAGGCGGGATTTTCTTTTTAAAAATAAAAGTATATAGAAAGGATTGTTGAATGTTAATCTATGAGAATAATTGTTTATTAACAAATTTAAAGTACGTTTAGTATATCTACTGCGTATTATTAAACCTGTTTTCATATGGGAGATTTAATATATAAATTTCTCAAATCAAAAGAATGAATATTAAGATGTATAAAAAAATTGTACGAAAACGAGACCCGCATCGGGTCCATGCTCGAGGCCCAGTGATTGCAACCGGCGCCCGGTAAACGAACATCCTTCCGCATGTTGGAATAATGTGCAGTGTAAAGAGCCCTGTGTATTTCTTTTATTATTAGATGCGTAGCACACCCATCTTCCGCACAATTGGTTGGTAGATAAAATGGGTACTCTGAGTGACCTAGTGGTTAAGATGCGGGGTGCTGGATTCCCCGTTAAACCGTAGGTCTAGGGTGGGGTGAAAAGTTTGACCATCGTCAGAATGAACAATTCGGTTAGGTCCGGATTCCCCGTTAAACTGCAGGTCTAGGGTGGGGTGAAAAGCTTGACCTTCGTCAGAATGAACAACTCGGGTATTTTTTGTCTTTCTTGGAATAAAAAGAAATGCTGTTTTTGAAGACATTTTGTTTAAGAGATGAATGACAAAAGGAAATAGACGCCTCTCTCTCTCTCTCTCTCTGGAAACTCATTTATAAATAAACAATTGTATATATAGCTGTGTGTGTGTAATAATAGGGGATCTATGTGCGTTTCTGAACGCTTCTTGGGGGTTCAGGCGATGTATACACTATGCCAACTGGCTGATAATAACTGGAGGCACTGGCTTCTACGCCAACTGGCGGATTTTGAGTTCTAAGTCAAGTGTTGCTACCATGACCACTCATTGAGCTTCCATCTCTCGTGGAAGCTGGATGGTCTCTTCCTCTCTCTCTCTTATTAGGTTAGACCCTTTGGGGGGGAGGCCGTCCCATCTTCTCCCCAAAGAGGTCAGGTGGACTCCCCCTGCTTGCTGTGGAGTTTCCCTCCCCCCTTCTTTTTTCTGGCACCCTAGGTTTGGCACTGGGGGTTGGCACTGGGGTTGGCACTGGCACTCATTGCAACATTTGCAATTGCATTGCACTCTAACCTTTTGTGGTCATACTACTGGGGGTCACTGTAAGAATTTCCGCCTTGTGTGAGGGAGGACAAGGGGATTTGTTTTAACCTTCCTTGTGTTAATTAACTCTTTCAGAGTGTTCCATAACTTTTGTGGATTGGATTTTTGTTCATCAATTTTTCAACAGTAATAATCAGCTTTTCCTTTTTCAATGATTGAGTTAAGTCTATTACAGTAATTTTTGTATGTCTGTTGGGTAATAATATAAGTTTTCCACGTTTAAAGAGCGTATGCTTGCGTTTAATACTCGCAATGAGGGCTGGTGTGATCCATTGGTTGTTGTATTTAGTTTTAGATGTTACTTTTAATTTAAGAGGAAAGTTTAAGTTGAATATATCCATTAGTGTGTCTAAGAATGCTTGAAATTTTGCTCCAATGGAATGGTTACTTTCGGTTATTTTAGTCCAGTCAAAAGGTGTTATTTCTCTCGTAAACTTTAATTTATTATTATAGCTGTAAGATCTATAGTCAACTTTTATGGTTTCCTTTGCAGAGAAATGGCGATTAGCATGGATTACGTGGGCAAGTGATTTGTGATATTTAATATAATTATACCCGAGATGCATTCAAGCGGGGATCACACCCAGATCTGATCTAGCAGAGTCGAATTTCTAATGTCATTGTGAAATGTAGTTGGCTTTGTAATAGCTAATTTAAAACCACTTGCACTCATGATGTTGTGGAGGAAGCTTGTGTTATTATTTGAATGGTCTTTTGTGAGATCAATATTTAAATGTCCTACAATAACGCAATTGTTACAGATGTATTTAGAGATTAGAAATCTATCGATATTTGTAAAAAAAGTTGGTACGTTATCAGTTGGTGGTGGTCGGTAAATGCCTAAAATTGAATACTGGGTGTTGTGAATAAACATTTCAATTGCAAGTGTTTCTGAGGTATTGTTTATGGTTTTCATTCTTCAGTGTTTTTACTCTTGTAGTTTGAGTCTACAAATATACATACACATCCTCTTCTATTGTTAGCCCCACATACTTGGCAGCTTGTGTACCCTGGAATGTTAAAAAGATCTTATTATTTTCATTTAACCAGGTTTCAGTTAATTTAGTGCAAGTTCGTCGAAGTGGTATGGGAGACTGCGAATGTTCAAGTTCAGAAAAGAGAGGGTGCCATTGTTGTACATTATTTCTTGTTTCAGAAGTTGTCTACCGAGATATAGTCGGAGTTGACCACGTTTTCAGATTTAGTAATTTCATATATGGTATTGAGAGTATTTAAAGTGTTCATGATCATGTGAAGATTAGGGTAATACGGTAATAGAAATAATAACAGTTAAGAAAAAAATAAATATATACATCACAAATATATATATATATATTATATATATATATATATATATACACGAGGGTAATTCAATAAGTATCCGCGCTTTTTATTTTCACAATTTTATTTTCACATCTGATAGATTATGAACACCACTTCTCAACATAGTCTCCCTATTTCTCAATACACTTAGTCCAGCGATCTACAAGCTTCCTAATGCCATCACAAAAGAATGTTTTTGGTTGTGTGCGTAGCCAGTCATGCACCGCCTCCTTCAGGTCATCATCGCCTTGGAATCGATGACCTCTCAAAGCATCTTTTAGTGGTCCAAACAGGTAAAAATCCGAATGTGCCAGGTCTGGACTGTAGGCTGGATGGTCGAGAACTTCAAATTTAAGTTGTTGAAGGCATTTTCCACTCTGTGCAGCGGTATGAGGGAGCTGGACTAAGTGTATTGAGGAACAGGGAGACTATGTTGAGAAGTGATGTGTTTATAATGTATCAGATGTGAAAATAAAATTGTGAAAATAAAAAGTGCGGATACTTATTGAATTACCCTCGTATATTATATATAAAATAAGATAAAATAAAATAAAAAATACGAGGGTGGGCTGAAAAGTAATGCCTCCACTTGAATAATTCTGGATTGTGTAGAGGTAGCCAGATAAAACCGGTTTTATGTTATAGCCTAATCTAGCCTACACTAATTCCACATGTTGGTTCAGTATCGATTACAATGGAAAGTAGTAAAGACGTTCGCTTGATATCCCCACCCCATTCCACATTGTGTAGAGATAACCAGATAAAACCGGTTTTGTGTTATAGCCTAATCTATCCTACACTCATTCCACATGTTGGTTCAGTATCGATTACAATGGAAAGGAGTAAAGACGTTAGTTTCAAACAACGTACCGTAATTGAATTTTTGACTGCGGAAAGTGTTGCTCCCATACACATTCATCGGCGAATGCAAGCTGTGTCCGGCAAACACTGTGTTGATGTGAGTACCATTCGACGTTGGGCGAGAAAGTGTAAAGGAGAAGGAGCGGCAAGAAGACTTGCGAGACAAACCGCGAAGTGGAAGGCCTGTAACGGCAACCAACGAGTCTCATCGGAACTACGTTGACGAACTGATTGGTGGAAATCGTCGCATTAAACAAAGTGAGATTGCTGCAATGCTGGATATCTCTGAAGAGCGAGTGGAACACATTATCAGTATTCTCGGTTACCGAAAGATCTGCGCCAGATGGGTGTCTCGCATGCTCACTGCCGAGATAATCTCCTAGGTGAATGCAATCTAACTCTTTAATCCTATTTTCATAAGGCTTGTTGCGCAATGACGGAATTAGTTTCGTGGCACGACGCTGAACCCTTTCTAACTTATCAATATCCTCACGCAAATACGTGCACCAAACCTGAACGGCATATTCTAAAAGAGGCCTGACTAGGGACTTGTAAAGGGGCAATATAATATTCTTAGATTTAAATTCGAAATTACGCGCTATGAAGCCTAACATCCTATTAGCTTTTGCGCAAGACTCCAGGCACTGGTTCCTAACTTTTAAATCCTTAGATACGCGTACGCCTAACTCTACTTCCTCGTTAACACTCGCTAACTGTCTATCATCCATCGTGTACGTGTAATTATTGTATATGCAAAACTTTACATTTGTCTACGTTAAATTGCATCTGCCACTTATCCGTCCACTCCATAATCCTATTTACATCGTCTTGGAGCCTATCTCTATCGTCCCCGTTAACAACCTTACCGCCTATTTTAGTATCATCCACGAATTTTGACACGTTACTAGTCAATCCTACATGTATGTCTTTAATGTAAATTGCGAATAGCAATGGGTCTAACACTGAACCCTGTGGGACACCGCTACCTACATCCAACCACCCCGATTCACTACCATTAACAATGACTCTCTGTATCCTAGCATGAAGCCATTCCTCTAACCAGTTAGCTACCTGACCGCGTATACCGTGCGCTTTAACCTTCGCAATTAATCTTCTATGCGGAAATGTGTCGAACGCCTTTTTAAAATCTAAATAAATAAGTCAGCCGCTCTATGCCTATCGCATTCGCGCACTATTTCGTTATACAATTCTAACAAATTAGTTAAACAAGATCTATGGCGTCGAAACCCACGCTGACTTCTATTAATCAAATCTCTACTTTCTAAGTGATCGATGATACGATCCCTAACTACGGATTCCAAAAGTTTACCGACAATTGACGTTAAGCTAATCGGCCTATAATTGCTAGCTACTGTACGGTCGCCTTTTTTAAAAATGGGCGTAATGTTAGCTAATTTGAAGTCTTCAGGAATAATCCCCGTTTCCAGTGACTGATGAAAAATCTTCGTTAAGGGGCCTACGATAACGTTTTTCAAATCTTTCAAATGTCTGGGATAAAGCGCGTCAGGGCGTGGAGCCTTGCTAACTTTTAGCCTATCGATATAATGCGCAATCTCAGCCTCGTAAACAGTTATTTCATCCAAAATAGTCTCGCTACTAAATGGAACGATATCGTCTACGTCGGGAACATTATTTACATCTTTTACGGTAAAAACTGTCGCAAAAAAGTTATTGAAAATACCCGCCATCGTCTGAGCGTCGGAAGCCAAAGCGCCGTTAACGTCCACTAGAGCGCCTATGTTATCTTCTATCGGCTTATGATTACTGACGTATTCAAAGAACTTTTTTGGATTATGTTTACTATCCGCAGCTATAAGTATTTCTAAATTACGCTTAGCATTCCTAACTGATCTTTTAACCTGACGTCAAAGCTCGATATATCTATTAACGTTAGCTGCCGTGCCATTGCGCTTATTAAGTCTATACGCTCTATTACGTTCGGTTATAAACTCGCCTATTTCCCTAGTCCACCACTTGGGCCTACCATGATTTCTAGCGCGCTTGGGCCTACGAGGAATAAACTCCCTTTCGATATTCATACAATTTTCTTTAAATGCCTCCCAATGCAAATTTGTGTCATTACCCATAAATAAGCTATCCCAGTCCACTACTCTCATCCTATCCATAAAACTATCAAAATTGGCCCTACGAAAATCAGGGACTTCTATTACGTTACTATCCTTAGTGTTTTCTATTAATAGCTTAAACCTAAGAATTTGATGATCACTACATCCTAAACACTCGCCTACTTCTATACCTTCGACTATATTTTCGCCGTTCTTTATCACCACGTCTAAAATATTGTTACCGCGCGTTGGTTCGGTAACCATCTGTCATAAAAATTATCTTCCATGAACTCAACCAGTCTCAAACCCTCCTCACTACCAGTTAAAGTCTCGTAATTAACATTAGGGCAGTTAAAGTCTCCGACAATTATACTATTCCGATTAATTATCAATAAAGTTACCAAGAAGTGAGTAAAATCTAGTATTGGTATTGAGGGGTTGAACGGGAGGTCTGTAAACAACAACAAAATTAAAGTTAATACTGCGCGCCCTAACTTCAACGCATATCGCATTAATTGCTGCCGGAAAATCTATCTTAATCTCGATAGCCCTAAGGGAATTACGAATATACAGCAAAACGCCGCCACCAATCCTATGTAACCTATCATTAGTAAAGAGTTTAAAACCCGGTATATCAAGTTTCCCCAACAAGTCCCGAGTCACGGTATTTAACAAACAACGTTTCAGTGATAGCACCTATATCGTAGTTGCTGGAATAAATTATCGCCTTAAATTCGTTTAATTTATTTCTAATACTACGCGCGTTACAATAAAAGACGTTTAAGTTATTTTTTGCCACGGGTCGGCGTTTTAAACTAGTTTTCACGTCGGACCCGCCTTTCCCGGACCCACAACGTTTAAAGAATGCTTCGACCTATACAGCTTTCGAACGTTTTCGTCAATTAACCTCCCTAGCCTAGCATTACCTACTTCATTAAAATGCATCCCCATCTTCTATAAAAAGGCTAGGATCACTGAACTCCGACCACAGCTTTACGAAGGGTACGTTTTCCTCAGCACAAATCTCTTCTAATTTAGTATTCAAAAATATTGTTTTAGACGTAATCCTAAGACCCAAACCGTGCCTAGGGGTAATACCTAGAACTAAAGACCTATCTGACCTCGCCTTCAGAGACCTAATTAACCCCCTATATCTCTCCAAAAGGTCAGGCACTCTCGTATCGGGCCTATACGAGTCGTTGCCCCCTACCATCGTCACCAACATCGAGTGACGGGAGGCAACATCAATCCTATCCACTTCGTGTCTAATTCTGTCAACCCTGGCCCCTGGTAGACAGACCCTCCTCCTCTTCGTTGGATTCCGTTCAACGAACTCTTTATCCATATGGCACACTAAAGAGTCCCCAATTAAAATAGTTTCCCCCTAGTTCACGTCCTTATCCAAATGAGCGAAAGGGTTCGAAACCTCGATAGGGGGGGGGGGATTCCTATCTACTAATCTCGGACCAACCTTAACCCCTTCCTCAACTCTATCCAACCTTCCCGATAAGCTACCTAAACTAGAAACTAGGTTACGCACCTCACCCTTCAAATTACTAACGTCTTCAACGTTAGTATTGGTTCGGCTTTCGTCAATTGTAGCCCTACCCCTGCCCTAATCAAGCGTTGCAAGTCTTTCCGTTACCTCACGTACACTCCGTTTTATGTCAACTATTTCCTTCCTTAAATCGCAAAAAACAAACAAACCGATCTCTCGGTAATCGCCAAAGGACCGCCGTTATAATTCTTAAAATCCGCATACCACCGATTTACCCCACACTTAACACACGACGCTTTCTGCGACGGCATCACGCAAGTTAAATTAGTTTATAACTGTCACAAATTTAAGTTAAATTAAGCCGGCACGCTATGAAAACTTCTAAATCGCTAAAAACCACTTATATTCAATTACCTAACTATAACAATGTGAACATAAACGCAAGTATATAAAGTCAGAACTTTCCAAAAGTAAAGTTATTGGCAATATCCAAAAGTAGAAGCAATATCAGAGAGCTCAGGAAATGCGTCCGTTCAGTACAGAGTCTGGCTGACGAATTCATTAAGCCATGAAGACGAATACATTAGTACTAACGAAGATCAGAGGAGATCGAAAAGAATGTCAACACCGTCAGTTGTGAAGACAAACATGTGTATTTATTTTGACACTGAACGGGTAAAACTGATAAATTATTCAACTAAGTGTGCAGAGGAGTTCTTGAAACACATGGCTACATCGATGAAGGATACGACCATGCTTGTGAAAATGTCGGCAGGTAACTTAGTTGCCATTGAAGCGAAATACTATTTTGATTGCCTAACTAGCTAAGGAAACAAGTATAGGACCCACGTTCGCGCAACACAGTCAAATGATAATAGGGAATGTGACATGGCTAAAGCAAAAGTATATGTAGAGTTGATCTCACACATTGAAAACAATATAGAGATGGTTCGTACAGTTTTCAGCTAACTGATCTACATGAAATGTATGTCAAAAGACTGAAAGAGATTGGGTATGATATTTTGATAAACAAAACTTGCTTGAAAGACCGCATTTTCAATCACTTCAGCAGTTTAGGACTATAAGAAATAAAGCAGCCAGGCAAACCTACGACATTAATATTTCCAGATGGGATGAAAGAATTGTTTTTCAATTACAAGAAGCAGGAGCCAAAGGGAAGTAAGGGGTCAGATGGCATTGTCAAATTCAATAGACATACTACGGACCGTGAACCTATTCTTGCTGCCTATATTGGACTCAAAGTGCAAACACACAAACAAGAAGCCAATCACTTCGGGATTGTTTGGCAGAACTTGGCATAAGCATTTCCTACAGCCGTGTTCTTAAGCTGGAGACTGCACAGGCTAACTCCATATACCAACAAATTTTTATAGACGGACAGGTATGCCCTCAAGTTCTTCGAAAGCAACTTTACACAACTGGGGCATTAGACAACATTAATCACAGTCCATCCTCAACAACCGCCAAAGACTCCTTCCATGGCACAGCTATTTGTATCATTCAGTCCGTTACACAGCACAACTCAGGCATTATCAGACAGTGCTCTACACCTTTTACTGTCGCCTCGGAATTTCCAACACTTCCAAACTTATACACAGTGGTACCAGCAGTGTCCTAAAGGTCTCAGATGCACCTGTCCCATAAGTAACACAAACCCAATAAGAGGGCGATTAGCCACAGAAAGAGGCAAGAGAGGAATATGGTAGTGACATGCCATTAGACTCCTGGATGTCAGCATGATAAAGGATGGAGATGCAATATCATGGGCTGCATATCACGCCTCATTTCAACCCAAAGAGACCATTATCTCTAAGATAACAGCTCTACTACCTATGTTTTTTGAGAAAGCTGACTCACCTGCTATAGTCAAGCATGGCACGAGCATCATCAAACAAATAACCAAATTCCTCAACCCATTGCAAGTTCCGGTCATGGCATGCGACTGCCCTATCTTTGCTGTAGCAAATACAATTCAGTTGAAATGGCCAGAAACGCATGGAGAAGACAAAATGGTAATCATGTTTGGTGCACAGATGCAACAGGGCTTCCCTCGCCACACCTGTGGGGATGGAAGAAAGATGAACAGCTGATGTGGTCACCCGACTGGATGACGATACCTGATGCTGCAAAAGCCTGCAGTGTCCAACTCATCAGATGCACGCACAATGAAGAGGCAACCGGATGCTTCAAATGTGGTTGTGCAAAAGCTGACCTTCCATGCACACAGTTGTGCGACTGTCCGTGCGAGAAGTAGTAGATAGTGTGAAGAACATACAAGTCGTCATTTACAGGACTTTTATGAATCCACATTTAGTGCCATTGTATACCGTTATGGTAATCACCAATAATTCTTGAAATATATACGATGGGAATGTCTCTTTAAATACTTTGTTTATTGATTAATATTATTAAAGTAATAAATTATATACCTTAACAACAAACACCGATGTGCACACTACCTGTAAGTGCATTTAGATTCACATTTGTTGTGTCAGTGTTATTAGAAACAATCGAACTGTGCCATTTTATAAAGCAGGGGTTCTCAAACTGGGGTACGCCTACCCCTAGGGGTACATATTAAGGTTTCCTGGGTGTACGGGAATGAATGAACAAAATTTACGCTATATATAATTATTTCGACATAATTCAAGTGAATATTCTAAAAATATTTTAAAAACGTTTATTCCACTCATTGCCAGAAACTTCTAGAATTAATTCTTGATGATGTCGTTCATATGGTGAAAGTTATCAAGTGTAATGCCCTCTATACTCGCCTCTTCCACCTACTTTGCAAGGAGTTTGGTGCAGATGAAGAAGTCATGCTATTTCACACCGAGGTACGCTGGCTGTCACGGGGGAAATGTGGTAGCAAGAGTTGAGTCATTGAAAAACGAGCTGACTGAATTCTTCAAACAAGACGGTAAAACAAAGTCTTTAAATTTTGCCAAAAAATTGTCAGATAACTAGCGGCTTATGAAGTTAGCCTACTTAAATGACATATTCTTACGTCTAAACACGTTGAACAAATCGCTTCAAGGTCAGCACACCAACGTGATTGATTTCATGGACAGACAAATTTTCAGCATTCAATATGAAATTGAAACTGTGGGAAAAAAAAGTGAAAGACAAAAACCTTTGTATGTTTGAGAATTTTAGCGATGCGCTTGAAAATAATAAGGAAAATGATAAAATTCATATGACTCAGAGTGTGTTGGCGCATATTTCCTCTCTGCTGCTGGAGTTCCAGTCATATTTTCCAGAATTGAACGAATTGGATTTAAAATTGATAAGAAATCCATTCATCGTTGACGTGTACTTGCTCGTAGAAGACTTGCAGGATCATTTTATTGAGTTGAGTTGGTGAATGACTCTACAGCCCGAGATGCATTTGAAACTCTTCCGCTGACTAAGTTCTGGTCCAAAATGAGCGAGTCTTATCCTGCTGTAGCTAATGTGGTGAAGTCATTGCTAATGTTTCCCAGTACTTATCTATGTGAACAAGGATTTTCAGCTTTGATAAATATAAAAACTAAATATCGCTCTCGACTAAACGTGGAACATGATCTTCAAGTTTCCTTGTCAAGCACTACACCTGAAATTGAGAAACTAGTTTCCACACATTAGGCACATCCCTCACACTAAAATTCAAGAATTATAGTTACCCCAATTTTATTTACATATGTAGTTTGTTATTTATTCATTTAATAAAGCATTTATTATTGATATTTCTGTATCTTATGTGAATTCTTACTAACGGGTACTAGCTGATTGTCTGATGAATCAGAGGATACGAAGTGACAAAAAGTTTGAGAACCCCTGTTATAACGTATATCTAAATCTGGCGGCCATTTTGGAAATGTTGCATAATTCAGGAAATCATTGATAAAGTCAAAGTAAATATATTTAAGTGCAAACTCTGAAAGTTTGGTGTTTTTGTCCAGCAAGTAAGTGTACCACTGATTTATGTCGCTAAGGAAGCCTACGAATAGAATTGAAAGTTATAAAATTATAGAATTATTAAAACTTAGAGTTAAAAATTAAATTAAAAATTTAAATTTATATCATTATAAAATCTTAAAATTAACGATTATAGAATTTTAAGGACTATAAGAATAGCAAAATTATAAGATAATAAGGATTATAAAATTTGAAGTTCAAATGTTAACTTCTATCTTATTATACTAATAATTAATTGTGACGGTCGAACTGCCTGCGAACTTTCTTTGCTTGTTTCTTATGGCCGGCCAAACCACTGGCCAGATTTGGATGAGACTTGGAGGATAGGAGTAACTGAGGCCAGTGAAGAAGATAGGATATGTGGCGTCGGCCTCCGAGATCATCTGACGCCATTGGAGGCCTCTGTATTCCGGATTGGTTGAAAGATAGTGACATCATAGACACGTCATAAAAGATAGTGACATAAAATGGGAGGAGCTCTAGCATGTATATATATATATATATATATATATATATATATATATATATATATATATATATATATATATATATGATGAATAAAACCACGAAGGAAAGGAAACACAGAATGGTGTAACATTTTGGATCGAAAAATTAAAAGTCTCATTCGAAATAGTCAGTGGAGTAAAAAAGCAAGCTCAAAGTGTGTTTTGAACCTTTCTTCGAAAAACATTAGTGACGATGCAAAAAGTGCCCTTGGATATGGTATGTCCTTTTTTATTGTTAAAAAACCTTCGGCTTTACAAATTTGTTACAGTCTCGCTTGTTTTGAAAAACAGTGTAATCTCCCTCAGTATTTGTTTAACATAGTTAAAGGCCTTGTTTATACTGCGGCGAATAGTAGTTACGAAGATAACTTTCCTAAACATTTTCGCAATAGCCTCTCACAATTAAAAAAAGATGGGGAGCTCCATATTACTAAAGCAGACAAGGCTAACACCATAGTTATTATGGACAAAGTGGACTACCTCAGAAAGATGAACGAGCTTCTCCAGGAGCCCGCCACATACAGCAAACTTAGGAAGAACCCGCAGGATGACGTCATCAAATCATTTAATAGTGGCTTGAAACGCATTCTCAAAGATCATAAGGACTTAATTCCGCTTTTCATGTCCACTTCACCTTCTCTGCCCTACCTTTACGGTCTTATTAAAACCCACAAGCCTGGCAACCCTATGCGCCCTATTATTAGCTCGGTGGGCTCTATTACTTATAAACTCTCCAAATGGCTTGTCAAAGTCTTGTCCCCTATTCTCGGAACTATCTCTGATTCACATGTAAAAAATTCCATGAGCACCATTCTGTTTCCTTTCCTTCGTGGTTTTATTCATCATAAATATTTTTCACGTGTTACTTTTGTGAAATAATTTTCATATATATATATATATATATATATATATATATGAAAAGAAGGACCAACACAACGGCAAACATTTTCGTTTATTTTTTGTACTTCAGACGTTTCGACAAACCTTTTGTCATCATCAGTGAATTAAGTCTTAAAACCTTAACACAAAAATAAAAGTAATGAAAATTACATCAATACAGAATTAAAATCATTAAAATTACATCAATACAAAACATTAAAATCATTAAAATTAAATTACCTCAACTGGTAAATACACAATGTTTACATCAACCTCCATACTTAGCAAAAACTAAGAAAACTGTATGGTCAGTAAATTAGAAGGTACTGTATGATGTCTATGAAAATCGGTTGGTTAGTTAAAAGAGCTGTAATTTGTAAGATGAACTATTATTGTTAATGGAGGGTTTGTTTCTATAGATGTACAAAGATTCTAAAATTCGGAGTTCTGTGAGGTTATTGGATCTAGTTAGGATTTCGAACTGAGTTTTGTGAAGGGGATGGTTGTTTTCATGACTATGGTTTCTAATTGCGGATTGTGGTGGGATACTGAGGGGACGGTTGGTACGGACTGATAAGCCCAAATGTTGAGAAAGGCGTACCTCCAGTTGGAGTTGAGTACTGCCAATATACGCAGCCTTACAGCTGTCGCACGTGTATTTGTAAACAACATTAGGGCATACAGTAGTCCACCACAATCCGCAATTAGAAACCATAGTCATGAAAACAACCATCCCCTTCACAAAACTCAGTTCGAAATCCTAACTAGATCCAATAACCTTACAGAACTCCGAATTTTAGAATCTTTGTACATCTATAGAAACAAACCCTCCATTAACAATAATAGTTTATTTTAAAAATTACAGCTCTTTTAACTAACCAACCGATTTTCATAGACATATCATACCTTCTAATTTACTGACCATACAGTTTTCTTAGTTTTTGCCAAGTATGGAGGTTGATGTAAACATTGTGTATTTACCAGTTGAGGTAATTTAATTTTAATGATTTTAATTTTTTGTAGTGATGTAATTTTAATGATTTTAATTTTGTATTGATGTAATTTTCATTACTTTTATTTTTGTTTTAAGGTTTTAAGACTTAATTCACTGATGATGACAAAAGGTTTGTCGAAACGTCTGAAGTACAAAAAATAAACGAAAATGTTTGCCGTTGTGTTGGTCCTTCTTTTCATCTGTAAGCTCCGTTTCCCTAAGGAAAAGTCAATAGCTTTGATATATATATATATATATATATATATATATATATATATATATATATATATATATGTATATATTATATATATATATATATATATATGTGTGTGTGTGTGTGTGTGTGTGTTTATATATATATATATATATATATATATATATATATATATATGCTATGTGGCGTCGGCCTCCGAGGTCATATATATATATATCGAAACCTACGGTAAAGTTATTGAATGCCCGGTTAGGTCAACTGTACGCCCTTGACGATTGGTTAGGTTAAGTCGTGATATTTTCGTTAAAACTAACGAATATATCACGACTTAACCTAACCGGTCGTCAAGGGAGTACAATTAACCTAACCGGAAATTCAATTAACCTTACCGGGCATTCAATTAATCTAATCAGGAATTCAATTGACCTAACCGGACATTCAATTAATCTAACCGGGCATATATATATATATATATATATAGTGTTCAACTTCCACCCGCGCAACGCAGTATCTTCCCGCTAGTGGTATTATAAGAACTTAAAATTTAAATTTAAATAAAAATTAAAAATTATATTATTTTAAAATCTAAAATTTAGCAATTACAGAATTTGAAGGACTGTGAGGAATAGCAGAATTATATGATCATAAGGATTATAAAATTGTAAAAAGTTAAGATAAGTTTACTTAACAGGGGGAGAGGGGTATGCTGACGGCAATTCTATATGTAGGTGCTGCCGAACGTTGTCGAAGCCATTTTGAATAGGAATCGATATTCTTTGTTCTTCCTGCGTCTTACGGACATATATTATGGCGTCACTTATATAGCAGGAATAAATTATTTTTTTCTTTTTTGTTTTAATAGTTTGTGAAACATTACTTTTCTGTAGTCACAGAGTGATTCATTAATATATATATTAGGTTTGATATTTATAACTGCACCTCTTATTTCTGTTTTCCACAGCCGGTCACTCAATTTGAATTTTATGATTTTTTTGTCTGTCATTATTATTTTTCCCAACTCGGTGTGCTTTCGTATTGACATTTTCAGGAATGTTTATTGGAATTTTTCTTTGATTGCGCTCCCAACAATTTCAGTGGAGTTTTCATTTGGGGAGCCTTGGGGACTCCAGGTCCGCCGATGAAGTATAAATCTTTTTAGGTTTCCTCTTTGAGGTCGCTGCTTAACCTCTCATTTACTATTATTTGGTATTGTAGTCGATCTCCCACAGTGGATACTCTCTCATTAAGAGCATTTATACACTGCTTTAACTATGTTTTCTTCTCGTAATTCGTTTATTGTCTCATCCTTTTTTATCAGTTCAGGATGAAAGATGGATAGGATTCCATATATAAAGCTGTTTATAGAGGTCTTCCTATCAAGGATAGATTCAAAAACTTTAGAAAGGTATGAAATCAAAGCAATTGGACGATAGTTGGAGGGTTGAGAGCGGTCACCCTTCTTTGGAACAGGCTGAATGAAAGCGAACTTCCAGCAGGAAGGAAAGGTACCAGATGAGAGACAAAGACAAAAGAGTTTGCCTGGGCAGGGTGTCAGGAATGAAGCACAGTTCTTAAGAACAACAGGAGGAACACCATTAGGATTGTACGCCTTCCTAGAGTTGAGCCCAGATCGGGCAGAAAAACATTTGGAAGAGATTCTAATTTTATACATAATAAAGCCAAAGAAAGGAGGAGATGGAGGCACAGCACCGGAATCACCCAGGATTGGGTTGGAAGTGAAAGTTTGAGCGAAGATTCAGCTTTGTCAGGAGAAGAGACGGCAACCGACCCGTCGACATGGAAAAGAGGAGGGAAAGAAGAGGAAGTAAAGTCGTTGAAGAGGTTCTTAGCTAGATGCCAGAAAGAGCGAGAAGAATTATAATGGGATAAATTTCCACATTTTTGTCAAATTAAGGAATTTTTGGCGAGTCGAAGAACATATTTTGTACGATTGTGTGGAGAAGTATAAGCTGAGTGAGAGTGAGGAATTGGCTGGCGACGATACCTTCTGAAAGACTCCTCTCAGTTGCGGATAGCATCAGAACAAGTAAAGTTAAACCAAGGTTTTTTGCATTAATAGTAGGAATAGAATATGGAATGTACGCTTCCATGCCCGACAGAATCATTTCCGTGATCCGCTCAGCACACTCGGAAGGTCCCTGGCCACGGAAGCAGTGATCATTGCATGGGAAATCATAGAAGGACTGCCTTTGGGCCTCCCAATCAGCAGCGCAAAAGTGGCAAAGGCGCCTCCTCTTGGGAGGATCCAAAGGCTGAATTGGAGCGATATAATAGGAAACAGATATAAGATTGTGATCGGAGGAGCTCCACGGAGAAAAACGTTTGACATTGTAAGAAAGATGAGAGGTAAGAAATAAATCCCGAATGTTGGGCCTATCTCCAAGGTGAACGGGGATACGAGTAGGGTATAGAAAAGTTGTAAGCTAATTCACCAGAGATATAAATGAAATGAGAATAGTCGTATGATAGCAAAAAGTTAAGTACAATGCAATTGCAATACACCATTGCAACATTGCAATAAAGATACGCAGAGCCTTAGAAATGGGAATAGGGGGTTCCAAACCTTTAAATAAAAGGAATAGAGCCTATTGCATGATTTGCAACATTTTTCAACAGGGAAAAGATGCGCAAGGGCTAGGGAAGGGTGGTAGGATGGTAGGGGGTTGCTAGACCTTAAAATTAAGCGAATAGAGGAGCATAGCTCACCCTTCACCACCCCAATTCATCCCTATAACATAATTACGCACTTTAGAGGCCACCTGCAATATCCTACCGCATCAGAATGGAGGAGCGTAGCTCACGCATCACCAACTCACCCCTGACCTGCATCCAGTACAATATTGCAGCACCGACATAATTACGGACTTTAGTGACCACCCGCAATACCATTCCACATCAGAATATAGGAATGTATCTCACCCAGCACCACCCCGCCTCAGACCTACAACCATTTCCAATATTACAACATCGACAGAATTGTGAACTTTAGGAACCATCACCAATACCACATCAAATGTTTAAGTATAGATTTTACGAGCCACCGTCAGCAGCACGAGGCCATATCACAAACCTTAAAATACAGTATAGAACACCCATCAAACCACCACCAACACAAAAAAAAACCTAATCTAATAGACTCCGTAAGATCTGAGAAACATACATAGATAATAGACATGCCATTATCTTCTCATAAGGCAATAAAATAAATATGTTTACGAGTGTATTGGTTTCATCGTTTCGTATTCACGCATTAACCATTCTTTCAAACACAAAAACTGAGGCAGGCTAAATACAATTTAAATCAAAATAAATTTTTGTTTTAATATTTACATTATAAAATTCGAAAGAAGAAATATTAATTAAATTTAAAATTAACTACATTTTAGTAATACCTGCTCGAGTACACGTAAACAACACACACACACACACACACACACACACACACACACACACCGTATATATTAGAACTGAGGGAAACCAGACAAAAATCATGGAGTATTCTGAAAAATGTGCCGTATAAAAAGGCAAATCATTTTTGTGAGTATATATATATACAGGGCGTCCCAAAAAAATGTATACACACTTTAAATACTTATAAAGGCAGTGTTTATTAAAATACATTTCATTTTCAAAATGTAATAGAATCTATAGACATTATTTAATTGTTTTGTCAACGCCTGTTTTCAAACTGACGTCCGTTCTGGTCCAGGCACTGCTGATAACGCGAAGCAATGGAATCGCAAACATCACGAAACATTTCGTTTGGTATTTGTGTGCATTCTCGTTCAATGGCTGTTCTCAATTCAGCGACTGTTGCAGGTTTTATAGCGTAGACTTTGTCTTTTAAGTATCCCCATAAAAAAAAGTCTAGTGGTGTGAGGTCTGGTGAACGCGGAGGGTATTCTACGAAACCCCTTCGTCCAATCCACATCCACATCGTGCCAAGTACCACTCGCAATACTCCACTCTTCGGTCCGGATCATCTTCATTAATAGCATGAACTAATCTTGGAATGTAACTTTTCCACTGACAGCGCTTCAAAATGCGTTGGACAGACGATTCTGAAATTCCTACCTCACGACTCGCTTGCCGCACAGATTTTCTTGGACTTTGGTGATACGTTTCCAGTACTCTTTCTTGCTTTGTGGGGCTTGTCGATGTCCGTGGTCTTCCGGAACGCTTCTTGTGGACATTCTGAACAGTTCCATCGGCTTCAAACTTATCTCTAATTCGAGTGATGGTAAGTCGCGTTGGTGGATCTGTTTGAAACTCCCTCCTAAACTGTCTTTGCACTTCAACTGCGTTTTCACACTTCCAGTAGCATTTTAGAATGAATTTCCTTTGTTCAAAGCTTAGTCTGACTGCCATTATTAATTCTAATGGGTTTAACTTGGAAAGAAAGAAACATCAATTGAGCTATCAGCTGTTAAAGTGTGTATACATTTTTTTGGGACGCCCTGTATATTCCCCAAAATATCCCTATTTCCAAATAAATGTTCAAAGCTAAAAAGAGAAATCTAGACAAAGACAAACACACTCGGTACGTAAAAAATGCTCTCAGAGAGGGAAGAGGATAAATTACTCATAAAAAACTTGAGAATTGCAAAGGGATAGGGTGCACGGCGTATGCTGAGTGAATTTCCAGACAAACCACCTTGACCAGAATCGTTTGATCTCATTACAATATGCATTTCCAGTGTATATATAGAGCTACAGTATATTTGTTGAGTATTTATTTTTTATAAGATTAGAGGGATCCTGAAAACATTTACTTGTTTGTTTTAACTTGAGAGGTTCACACACACACACACACACACACACACACACATATATATATATATATATATATATATATATATATATATATATATATATATATATATATATATATATATATATATATATATATATATATATATATATATGAAAATTATTTCACGAAAGTAACACGTGAAAAATATTTATGATGAATAAAACCACGAAGCAAAGGAAACACAAAAAGGTGCTCAAGCGCTTTCGTCTAATGACATCCTCAGGAACACTGAAGTACATAAAAGGTTACGGCCTATATATAGGTTACAGAAAAAAAAAAAAAAAAAAATAACATACATACACACAAACATATATATATATATATATACACATACATATCTACACACATACATATATATATATATATATATATATGCAATAAACGGAGAAGTAAAAATAAAAATTAAAAATTAAAAATTAGAGGATTAACAAAGAGGCATACAGATTTGTAAGGAAAAATATCGATTTTTAGCACAAGATCAAATGAATACTTACATTCCGAGAATCCTGGGGGTTGGCATCCCTTGGTTGCGGTACGTCGACGATATTTTGTGTATCTGGCCCATGAATCGTGACCTGGATAACTTCCTCCTTCAGTTAAATGATCAAGTCCCCTCCATTAAGTTTACTTTAGAAGTGGAACAAGACAATTCAATCCCATTTTTGGATGTGCAGGTACATAGGGAAAACCCAGGTTTTAAGTTTAGTATCTATCGGAAAACAACAAACAATTTGTCCTACGTACACTTTTACTCGGGACATGACACCCCCACTAAGAAGGCCATTTTTTCATCAATGTTTCTCCGCGCCCTTAGGATCGCAAGTCCGGAATACATCGATGCCGAATTGGAAAAAATCAACGGTATTGGAAGTGATCTGTGTTACCCATCTGCGTTTATGGAATCTTGTCTCAACAAGGCAAAACGAACTTTCTATCGTGTCAATAATAACACTCGTACTTTGTCAAAAAATATTTTAGTACTTCCATTTTTCCCGGGCTTTTTAGGCATTGCTAATGTACTTAAACTTTTGGATATTAATGTAGTATTTTCATATAACAATATTGTGAAAAATATCATAGTAAAAAATAGCCCTACCAATAATTCAGGCATTATCTATAAAATTGGGTGTAAACAATGTGATTCCTTTTACATAGGTCAGACGGGAAAGGATTTGCACACACGTATAAAACAGCATCAATATTCCGTTAGAACAGGACAGTTGTCCAGTGCTCTTTTTGTCCATTTGTCAGTTATCCCACTGTATTGATTGGAATAATGCTTCAGTTTTATTTCATTCTAGCAACATTGTTAATAGAAATATTCTTGAGTCTGCCATTATCCAACTTTCAAATAACTTCAACATAAGCAAAGGTCTTTTTCAACTCGATCCTGTTGTTTTGAATTCCTTAAAACAAATTTAGATAAAAAGGGTAGGACGCTAAATCTTTGGTAAACTGGTATGCTACTTTATTAACTTTTAATCTTCATTTTATTTTTATATATATCGAAACTTGACTCTAAAAGGCAAAGTGTTAAAACCCGGGCAGATTTCCAGTATAAATTTGTATTTTTATAATTCATTTGATCTTGTGCTAAAATCGATATTTTTCCTTACAAATCTGTATGCCTCTTTGTTAATCCTCTAATTTTTAATTTTTATTTTTACTTCTCCGTTTATTGCATATATACTGTATATATAATATATATATATATATATATATATATATATATATATATATATATATATGTATGTGTGTAGATATGTATGTGTGTATATATATATATATATATTTGTGTGTATGTATGTTATTTATTTATTTTTTCTTTCTGTAACCTATATATAGGCCGTAACCTTTTATGTACTTCAGTGTTCCTGAGGATGTCATTAGACGAAAGCGCTTGAGCACCTTTTTGTGTTTCCTTTCCTTCGTGGTTTTATTCATCATATATATATATATCATTCATCATATATATATATATACAGGGTGTCCCATAAGTCCGGCATCATAGGAGAAATTCATATTTTTCTATTTCTACAAACCATAATTCATACTTTTCTCTTTCTACAGGCCATAATGTCTATGCTTGGGATGCCAATTTCCCGTCCACCATTCTGTTCAGTGACGAGGCTGTTTTTTTATGGAAATGGTGAGATAAATCGACAGAACACCCGCTACTGGTCTCAAAACAACCCTCACTGGTATACCTCTTCAAAGGAACAAGGTGCATCTCGGGTGATGGTATGGTGTGGCATTTGGAAGTATCGCATCATAGGCCCCCTCTTTTTCGATGAACATGTCACTGGAGGCACCTACCTACGTATGCTCAAGGAAGAAGCATTTCCCAGTGTCTTGAACGAAGAAGGAAATTTCCCAACATGGTTCCAGCAAGACGGCGCTCCTGCACATTACAGCACCCAAGTAAGGGAATACCTGTACCAACAATTCCCTGGTCATTGGATAGGACGTCGAGGGCCTGTGGAATGGCCAGCTAGAAGCCCGGATCTCACGCCACTAGATTTTTATCTCTGGGGCCACTTGAAAGCGCTGGTGTACGCAGAGAAAATTAGGAGTGTTGAACATTTGCGGCAGCGCATTATTGGGGCATGTAACACCATTACTCTTGACATTATTCACCGTGTGCTTGCTGACTGGGTATCACGTCTGAATTTGTGTATTGAAAACAATGGTGGACATATTGAGCACGTTCTGTAAATAAAAGCTTTTGTTTTGCCTTTTTTTATTATTTTTCCTATGATGCCGGACTTATGGGACACCCTGTATAATATATATATATATATTAAGGCTGAGTGAAACCAGACAAACGTTTTCTTTCCCTTTAGGCATACTGAAATTATATTGTGGTTTTAACTAGGAAACACAAAGAAAACGGAAATAATATTCTACAGCAGCATTTCTTAACCTGGGGGAAATTTCAGGAATTGAGGGGGGAAATTTTGTTTGGTGATCATATAATTAGTGTGCATTATAAGTCTGCTAATGTTATTAAATTTTGTCTTCGAGGCTACTTTTTTCCGTATCCTAATGGAGGGGGAAATCGGGTAGGGCGAACTGGTCGAAAGGGGAAATGACACGAAAAAGGTTAAGAACCGCTGTTCATAGTATCTTGAACTGCCCCATTTTTTCCAAAATATGAAATGGGTGTCGTAACTGGGTTTACATTGGTTTATAACTGATTCTTGGCTATGTTTTGGGGAAAACAAATAGATATAACCCACACAAAACTTAAAAATATATCTTCTGCAAATAATTTTCAGGTTATTTAATGAATTTCTATTTACTTTTTCTTTTCTGGATTAATGATATTCTCGAATTTAGTGTTTTGCTGCAAGGAATATGAAGAAACAAGGAAAGAAAAATTACCAGTTTTTTTAATTTGTTTTATTAAATACATAAAGAAACACAGCAAATGAGTACACAAATGGTAACTGCAAAAACAACCTAAACTATTCGAAAAAAGAAGGCAAACTTTTGGCAAAATCCTCTTTGGTTTCTACGTCTGGCATTCGACTACATGAAATCATTCTAGCTCTGATAAAACCATGTCGTGCTTCAAACCCAAATACCGAACTTGAAGAGTCCGTCACTAATATAATACAACGCTCTACATTCTTGGTATGATCGGGATAATTTGAAATGTTCAATGCGTTTTCTTTGATAGTTAAAAATTCTGCTTTAGTTAGCTTCATTGTAAGAGGTGGCTCATTTAGTTTAGTATCATTCCAATTAATTATTTCATTCCAGGCCTTTGCATTAAAATTAAGATTAGGAACCTTGAAATCTCTCAATTCTAAATTCTGACCAGTCTCATTTCGCATGTCCATGATTTTGCTAACAGCTTTTTCACGTTTTTCCATAGGTGAGTCACACAACATTGCCAGAAGAATATTTTCCGGGTGAGCAAAGTATGCATTTCTAGATATACACTTGTTAACAATTTCTAATTTCTACCGATTCTATCGGCAAATGCTTAACTCTATTAATAGCAGAAAACACATACCTTGGGCCATCTACACAATTAGGTCTACACTTGATGTCAAACCAATTAGGACCATAATTTTTCACAATGATTTGTGTTATTCTGTAAAGTTTCTTTGTTGGTTTCACTATTAGCAAGCATGACTAAGACCTGGCTTTACATGAGCAAGGTGTTCATCAACTGTACCATTTCTGATTGCTGAAATGATGCGGTATAGGTACTGCTGATCTCCACTAAAATCATCAGCAATGTGTTGTGGCAGATATAATAGTTCTTTATCACTAGTTATAGGTTTAAATTGTACTATTGGATTGTTTTCACAAAACTGAAAGGTTTTCCCAATAGGACCAACAAAGGTGCTTGCCCCAGATGTTGTACCATCCAATGTTTCAAAAATATGTTTTCGAGGTAATTCATTTGTATGAAGCATACAAATGAACCATTGAAATCCCTACCAAATGCTTTCTCTATAACATGAATCACACACACACCTCCTTTATAACCAGTGTTGGTGGTTGTGCTATCACAGCCTATTACAGCTGTATCATTTTGTAGATGTCTCTCTTTAATAACTGACAATACTGAATTTGCTATGTCTGCAGCCTTACTCGATGCTGGTGTCTGATGGGCAATATACTCTGCACCTGGTTCAGCAATTATTACATAGTGTTCCTTACTCTCATTTTCACTGTACCACCTATCATTGACTTTCACTTTACTTAAGGTCTGATCCTTTCGACCATCGAAATATATGAAAGTAATAGGATTCACTTTATCACTTTTTAACGTTTTTCAAAGTCTTTCTCTTTCTCTCCGCACTTTACTTCTGTCTATTATAAGATGGTCATCTCCTTTGGTGATCATACCAACGTCTATCAAAGTTTCATTTGCAATAGCAGCAGCAGTAGCACGATCTGATACACCAAATCTATTTGCCTACATTGCAACATACCACAAAGACATTCTCATTTGGCTTCCAGTATTTTCAAAACCACAGTCTTCAGTTTCCATTATCCCATTGTCACTGTCTTCATCTGAAGAATTTTCTATTTACCTCAAAGGCTGAACTTCAGTGGAACGATTGATGGTTTTCTTTTCTATATTTACTTGTTCTGAGAGCTTCCTCTTCCTCTTGTGGCATGCACATCTACACTACCTACGTACATTTTACGATCACTCCTGTGATCAAGTAGAAACTGTAATTCCTCTTTTGGTACTTTTTTCTCTCCGACATATGCAATCTATGTGAATTTATTCACAATCATCACTGCATGCTGTCTGTATGAGAATTTAAATTACACTTACAGGCACATATATCAAAAAAATTACTAAAACTATTCATATATTCATTTTTTAGTTTCACTAATGTTTTTGATCTACTCAACGTTGCTCCTCTTTCCATGAATCTTGTTACCTTTTGAAACAGCTTTTTCATGAACTGTGGGGATTGATGCTTCCTGCCAAAGTTTTACTAGTTCCTGAGTTATTTGTCTGATGATTGGCTTGTTAGCTGCACTTTTCCTTTCTTTGAGATAGAGAAAGTACCGAGCCACTTGTAAATTAGTTGGCAAAAGATTATGAGACAACTTTTCACGCGTTCCAAACATACAATGTTGCTTAGAATGCCTTGTGCTCACAAATTTTTTCCTGCTGAATAGCATGGGGAACTTAAAAGCGTAGATGCTGCTGCATGGAAAACTGTTGGTGAAGAGTTGCTGCAAGAGGGGATGTTGCTAGCTTGATGTGAAGAAGGATGTTGTTTCAGTTGTGGAGACCAGGGTGTCTTTTTTTCCCTGGTCCAACCTCCTAGTATCATTATGCCTGTCGCTCTGAGTAAGAAAATAGCAATTATTTTCCATTTGATGAAAATTTCGGACCCTCTAGGCCTACAAAATCAATTTTCCCCTTTTCTTTATCAAAAATTGTCGATTTACGGAAGTCTTTCGGTTATATATATTTTGCATTTTATTATAACCTCATTCGATGTACATTTTTGGATAGAAAATTAAAATAGCTATCGATTGATACCTAATTTACTATGCTTTTATACCAAAATAGAAAATTAAAAGGCAAAAATGTCTATTTTTTAACATTTTCTTCTACATTTTGTCATGAATGGGATTTAGAGAATAGGTGTTACCGCCACCTGTGGAGCATCATCCCACTGCAGCTTCGCGGCAATGGGCCTTGGAATATATTTGGACTCGCAATATTTCCAAGGTGGGATCAACTCAAGCTCTTGAGCCCCATCGTCTTTTTTTATTCAACAAACATACAATACCTAGAACAGAAAAATTACTTAGTAAAGCAAATTAATGTATGAAATAAAATGTGAATACTGATAACGATTGAAGTTCTTCTAGCAGTTGAACTAAGGAACTCTTTTTAAAAGATGGCGACAAACTTCTTCGATATTCCATAACTTGCAGTTGTTGTCTTTGTTCTGTTGTGATGCACTTTGCGAAATCTTCAATTAATTGTACTCCACGCTCGGCCGCATCATTAACAACCTTAACATTGTGTACACAATTGGAGATTTGAATAAAATCTCTGTCCTCTTTCCAGGTTTTAACAGGTTTATTTAACCATTTTCCATTGCTATGGAGAACATCAAAGAAAATCCAAGATTTTGGTCCAGCAAGGGAAACTAGTTTGGTTGATTTATTGATCAAAGGAAATACTGGTTTGCCACTTTGGGCATACGAGTCGTTTTTATCATTTCTATGTGATCTAATAATTTCTGTAGCAATGTTTCTTTTCTCTTCATCAGATATACGTAAAGAAAATAATGAAAATGGAATAAGCTCCTCAGTTAGGTACCAACAATGGCCTTTGAATATCTTGATTGTACGATGAGCTACATTTCTGTCCACTGTGTCACCATATATGTGAAGGTCACTATAGAAAATCAAATCATTGATCGCTGCATCCGACGCTTTTGGTGCTTTCAGCCATGGTTGGATATATAAAGCAGTGAATAAGCAGAACTCCTCTAAGTGTTTCACATATTCTTCAGAATAATCCATTTGTTTGCTGAATGCCAGCATTTTAGCAGAATAGAGAACACTGCCCAACACCAATTTTGCTGATTTAATTCTAACACCTGTTTTTAGGTAACTTTGGTGTGATGATTTCAAAAATCACCTTAGTTTTTGCCTATCACGTCAGGTTTTCGAGCAATCAAATACGGAGATATCGCATTTTGGCAGGGTTTTGCCCAATATTTTTCTTTTCAAAATATAAGTTTTTACATACTCAGAATCAGCATGGAAAAGTAAACAATTGTGCAGGGAGTGAACTTTAATATACAATGGTAATATTGACACATAAAGTGATTAAAAGTGTTTAAATAAGCAAAAAATTAATCCATGATCATGACGTCACGCTCACACCTGGGGAAATCACAGATACCCAAGATTTTAATATGTTGTACATGACCTTTAGATTTAATGCACAGATTTGCGTATTCCACAGATAAAATTTTAACAGCAAAACAGCTGTTAACAGGTCTCAAAAATCATCAATTTTGATAAGTGCCCTTCATGGATCACCCAAAATAGGCATATTGCATTGCACATTGCACGAAAACCTGATGTGATGGACAAAATCTAAGGTGATTTTTTTAAATCAGCACATCAATATCATCCAGAAACAGGTCTTAGAATTAAATCACCAGCAGAAAATGTTTTTTTTGTTGGGCAGTGGAATAGTTGCCATCCAGCGAGCATTATGAGTTGCTCCCGGACGGAGCCAACGAACTCCGTTAGGTGGTATATGTCCAAGAATTTGGAGAACAACTGCGCATTCTCTATAATCATTCCTGAGAAATATGTTTCCGGTATCTGTGTCGCTTAATATCTCCTTCAAAACTTGGGTTACTCGTTGCATCTTTGATTTCATCTGTCTATTTGTAATTTTTAAAGTTGTATAAGGTTTTGTGACACCTAATGTCTTCCATTTATCTCGAAACTGTTTAAATAACACATTTTCTGGGCCTGTGGTAGTGTCAAATATTTGAGTAAATGCAGCGGCCAAGAATCTTTCGTAAATGTGATGCCTACATGCAAGTCACATTACCTTCCTTTCTAGGAGCTCTTCTAAAATGATGCAGGCTCCATTTATCCAACCTGGATTAGAAACTGTTGTATCAAAAACCAGTGCACAAATGTTTTGGTCCAAGTTCCAATCTTTTGCAGCATTAATGCGGCGTTTGCTAGCATTTTACCAGAGGAATCCGGAATAGTTGGTATAGCAAGAACTTTTCCCTCAGGTGCTAAAGGGATCCCTGACGCAATTATTGCTAGCCTTTCTCCCGTTTCCCCCACCGTTATCAGAAACGAGCTTCCCATCCCAGTGTAGAGCACAATGTTCAGGTAGTATAAACTTTTCTTTGACCATTTTGGCTGTTTCAATTCTGCTTTTTATCCCTTGTCTGTGCATCGTTGATTTTGATAAAGTGATATCGCTCAGGTCTTTATCGCACTGACTTGCGATAACAGCAGTAAACCCTGTTCTTTGGCGAACAGAAAGGTTAAGACGATCTGCCATATTTGAAACAATAGGATTCTATTCAATATTTTTTCTTTTGCATGAGGATTTTGATGGAGGAGGCGTATAATCCTCATCTCTAGCATATGATGTACGTGGAATAGGATTTGGTTCATTAGGAATCGCTATTTCTCCTTCAATATCTGTTTTCAAGGTCATGCTGAGCTTTTCTTGTCTCTCCAGTTCCTTCTCTTTAAGTAATTTTTCACGCTCCACTCTTTTCACCTGACTCTCAAACTTGTATTAATAGCTTTTATCTATTGATCCTTAGCAAAGCTTTTGGGTCCTCTTTGGTCTATTAGAAACTCTATATCTTGCTGCTTTGTTACCGAAGTTCTTAATGGATCTTTTTTTTATTATTTCTATGGCATTTTGAGAACAAATATCAAATAACTCCTTTAATTCCTTCAGGAAAGATGGTCTCTTCTTACTTATTCTTTCTTCCTGTGTTTTGTTTTTCGAGAAATATTCATATTGCTTTTTCAATTGTTCTACTTTTTTCTCAGGTGGCGGCTTTTTGAAGTATCTTGGAATGTATACCGGCCCAATAGGGCATATCATACATTTCAGAGTCCGAATTTCACTCTGGCTAATATGTATTTTTATGTAAAATTTAATTCTAAGAGGGGTTTCTTTTCTATAAGTTTTCCCAAAAATCGCGTTATCATGTTCAAAATTGCGGTTTTCTTCTTCTATGTTAAAATACCGAATATTCAATTGAACACAACCTCATATTTTTAACCCTTTGTCGTAATTTGTTGCCATTTAGACACATTAACTTTGCTTAACTCTCACACAGGTTTAATACATACATACATACATACATACATAAGAAAAAAAATCTACTCCATTTGAATCTTTGTAACCATTTGGACGCAGAAGGTGAAGTTCAACATTCTCTCAATAGATGGCTCTGAGCAATTACGCCAGTTATAATTGTGAAGTAGAAGTGAGTGGACTCCATTTTTTTCGGTAAGTGTTTTTTGTAATTTTCCTAAGTTTAATCACCATTATTATATTTGTTTTGACTATAATTTCATTCTAGTAGTATTAAGGAAGCGCCCTGTTTACGTTGTTTAAGTAATATTTTTAATAACTGTGAAGAAAAGACTTTATTCAAAGTTCGTTTCGAAATGGACACAAAGTTTTCATAGGGTCAATTTCTGTCTATAATAACACGTATGTCCAATTGGATACATGAAATGAATTTTTCATTACGATTGTTTTTATGTACGGTTATATATATATATATATATATATATATATATAATTATATATATATATATATATATATATATATATATATATATAGAGAGAGAGAGAGAGAGAGAGAGAGAGAGAGAGAGTACTAACTACCACCCACTAATTACAAGGGAGCAACATTTTTGTTTCTTGAAAACTATTTGGTGTTTCTTATAGAACCTTTGATGCTGATTCCAAATATGGTTTCAGAATGTTTCTATCACCCATAGTTTTCGAGAAAATAATATTTCCATTTACTCAGAGTTTTCCCAAAATATTAGTTAAAATTAAGTGTATTAATTTAATTTTACTTTCTTTTTTTTCCAGGTTAACTATATTTAATAGTATTTTTTGCATTAAAAAAATATAGCTATTTAAACAAACAGATTTTTAATAAAAAGAAAGACATTTTTTTCAAGTTTTGCTCAAATTTTAAAATTTTTCATAGTAGAAAAAATTGGTTTTCCATTCAAAAAAGTTTTCCGTGATTTCAATAATTTTCCGCCAGCATGAATCGAAACTGTATTAATCCCAGAGATACATTTTGCTACGTATGTGGAGAACTGACCATAATGGCACAGAGGAAGACGATGACACCACTCGTGAAGAAGGCTTACGAACTTTACTTTGGATGTAAGGTAGGCGACCAAGACAAATCCTGGGCACCTCATATCTCGTGCATTTCCTGTGCCGTCACTCTTAGGGGTTGGATTAAAGGTACCCGCAAATCTATGCTATTTGCCATACCAATGATTTGGAGAGAGCCCAAGGATCACCTAACGGATTGCTATTTTTGTATGACTAACGTTTCAGGATTCTCTGCCAAAAATAAACATAAAATTCAATACCCAAATCTTGCATCTGCCATGAGACCAGTACTACATGACGATGATAACCCAATTCCAACTCCCCCAAAGTTATGGACACTGGATGAAGAGTCTGAAGTTGAACCAATGGAAATTGATGACACTAAAGATACAGACTTTCAGCAACCTGAATCAAATAAATCACGTATGATAACGTAGGTTATGCTGAATGATCTCGTGAGAGATTTGGACCTTCCGAAAAAGAAAGCGGAATTATTGGGCTCCAGGTTACGTGAATGGAATTTGCTGGCAAAAGATACAAGCATATCGGCGTTCCGCACTCGCCAAAAAGATCTGATGCAGTATTTCTCCTCGTCAGGTGGTTTATGCTACTGTAATAATGTAAATGGACTGCTGTTAGCTCTCTGTCATGAGCACAAATCTGAAGATTGGCGTTTATTTATTGACTCTTCGAAGCTAAGCCTCAAGGTTGTACTACTTCACAATGGAAATAAATACCCTTCCATTCCTGTAGGGCACGCTGTCCACATGAAGGAATCTTACGAAAATATGAAACTCATCCTTCAGCAGATTAATTATGACCAGTTTCGTTGGTATATATGTGGGGATTTAAAAGTCGTCGCGCTTCTTCTGGGAATGCAGCTCGGTTATACGAAGTTCTGCTGCTTCCTTTGTGAATGGGACAGCAGAGCCAGAGATTCGCATTATTTTGTAAAGGATTGGCCACTTCGTCAAAAATGTATCCCAGGACTGAAGAATGTGTCTCATGAACCCTTAGTTGACCCCAAGAAAATATACTTACCGCCACTTCACATCAAACTTGGCATCATGAAAAATTTTGTCAAAGCAATGAACAAGGAAGATGAGGCATTCAAATATTTGAAGAAAAAGTTTTCACGACTTAGCGATGCAAAGATAAAAGAAGGGATCTTTGTTGGTCCCCAAATCAGAGAGCTCATGAAAGATCAAAAGTTTGATGATGCCTTGAGAGGAAAAGAAAAAGTGGCATGGGAGGCCATGAAGAATGTTGTCACAAATTTTCTAGGGAACATCAAAGCCTCTAACTATGAAAAAATAGTGCAGGAATGATTGAAGCATATAGGTTATTGGGATATAATATGTCACTAAAAATCCATTTCTTGCACTCCCATTTAGATTCCTTCCCTGAAACCTCGGCGACGTAAGCGATGAGCATGGAGAAAGGTTCCACCAAGATATAGCTACTATTGAGAAACGCTACCAAGGGAGGTGGGATCCGGCAATGTTAGCTGATTACTGCTGGACATTGATGCGAGAAGCTCCTAATGAAAACTACAAGAGAAAATCAGTGACAAAGAAGTTTTAAGAAGAATATTTTAAATGCCAATCTGCCACTAATATAATTTTTATGAAGTATTTTTACTAACTTCTATACACTTTTTGAATAAATATTAAAATACAAATTTCTCAGTAACCTTGGGTGATAGAGAAATTCTACGGCTATATTCGGAATGAACGGAAACAATCCTATAAGACCGACCTGTTCACGTCCAAGAAACAAAAAAAAAGTTAAAATTTGTTCCCCAGTGTTACCTTATTAGACCTTTGTTGACTAATGGACACAAATTATTTCATTTAGAAATGTTCTTACAAAAAAAAGATTGCTAAAAATGCTTATATATATATATATATATATATATATATATATATATATATATATATATATTATATATATATATATATACCTCCTATGCATATTTCAAGTAAAAAATTAACCTACGCTAAAAGTAAATGGTACTGAATGACAAAGGGTTAAGCTTATGTTACACCATTACTACAAATTTTAAATTAAATTTGCAATGCCAAATTCAGTTTTCTATTACCAAAATAAATATTCATTACCAAATTTAGGTTAATTTGGTAATTAAAAATGCCGGTTGGCAACCCTAATTATAACCAAAATTTATATTCCTTGTCTATATTTATGGCGAAAGAACACTAAATATACTGATATGAATTTGTTACAGATTGGACAAGAGCGAGAATAAGCACCGACTAGACGTGATGGCCGAATCTGCCCCCAAAACCAGGAAAATGTCAGGTTCAAAGCTCTCGGATGTTGTGGGCCCGGGGAAGGAGTTCATTCCCAGCGAGATGCCGACTTGGAGAGCCGTTCTTCAGAGAGGGATTCGTCTGCAGGAGGAAAAGTTCCTCATTCATGACATCCAAAGGTCTAAATACCCTATCCGAGAGATGACCGACGAGCTGGCTTCACTCGTGATGACTCAGTGGAGGAAGTCGAATGTAAAGTTCTCCCCGCCTGTGACAATCACGGAAAAATCGCTCTCATATAAGATCTTGTTGAAATGGAAGGAGATGACAGACGTTGTGAACGGGAGAGTTAAGTCTGCTACCCAGGAGAAGAGGATGGCTGATCTGGATAAACTCTGTGAAGTCTGCGTTTGCAAGCATCAGATCTTCTTGTGCGGCTCAGAGGGGAGTGGATGCTCAGGATGCTCCCTCAAGGCCCATGTGAACTGTAACTGTCCTTTGGAGGTGAAGATTCCGAAACTGGACCTTCAGTGGCTGTACTACCAGAGAGTGAAGACTTCCGAAGCTTCAGGAATCCAGATGTCTTCTGTAGACTTCGAAGACAGCAGGAGACAGATCAAAGCAACGAAGAGGAAGGAGGCTGAAGAAGCTTCTGCTGTGAAGAGGAAGAAGAAAGAGGAGGCTACTAATGAGGAGCTTCTCATGAAAGACTTTGAGGAGGACGAAGAGCCAAACTTGGAAGACGCTGCAAAAGACGCCTCTGGCAATGCTGAGGCTACTGAAGCTCCTATGGACGTTCCCGCTGAAGTACCTGCCGAAACTCCAACTTCTGCTACACGAAACTACATGAAGATCCAAGGGACAGCTTCAGCAGCTTTGAGGTACAGGGTGGCAAATGTTATGTTCCGGCAGCTGCAGTTGCCACTGGCTTCCTGAACGACCTCATCAAGGCCGGTCATCTTTCCAAAGACAAGGCTTACTTGGCCATAGATGGCATGAAAGTCTGAAGGGCCAAGGAGGAAGTAATGGCCTCATCAGTTGAAGCTCTCACGCGGAGGTCAGAGGAGGAGAAGATCTCTGGGATATTCTTTGATGGCAAGCAGGATAGGAACACAAAGGTGTTGAAATATGACGAAGTGACAGGGAGATTTCATCCTGGCAAAGTGATCGAGGAGCATTACACTATCACGTGGGAGCCTCAAGGAAAGTACCTCTTCCATTTCACTCCCGAGGAACCTGAGGAAGGAAAAAAGCCTGCTCATAAGATCGCTCATGGCCTGCATGAGTGGTTTCTGGATCACGGAGCTGACGAGAGCCTTGTAATGATTGGAGGAGACTACCAACACCAACACGGGGTGGTCTGGAGGCGCCATAGCCCTATTGGAGAAGATACTGGGTCGCAAGTGCCACTGGATGATCTGTCAGCTCCATGTGAACGAGCTCCCCCTGAGGCACTTAATTATCAAGCTGGACGTCCCTGTAACTCCCCGGTCAGGCTTCAGTGGGCCTATTGGAAAACTTCTTGAGAACGTGAATGAACTTGAGGTCAACTTCAACTTCAAACCAGTGGAAGGAACTGAAGATATCGTAGAGCTTGCCAGTAGAAATAGTCAAATCTCTCTCCACAAACCAGCACAACTGCTATCTTCTGATCAAAGCCATCAAGTCTGGAAGTCCAGTCCACAGTTGGCTGGTCTCAAGTGCGGACCTCTGAACCAATCCAGGTGGCTCACTACTGCACAGGCCATCTTGCTGTTGTGGATGAGGGAGCACGGACTGAAGGGGGAGGTGTTGAGGAGGCTCGAGGCCCTCGTGAAGTTCTGCCTTAACTTCTACTTCAAAATGTACTACGACATCAAAGTGAAGCACCACCTCAAATTTGGTCCTGCACACGGTTTTTCAAGCCTGAGGCTGCTGAGGAACCAGACTACTGAGGTCAGGAACATCAGCTCTGCTGCAGTGATAAGAGGAGCTTACCACGCACATCCTGAGAACATCCTGGCTTCATTCCTGTGCAGTGAGGATGAGCATCAGAGAGCTTTTGCTGTGAGCCAGATAGAGAAGATCAGAGAAGGAAGAGACTTTGGTGATACGACAGTGAGGCCCCATAAAAATCCCAAAGTCAATCTGCAAGCCACTTCACCTGAGGATCTCATCAACTGGGAATCAGAGAATATTTACGAGCCTATTTTCACCTGCAAGATAACCTTGACTGAGCTCGAGGATCTCAGGAAAACTACACTCAAAGTGGACGCTTTCTCTGTTCATACTCAGTCTTGCGAGAAAGCTGTACAGGAAGTCTCAACTGCTTCCCAAGCTGTGTACGGTCAAGCGAGGAGAGATGGGTGGGTAAGAGTCAGGATAGACCATCGAGAAATGCTCCCAGTGTTCAGATCGAAGCAGGACATACTTAAGAGCTTTTCAGGTTCGAGTGGCTGATGAAGAGGCTGAAGCCATCGTTAATGCTCATCAGAGCTAAAAGTCCTCATAAGATCATAATATAAGATCTTATGAGGCCACGCTTTTCAGGGATCCAGGAAGAACAGCCGTGTAAACCTACACGTGGAGGTGGCAAGTCTCCCGCTACTCGATCAGTGTAGAGCTGGTGAGCCGCGCCTATTCTTTGAAGAAAAACTTAAAATTCTTAAGCTTTAGTGAAATCTAAAATTTTTTCGGCACCCAGAGGTGTTGAAACACGCAAGAAAGCAGGGATGAGGTCAGAAAAGCAGCTTTTAGACTAAATCATATGCAGAACAGCTACGCGCTTTGGCTTGGGTGCCCTGAGGCTGCGTTAGGCAGCCTTCAAATCAGAAAATCGCGATTTTGACCATGAAAATGAGATTTTTCGGGAAAGTTGCAAATAATAAACCCATCTTAGAATTAATGTTTACATAGGAATACATATTAGCCACTTTGTTTTACCAAAATTTCAACCCTGAACCCAGAGTATGATATGCCCTACCGGCCCAATCTCAAAATTTTTTAACTTTTCTTTGTACTTCTTGGATCACATATGACTGATTTCTTTTTCATAGGTCCTATTGATAAAAATAGATAGTGACGTTAGACGTCACCATTAGATGGCAAAAGAGACCCTTTCTGAGGTTCCAAATTGTGAATTAAGTTTATGAGAAGCCAATCTTGTAGCTTATCCGTGGTACGAGTTTCAACTTTTGCACAAGCCATTTTAGTCTAACTAATCTAATTCCTGAGCTCTCTGATTTTGCATCTACTTTTGTATATTGCTGAGAATTTTACTTTTGGATAGTTTTTTAATTTTATATACTTGCCTTTAAATTTACATTGTTATAGTTAAGTAATTGAATATTAGTGGTTTTTAGCGATTTAGAAGTTTTCATAGCGTGCCGGCTTAATTTAACTTATACCTGTGACGGTTTAAATTTTTAACTCCGCGATGCCGTCGCAGAAAGCGTCGTGTGTTAGGTGTAGGGTTAACCGGTGGTATTCGGAATTTAAGGATTATAACGGCGGTCCAGTGGCGATTACCGATAGATCAGTTTGTTTCTTTTGCGAGTTCATGGAGGAATTAGTGGACATAAAACGCAGTGTACGTGAGTTAGCGGATAGACTTGCAACGCTTGATGATGGCAGGGTTAGGGCTATGGTTGACCGAGGCCGAACCAATATTAACGTTGAAGACGTTAGTAATTTGAAGGGTGAGGTGCGTAACTTAGTTTCTAGTTTAGGTAGCTTGTCGGGAAGGTTAGATAGAGTTGAGGAAGAGGTTAAGGTTAGTCCGAGAGTAGTAGATAGCGAGGGATTTAGAGAGGTTAAGGGTGGAGCTAGGCCGCGTACATTAGGTGATAGGAATCACCCCCCCTATCGAGGTTTCGAACCCTTTCGCCCATTTGGAAAGGGACGTGAATGAGGGGGAAACTATTTTAATTGGGGATTCTTTAGTGCGCCACATGGACAAAGAATTCGTTAAACGGAATCCAACCAAGAGGAGGAGGGTCTGTCTCCCAGGGGCCAGGGTTGACAGAGTTAGAGACGAAGTGGATAGGGTTGACGTTGCTTCCCGTCACTCAATGTTGGTGACGATGGTAGGAGGCAACGACCCGTATAGGCCCGATACGAGAGTGCCTGACCTTTTGGAGAGATATAGGGGGTTAATTAGGTCCCTGAAGGCGAGGTCAGATAGGTCTTTAGTTCTAGGTATTACCCCTAGGCACGGGTTGGGTCTTAGAATTACGTCCAAAACAATATTTTTGAATAACAAATTAGAAGAGATTTGTGCTGAGGAAAATGTACCCTTCGTAAAGCTGTGGTCCGAATTCAATGATCCTAGCCTTTTTATAAAAGATGGGGTGCATTTTAATGAAATAGGTAATGCTAGGCTAGGTAGGTTAATAGACGAAAGCGTGCGAAAGCTGTATAGGTCGAAGCCGCCTTTAAACGTTGTGGGTCCGGGAAACGCGGGCCCGACGTGATAAATAGTCTAAAACGCGGGCCCGTGGTAAAAAATAACTTAAACGTTTTTTATTGCAACGCGCGTAGTATTAGAAATAAATTAAATGAATTTAAGGCGGTAATTTATTCCGGCAACTATGATATAGTTGCTATCACTGAAACTTGGTTAAACACCGTGACTCGGGACTTGTTGGGGGAACTTGAGATACCGGGTTTTAAACTCTTTACTAATGATAGGTTACATAGATTTGGAGGCGGCGTTTTGCTGTACATTCGTAATTCCCTTAGGGCTATCGAGGTTAAGTTATATTTTCCGGCAGCAATTAATGCGATCTGTGTTGAAGTTAGGGCGCGTAGTATTAGTTTTATTTTTGTTGTTGTTTATAGACCTCCCGTTCAACCCCTCGATATAGATACTAGATTTTAATCACTTCTTGGTAATTTTATTGACAATCGGAATAGTATAATTGTCGGAGACTTTAACTGCCCTAATGTTAATTACGAGAATTTTACGGGTAATGAAGAGGGTTTGAGATTGGTTGAGTTTATGGACGATAACTTTTTACGACAGATAGTTACCGAACCAACGCGCGGTGGTAATATTTTAGATTTGGTGATGGCGAACGGCGAGAATATAGTCGAAGGTTTAGAAGTAGGCGAGAGTTTAGGATGTAGCGATCATCAAATTCTTAGGTTTAAGTTATTGATAGAAAACACCCAGGATAGTAACGTAATAGAAGTCCCTAATTTTCGTAGGGCTAATTTTGATAGTTTCGCGGATAGGATGAGAGTAGTGGACTGGGATAACTTATTTATGGGTAATGACACAAATTTGCGTTGGGTGGCGTTTAAAGAAAGTTTTAGGAATAATGAAAGGGAGTTTATTCCTCGTAGGCCCAAGCGCGCTTGTAATCGTGGTAGACCGAAGTGGTCAGGCGATGGCGGGTATTTTCAATAACTTTTTTGCGACAGTTTTTACCGTAGAAGACGTAAATAATGTCCCCGACGTGGATGATATCGTTCCATTTAGTAGCGAGACTATTTTAGATGAAATAACTGTTTACGAGGCTGAGATTGCGCATTATATCGATAGGCTAAAAGTTAGCAAGGCTCCAGGCCCTGACGCTTTTTATCCCAGACATTTGAAAGATTTGAAAGAAGTTATCGTAGGCCCCTTAACGAAGATCTTTAATCAGTCACTCGTAACGGGGATTATTCCTGAAGACTTTAAATTAGCTAACGTCACGCCTATTTTTAAAAAAGGCGACCGCGCGGTAGCTAGCAATTATAGGCCCATTAGCTTAACGTCAATTGTCGGTAAACTTTTGGAATCCGTAGTTAGGGATCGTATTATCGATCACTTAGAAAGTAGAGATTTGATTAATAGTAGTCAGCACGGGTTTCGACGCCATAGGTCTTGTTTAACTAATTTGTTAGAATTTTATAACGAAGTAGTGCGCGAATACGATAGGCATAGGGCAGCTGACGTTATTTATTTAGATTTTAAAAAGGCGTTCGATACAGTTCCGCATAGGAGACTAATTGCGAAGGTTAAAGCGCACGGTATACGCGGTCAGGTAGCTAACTGGTTAGAAGAATGGCTTCGTGCTAGGAGGCAGAGGGTCGTAGTTAATGATAGTGAATCGGGGTGGTTAGATGTAGGTAGCGGTGTCCCACAGGGTTCAGTGTTAGGCCCATTGTTATTCGTAATTTACATTAACGACATAGATGTAGGATTGACTAGTAACGTGTCAAAATTCGCGGACGATACTAAAATAGGCGATAAGGTTGTTAACGAGGACGATAGAAATAGGATGCAAGACGATGTAGATAGGATTATGGAGTGGACGGATAAGTGGCAGATGCAATTTAACGTAGATAAATGTAAAGTTTTGCATATAGGTTCTCGCAACAATAATTACGCGTACACGATGGATGATAGGGAGTTAGCGAGCGTTAACGAGGAAGTAGATTTAGGCGTACGCGTAACTAAAGATTTAAAGGTTAGGAACCAGTGCCTAGAGTCTTGCGCAAAAGCTAATAGGATGTTAGGCTTCATAGCGCGTAATTTCGAATTTAAATCGAAGGATATTATATTGCTCCTTTACAAGTCCCTAGTCAGGCCTCATTTAGAATATGCTGTTCAGTTTTGGTGCCCGTACTTGCGTGAGGATATTGATAGGTTAGAAAGGGTTCAGCGTCGTGCCACGAAACTTATTCCGTCATTGCGCAATAAGCCTTATGAAGATAGGATTAAAGAGCTAGACCTGTATTCACTCGAAACTAGGAGATTAAGGGGGGAGCTTATTGAAGTTTTCAAAATCGTTAATAACATCGATAACGTAAATTTTGACAAATTGTTCACTTTTGATAATAGTAATACTCGCAATAACGGATTTAAGTTGCGTGGCAGGCATTTTATAACTAATATCGCTAAAAACTTCTTTACGTTTAAAGTAATTGATAAATGGAATAATCTTCCCGCGTCAGTCGTTCATTCTACCAGTGTTAATATGTTTAAGAACCGTCTTGACAGACATTTTAAAGGTATTAACGTTGTTTAATTTAAAAAACAACAAAGTTAGCAACGGAAGCTTTGGTGGTGGTGCTCGAGGATGAGTCTGTTGACGATGAATGCCAGCTTGTGACATGCCAGCGTGTGATGCCAGCAATAAAATTATTAAAAAAAAAAAATTAGACTAACACGAATGTAGATGTAGCTCATAGCGTAAACTAACCCACTTTTTGTTTAACTTTACCTACTTTTTTTTTTTTTTTTCTTATCCTCTCCTTACTTTAAAAGTCTCTAACTCTTTTCTTGCATGTTTGTAGTTTGCATTGTACGACAGTGAGTTAAGACTGTGTTTGCATGGTTTGTAAGCGTTCTTATTTTACTCCTTTTCATCTTTCACCCCTCTCCTATTCTCTCCGACTATCTTTCTGACTTGTCGGCAGTGGCCGGCGGATGATGATGGTGAGACACTTTTCCTCTTTTTCTGAATGAATGTTAACCCATGAGTGATAGGTGTTGCTCTTACTTAACCCCTTATTCTCTTCTCTTCTCTTAACCCGCTACTCTTTCCTTTCTCTCGGGCTAACCTTAGAGTGGATCTTAGGGTCTTTGTTAGCCTTAGCTTCTGTAGATCTGTAGATCTGTAGATATCATAATCATAAATCTGAAAATAAATAGAAGTACAGCAATATATATATTATATAATATATATATATATATATATATATATATATATATAATATATATAATATATATATATATATGGTTTTATACGGCTTTAGGGTCAGAAATGGAGAAGAAAATGTTAAAAAATGAACACTTTTTGCCTTTCAATTTTCTATTTCGGTATAAAAGCATAGTAAATTAGGTATCAATCGATAGCTATTTTAATTTTCTATCCATAAATGTGCATAGTCTGAGGTTATACTAAAATGCAAGAAATTTATAACCGAAAGACTTTACTTCTAGAGGAGGGGATATTATAAAGAAGAGAGATAGGGCTTATAGGCTACATAAGTGCGATTAAGACAATTTGTGGTTACGAAACAACTTCATATCTCTAAGGCTTGAAGCGAAAAGCGTAATAAATCCAAGCGTGATTTTGAAATCTCCATAGCTGGTGACGGCAAAGAAAACCCCAAGCGATTCTTTCAATACGTCAATAATAGGAATCCAGTAAAGAGTGTTTTGGGACAGTTGAAAAATTCTGAAGGAGGGCTAGTTGGTGAAAACAAGCAAATGGCTACCCCGCTAAACGAATTTTTTACGTCAGTTTTTACAATAGAAGATGTGACGAATATCCCTACGGTCATGGACATAATGCCTTTTGACAATGGTAGTACTTTAGATAATATTATGGTTAGTGAAAGGGAGGTAATGCGCTATATTGATAAAATGAAAAAGTGTAAATCACCGGGGCCGGATTCCATATATTCCATACAACTAAAAGAAAGCATTGTTGTGCCGCTAACAAAGATTTTTAACGTGTCTATTTCTGAAGGGTGAGTACCAGATAATTTCAAGTTAGCAAATGTAACACCTATTTTTAAAAAAGGCGACAAAGGTGCGGCGGGAAATTATAGGCCAATCAGTTTAACGTTTGTTGTAGGTAAGCTACTGGAATCAATAATTAGGGATAGTATAGTCGAACACTTAGAATTGCATAACTTGATTAGAAATATGCAGCACGGTTTTTGGAGAAACAAATCTTGCTTAATTAATCTTTTAGAATTTTTTCAAAGCGTGGTTGAAGTTTACGATAGTCATCGGGAGGTAGACTGTATCTAGATCTTCATAAAGCATTTGACACTGTACCGCAGAAAAAACTCATTGAAAAAACTAAGGCTCATGGAATCAGGGGCGAGTAGTATGACCGTAAAAGGTTAGAGTGCAATGCAATTGAAAATGTTGATCAATGTTGCAAAGTGGGGAGGGGGAAATGTTACAACTGCGACTGTTGTAATGTTGGAGTGCGACGCGTAGTTGAACGTATTGTGGAGTTTGCCCTTCAGAACCGCGACGAACGTGAAGTCCGGACGAGGTTGTCCTTCAGGTTCGGTTCAGATGACGGGGATGTAGATGATCTTTGGGTAGTAATACCGTTTAGACGCTTGGCAGCTATAGACATAGAACATATCTTGGGCCGTATAATGTACGCCTCTCAAAGTAGTACAGCCTTCAATACGGACAACTTCATGGTAGACAGTGACAGAGTATTCCGGGTTGGGGGTTAGTGCCACACCTTATACTCTTAATTTCAATTCTCCGGTTATTTACAGAAAGCATTTAAACGTCGATCGTGGTTGCGGCTATATAGCAATAGTCTTAGCGCATATGTTCACTGTGCTAAATACAATCGCGTATAATATCTGGCTGCCTGCGGTTGTGCAGCGTGTCCGTGATCTGGCTTCAGATTGTAAGCTTGAGTTTGAGTGTAATATGGGTCCTGAAGAACTGAGAAGGGTCGAGCAGGAAATGAATGTTCGTATAGTTGTATTTGGAATGGATGATCGTCGTAGGACTGTGTATGTTTTTGAAAGCTGTGTGAGAGATCGTACAAGACCTCTACTTATTTTAGGATTGTCAGGAACATCGTATCTCCCCATCCGTAATATAAGGACTCTCTACACTAGTTATGGTAAAAGTCGAAAATATAGAAGGCATTATGATTTGTGTAAGGGATGTCTCGAGTTTGCGGATGATATAGTGAAACATTGTAAGGAATGCGACATGGTATGTGAGAAGCGTAAAAGCACCAAGTGTGAAAATCGTGTAGTTGAAGCTGAGAAGAGGGCATATAATGTGTGTAGACGTACCTTTTTCAATAATGAATGCATTGAGCTCCATAAATCAGTTGGCACTTGCAGGAAAATGAGAATCTGTGAATGTAGTATTGTTCATATGAGGGATAATTGAGATAAGTTTGTGCATAAATGCGATGAAATTCACAGTTCTACATGTCATGAAAAATATAAGGTGGATGGAGTGGAGCATGTATGTTATATGAAAGATGCTAAGCCTAAAAATAAACCTTGCATAACCGTGTACTACGATATATAAACATATACGAACGCTGAAACGAAAGAGGTTATTCCACATTTACTCGTAAGTCAGACTATCTGTTATGAGTGCATGGATGTCGAGTGTGATAAGTGTCACAAATGTGGAAAACGGACAAACGTTTTTAAAACGATTGCACACGACAGCCTTGTGAAACTCTTTGTATCCTATAATGTCAAGTTAGAGGACAAGTTAAAAAAAACGACTGTGTATATTCTTGCTCATAACGAAGCAAAATTTGACACACAGTTCCTTTATAAGGATTTGCTTGAACACGAGTCATCGGAGATATTTACAGGCGACCCCTTGAAAAAGAGGCAACAAACTTATACAAATGCAGATAAGAGGTAATGTTCAGTTTGAAAACACTATGTTGTTCACACCTTGTAAATTAGCCAAGCTAACCAAGGTCATGGGCGTAGCCGATGAAGTTTAAAAAGGGTATTTCCCTTACACTTTCCTCACTACGAAACTTTAAATTCCGGGGGACTGCCTCCCCACAAACTTTACTTTAACTACACCAACATGAGTGATAGTGAGCGTGAAGATTTTGACCGCTACTACAACAGTTTTAATGAAACCAGTCCATACCATATAGCCGATGAATGTGAGCGTTATTGCGTGAATGATGTGCGCATGCTTAGAGTATGTTTCCAGGCCTTTAGAAAGATGTACATAGACAGTTTTAAATGCGATCCGCTGCAAACCACACCACGATCGCTTCATTGTTTTATGGTGCTCAAGAATAACTTCATGCCTGAAGATACCTTAGCCGTCATTCACAGAAATAATTCCCGCAGTTATGGACACACGGCTATTTACTGGCTCATATACCTACAGCAGCAGACCGGGGTATACATAAAACACGCCCGCAACACGTGGGAAGTACTCATTAAGGTCAATGCTCGTGTTTTTTGGGTTGATGGTCGAAGTGAGAATCCAACCACTGATGAGAAGACTGTGTACTCCTTTAACGGCTGCTAATGGCATGGATGCCCAAGCCCTGAGTGTGCGGTCACAGGGGACCTTCATGGAAGATTCCCCGCCGAGAGCCTCGCATGGACCCGTAACCGCGATCAACTTATAGGCTCCTAGTTCACTCACAAGATCGTGTGGGAGCATGAGTATGATGCACGGATGGAAACAGATGGCCAGTACCGTCAAGAAATAAGGGCCATCAAGCGTTCAATGGTGTTAGAACCCCTCAAATGCGCGATAGTTTGTTTGGAGGGCGTACAAACCCATTCAAGCTATACTTTCCGCCTAGGGAGGGCGTGAATCTCCATTACTACGACTTCTGTTCTTTATATCCCTACGTGATGAAGAACAATTCGTATCCCGTAGGTGCACCTGAAAAACTAATGGGCCCCGCCATGCCAACCATCGAGGAGTTCTCAGCTAACTAAGTGAACGCTACTTTGGGCTCTCTTTCGTAGACGTGTTACCCCCTCGCGATTTATGGATGCCGATCTTACCCGTCGTTATAGATTACAAGCTCATATTTCTCCTGTGCGTGAAGTGCGCAGAGGAGAACAATGGGTCCTGTGATCACACAACCAACCCACAGAAGATCAGAGGTGTATATACAAGCTCCGACCTGGACCTATCCCTTCGCCATGGCTACAGAATATTGAAGTTACCCAACCTTTTCATGCCATATACAGTATAAACGCTTTTTTGAAGGATAAGGTAGAAGCATCGGGATATCCGCGAGGAGTTGATACCGAAGATGAAAAAACGGCTTATATTCAGCGTTGCCGTGCCCGTGAAGGTATATGGCTTGACCGCTCCCAAATTGTTAAGAATCCTGGCAAGCGGTTTAGTGCAAAGGTGTGTCTAAACAGTCTTTGGAGATAATTTGCACAGAATACTGGCAAAGGGAACGTTCATTTGGCACAAAGTTATAGTGAAGTCTGGGATTACGCCAACGCTCCCGATAAAGAGGTTATGGAGATCGTGAATGTCAGTAATACTTTCATAATAAAGTACAACATCTCCAAACTGGCCACAGATACCTCACAGGTTACAAACATACCTGTAGCCAGCTTCACAACGGCCAACGCCCGCATCAAGCTTTGGGGACTACTGCACTCTCTTGGGGGGTGCTGTACGCTGACACAGATAGCGTAATATTCACAGAGAGGGAGGGTGAATACATGCCGCCTATTGGGGAATTCCTCGGAGAGTTAACTGAAGAGATCAAGGATGAGCATGGTGATGGTGCATACGCTGACTCATTTGTATCAACAGGGCCAAAAACGTATGGGGTACGGGTGAGGATGGGGGAGGATATGAAATATATCGTGAAGGCTAAGGGTTTCACGCTTAACCATGCGAACTGACGAGTCGTTAACTTTGATTCGTTGAAGGCTCTAGTGTGCTTGGAAGATGATGGCAACCAGCTACTAAAACTGACTGTGGGGACCCACAATTTTCGGACGCAGAAACTGGGGTGTGTGAAGAAACTTAGGGGTACGAAAGCATGCCGTAACACCTATAGGAAACGTTACCAGGTGCCTGATGCCTATGATACCGTACCCTTTGGATACCTTAATCCTTGATTGTTATATATATATATATTATATATATGTGTGTGTGTGTGTGTGTGTGTGTGTGTATTGTTAACGATATGTTTATTTATTATGTATATTTGTTTCAATTAGGGTTTCATTTTTCCCTTTGTCTGCGTGCTTGTGTACAATCCTAAGCTCCGCCCACTGTGAGCTCGGTCATGTGACTCCTGCTACTACCTGGGCATATCTCTACCCCGGCGTTCTCAGTTTACCTTTGCAAACCCTGGAGCTCAGACGTGTATTTTCTCACGTAGACGAAAAAATAGTGATGGCTACTTTTGATATTGCGTGTTCGACGCTTATGAACTGGTATTCGGTAAAGTCGGAAGATGTAGTGAATACTAAAAGACGACCTACCCCACCCTTCTTTGAGACTTTTAAGGTTACATTAAATCCCGCGAAGGAACAAGATGTTCATATACTCTACGGATATTCTGGCGAGAGTATTGCCGGATTTCGCGGCACAAACACATAATGGACTACGTTGTAGGGCTAAAGTCTATAAAAGCGTACATGTACCGTGAGGTAAAAGAAACAACGCGTGCAGAAGAGAAGCAACGGATATGGATAATGAGTCTTGTTGATGAGTGGTTTGACAGGCGGTATTATGTCATGCTGCATCATACCGAGTATGCTTACCCTGCGGTTGAGAATGTGAACCTTGTCATCATGGACAAGCTAAAGTACTTTTACCACTACATTCATATATCATATATCATGACGAGGTTCGCAGTGAGGTTGTGGCTAAAGGCCTGTGTGAGTTTTTGATAGAGTTTAGAGACGAATATTATCAATTGTTAAACACAAAGGATAAACACGGTCACATGTTTCTCTCAAATAGTGCACCGGATTGTTAATGTGTGGAGAACGTCTAGTGCGCATAAAACATTAAAACTGAAATTATCCCATGTGTCGGAAAATTGGCCGGTATAATGGTTACAAGTACTCGTGTGATTCATGCTAGATTCTAGCATGAATCACACGAGTGACAAAAACGGGACATTGGGATGGCAAAAAAGGGACGGGGGTTATGTAATATTCTGTATTCATGAAAAAGTAAGTACATAAACCGGGACAAAATTGACATTTTTATTAAAACGACGGGACGGCCAGGAAATATAAAACAAACGGTACTGTCCCGTTCAAAACGGTACGTATGGTCAGCCTATGCTAGAACAAATCCGTACACGATTCACAGCTTATAGTGGCTCATAATTATCTCAGAGATTGAACCGACTGGACGTGCAATCCTCGAATACGATGGAACTTCCTTTGAGAAGCATTCTCAATGCCGCGTACGATGTGTCCGTGACGAAGTCATTGCGCGTGTTCAGGCGTGAAACCGGCACCACTAACTATGTACTTGAAATGAATTGTAGACCAGCAAACTCTGGTATACGTAACGTTATTTATTTGAGTTTTGAGGAAATGAATAGAGTCTTCGTGATAGTTGAGAAGTGGGGTGAGGACCATTATAAAATACCTGCAGGTGTAGGTACAAGAAGAGAACAGATTAGTGATGCTCCCTCCTATGCCGTTTTTGTACGTTGTATATAAATAACGATCAGCCATGCATTGATATACGACTGATGTGAAAAAACGCATCTGATAATAACGTTCTTGTTCCCACGCGAAACCGATTCATCATCGACAGAATGTTTGAAATCGTCGGATTGCGCAAGCTGAAGCCTACATTAGACGCCCCTGTTACAGATATGATTTATTTTGACACGGTTCTTGAATACGCCTACACCGCTCTGCTCGACGGGTTTAGTGAATGTAGGAATGAAGAAGGCGAGAATGGTCTAGAGCTGGATGCTTATTTGAACGGTTTAGACTCTTCGAAATATCATGAACTTTGGTACAAAAGACTTGAGCGGTACATGGCAGAGCTCGCCTACACTGTTCACCCTGCAGGATTGTACCTCTATATAATGAGCAGCCGTCGTTACGACTTGGAAGATTATTTCAATTGCCGCTATGCAGAGTGAAGAAGAGTTCACGATTGAAAAGCTCGGGAAGGCAAGGAAAAACCCTCGATTGGAAAGGAGTGTTTATAAACTTGTATTTAAAAATGATGTGGTGGTTAACTATACCCTCTTTGTGCGTGCTTTTTATTGTATTCTATCCGCGTTTAAAGATAACTTGCCAATCGAATGTAAAGTGGGCACAAAAATAGTATTGAACGATATGAAGGCCATTTACATCGAGTACATGCGCCCGCACACCTTGAGCGGTGAAATAATGTTAAATCGTATTTACTGCGAAGTGCAAAGCAATAATGATGTGAGTGTAGACACGATTACGTATGAGTTTAGTGTTTTAGTTAAGCGCAGTAGAACGAATGTATTTTGATGTATATTTATTTTCAATATATTTAATTATTTAATATAATTGCGTGTGTGTGTATATATATATATTTTTTTTTTACCGTTACTAATATGTTGATGATTATACTCCATCGTTTTGTATATTATTATTTTTTAATTTTTAATATATTTAATTATTTAATATAACTGTATATATATATATATATATATATATATATACATACATATGTTAACCCCTCCGTCTATGGCCCTGGGGTGGTTCGGAGTCGACGGGGGTTCTGGTTAGGAGGCAGCAACGGATATTTCTTCTCGCGATACTTTTCGTCTATAACATTCTAATTCTTTTCGGTCGCCAGACTGTTTGACCCAATATCTTCTATGGTGCTTGGGTTGTCTCTTTCTCTCGCTTTATGGGGTCGACAGTTGTTAATTCTTCTCTTTCTATAATACTCTGATACTTTCTCTGGTACTAAATATTATCGACTTTTCTTTTATAACTTATCGACTTAAGTGACTAAGTTCTTCTGAAGAGAGCACGGCTCGAAGGGGAAAATAAAAAGTTTCTCTTACTGTAGTTTACTTCTAAAAATGTACAGGTAGTGCTCTGAATTTACAGGGGTAGAGGTTCGACCTCTTTCGACCATGGCTCAGGCCGGAATCTAAAAAAATCAAGGAGGAAAGGGGCCTCTGCCCCCTCCTCGCAGCGAGGCTGCTAACAAGGGAGCCGTAGCAGTGACCAAAGAAGTCTCGTAATGAAGTGCAGTTCATTTTAGAAATACATGTATAATATAAGCCTAAATGTTGGGGGAAGAGAGTTGAAGGTTAAGTTTCCCCCTTTTAAACACATGATCAGATGTTTGAAAGATTCCAAATAAAAATTTAAAAAAATAAAAAACTAATCGTATATTTTTGCCGAATCTTCATTTCTGAAGGCGATATCATTTCATAGTAGTACATAAGTACAATTTAAGTACACGACTGAGTATGTATTAATTTTGGTTCATTACAATTATGATTACAATTACCAATTAATTCATATTCACTTATTATTGTTTAATTACACTTCTATTAAAGTACATTCTTACATTATATATTAAATCATTACATTTAATTACAGTTTCATTGAAGTACATTACGTTGTTTACCATTCTTACAGTGTTTTTATATATTTATATATGGTTATAATATATGGTTATAATATATGGTTATAATATATGGTTATTATATATGGTTATTAGTACAACACAAGTGCATGAGACATGACACACATGATATAACATAACGCATGATAATGTTATAAATTCGAATCAGAGCGAAAGGGGATATTTATCTTAGAAGCGTTCGATTTTGCCAGTTAGCGGAATTTGATAACTTAACCTCAGCGTTTTCGAGTTCATCTCGGGAGGTAATATAATTAAAAATAAAAATGAAAAAAATAATACGAGAACGTATTTGTGCGTTTTCGAACGAATGCATGAAGTTTTGCATTTCATAGATTGACACGAGTAAAAATGAATATTTAATAAAATTTATATAGGATAATGATCAAGATAAGATATGGACGTATGGGGGCGGGGGATATGGTCGAATAATAGTTATATTTATACTACATAACATATAAATAATGACTTCTATAGAGTGTTTAGTTTTTAGTATGATTTTAAAGAATTTTCATACATTGAATACTAGATATATGATGAAGGGAAATTAATGACGGGAAAATGTGACGTCATAGTTATTGAATTTGTACGTATAGTACAAATCATTATTAGGAAGATTTACAAGAACGAATTAGAGACAAAGAGTGGGTAGTAATGACTAAGAAGTACAACTACGGGTTCCAATCCTGTTATATGCAATGTGTATGCATAATCTAGGGACGAGGGTGAGATGCAAGACAATCATAATTAATTATAATAAATTCTATAACAAATGAAAAATGGAAAATGGATACGACTAAACCATAGAAATGGTAGATCGTAGGGTTGTGACACAAACGAAAATAGAAGGCTACAAATAAAATTTTTATCCAAACTCGCGTTAAGCGATTTTGGTTCTTATGTAAAAATGAATATTGATTATTCATTGTTCATTTTTACATTGCTCTCCTCTTTAAAATATGTATACAATAATATAATAGGGTACAATTAATACAATACAAATGAGAAAATAACATCCTAACTAATTCAAGTTAGATGACGAATTTTTCTTTACATTACAAATTTTTATACAGAACAAGTGTTATTATATAATATAAAAAATTCAAAGATTAATACTTTAATTTAGACAAACATTTAAGTTAGACAAACACTGATATGGTTAAAATTTTTTACCAAATTTTATTTTTTCTGTGGGATAAATTATGTACATAATGAATAGAGTAGATAAAACGGAAAAACGTAAATCGTACAATCTATAAGATCATTTTTATTGACTATTGTAGGTAAAAAATCGAATTACGTAGTGGATGATGTATAGACCTGTGGTCAAATGTGTATTTATGTTTATTGGGTACAGATTGTAGTGGTTGGTGATAAAAGGGAAAAACGTAAATCGTACAATCTATAAGATCATTTTTATTGACTATTGTAGGTAAAAAATCGAATTACGTAGTGGATGATGTATAGACCTGTGGTCAAATGTGTATTTATGTTTATTGGGTACAGATTGTAGTGGTTGGTGATACGTTCAAAAGGAGAAAGGGGATTTATAGTTCAATAGTTGAAGTTATACGTCAGTGTGCAGATGTATCTATAAATATTGGTACGAAACATCTGTAGATGAGTGAGTCGGTACAATAGTATGTAGAATATGAGTAATTTGTTCATCCCGTGAAGAACTAGATCATTAGGGGTCATTGGTGGATTAAGATTATATATATATATATATATATATATATATATATATATATATTATATATATATATATATATATATAAGCACACCGGACAAAAAATTAGTCACCCCTAATAGCACCGATAGTAGGAAGTTCAAGGTCATACAGAGGGCGCTGATGTGGCATTGGTAAGTGACAAGTAGCGGTGACGTAGCACACAGGATCAGATCTGTTTCGTGAGGTGGTGAAGAACAAAGTGTGTGTTGGATATAGTCTGCAAAATGGGTCGTGAGGCAGACGTTACTCAGTGGCAAAAAGGAGCCATCGTGTTTGGCAGAGCCCACGGACACAAAATGTCTGAAGTAGCCCAATTTGTTGGTGTGTCAACGCGTACTGTCCAGCGAGTTTACAAAGAGTGGTGTAGTTCGCAATCAACTGAAAATCGACGGCGTAACTGTGGCCGGAAAACAATTCTCGACAATAGGGGCCGCCGCCATGTTTCTCGTCTAGTAACTGCAAATCGTTTTCAAACCAGAGAACAATTGCTCCAAGAAACCAATGAGGTTCTCCAGCGACCAATTTCCGAACGGACATTGCGACGAGAACTGCATGCGATGGACATCTGGAGCAGGGTACCACGGAAGAGGCCGCTGTTAACAGCAAGTCACAAATTGACACGTTATAAATGGGCTCAGAGGCACAAAAACTGGACTGCGGCAGATTGGAAACGTGTAATTTGGCCCGATGAGTCCCGTTTTTGTTTGTTCTCCAATGATGGGAGGCGACGAGTACATCGCAGGTCCAATGAAGCCTTTAATCCTGAATGCGTCGAAGGTGTTGTTCAGGCTGGAAACAGAAAGTGAAGCGCAGGAATAGACACCCACGGACTCTGGCGGAACTTCGGGACCGGCTGATGAACGAGTGGCAGCAAATCGATGTTCAGTACATGCACAACCTCGTAGAGTCTCTGCCTCGCCGGATTCGTGCGGTTATCAAGGCCAGAGGCGCCGTCACACGTTATTAGGTACATTCTGAGAGGGGTGACTAATTTTTTGTCCGGTGTGCTTATATATATATATATATATATATATATATACTTTAAGGAACAGATAAAATAACTTAATAAATGCATGAGCGAGAATTTATTTTTAGTAAGCAATAATTATGATGTATTATAATGATGATGTTTGCATACGAGTTTTAATGCAAAAGTGACTGGAGGGACGGAACGTAAATGAATTCGAATATGTGTCAAAAGTAATAAAATTCAATTAGGATTATAGATTTTACATAATTAATCAGTTACACGTATAAGGTAATTAAAAAAACGAGCTTAGAGGACCTTACAATTAATGAAAGTAAATCTAGCGGTATTAAAAATTAAATTTTGAAGATGGAATTAAATTCGACTTGTAACATTCCTAGCTATATATGAACTATATAACCATTAACATTAACCAGAAGTATCGGTACGATAATTGAATTAAGAAAATTAAGAATACAAATTAAAAATAGAAATCAATTATGCATTTTAATGAACTAAACATATAATATACTTAAAAATAAAAAAACACATCTTAACATAAATTGAGGTTATATTCCATAATACCAAAGAGGAATTAACCATGGTTGAACCATTGCTCTGGTTGACACTGGGTTCAACTGGGGTTGGGGTGTTAAAATAAAATAAAATAAAAAAACAAAGTTTGGAGTACTATATTCGGGGGAATTGAGCGACTAAGCAGGGGATATAAGTCTGAAATTGACAATTACATCTTTTCGCGAGCACTTTGCTTCTTTTTTTTTTTTTTTTAAAGGTTGCTTGTCACACTACTTAGAACAAAAATTAAAAGAGTTAAAACAAAACGGAGGGACGGCATGTTCCTCAGCATAGTAATTTAAAAGGAGTCATTGGGACAAGATCGATTAATTAATTATTACACAACTATTATTATCACATATACATTACAATGATTATCAAAGTCATTACAAACAATTGTAAAAACTGTTTTGGTTACAAACAAAATACATAACTATATATTTATATACGCAACAGTGGCATGAAAAGAAAAGACAAATCGGTCAATTTCCTTCTTACAAACAAGAATTAAGGTTAAACTAAAGACGCAAACCGGTCAATTCAGGTTGAATTTAATTCTCTTTTACAACAAAGAAAAAGGTTGAATTAAATTCTCTTAAACAACAAAAAAAAAGTTTGAATTAAATTCTTAAATTACATTTTCTTAAATTAAATTCTCTTAAATTACAAAGAAAAAGTTGAATTCAATTGACTGCATTGAAATGACTTGGGACTTGAAAACTAACTTGGGACTTGAAAACTCGACTTGGGATTCGAAAACTCGACTTGGGACTCGAAAACTGACTTAGGACTCGAAAATTGACTTGGGACTTGAGACTTGAAATTGAAACTGTAACTTGAACTCTTATCAAGTATCTTGAAACTGAAACTGTAACTTGAACTCTTATCAAGTATCTTGAAACTGTAACTTGAACTCTTATCAAGTATCTTGAAACTGAAACTGTAACTTGAACTCTTATAAAGTATCTTGAAACTAACTTGAACTCTATCAAGTATCTTGAAACTGTCTAACTTGAACTCTATCAAGTATCTTGAAACTAAACTGACTAAAATTGACTGCACTTGAACTCTATCAAGTGGAGTCTACTGAAAACGAAACTGACTTGCACTTGAACTGCTATCAAGTGAAGATTAACTGAAAACGGAAAATGACTGCACTTGATCTCAATCAAGTGGAGACTATTATCCTCTGGACTTACTTGAAATACAATCAAGTGTCTCTATAACTCTATAAACTCTCTGTAAACTCTCTCTTTCTTAATTTGCAAGTCAATTCAATTCAATAATTTGAAAAAATTTGCAAACAAAAATAAAAAAATGTAAACAATATTTCACTCTTATGTACATAAAATAAAATTATTCTATACTGACTATAATAGTGAAAATAACTCTGAAATTAACTCTCTCTGAAATTAACTCTCTCTGAAATTAACTCTCTGAAATTAATTCTCTGAAATTAATTCTCTCTGAAATTAATTCTCTTACTTTTAACTTCTCTTACTTTTAACTTCTCTTACTTTTAACTTCTCTTACTTTTAACTTCTGTGAAAATTACTGTTTCACTAAAAAAAATGTATCACTGGTGTCTGAAGTGTTCACTGTGTTTTTCTGTTAATTCTGACTTGATACTCATTATTAACTGTTAATAATACTGACTTTTCAAGTGTTTATAAATTACTTAAAAAAACAAACTGTACTTAACAAAATTTCTACGGGGAAATCCTTGAGACGTGTCCTGAAGACGTCTTGCTGGCTACTTCTTGGATGAAAACCAGGCATGGAGAACTTGGAGTCGTGACACACCGGTTCAAGGGTGGATGTTACGAACTGGAAGTCGTGACACGCCGGTCAAGTGGTTTTATCCTGATGCAGGGTAATTTCTATCCTGGCCAAAGAGTGGCCACTTGTTAAAATCCTCTTCTTAAAATCTTCTTCTAATCCTGGGGCAGGGTCGCCAGACTGTTATCTTCCTTCTTATATGTGCTTATGGGGTGCTTCGAAGTCGACGAGGCGTTCTAGTTAGGAGGCTGCAACGGATATTTCTTCTCGCGATACTTTTCGTCTGTAACATTCTAATTCTTTTCGGTCGCCAGATTGTTTGACCCAATATCTTCTATGGTGCTTGGGTTGTCTCTTTCTCTCGCTTTATGGGGTCGACAGTTGTTAATTCTTCTCTTTCTATAATACTCTGATACTTTCTCTGATACTAAATATTATCGACTTTTCTTTTATAACTTATCGACTTAACTGACTAAGTTCTTCTGAAGAGAGCACGGCTCGAAGGGGAAAATAAAAAGTTTCTCTTACTGTAGTTTACTTCTAAAAATGTACAGGTAGTGCTCTGAATTTACAGGGGTAGAGGTTCGACCTCTTTCGACCATGGCTCAGGCCGGAATCTAAAAAAAATCAAGGAGGCAAGGGGCCTCTGCCCCCTCCTCGCAGCGAGGCTGCTAACAAGGGAGTCGTAGCAGTGACCAAAGAAGTCTCGTAATGAAGTGCAGTTCATTTTAGAAATACATGTATAATATAAGCCTAAATGTTGGGGGAAGAGAGTTGAAGGTTAAGTTTCCCCCTTTTAAACACATGATCAGATGTTTGAAAGATTCCAAATAAAAATTTAAAAAAATAAAAAAACTAATCGTATATTTTTGCCGAATCTTCATTTCTGAAGGCGATATCATTTCATAGTAGTACATAAGTACAATTTAAGTACACGACTGAGTATGTATTAATTTTGGTTCATTACAATTATGATTACAATTACCAATTAATTCATATTCACTTATTATTATTTAATTACACTTCTATTAAAGTACATTCTTACATTATATATTAAATCATTACATTTAATTACAGTTTCATTGAAGTACATTACGTTGTTTACCATTCTTACAGTTTTTATATATTTATATATGGTTATAATATATGGTTATAATATATGGTTATAATATATGGTTATTACATATGGTTATTATATATGGTTATTAGTACAACACAAGTGCATGAGACATGACACACATGATATAACATAACGCATGATAATGTTATAAATTCGAATCAGAGCGAAAGGGGATATTTATCTTAGAAGCGTTCGATTTTGCCAGTTAGCGGAATTTGATAACTTAACCTCAGCGTTTTCGAGTTCATCTCGGGAGGTAATATAATTAAAAATAAAAATGAAAAAAATAATACGAGAACGTATTTGTGTGTTTTCGAACGAATGCATGAAGTTTTGCATTTCATAGATTGACACGAGTAAAAATGAATATTTAATAAAATTTATATAGGATAATGATCAAGATAAGATATGGACGTATGGGGGCGGGGGATATGGTCGAATAATAGTTATATTTATACTACATAACATATAAATAATGACTTCTATAGAGTGTTTAGTTTTTAGTATGATTTTAAAGAATTTTCATACATTGAATACTAGATATATGATGAAGGGAAATTAATGACGGGAAAATGTGACGTCATAGTTATTGAATTTGTACGTACAGTACAAATCATTATTAGGAAGATTTACATGAACGAATTAGAGACAAAGAGTGGGTAGTAATGACTAAGAAGTACAACTACGGGTTCCAATCCTGTTATATGCAATGTGTATGCATAATCTAGGGACGAGGGTGAGATGCAAGACAATCATAATTAATTATAATAAATTCTATAACAAATGAAAAATGGAAAATGGATACGACTAAACCATAGAAATGGTAGATCGTAGGGTTGTGACACAAACGAAAATAGAAGGCTACAAATAAATTTTTTAGCCAAACTCGCGTTAAGCGATTTTGGTTCTTATGTAAAAATGAATATTGATTATTCATTGTTCATTTTTACACACACATATATATATATATATATATATATATATATATATATATATATATGATACACACAGACCGTGCATGCAACAAGGAACTCTTCTAGGATAATTAAATCCACTATAGTCCGAATAAGTAATGGTAAATGACAAATATTATATATATATATATTTCTCCTGTGCTGTTATATTGATGGTTATACTCCATCGTTTTGTATTATATTAGTTTTTATTTTTTGATTATATATATATTCCTTCGTTCGTATTTCTTAAGCTATTATTATTTTATATTTTATTTTTTGATCATATATGTTGCATCGCTTTTATAGGATTGTATATTTATTTTCTATATATTTCGTGAAATTGATTCCAATAATTCGTCTAAATAAACAGAATGATGTAATGGTGTTTTATTTAATTCTTTTGGTTGTATATATAAGCGATATTATTATTTAATTATATGTACAGTATACCAAATGGCTGGTTAGGCCTTCTAAACCGACTGACGGATTTCTAAGCCAACTGTGAAGAATATCTGAATAGTGCAATCTGGCAGCTGAAAAATTAATTAATATATACACCTACCTTCTAGGTCTTCTATGTCAACTGGCGGGTTAAGCCAACTGGCGGATTAAGCCAACTGTCTGATAATGTCAACTGGCCGAAAGCCAACTGTCAAGAATATATGCTTTAATTTAATCTATCATTAGCATCTTTTTACCATGAAAAGTACAAAACAAATCTTTAATAAACGCATATGTAGGTTAATGAGTACTTTAATTATACTAAAATCCCATCTTTTTACAAGGTTTCTTCTCAAAATAGGTCCCAATTATTCTTCGTGAAATCATATTGTGATATCTGACAATTCCACCATCAGTTGTAGGCCAATTCCATTATGCAAGTAGGCCAAAGGTGCCTTATTGAGTACTAGCAGCATACAGGCACTAGAAGGAGCACCATTTATAAATTTACAAGTTCTTAATAACCTCCTAAACATATTATATTATTATAGGCAACAAAAAAAATGGTTGGTAGATAAATGGATACCCCTGGGTAGCCTAGTGGTTATGACGTTGGGCTGCTGGTGGGGCGTGGTTCGGATTCCATGTTAAACTGTAGGTCTAAGGTGGTGTTATTTTATTTATTTTGGTTGGGTTCAGAATCCCAGCTGAGCCTTGAACGGCCAAGCTCTGAGGGGCTACTTTAACTTACAGATTAAGTTAAGCTAGACTACAGCAAACTTACGGACTTGAAGGTCCTATTAGGTTCTACCGCAGGGTTGCTGACTCGATGTGGGCCTCCTTTAGGCCTCAGTAGTATAAACCCTTTAACGCCGAATGATTTTGTAGGGTTAAGTCTAAATGCGTGTATTTGAAACGGTACGTATTCGACCCAGTCGGCGTTAGAGGGTTAAGAAAAAAACAAAAGGGGCACTGTTTATGGTCTTTCTAAACCTTACAACAACAACACAACCTGAACCATTGCACGATGCAACAATCTTGTATCTAAACAACCAAACTGAATTGCAAGACAGCTCTCTATAAGACCACGCCCTGAAAGTGCCGCATTGAACAAACGAGTAGAAAGGACGCGCTAGTGCCCCCAAATAAATGATGCCACAAGAGTGCCCAAGCAATGATGCCACAAAAGCCCAAAAATGCTAGCTTTAAATTAAGTGAATTTTTCACTAACCTTACAATTATGAGATGGATATATATACACCTTAACTTAATACAGTAAACCCTCGTCTAACGCGTGTTTGTCCAGCGCGAATTTGCTTATACACGGAAAAATAACTGCAGACAATTATTTGCCGAAAGCCGTGCTAATGCGCGCTCCAGTGTTTTCTCCTATACTCTCCAACACTCCCGCATCTCCCTTCCTCTCGCGTCACCCCTCGCATCACCCTTTGTCTCACTACCGCGTTAAGTTCAGTGAAGTAGTGTTGGATTGTTTTTGTCGTATTTTTCCGTTGTTTTGCTATTACCCTTAGACAGCAGTATGGCACCAAAACGTAAAGCATCTGCCAGTGATAGTGAAGAGAAGAAAAGTCGTAAGGTTATGACAGCCGAAAAAATAAAGATTCTAGATAAGTTGCGTGGTTGTATGAGCATAACATCACTTGGCCGCGAGTATCACGTGAATGAGTCTACCATACGCACCATCCCAAAGAGTGAAGAAAAGACGCGTGTTATTTTCATTTGATATATTTTTATTTATCATATGTAACTATCATTATGTTTATGATTTTATTATGTTCTTATTTCATATACAATATAGGTAGTGAAATTCATTTATGTGTGAATAAAAAACCTACGTATCTGAGTATTAATGGGAGACTTTACGCGGCCGCGTTCACGTATCCCCATTTATCCCATAAGGTATTAAGTTTGTCCAACGTGAATTTACCTAACGCGCCGTTCTCGAGGAACCTAACCCCCGCGTTGGACGAGGGTTTACTGTATATACAAACAATGCCGCATCAATCAGCTTAGTCATCATATAGCCTTGGGACAACAATGGCTCTTCCTCTTCTACATTTTACAACACTCCCCACCGAAGAGGCATTGTTGTCATTACATTCTGCAAATTTAGCCTATTCCAGCCTACCAGACGCGTCCCCCGGGTTGCGGATGTGGGGAGCACCCTACTGGGAAATCAGCAGGGAAGCCTCGAATACAAGAATAAGAAGCCGTGGACAGCGGAAAAAGAAACACAATGAACTACAACCTAAGAAGGAAAGCCAACGGCGTGAACAGGGGTAATGGTGAATCAGCCAGAGCCACTTCGCCCGGTCGCACAGGTGTCAAAAGCCAAGTGCCATATGACCGTTATCACGAGATCGGCAAACAGGGGAACGGTCTTAACCCTCCGAGCAATACCAGCCCTGGAAAAAAAGCCCAAGTCGACACTACTGCCCCTCAGTATGGACGGGTTACACAAAATGAGGGGCAACCTCCACAAAGTGACATGACAGGGCTACCCCAGGAAGCCCCCATCTCACCCAACAACAAAAAGAAACGGACTAACTTCACCTACAACCCCAGAGGGTGTACCAGGACACCATGGTCAGTGGAGGAAAACCGAGAAATACTGTGGTGTACCACTTATGCCACAAGTGAGCAGTTCCCAAAAAATGGAACCAGCAAAAGGTGCAGAGAAATGCTAACAAAGAGAGGAGTATTAGATAGGGAGAAGCTAGAAAAACCACAGCATCAGTGTAAACATCAGACTAGGAAAATCAGAGATCACAGAGGATGAAATGAAAAAGATCAAAAGAGAGGTAGAAGAATATGCCCAAAAGGCAAATAAGAACACCATGAGCGAGTGGACATGGACGCTGGAGAGAAATCTGTACCTGTTAGAAAGCCTGTATATACTGTAGGACAGATGATCCCAGAAAAAGAGAACAAGAGCGAATTCCTAAAATGGGCAATTGAAAGGAAGGAGTTTCATGAGAATGACTACATGGTATACAGGTTCCAGAAGCGGTACACAGACCATACAGTAGACCGAAAAAAAGTGATCAGGTAAAAACATCATATCCTAAAGACAATCGCAGAAAGAAGAACTGACCATGAGAGGAAACAAAGAGCCACACTACCAACATATGATGAGGCACAGAAAGCAAAAGAAAATGCAATGTGGGTTGTACAGGAACAACTGGAAATAACTGCTGACACCCTCGAAGAACTAATAACGAGCAAAGGGACAGTAGGGAGAGGAAAGAAACAATAAAAAAAAAAACTGGCCGAAACACCAGAAAGCCAAGTGAAACCCTCAATGACAGAAAAAACAAAGGAGAGCCCCAGGTACTGTAGTGGAAACACCTACCAGAGACAGCACAAAAGAAGTGGACAAGGATGCTTGCCCAGGGCGGGAAGAGGAGGTGGAAGTGGAAATGAACCACAGGCACACAAACATCTTGCCACCCTCTCCCCCTCCACCTTCCCCAAGTGAACCATCAGATGATGAAGGAGACTCTACATCAGGACCAGGCAATGATAGTGTGGAAGAGATAGAAGAGGAGAGTGAGGACGAGAAGGAAATGAAAAGAAGGATCCTAATCCACAGAGAAGAAGATGTACACCAGGGACTGAACCACAGAAGACCACTGCCCAAGCTGAGGAACACCTATAAGGTCAGGAAATATATAGAGATAGCGAACAAGGTACTACCTGTAATAACAGCCCAGGAAAGTAACCTTACAGAATTAAACAGGCGATATTATGCAAAAGCAGTCAGTGTAACAGAGATGGTAGGGGTAAAAACACGCAAGCAGAATAGCCAGGAGCAAAATTAGGGAAAGAATGGAAATGAGAGGAAGCCAAAGTGGCAGCAAAGACTAGAGAGCAGAGGAGGTAACCTCAGGAAGGAGATCTCAATCCTAACTACCCATATGAAGGGGGAAATAAGATCTGAACTGGGAAGGAGGAAGGTAAATCTACTAATCCAAAGAGAAAGACTGGACAATGAGAGAAAGATCAGACAAAGCATTGCCAGGAAAAAGCTAGACCTGTCGGCAAAGGCAAAAAGATTGGCAAGATATATATATATACATATATACGCTTGGATACAGAAAAGAAACAAAATGAGATGTTTGAAGACAACCCAACAAAACTATTTAGAGAGTTAAAGAATGCCCAGATAAATGTAGAAAGACCACCTGAAAAAGAACAAGTGGAGCATTTCTGGAAGAACATCGAGAACGAAGTCAACCATAATGATGGTGCAGAATGGATTGGGAGCCTTTACAACAGCGAAAAGGTGAGAAACATCTCAGAGATGGACATGGACAGAATAACTGTGAAAGAAGTCGAGGAGAAAATAAAAAGAAGCAGCAACTGGAAAGCACCAAGCCCAGACATGATTAAGAACTTCTGGTTGAAAAAGCTAACATCACTAAGTGGAAAGCTAACAAGGTGCTTCAACAAGATAGTAACAGCAGAAGAAGGAGCACCAGAATGGTTGACAAAAGGAAAAACAACATTACTACCAAAGTCCCATGAAACCCAGAATCCAAGTAAATATAGACCAATAACGTGCTTGCCAACAATCTACAAAATACTAACAGGAATCATAGCTGCCAGGATCTACAGCCATGCAGAAGAAAACAACATCATAAGCCCAAAACAAAAAGGATGCAGCAGAGAAACGTATGGGACAAAAGACCAGCTGTTAATCAACAGGGCTATATTGGAGAACAGCAGAAAGAAACAGAGAAACCTAAGCATGGCATGGATTGACTACAAAAAGGCGTATGACAGTGTACCTCACTCATGGGTGAAGGAAGTATTGAGACTATACAAGATCCACCCTACCATCAGGATCTTCTTAGAAACAGCTATGACACGATGGGAAACAGACCTAACTCTCCATCATAGTAAGGGAACTTTAGAGGTGAACAGTGTGAGAATCAAGAGAGGGATCTACCAGGGTGATTCAATATCCCATCTTTTGTTTGTACTGGCGCTAAACCCACTCAGCCAACTAATAAATAACCTAAACAAAGGCTACGTAATGAGACCAAGGGAAAAGAACAGCCCGAAAATATCTCACTTATTTTTCATGGATGACCTAAAACTATATGCCCCAAACAAAAGTGAGCTAACAGAAGAGGTCAGGGAGGTCAAAAAGTTCTCAGATGACATCCAGATGGAGTTTGGGCTTGAGAAATGTGCCATTGTCACACTAAAGAAAGGCAAAAGGTGTGAATCAGAAAACATCAGGGTGGACAATATCATGATAGAAGAACTAGAGCAAGAGGCTACATATAAATATCTGGGGGTGGAGAAATCTGAAAAGATGGAAAATGACATCATGAAGGAAAGACTGCGGAAAGAATATTCATAAAGGATAAAGCTAATCCTAAAATCTCACCTAAAGAGTAAAAATAAGATCCTATCCATAAACTTACTGGCGGTACCTGTACTATCATACAGTTTTGGCATAATCAACTGGACCCAGCAAGAAATCAACAAACTGGATACGATCACCAGAAAATTGCTCCATACGCATAAAGTCATATGTAAAAACCAATGCGCACCAAGGCTATACCTGCCAAGGAGGGTCGGTGGATTAAGGCTTGCGCTAATTGACCAAGTGCGCAAAGCCACAACAACACATAAAGGAAGGAGAAGGAAGGCTAGTCAGATTTGTAAAAGACCACGAACGTGAAAAGCCTCAAACAACATCACTCTCAAAAAAGGCAAATGATTATATATATCACTGGTCGACAAAATCGAACTTTTTATTTGTCACGAACAAAAATGAATGGATCTTATAGGTTTTTTACCGCTGAGTTCAAAAATGGCCTCATAATTTTTCTATCACCCACCAATATTGAGTGAATCGAAAATGAAATTTGGACTAGTTTATAGGGGTAATAGCAATATCAAAGTAGAAAATGCATATTGAATTCACCTAAAATGTGGCTACTGATGATTTACGCTTGTATTTCGGGTCTGGGCCATCCCTTGACAATGTCCAGCAGTAGTCATCCAACATGCTGGGGCTCCACTTGCCCTGGTATCGCTTCTCCATCGTGGATATTTGTTGATGAAAGCGTTCCCCATGCTCATCACTAACATCGCCTAAGTTTGTTGGGAAGAAGTCGAGATGTGAGTCAAGAAAATGAATTTTCAACATGTTGCACCCCACGTCTTTGTAGGCCTTGAGAAGTTCTTTAACAAGTGACTCTTAATTTTCGGCCTTGAAGTTTCCGAGGAAATTTGTGTTTACTACTTTAAATGCTCTCCAAGCTGCTCCTTCAACTTCACTTAAAGTTTCATCAAACGCGCTGTCTCTCATGATTTCTCTAATTTGCGGGACCACAAATATCCCTTCTTCGATTTTGACCTCGCTGATCCTCGGAAATTTCTGTTTCAAGTAGAGACCCCCCCCCTTGCCATTTTGATCCATAGCCTTAACAAAATTTTCCATTAAACCAAGTTTAATATGTAGTGGTGGCAAATAACTTTTGGATTAAGAAGAGGTGAACTGGTGAGATTTTTATGCCCTGGAATCAAAGCTTGTCGAAGTGGCCATTGTTTCTTTGAGTAATGGCTTTCCCGTGCTCTGCTGTCCCATTCACAGAGGAAACAACAGAATTTCATATAACCCAATTATAAACCAAGAAGAAGTGCAATCACTCTCAAGTCTTCACAGATATGCCAAGAGTATTTATCATATCGGATATGTTTCACTAGCAGGTGCATATTGTCCTATGATTCCTTCATATGTACGGCATGTGCTAATGGAACTGAAGGGTATTTATTTCCATTATGGAGTAATACAGTTTTTAAACTCAGTTTCGAGGAATCAATAAATAGGCGCTATTCGTTTGGATCATGCTGTTGGCCAAGGGTTTTCATGAGAGGGTAGAAAGTTTCTTTGATGCTTGCGGTAAAAAGATATCTCAGTGCCTTTTTCTTGAAGATTCCAACCTTTCAACCTGGAAGCCGAAAATTCGGATTGATCTTTTGACAATTTCAGATCACAGACAAGCTCGCTCAGGTCTGCTTGAGATATTAAGTGAGGCTCTGTCGATGAACAAGATGGTTCAAACATTGGATCAACATCGTCCGTCACGTCAGTAAACCATATTGAGCTTCGTCATTACCATTGTACATCAATTTCATTTTCATCATCTAAACTCCACGTTTCCGGTGGCCTTGGTACTGGCAAATGTTTATGTAAAACAGGCCTTATGGCTGATGGTAAATTTGGGTATTGTACCATATGTTTAGATTTCGCAGTAATGCCTAGTATATTTGTTAAGCAGAAATAACAATCCGTTAAATGGTCTTTCGGCTCTCTCCATATCATCGGAACAGCAAACGGCATTTGACGAGACCCATTTAGCCAGCCTGTCAGAAGTCTTAAACACGTAATACAGCATATATAAGGTGCCCACGTCTTGTTCTGATCCCCTACCTTGCAACCAAAATAAAGTTTGTATACTTTTTTGATGAGAGGGATGAAATTTCGCTTTTGAAATTTAAGTGTTAACTCTCTGCACACATAACAGAAACAGTTTGGATGGTTGACACACTTGCGTGACATCCTGTCATGAAACAATACGAACGCACTGACACAAAAAATTATTGATGAAAATCACGAATAAAATGCACGATGTTCACTGAGTGAAATCAAATGAGTAACTGACAAATGAAAGTCAACAGTGACGTGTAGCAACTTATAAGCAGAGGAAGAGGAAGGGGCAGACCCCGCCCCCTTCCTATTCTCACTCAAATCCTAAGTAATGTAAATTCGTGTGTCACTCTAAAACTGCGGGTGATAGAAAAATTCTGTTTTCATTTTCGTAATCAACGTAAAAAATTACACATAGTTCAAGTAAAAATATCTCTGTGACAAAAACTTTGTTGACCAGTGAATTATCTAGTGGATGCTGGCATAGGACCTGAACAGCTTGAAGACATTGCAAATAAACCTCTCATGGAGAAGATAAGCACCATCAAAAGAAGGTATAACAAGAAAAGATCAGAAGAAAAGGAGAATAACTGGGAAGAGCACAAGTTCAGCAAAGTATACAAAGAGGACGTGCTGAACAGAGCATACATAGAGAGGAATAAAACCGTGGAGTTCCTGGTAAGAGGGGCACTGAGACCAGAAGATGAACGGCTGGTGATGGCAGCACAAGACCAGGCACTACGGACAAACTGGTTCAGAAGGAATATTGAGGGCAGAAATGAAAGTGAGATGTGCAGATTGTGCTCAAAGAGCCTAGAGACTGAGTCACATACTATCGGGGTGTGAAATACTCCTGCACAGAGGAAACTACACAGACAGACACAATGCAGTCTACAAGCTAATCCACTTCAAGCTGTGTAAGAAATATGAAATAATGCTAGAAACAGAAAAACACTGGGAACATATTCCACAAAGAATAGAAGACTGTGACAAAGTGCTGCTCCTACATGATCACGAGATACCAACTGACATCATGGTATCAGGATGCAGACCAGACATAGTTGTGAGAGAGAAGGAGGGAAACAAGTGCCTCTTGGTGGAAGTAGGAGTCCCAGCGGACTGGAATGTGGCGAACTATGAAAGGGAAAAGGTCTTAAAATACCAGAGACTCAAACACGAAATAAGGAGAATGTGGAATGTGGAACCTGAGATCATCCCAATAGTAGTGGGGGCGACAGGGGCAGTAAAGAAATCCACAGTAGAGTTCCTGAACCAACTGCCCATAAGTGTGACATCTGGAGAAGTTGTAGAGGAGATATTACGATACAGCACCTCTATTTTACGCCTAGTACTAGGCTGTACCTAAAAATTCCTTAGGTTTAAGGTTTAACCACGGAAGTAAAAAACTCTCTCCATCTGGAGTAGAAGGGAAAAAACAAAAATAAAAAGAACATGAGGCTGTAACCCAAATGCTTCATCTTGATTATCCGTGTTTTCGCTGATTTCTAAAGCATAGAGTTTTTGTATAGGTCTCTTTAATTTTCTTCCTGAAGTCTTTACCAGTGCAGACTTAACTAAATTGTCTTTGCCAACAAACTACTCTTCAATTACGTCAAGCTTCCAGCATTGCCTTGGTCTTTCATCCCCAATCATTACCACTTCTCCCACCTTGATACAATTTGCATTGGAGCCCTTTACATTGCCTAATGGGTAATAAAATGAGTTCTGACAAGTATTGCATCTGCCACCTCTTCCATAACTGATCTTGTAGCTCTTCAAGGTACTTGAACCTTCTGGTTAACTCTTCTTGACTGCTCTGGATAGTCTGTAAGTCTACTGGCAAACTGGGGCTTGATGTGAATTGTTTACCACAGAGAAAATGACTTGGTGTCAATGGCTCTGCATCCGACATGCTGTTATAAACAAAGATGATGGGATAGCTGTTCACCATTGCTTCTACGCAAAGCTGGGCACAAACCGTTAATCCGTTAATCGTTAATTAACGAAGTTAACTTTTTCGTTAACGATTTAACTTTTAAGTTAACTTTGAAAATCATTATCGGACTAATTAACTTCCGTTACATTTAACTTCCGTTAACTCAATCCGTTAACCCCAAAAATTCATAAATAAACGTTTAAAAGTTTATATTATTTTCAGTGCTGAGCAGGTGCGCAATTAATCCGCCACTGTTAATAGTGATGAACGAATTTCCATTTCCGCAGTGCAAAATCAGGCGATATATTTGTTTCCGTCGCCACAATTTGTGTCTTACCAAATATGGTAGTTATTTATGGCATTGGTTTGAGCAAAACATGGTCGACTGTAAAATCAGGCGGAAAGATTTGCCATTTGAGTTGAATGTTTCAACTTCTTTGAAGAAATATCACGAGCATTTTAAGGCACTTTCAATAATATATATGTAACAATTACAACAAATAACTACATTCGTTTCATTTGCAGTCTGTCTCTTGCGCAACATGTTTGTGTAAGTGAATATTTAAAAATAATCGTTGTCAAGTAAGTCATGTATATTTATAATATGTCTGTGAGTACCTTATTAGTAGTCTCCTTGATACATTTCAAGAACCATAAAACTGATCAGGTAAGATTTCAATTCTAATGTCACTTTGATGACATAAATTAAGTCAATTGATGTCTTACAATGGGAGCGTTTTCACTTTAACCCTTTATGTCCTGGCGGTACTTCTAGGTACCACATCTTTAAAATCTCCATAATTATTTTTCTACCCGGTTGATCCTGCCGGTACTTTCAAGTCCCAATGTGAATTAGTTTCTTTATGAGATAATAGATGGCGTTGAGAAGTAAATTTGAGCGTGTGGCGCCAGAGGCTGTTTACTCTTTAGTATCTCTGCTGTGAAGACCGAAGAAATTTCAGTGCAATTACTTCCCGAATATTCTGTGCCATATCTGTTCCAAATAACAAAGGTAAGGGTTATTTTATTTTTTATCTTGTTCTTCTTCAGTGCTGTCATCCAGACAAAAGAGAGCAGCAGAAGCCACAGGTCACTCAAGGGCAAGGCCCAGAACTTGGTCAAGACCTGGCTGGAGACCAACTCCAAGGACTTGCTGACAGATGCTGCCTTCTTGGGTGAGCAAGTGTTGGTGGACTTGTTCATCAAGTTCAACACAGCCATCCCCTCCAGTGCTGCAGTGGAGCGTTTGTTCTCTATGGGCAAGGACATCCTGAGGGCCAAGAGATCATTCCTGTCTGATGAAAACTTTGATATGCTAATTTTCATGAAGGGCAACATGCATCTCATGGACAAAATGGAGAACGAGAAGAAGAGGGAAAATTAAATTATATATATATTGTTTTCATTTTTTTTATAATAAAAGTTAACGTTAACGGTTTATCGGTAACTTCCGTTACATGTTTAACGAATTAACGGATTAACGGTTAACGAAGTTAACTTTTTGGTTAACGGATTAGCGGTTAACGAAGTTAACTTTTTGGTTAACGGTGCCCACCACTGCTTCTACGTCACACAAAACAGTGCAGAATTCTTCTTTGCTCAAATGAGCATTAGCCAAAAGTTTCTTTAATGGACACTTTACACTTCTCACTAGCCTTTCCCAAAATCCTCCCCACCATGGTGCTCTCTCGACAATAAACTCCCACTGTACCCTATGGTGTGAAAAGTAGGATTGGAATCGCTCCTCTTTTAGCAAGGACCAAAGTTCTTTGAATTCCTTTGCAGTCTTTTTGAATGTTTTTGCTTATCAGAGAAGATTTTATTTGTGAAACTCCTTTTGTTCACAAACCTTTTAAAGGCCAAAAGAAATACATCACTACTTACGTTGCTTACCAACTCCAAATGGATTGCTCTGGTGGTAGCACATATGAAAAGACATATATAACCTTTGCTGGACTCCCCTTGCTCATACACATAGACTGGACCCGCAAAGTCTACTCCAACTACATCAAATAGGGCCGTGTAGACACACCGTTCTCTTGGAAGTGGAGCCACCCTTTCATGATAAGGCTTTGCACTCCAACGCTTGCAAACCACACATCTATGCAAGACCTTCTTTACCACTTGTCTAATTTTTGGAATCCAAAACTGCTGTCTGATCTCTATTATCACTTCTTTAACTCCAGCGTGTAACAACTTATCATGCGTATCCAGGATCAAAAGTTCCACAAGTTGAACAATAGTCCAGATAATTTGGAGCTGCACATCCTTTGTGATGCAAGTGAGAAAGCCTATGCCAGGCTGAAGAAGTGAGCGAGATGAGAAAATGCACTGTAAACAGTTGTCAAGTTATGCAGCAGGACCCCATATTGAGGCTTGAGGACATTAGCAGTCTGAAAAGGTTGTTAAGAGTGACAGCATGGATATATGGATTTGCAGACAACATTAAGGGGGAAACAAGAAGGGAAGGAATTCTGAACAGTAAGAAGATTCAACAAGCCAGGCACTACTGGGTGGTATCTGTGCAGAAGGAAAAATTTGGTGAAGAGAGAAAATTGCTCACCAGCAGTCCATTACAGGTTCTACCAACACATTCATTCTGCTCTCAAAGGTTTGGATGTGTTTTTGGATCAGGATTTATTGAGAGTAAGAGGTAGACTAGAGTTTTCTGGGTTTTCAGAGGAGAAAAGACATCCAATTTTGCTACCTTCTGGGGGGGCACGTTTCCAAAGTACCATCTTGGGATTTCAATGTCTCTCAGATGTGCCAATTCTTTGAACCAATATTTCCACTTTACCACCATATATGATCGGATAGCTCTTGGTCCCAACCAAGTCCAATTTCCCGGAGGCTCTGAAACCAAATTTTTTACTTTATCACAAATGGAGCCAGGAATCCAAGAGGATCAAATACCTTCGAAGCCAAACTAAGAGCTGTACGTTTTGTCCACCTTGTTTCATTCTCAGCCAGCTCGACTAAAGATTTCCCAGTGAAGGTAAACAAATCCTCTCCTTGCTGCCAAACAATGCCTAGCACCTTTGTGTGTATTGCCCACAGCTCCTTAATACCAGAATCCTCAATACTTTCTGCTGCATCAGGTCCTACACAGGACTGACTCATAAACTGTTGTAACTGAGAATGATTGGTCTGGCATTTTCTAAGTTCCATGCCAGCCTCCTTCATTATAGCTCTTGTCTCCATGAATATCTGTTTAGCCATTTCTGTATTATCCACTGAACACAGCAAATCATCAACATAGAAATTTTGCCTTATCTGTTCAATAGTATTAGGATAGATTTCAGAATATTTCTTAAAATGGTACTGCATAGTAGCTTCCAACAGAAATGGACTAGAGCTGAGGCCAAACAACACTGACTTCATTCTATTTGCTTGAATCTTGGGTTCATTTTCCAACAAGTCTTTCGTATCCGCCCACAGATACCTTACTGCATCTCTGTCCTCTGGCTTTGACTTTATCCTCAAAAATGGTTGCTTCACATCTGCAGTCAATGCTACTCTACCAAACCTGGATCTCAGTAACAAGGAAAATAAATCTACATTTAAATTTGGCTCAGCATCCAAACAGTCATTCAAGGACACACTACTTTTGTCCTTGGCTGAACCATCAAAAACTACCCTCAGTTTGGTGGTAGTTTTGTCTCGCCGTACCATTGCATGGTGTGGCAGATAATGTGCCTCCTAGCTCACCAGCTCACTTTGCACCATTTCAGCATAGCCCTCCTTTACATAGCTTAGGATGGCCTCATTGTATTCATTTAACAATTCATTTTTTCCTAGCCTGTGCAATGAAGTCTCCAACTTCCTATTAGCTAGCTGAAGGTTTGAGCTGGGTTTGCAAGAATCCTTCCAAGGGAGGCCAACTTCGTAGCAACCATCTCTAAACCAAATACCTTTTCAAATTGCTCTAAAACCTCCCGGTTCACTGTACTTGCCTGCTTCTCCTGTTTGTCCTTTATGCCAATGGATTCAATTTTCCAAAAGGCTTTCAAATGCCTTTCCAAAGCATGGTTGTTCTCCTCAATCTTAACAAAAGGAGCTTTAACCTCCATTTCATTGCAACAGCTACCATGTAGCATCCAGCCTAGCTTACTTTCAATAGCTACAGGACCTTGAGATGTGCGGACAATGTTGCCAGTGATGAAGTCCCAATAATAGTCAGCTCCAATCAAAAGACTAATATCCTCTGTTCCTTCAAACTTATTATTGCCCAAATTAATTCCTTTTACTTGTAATTCTTGGACACATGCCATATCTAAACAAGTAGCGACTGAAGCACAAAGTTCCTCAATCTCTACAGCTTGGACCTTGATAGTGGGACTTTGTGGTAACAACCCCTTAACCAGAACTTCTACCTTCTTAACATTGGTTCGGTTTTGAACTGGACCCCCAAACCCAGAAATTCTTAAATTTTCCCTCTTAAGTCCTTTAAACTTCAAATTTCTGGAAATCTGGTCTTAATAATATCAAATAATATCAAACAACACTCTTACAGTAGCTTCTCCATCATTATCCATTAATAATGCTGCAGTTGTTTGCAATAACTCCCTTTTACTCTTACTCCCTTTCATAGTGGTGGCATGTGCCACTGATGTCTCTACTTCTGGGGTAGGCCTACTAGGAGTGTTTTCACACAATAATGGCTGATGCCGGCCATGGCATTTTTTGCACAAAATTTTAAACTTACAAAACCTTGCTCTGTGACCTTTCAAAAAGCATTTAAAACATGCTGTGGACTTAGTTACCCTGTCCTTTCCCTCCTCAACAGGTAAAGCCTCAGCCACTTCACATTTATAACTTGTCAATGCCTTCGCAAAATATGCATTCCTTGATTCCCTTTAATTTATTCTCAGAGCATGCATGTAGAGCTGACACTGTACCTGGGCTATTCTTTTTTGTAGAATCTTTGGTGTTTTGCCTACCTTTGTCCTCTTGTTTAACATCCAACTGTGCAAACTCAATTCCCTCTCGTCTTGTTAATTCTGTGCCTCAGATGCTTAACATTTGCCGAAGGGGGATGTACACATGTTCTGTAGAGTGCCCCCTACTTAATTCAAGCAAAATTGAGCTAGACAATTTAGACTCCAGTATAGTGACCAACATTACACCATATCTTTCCATTCCAAGTTGTCCAGGGACCTAGTTCTAACTTCAAATTCATCATATAACTGCTGTAACTCCTTGACACTATTGAGATTATTAACAGGAGGTATAGCTAAAAGTTCACGGAGGTGGCTTTTAATTAAGATCTCTGGCTTACCAAACCGTTTCTTTAATATATCAAAAGCCACATTATAATTAGCCTCTGTTAATGCTAATCCTGCTATTGACTTTGCTGCCTCCCCTTCCAAGAGGGACTGCAAATAATTAAACTTCTCCACAGCACTTAACACTTGACTAGAATGAACTGCTGACTGAAAACTGTCTGCCCATCCTTGCCATTCCTGAATACTCCCAGAAAATGTTTTGAGTACAAGCCTCGGTAATTGAACTACACATCTGTTAACATTAACTTCACAAACACCGTTTGTTGAGGGCTGCTAAACTCTTTTGTTCTGTGGCACGCTTTAATTATGTCATCAATAATCTCTTCAAAGTAAATTATTTAATTTTCCATTTCATCCTTTTCTATAAGAGCCTCAATTTTAACACCCTTTTTAGTTTCTAATATGGAAAGTTGTGCAGTCACTAAACTTAAATCCTCTTGCTCTATGGCAGAATCTATGGTGGCAATGACCGTTGTAGGCCCTTCGTTTTTTTCTAAACTTCTTCAATTCAGTTGCACTCATCTTCAATGCAAACAAACAACGGGGCTCAATGCCAAATAAGCTGAATTGGCCAAAATACTTAACCAAACTGACCAAACTCAAATTTTGCCTTTCGTCAAATAAACTGAATTGCCTAGTTGGGGTACTGACCAACCACCAGTTTGGAATACCAAATTTTCCACCCAAGTAACTGGCACACTGAAGTCTGCAACCTCCGCCTATGAACAATAAAACCAAATGTAGGCCCAAAACAACAACAGACTAGCGGACAAGTTTCGCAATGGAGCGACCAAACTTTCTACCCTGGGACCTTAACTCAAATTATGCTCAACCCATCCAGGCCTAACTTAGGCTACAATTTGCACAATCAGAACTTCGCCGAAAAATAGTCACTGACTCAGTCTTAGGCTAAAATCCGGTTCGAAGTACCATGTTATTTTATTTATTTTGATTGGGTTCAGAATTCCAGCTGAGCCTTGAACGGCCAAGCTCTGAGGGGGCTACTTTAACTTATAGCCCAAGTTAAGCTAGACTAAAACAAACTTACGGACTTGGAGGTCCTATTAAGTTTTACCTCAGGGATGCTGACTCGATGTGGGCCTCCTTTAGGCCTCAGTAGCATAAAATTAAGAAAAAACAATAGGGGCACTATTTATGGTCTTCTTTCTAAACCTTACAACAACAACAACACAACCTGCACCATTGCACGATGCAACAATCTTGTATCTAAACAACCAAACTGAATTGCAAGACAGCTCCCTATAAGACCACGCCCTGTAATTGCCGCATTCAACAAACGAGTAGAAAGGACGCGCCAGTGCCCCCCCAAAAAATGATGCCACAAGAGTGCCCAAGCAATGATGCCACAATGGCTCTTCTTCTCGGTTTTCTAACAGGTGGAGTGAGAAGCGTGACCTTCATCAGAATGAAGAATTCGGGCGGAAGAAAAATTAGGTTAACCAAGTTTAACAGTTTTCTCATATTATACAATATTTTACTTTATTGAACACACTTGGCTTCTTTAGATGGAAGAATTTATTTCAGGTTAATGTTAGATCATAAATTTTAATGATCTGTTCAAATTACCCTTGCAACAACATTTCCACACTTCTTGCACCCATCATTTTGCAAGATTACCATATGAAAAATTATCCGGGGTATCAAAATTTCCACCAAGGTCATCTCACTCATTGTATAGAATTACATAGCTTGTCACAATTAATAAACACTCAGTCATGAAAACATGCAGCTTTTTCTTAAATCTAAGTAAAGTTAACTAATATTTATTACCACATCATAATACCAATTCATACCAATTTCTTCTACTCTATGGTTAAAACAGCGCCTTCACTGCTACAATTGGTGGATGTTGTCTTCACCTTAAGCATCAGACAACAAATTTTTTAAATCAATAGCTATATTATAAAAATGCAAAGCAAACTAATGTAATCAAATATATAAAATGTAAAAATAAACAGTATTTTAAACCCATATATAAAAATCAAAACACTGTATTTCCTAATCCAATCGTTAATGAACCTTCAATTATGATTTAGTCCAGGTTATCTTTTGTCTCCATGAAAATCAGATCTTGAAATTGTAAATAGAACTTCTTCAGCCGAAGCATCTATAATTACACTGGTCTACAGCCAAAATGCTTCGGAAATAAAAGTAGTCAATCTTTACTAATTTTGGGTCACTGAATACGAAAATGATGCCTAAAATTGCCAATTGGCTCTATTTATAAAGATATTAGGCAACCCTGCACCCTACTAACTGGACTGCATCTGTCGCGTAATATGTAGACGCCTGTGACACATCGACGCATTGACTCTACTGCGCATGCGCGTAGTTATATTTTTTATTTTAATAAATTAATGTAAATATATACATATATATACAATAAAATGTGATTTTAAATTTATCTATTACATTATGTATTTGTAAATTATTTATTAAAAAATAGATTGGATCATTTTAACATATTGCTTCCCATAATGTTTTTGATATTAATATAAGTGGAATACTAACCTAACTTAACCTTACCTAATTTAAAATTATTAAAATGCAATGTAATTACATTAATTTATTAAAATAAAAAAAAATATAACTACGCGCATGCGCAGTAGAGTCAAGGCGTCGATGTGTCACAGGCGTCTGCATATTACGCCACAGCATCAGTTCATTCGCGGAAGTCATACAGTGCACCCTTGTCAAACTCTTTTTAGTGTTTGCTTTAGAAACTGAATTTTTTTCAGCCTAATTTGAACAAAGATGCCTCGTAATTACGTGAACAGTGTAGATAACTTCTGTTATGTTTGTGGAGAATTGACTTTTGCATCACAAAAGCGTACTATAACCGCCGTGATTAGGAAAGCCTATCACCTTTATTTTGGCTGTACGATTGGAGATCAGGACAAGAGCTGGGCCCCGCACATATGCTGCAAACCTTCGCCAGTGGTTGAATCGGAAAAGGAAATCTATGCCTTTTGCAGTGCCAATGATGTGGAGGGAACCAACAGATCATGTCAGCAATTGTTACTTCTGCATGGCGCCTCCAGTCAAGAAAGGTATTTGCAAGAAGAAAAAGTGGATTTTACAATATTCGAATATACCCTCTGCTATACGCCCGGTACCTCACGGCGAAGGACTACCCGTTCCTGAGCCCCCAAACTCATTCTCCCTAAGTCAGAGGACGAGGAGAATGAAGGAACCTGCGAAACTTGTGAGCCTTCAACTTCACAAGACCCTGAATTTGTTTATAACTTGACATCTTCTAAACCGTACATGATAACTCAGAATGAATTAAACGACCTTATCAGAGATTTAGAACTGTCAAAGAGTAAGGCAGAGCTGTTGGGCTCCAGATTGCAGCAGTGGAATCTCCTCGCTGAAAATGTTAGAGTGTGTAAGTTTCGTGACCGTCAAAAAGATTTTCTCCCATTTTTCATCATGGAAGGTGACCTTGTAGCTTCCAACGACATCGATGGTCTGATGGCAGCTCTCAACATTATTCACAATCCTGATGAGTGGAGACTGTTCATTGATTCATCGAAGTTGAGTTCTAAAAGCTGTTTTGTTGCATGTTGGCAACGTATTGCCATCAATTCTAGTTGGTCATGAAGTCTACATGAAGGAAACATATGACAACATGAAGCAACTTTTGAACTGCATAAACTATGACAAACATCAGTGGCAGGTTTGTGGTGACTTGAAAGTTGTTGCTACCGTGCTTGGACTGCAGCCGGGCTATACTAAGTATTGCTGTTTTCTGTGTGAATGGGATAGTCGGGCTAGGACTTCTCATTACATCAAGAAGGATTGGCCACTCCGACACTCATTGGAACCTGGAACAAAGAATGTTCAGTATCCTCCACTTGTAGAATCGAGCAAGATTTTGTTACCACCCTTACACATCAAATTGGGCGTCATGAAAAATTTTGTTAAGGCTATGGATAAAACGGGGGCAGCTTTTAAGTACCTCGGTGGTAAATTCCCTAAGCTCAGTGAAGCAAAAATCAAGGAGGGTGTATTTGTTGGTCCACAGATCCGCGAGTTTCTTAGAGATGAGGAATTCGACCGTATCGTAGGTGGTGAGGAGAAGACAGCATGGAATGCTTTCCGGTTAGTAGCAACCAATTTTCTCGGAAATACCAAAGCTGACAATTACAGGGAGCTGGTGGAAAACCTGCTGTTATCCTATCAAACAATGGGCTGCAATATGTCTTTAAAGATACATTTCCTCCATTCGCACCTGGAATTTTTTCCGGCCAACTGCGGAGCAGTCAGCGATGAACATGGTGAACGTTTCCACTAGGATATCTCAGCGATGAAGAAACGCTACCAGGGGAAATGGAGTCCATCATTGTTAGCAGACTACTGCTGGACAATAACAAGAGATGCTCCAGAAGTTGAATACAAGAGACAAGCAAAAAAGCGACGGGTTGAATCAATATAAGTGACTGCATTATACAGGTATGTTACTAATATATGGTATACATATACACAAAATGTGTAACTTAAATTTTCTTGGAAACTGTAGCCAATCGACTGTTTTCATGGTCATATTCGTTTTCAGCACCCCAAAATCCATAATAGGAAACACATTTTATCTCCGAAGCACAAACTTTTTCAAAATTTGTAGACCAGTGTTATTTAACATCAGATGCTAACTACTTACCACCACAAATATGTCCCCTTTACGGTCTACATCAACACTAGCCACTACACTACACTACACTAGCCATTTTGTTTGCTATCTTTTATTTTCAGGAAGGATGGCTCAGTCACAGCTTTTCTATTTTATAAATATTATAATAAGTCAACTGTGGCTGGTGCAAATAATAAAATAATACAGTGACTATAATTTTCTACACAAACTCACCCTCATTTCAAATTTATTCCTCAGTTAGGTAACCTAATTTGAACCAAACTGATACATTCATATAACCATCATCATACTTTCAACTTTAAATGTTTTTCTCTATCAACTGCAGCAGCACACAGCCCTTACATATACCATTTCTTTGTATAATTAATAAGTCAAACAATCAGATTAGCTACAATTTTTTTAAGATTCTTATCAAGAAAGCCTCAGGTCTTCACTTTAAACAAAGAAGTACAAATTACACACTGTTATAAACATCAAATAAACTATTTTCTTACCTAAAGCACCCTTACCTTCTCAGAGAATCCTGCATTATAGGTGACATAACAAGAGCGCATCTAAAACAAAATCATAGGCCTAATTACCACAACCTTTGAAGGGCTTCAGTGTAACCTCACAAAGATGCGCCCCTTCATTTGGAAAGCATGAAATCTACTAAGATAAAGACAAACAAGGTCTACTTTCACTATGTTAACATGACAGTAGCTATCCTATTTTGTTTTAAAAATGCTACAGTACCACATAAAATATTTATCACCCATTTTGCATCATCAGAAATTGGTCAGAGATGTGTATCATGTTTTAATAATTTTGAGGGTCTCTAGTTCTGAAGTAGCAAATACAGTAACACTACAATCCAATGTAAAGACTTAAAAACTCAGAGAAATATAAATTTTCCAAAGTAAAAGACGAATTATCAGTTTTTGTACTGCACTAACATCTTTTTAACCTATAGCGTCAATAGCATAAAGGTCCAATATACTTAAAGCATATTTGGTAGGCTGACTGGGGTGCGAGTGAAGTCGGCTCTTGGTGAATCTCGACCCATTTGCAGCAGTGATCTCGGCCCACTTGCAGAGGTGATCTCGGCCCTTTTTAGTGATTTCGAACCAATTATAATATGGGCCGAGATCAATAACGGTGATATCAGCTGATGTATGTGTTAATAGGTTAGGTTAGGTTAGGTTAGTGGGCCGAGATGACTGGGCCGAAGTTACCAAGGGCCGACAAAGAAAATCAGATTTTTTCCAGGTAAATGCTTGAAAGTTATTTTTTCTCCTCAACGTTAGAGTGAGTACATCCAAGGATCAGCTTTTTGTCTAAGGATGAGTGAATCATCTCAACCAATACAGGCAGGAATGAACAAATCCTCACCTCCATTAACATAATATAATTAACCAAGATATAGAAGTCTCTCTCATCATTGCTAAGTAACTTAAAAATATTTCCCTAAATGAGGAAATACATAAAAATTTAACAAATTTGACATCTGTATCATAGCTCCCCGCAAACAATCTCTCTTAAACCTAAACATTCCCTGTATTTCAGTCTTCTTAGGTTAGGGATAAGAATGGTTACCCTACGTTGCATACCTTCAAGCATATCAATATCATGTCTATGTTGAGGAGACCAGCAAAATATATATATTTAAATAAAATAGAAGCTCTCTACATATTCATAACTTGAACTAACTAACTATTAATACACGTAACTGCAGTATAGGATAAATACTTCAAAGAATTTAAAAAGCTTAAAACAAGTTACACATCAATACCAGTACTCATCTTGTTAGGCGAAGTTGGTACTGTAGGCCCATTTGTCCTCACCAGGAGGTGTTAAGGCAAAAATTTTGTAATGATAGCCCTTTTAACGTTTTATTCCTAACCTCTAAACATATATTGGTAGCTGACAATCCTTTTTAACACGTTATTTGAGTTATTCCTAACCTCTACGCAATGTTTGAACGCCTTCTACATTCATTTTCCAGTTTCCATCCATCTTATAACTAAAGATTTTAGCTATTTCTACCAAAATGTTTGATTTTCTTAAAAGAATGAAGTGCATCTGTCATTTACTATGATGATGATGATGTTACTCCGGGGCATTGCCTTTTCAGCGGCGCCCCTATTTCTTAACTTCTCAGTCTTCTCTCTCTCCTTCTCCAGAACTTGCAGAGCACTATTTTTGTTTGACCTATTTTATTTGTATCAAACAATAGTTCTCCAAGTATTTTGCTTTTATTCTCTACATAAGGTTGCTGAAGTCTACCATCTAATCTACGCTCTTCTAGGTATTCTGGGCACCAAAGTATTAAATATTCTAAATCTTCTGTATCAGTTCCACACACTTGACAATTGGTATCACCATTCTCAAATCTTTTTCTAATCATTTACGGGTAGGGTGTTTGTTCTGCTTTTATATAGTAAAATTGAACCCAGGGTATTATCGTATATGTCCTCTTCATTCCTAATTTCCTGCTTCCATTCTCTATATAATTGTAAACTAGTCTTTGATGTTACCGCATCCTTCCACATTCTTGAATCCCAAATCTTTACCCGTTCATTTACCTCTTCCTTAGTTAGCAATTTCAGTTGCAACATGCTTAACTAATCTCTCTCATAAATTTCTCAATATCTTTAAACCACTTTTTCTTTCCCTTCCCTTTCATATCTTCAACAATTACTTTCAGCAATTCATTTCTTACCTTACCATTTGCATCCTCCTGTAATATTGATTTTAAGTATTGGAGCTTCCCTTTATTAACTCTGGACTCCATGGAGGAAGCACAAATTTCTCCTCGCAAAGTACATATTGGTGCATATCTCGGTGCTCCTAAAATTTGCCTACAAACACCATTTTCAATCCTCTGCAACTTTTCAGTTTCTGCCTGAGTCAGAGTTATAACATTTGTGCCGTATAATATAGATGGTAGTGGTATGTGTTTCTAGTATGTTTTCCCAATCAATATCTTATTGCAGCTCTTCGCGATTATCATGGTTGTTAAGTTTGCTAGTTTTTGCGCCTTTTGTATCATTATGCCTCTTTGTTTGCTAAAACAATTTCTCTTGTTGACAATATGCAGTCCAAAGTATACTATACTATCTCTTACTATATTCCTTCAATACTATCTGGTTGCTCCTTCATATTAAATATAGTTATTTTACTTTTCTCCCTATTTATTTGCAAACCACATTCAGCGCTTTTCTGTAATATAATCCTTAAATTTCTTATTGCTTCTGGTATTGAATGTGTCATCTGCAAACCATCAAAGAAGATTGTGTTTATATTTATCAAATCATTACTGAATCCATTACCTTTCTCTTCCACCTTCATTAATATCATATATGTCACCAATTTAAACAAAAGAGTAGAACCCGTGCAGACTTCCCTGACACCACTAGTTAAAAGAATTTCATGGTACTGGTCTTCATCAAACCTTATCCTAGTTCTATCTCAAGTGTACACATTAACTATGATATCTATCAACACAGGATGAACCTTGTATCCCATTAGCGATTCTATAATCTTTCCTCTATTTACTGAGTCGAGTGCTTTACTGAAGTCTATGGAAACAAGAACCAATGGTTTTTTATTTGTAAAGCTATGTTCTATACAATATTGTAGAATGAAAATATTATCTTCTATTCTGCCTTCTGGTGTAAAACCTCTCCCTCAATTCATTATTACTTTTTATATGCTTCCCTATTTTATCCATTATTATACTCATAAAAATTTTATATGAATAATTTGTTAGTGCTATCGGTCGCAGATCTTTAGCAGTAGGCTTCTCTTTCTTCTGTATCATCTTTGCTTCCGATACTCTTCATTCATCTGGTATCTGCCCACTCATTATTATAGCATTATAACACTCTTTTAACTTCCCTATGCCCACTTTACTACCCACCAATACCTTATACAAATCTGGTTTGAGTTTATCAGGTCCTGCTGATTTCTTAGTTTTCAGTCTCTTTAGGCAATTTATTATTTCTTCTCCAATATTTGGGTTTATCATTGGCATTATTTCTTCTGAAACGCTATATGCCATATCTAAATGTTCTCTCAGGATTTGAGGAGCCTTCCTTTCATAACTAATTTTTATTGAGTCATCACATTCCTCTATATTTACTATCGTGAAGGCCATGTCCATATGTTCTTTTAGTTCTTTCCTTGTTCTTATGTTCTCTACACGTTACAGAATGGATTAATCTTCTTGTATTTTTCCAGGTATTCCTTTCTATCCTTTTCATTCCAGACTTCTTTCATATTATTATATTGCTTTTGGTAAATACCTCTCCAGAAATCTGTAAGTGCAATCCCCGCTTCCTTATTATCCAACTTGATGTCATTATTATCATACAGCACCATAGCCCTTGATAAGCTTATTTCTTTTTTCATGAACTTATGAATATAATCCCACATCTTTCTATTGCCCTCCTTACCTTCTAATATTTCTTTTGTTATTCTCTTCTCATGTTTTGTTACCTCTTCTTTTGTCATAATCTGGACTTTTTTCTTTTGATCTATATATTGTCTATTTAGCCTTTCCTTTTCAAGCACGTTTTCTGCATTTCTTTTTTCTCTATTTATCTTTTTCCTATTCTTTATTCCTTGTCTTATATTGCCTGTAATTCAAGGTTGTTCTTTGTTTCTATATCCCTTTTGTTACCATATCTCAGTAGCATGGGCGCAAAATGGACGAGTGCAAGAATGTTGCAATGGTGCAGAGATAATGATCAATGTTGCAAAGGGGGAGGGGTTATGCAATGAAGGGGAGGGGGGTTTATGCAAAGGGGGAGGGGGAATGTTGCAGGTGCAACAAGGGGTTATGAAACTTGGAGCGGAGTTATCCCCCAAGAGAAAGAGAAGAGGAGAGAGAGGAAGAGAGGTGTTCACCTGGCATGAGCCAAGTGCATATTAAGACTTCAGCCGAGCGACCGCTGTTTTATTAGTTGTAAATCCGCCAGTTGGCTTAGAAGGCGTAAATGGCTTGTACAGGTTGAGTTGCCAGGTTGTACTATTTTTTTAATTAAAGCATATATTATTGACTGTTAGCTTAGAAGGCGTAAATGGCTTGTTCAGGTTGAGTTGCCAGATTGTGCTATTTATTTAATTAAAGCATATATTCTTGACGGTTGGCTTAGAAATCCGTCAGTCGGTTTAGAAGGCGTAACCAGCCATTTGATATAATTAAATATCGTTTACAACCAAAAGAATTAAATAAAACACCATTACATCATTCTGTTTATTTAGACGAAATATTGTAAATATATAGAAAATAAATATACATTGGAATGATAAAAAAAATTAAAAATAATAATAGTATAAGAAATATGAACGAGGAATATGTATATAATCAAAAAATAAAAAATATAACCATCAATACAACGGTACAGGAGAAATATATACACACACAATTATACTAAATAATTAAATATATCGAAAATAAATACATGCACTTTATCTTCTGCATAAAATCGAAAAAATAAAAAATAAGAAATACAAAACGTATGACCATCAATATAACAGTACAGGAGAAATATATATACACACAATTATGTTAAATATATTAAAAATAAATACATACACTTTATCTTCTACTGCACAAAATAAAAAATAAGAAATACAAAACGTATAGCCATCAATATAGCAGTACAGGAGAAATATATATATACACAATTATGTTAAATATATTGAAAATAAATACATTCACTTTGTTTTACTGCGCAATACACTAAACCCACACGTAATCGAGTCTACAATCACATCGTTATTGCTTTGCATTACGCAGGATACGCGGTTTAATATTATTTCACCGCTCAAGGTATAGGGAAATCTGTACTCTATATAAATGCCCTTCATAACGTTCAGTACTACTTTTGTGGCCATTTTACATCCGGTTGGCAAGTTATCTTTAAATACGCCTAGAATACAATGAAAAGCACGCACAAAGAGGTCATCGTTAGCCACAGCGTCATTATTAAATACAAGTTTATAAACACGCCTTTCCAATCGTGAAGGCTTCTTCACACTGCATAGCGACAGTTGAAATAATCTTCTAAGTCGTTAAGACAGCTGCTCATTATATAAAGAAATAGTTCTTCAGGGTGAACGGTGTAGGTAAGCTCACCCCTGTACCGATCAAGTGCTTTGTACCAAAGTTCATGATACTTCAAACAGTCTAAACTTTTTAAATAATCATCCAGCTCTAGACCATTCTCACCTTGTTCAGTCCTACACTCGGTAAACCCATCGAGCAGAGCGGTGCATGCGTATTGAAGAACCGTATCCAAATAAAGCATATCCGTAACACGTGCGTCTAATATAGGCTTCTAGGCTTCAGCTTGCGGAATCCGACGATTTCAAACATTCTGTCGAGGATGAAACGGTTTCGCGTAGGAACAAGAGCGTTATTATCAGAAGCATTCTTCCACATCAGCCGTATATGAATGCATGGCCGATCGTTATTTATACACAACGTAAAAACAACGGCATATGAGTGGGTGTCACTAATCTGCTCTCTTCTTGTACCTACACCTGTAAGAATTTTATAACGTTCCTCACTCCACTTCTCAACTACCACGAAGATTCTATTCATCTCCTCGACACTTAAATAAACAACATTCCGTTTGTTTGTTTGTCTACATCCCGTTTCCAGTACATAGTTAACGGCACCGGATTTACGCCTGAACACGCGCAACGACTTCGTCACGGACACATCGTACACGGCGTTGAGAATGCTGCTCAAAGGAAGTTCCATCGTATTCGAGGAGTGCACGTCCACTCGGTTCAAGCTCTGAGATGACCATGAGCCACATGCAACGGATCGGCTCGACGGGAGGAGTGAGTCACACCATAAGCTAATGAAACGTGTACGGCGTTGTTCGAATAGTTGTATCCCATTATATTGGGTAGATGTTTTGAGAAATTTTCCGTTACATGAAGTAATAACGGTTTTAATGTTTTATCACTCCCACTCCCGAGAATACGCACCAGACATTTTTGCAAAGGGGGATTTTCACGAACTAAACAACTAAACACATTTTATAACGGTTTTAATGTTTTACCACTCACCACACGTTCATTTCCACAAACTAAACACCTTCACAATCCGGCGCACTATTTGAGAGGAACATATGCCCATATTTTTCCTCTTTGTTTAACAAGCGATACTCGTCTCTAAAGTCTGTTAAAAACTCACACAGGGCATTAGCCACAACCTCACTACAAACTTCGTCATGATATATATTAATATAGTGATAAAAATACTTAAGATTCTCCATGATGACAAGATTTACATTCTCAGTCGCAGGGTACGAGTACTCGGCATGATGCAACATGACATAATATCGCTTGTCAGACCACTCATCAACAAGACTTACTACCCATATCTGTTGCTTCTTTTCTGCACGTGTTGTTTCTTTTACTTCATGGTATATGTAAGCTTTTATAAAGTTTAGTCCTACAACATAGTTCAAGACATCACTTGTCCCACGAAATCCTACAGTGCTCTCACCAAAATAGCCGTAGAGTATTTGTACCTCTTGCTCCTTCGCACGATTCAATCTAGCCTTAAAAGCATCAAAGGAGGGTGGAATAGGGAGTTTTTCAGTATCCACCAGATCTTGACACTTTGCAGAATACCATTTCATAAACGTCGAACACGTAATATTAAAGGTAGCCATCACTATTTTCTGTCTACGCGGGAGAATACACGTCTGAGGTCCAGGGCTTACTGCGATCAACTGAGCACGCAGGGAAGCCCAGGTAGTAGCAGGAGTCACGTGTTCAATTATACAGGTGGGCGGAGCTTAGAACTTTCTCCTGTACACACGCTGGGCGGAGCTTAGAATTTTCTCCTGTACACACACACACACACACACACACACACACACAAAGGAGAAATTGAAACACGATTTATTTAATAAACGAAATATTCAAGGTATATATATTTACAAATACGTGTAATAAATAAGTTAACAATAGACACATCAAAGATTATATTAAAGACATATATATTTACAAATACGTGTGATAAATAAGTTAACAATAGACATATCAAAGGTTATGGTATCCAAAGGGTACGGTATCATAGGTACCAGGTAACTGGTAACGTTTCCTATAGGTGTTACGGCACACCTTTGTACCCCTAAGTTCCTTCACGCCCCCCAGCTTCTGCGCCCGAAAATTAAGGGTGCCTACAGTTAGTTGGGGAGGCCGATCGCTCTCATCATCATCATCCAAACACACTAGATCCTTCAACGATTCAAAGTTAACGACCCGCCGATTCGCCTGGTTGAACGTGATACCCTTTGCCTTCACGGTATATTTCATATCCTCCCCCACCCTCACCCGTACCCCATACGTTTTTGGCCCTGTTGAGACAAAAGAGTCGGCGTATGCGGTGTCTCTATACTCATCCTTGATCTCATCAGTCAACGCACCGAGGAATTCACCAATAGGAGGCATGTATTCACCCTCCCTCTCTGTCAATATCACACTATCTGTATCAGCGTACAATACCCTCCGCCAAAGAGAATGCAATAAGCTCCAAAGTTTGATGCGTGCGTAGGCCGTTGTGAAGCTGGCTACCGGTATGTTTGTAACCCATGAGGTATCTGTGGCCAATTCGGTATTGTTGTACTTTGTTATGTAAGTATTACCTACAATCATGATCTCCATGACCTCTTTATCGGGAGCATTGGCATAATCCCAGACTTCACTATAAATTTGTGCCAAATAAACGTTCCCTTTCCCAGTATTCTGTGCAAATTTTCCCCAAAGACTGTTTAGACACAACTTTGCACTAAAGCGCTTGCCAGGGTTCTTTACAATTTGGGAACAGTCAAGCTGTATACCTTCACGATCACGGTAACGTTGAATATAGGCCGACCTTTCATCTTCGGTATCAACTCCTCGCAGATACCCTGATGCTTCGACCCTATCTTTCAAAAAAGCGTTTATATATGGCGTGAAAAGGTTGTGTAGCTTCTGAAACCTCCACACCTCATGTATCTTTAATATGCTGTAGTAGGCCTGTTCAAAAATCAACTTTTTCTTATTTTCATAGGTTTCTGTACATTTTCCCATGCTTTTTGACCTGAAAAAGCCGAAAATCACAACTATTTTGACCTAGGATGTTGGGAAGCATTGCCGCATGGAGCTTTAAATTTTCTGCCTTGAAATCGGCCAAAGCGCCAATTCCGGGGTCCCTTGAATTATGTTTTGCACTTTAACTTTTGATCTAAACAAGATAGAGCAACAAATTAGGTATCAAATGAAAGAGCATAAAATTACTAAATAATATTAATAATAATGATAATAATAATAATAAATAAATAATAATTAATAATAATAATAATAATAATAATAATTATCTATCATTTTTCAGGAAACAACAGAAACTCAATCAGAATCTAGAAAACCATCTACAAGTTACAACTTCACAATGGCATTAAGCAAGGAGCTGAGGGAGCTCCGTGGGCGCACAGTTGATATCTCAGAACCTCCACGTACTGTCCACAGGCAGGTGTCAACTGGGCCATCTACCAGATCTCTCACTGAAACTTTCCTGGTTGGATACCCTTCAGCTTTTATCAGTGGTTCCCAGCTTCCCACCAACAGACAGGCGTTCCAGTATTTCCTTAATCTTCAGAATTTACCGGAAAATGCAGGGAGGCCCATGGTTCAAGACCTTGCATATGAAACAGTTGAATCTATCATCCCATTCTGGCAGATGGCTAGGATCAAGACAATGACCAAGTACAACGCAATGAAGCTCTTCATGAAACTACATGAGAAACATCGTGCTCTGGTGAAAAGCAAAGGAAGAGCAAGTAACCCTGGAGGAAAAAGAGGAGCATTTGTGCTGGAATTAGACAGCCTGTTCGATATAGGAGCTCCAGATGCAATCCAGGAAATACAGAACAACAGACTGTTATCCAGAGAGAAGAAAGATGAGGATATCAGGTTCTACGAAGACCAAAAGACTGAGAGGAAAGGTCATATGTCTGGTCATGACAAGATTTTTGAGACAAGATCCCTGCAGCAAGCAGCGAGGAATGAAAGACTGCAGCATAGACAAGAACAAGGTAAAACTAATTACTTTGAACGTTACAAAAAGTTTTAAGTTTTACTCCATTGCGATATTTAGCATGTACTTAACAATTACTGTCTTAACATGTTGTACTATTTTACAGCTGCAGCAGAACAAGAGGCAGTTGTTCATGTGGATGACATTACCTGGGGTGACTCAACTGACAACGACGCTAACACAGAGGATATGGATTACCATCAGCCTCGTCCTGGATGTTCTCACCATCAAGACACTGTGACTAGTGTGACTTTGACGTTTCCAAGGAAGGTCATGGAATGTGATGTCATCTGCAATACAGCTGATCATCTTGGTTTATCAGACAATCAAGTTACTTCCATGGTTTCTGCCACCTTGAAAGCTGGAGGGGCTGATCTGGATAACTTCGTCATCTCAACCTCAACAACACGTCGCAACAGAATGCTGTCCAGGTATAATATCAGCCAGAGTCACATGTCCAAGTTTTGTGAAAACCCCCACAGTACGCTGCCTTACACTGGGATGGAAAGTTGCTCAAAGATGTCTTGGGCAGTAAACCTGGAAGTACCTCAGAGACTTTAGCTGTGCTAGTGTCTGGTCCACCTTCATACACTGAAGGAAAGTTATTGGGAGTACCTGTCATCGACAATTCTTCTGGCACAGCTCAGGCTGAGGCTTCAATGGATTTACTGGAGACATGGGAACTTACGGATAATGTTACTGCCCTTGTTTTTGACACTACATCCAGTAACAGTGGAGTTCACAGAGGAGCTGCCAAACTGCTAGAGAAAATGCTGAACAAAAAGGTGTTTTATCTGGCCTGTCGACATCACATCCTGGAAATCCTAGTAGGAGCAGTTTGGGAGAAGCTGTTTGGGAAGGTGAAGGGGCCAGATAATCCCTGGTTTGAGCATCTGAAGGATGTTTGGACGGACTTGTCCAAGGAAAACCCAAAGATGCTGGCTATCAACAGCAAATGGCTGAAGGAAAAGAAGAAGAACAGTGAAGAAATACTCCAAGACATTCTAACAGCAGAAAGGCTTCCAAGAGCCGACTACAGGGAAATGGCTGAACTGACAGTCATTGTTCTTGGAGGAACGCCTCCTCGAGGTATTCACTGGAGTCGACCAGGCGCCATTCATCAGGCCAGATGGATGGCCAGAAACCTGTACTCCATGAAAATGCTGATGTTTGCAGATCAACTTGAGTACGACGAAGACACTGTATCAAAGCTGGAAAGACTCAACACCTTCCTTGCGCTGTTCTACACTCCTGTATGGATGATGTCAATGTCTGCTACAGATGCTCCCGTGAATGATCTAAGTCTAATCCAGGACATGTTGAAGTACAAGAAAACTGACCCAGAGCTTGCTGATGCAGTACTTAATAAGATGGAAAACCACAAATGGTACCTGACGCAGGAAGTCGTGCCATTTGCCCTGTTCAGCAGTAGATTGAGTGACACATTGAAGCACGACATTGCTGCCCAGTTACATGCCACTGAGAAGCCAGACAGCTTCAGAACAGGAAAGCCTCTATTCCAGAGAGTCACAGCTAAGACCACCCTGGTTGATCTCATTGGCCCAGAATCACATTTCCTGCTGGACACACTGAACATTGGATCCGAGTGGCTTCTGGAACCTGTCACGTCTTGGCCACAGAATGAGGACTACAGAAAAGCGTTGGACTATGTTAAGAATCTGAAAGCGGTGAATGACATTGCTGAACGTGGTGTCAAGATGATGAGCGACTTTGCAAATGTCATAACAACAGATGCCAAGCAAAGGGACTATCTCCTTCAAGCTGTGGAGTTCAACAGACGCCGCTTTGACAGCTTCAAGAAACAAACTCTCAACAACTGTGTAAATGTCATTATGAAATTAATCATCATGTAATGCTTTCACTTCTTGATCGATTAGACTTGTGACAAAATGTTAATCTCAAATTTGTGTCATGAATAAGGCGCCTTGTCTGCCTTGAGTGTGAGAAAACGAATTTTGTGATATTTCTGAAATCTTTGTATGTACCAATGTGCCATTTCTTGTTCCAAGACTATCATAATTGTATAAGTTAGAAAGAGGATTAAAAACACTAATTTGGTGCCTATTTTGTTGCTCTATCTTGTTTAGATAAAAAGTTATAGTGCAAAACATGATTCAAGGGACCCCGGAACTGGTGCTTTTGGCCGATTTCAAGGCAGAAAATTTAAAGCTCCATGCGGCAATGCTTCCCAACAACCTAGGTCAAAATGGTTGTGATTTTCGGCCTTTTCAGGTCAAAAAGCATGGGAAAAAGTACAGAAACCTATGAAAATAAGAAAAAGTTTATTTTTGAACAGGGCTAATGCTGTAGCCATGGCGAACAGCTAGATCCAGCTCTGGACTTGTATATACACCTCTAATCTTAGGCCGGTGGGTTGTATGGTCACAATCACCATTGTTCTCTTCTGCGCAATTCACGCACAAGGGAAACATGAGCTTGTGATCGATAACGACGGGTAAGATCGGCATCCATAAATCGCGAGGGGGGAATACATCTCCGAAAGAAAGGCCGAAATAGTACACGTTGAAATTTGTTGAGAACCAGTTTCTCAGGCGCACCTACGGGGTACGGATTGTTCTTCATCACGTAGGGGTATAAAGAACAGAAGTAGTAATGGAGTTTCACAGCCTCCGTAGGCGGAAAGTATAGCTTGAAGGGATTTGTACGCCCTCCGAACAAGCTATCACCGCATTTGAGAGGATCCAGCACCATTGAACGCTTGATCGTGTTTATTTATTCACGGTACTGTCCATCTGTCTCCATCCGTGCATCATACTCATGCTCCCACAAGACTTTGTTCATGAATTGAGAGCCTACGGGGCTCCAATAAACTTTACCCCCCCCCCCCCCCGCCCATGGCCTAAACCATTAGAGGTACAGTAAAACTAAACATACCTTACGAAAGAGAATTTAATCCTGCATTTAATGAGAAACAATTAAAACTTGGTGTTCCCGCCATTGGCTTCCAAGACAGCCTGAATTCGCTTTGGGTAGCTTGCCAAAAGTGACGTGAATAGATCTTGATCGTTACGCAAATTTGCTGAAACAGTTTCAATGTGTTGCGTCATTGTATCCTTCGAAAATCGATTTGCTGCAGGTTCTTGAAACAAGAGACATTCAACCTTGTCCTTTATAACTGATCCAATGTGTTCACAGACGTTCAGGTCAGGAGAATTTCCTGGCCATTCTTCATTTCCAAAGAAATCGATCTCATGGTTCCGCAACAACTGTTGAGTGGCTAATGCCTTAAAGCAGGGGGCCTTATCGTGCAAAAATGTGAACTGATCGACATCCATAACATTGTTTGGGTTTCTTAGAAAAGGAATGACCTGCTGGGATAGAATAATATCACGAAAATACTGTCCATCCCAACTCTGACCATTTGGCTTCAGCACCCACATGAGCTTCATTGCAGTGAACAAAACAAACACACCAACACAGTCTGGACTTTTTAATAATTTGCGATAATGTTCATTGTCATCGATTTCATCTCGTGTTGTGGCCCACACTGGACATTTTGGTAGTTAGGCCGACGTGTTACGTAAACCAAAAATTCATCGGAGACAGGTAAATGCATGAAATCATCCACATCCCAATCTTCAAGATAATGGCCAAACCACATTCTGTCATAGATGTTAAGTTGAGTTTTTCTTGGGTTTGGAAGTTCATGCCAAGGATTTAAACCTCGCCTATGACGGTACAGTCGAATGATCTCACCACAAACGATCTTTCCTCTCAACACTTCGATCTCTCTAGAAAGTTTAGCACAGCTGTTTTTCCGCTTACGCGTACCGCTTTCAATGATGTCCTTTGTTTCCTGAGGGAGTGGCAAATTTGGGCGCCCAGATTTGGTTGTATCCATTTCACATTCATCCAAAGTTTTATTCCAGTTTCTTTTGACGAAGTCCTCACTTCTTCGCAACTTTTTGGCAACCCATGAACGTGTTATAAAGGTGGCTCCAGCATCACGAGCTTCCCTAAATGTTATTGCTCGTATGCGATCTATCACACGTTGCTTCTCCGAATCACCAATTAATTGAGAAGCCATTATATTATCACTTTATCAGCTACAGTAATTTTAATACCTGCAATAAATAAAGAATTTTATATATTTTTATAATCACTAAAAACTATTTCGATATAAGTAAACATGTAAGCTGCAAATGGGGGGGGCTAAGGTTTTTTGGAACCCCTTATATGTTGATCGCGGGTGCGGGTCCACGCAAGATAGTCGGCAGGAGATCTACCGTAGATATCTCCTACGATTCCACACTCAGGATGGGGGCATCCGTGCCACCAGCAACCGTTAAAGGAGTTCACAGTCTTCTCACCAGTGGCACGGTTTTCACTCAGACCATCAACCCAAAAAACACGACCATTAACCTTAATAGGTACTTCACCCGTGTTGCGGGCATTCTTTATGTATAAACCTGTCTGCTGCTGTAGGTGTATGAGCCAGTAAATAGGCTTGTGCCCATAACTGCGGGTCTTGTTTTTGTGAATAATGGCTAAGGTGTCTTTAGGCATGAAGTTATTCTTGAACACCGTAAAACATAATGGTGGCTGCGACTTGCAACGGATCGCATTTGAAACGGCTTATGTACATCCTTCTAAAGACCTGGAAGCATACTCTAAGCACGCGCACATCATTCACACAATAACGCTCACATTCATCAGCTATATTATAAAGATTACATTCATGATTCATTAAAACTGTTGTAGGATCGGTCAAAATCTTCATGTTCATCTGTACTCATACATTCATAGTTAAAGTAATGTTTGGATGGAGGTAGTCCTACGTAATTTATAGTTTCGTTAGTGACGAACGTGTAAGGGAAATATCGTTTTGAAACTTCATCGGCTACGCCCATCACCTTGGGTAGCTTTGCTAATTTACAAGGTGTGAATAATAAAGTGTCTTTAAACTGTACATTACCTCTTATTTGCATCTGTATTGGCTTGTTGCCTCTTTTCAAGGGATCACCTGTAAATATCTTAGATGACTCGTGCTCAAGCAACTCCTTATAAAGGAACTGTGTGTCAAATTTTGCCCCATTACAGGCGAGAATATACAGTCATTTTTTTTAACTTGTCCGCTAGCTTGACAATATAGGATACAAAGAGTTTGACAGGGCTATCGTAGGCAATCTTTTTAAAAACGTTTGTACGTTTACGGCATTTGTGACACTCACCACACTCGATCTCTATACACTCATCACAGATAGTCTGGCTTACAAGTAAATGTGGAATAACCTCTTTGGTTTCAGCGTTCGTGTATGTTTCTATAGCGTAGTACACAGTTATACAAGGGCTATTTTTAGGCTTAGCATCTTTCATATAACATACATGCTTTACTCCATCCGCCTTATATTTCTCATGGCATGTAGGACAGTGAATTTCATTACATTTATGCTTGAAATTAACCCAATTATCCACCATATGAAACATACCACATTCACAGATTCTCATTTTCCTGCACGTGTCAATTGATTTATGGAGCTAAAAACAGTTATTATTGAAAAATGTGCGTCTACACACATCACAGTCCGTCTTCTCAGCTTCAACTGCACGGCTTTCATATTTGGAACTTTTACACTGCTCACATACCATGTGACAAACTTTACAATGTTTCACTATATCGTCCGCAAACTTGATACAGCCCTTACACAAATCATGATGCCGCACATATTTTCGACTTTTATCATAACTAGCGTAAATGTCCCTTATATTACGGATGGGGAGATACGTTGTCCCTGACAGTCCTAAAATAAGTAGAGGCCTTGTACAATCCCTCACACTGCTTTTAAAAATATACACAGTCCTACGACGATCATCCATTCCAAATACAACTATACGAACATTCATTTCCTGTTCTACCCTTCTCAGCTATTCAGGACCCATATTACAGTCAAACTCAAGTTTAATGTCTACAGCTAGTTTACGGGCACGCTCCACTACCGTAGGCAACCAAATGCTTTTGAGCCGTGTATTTAGTACAGTAAACATACGGGCCAAGACTACTGTTATAAAGCCGCAACCACGATCGGCGTTTATATGCCGTTTATAAATAGCCTGAGAATTGAAGTTAAGAGTATAATGTGTGGCACTATGACCCGCAACACGGAATACACGGTCAATATTTACCGTGAAGTTGTCCATATTAAAGGCTATACTACTTTGAGAGGCCTGCATTATACGGCCTAATATATACTCTATATCTTCAGCTGCCAAACGTCTGAACGGTTTTACTACCCAAAAATCATCTGCATCTCCGTCATCTGACACGAATCCGAAGGACAGCCTCGTCCTGACTTCACGTTCGTCGCGGTTCTGAAAGGCAAACTCTACAATACGCTCAACTATGCGCCGTAGTCCGTGTTCAACACCATTATTATACATGGATCTAGGATCAACAACCCTGACTGTATACCGATTTCTAGTCAAGGCAGGGGTGGGGGTAGCGGTGCGGACCAACTCGAATGTTATGCCATCCTCAACAGAACGAGAAGCTGCTGTGGAGGATGTACCTGGAATTGAATAAGGGGGTATATTTGAGGAAGGTACTATTGTGGGGATTGTGTCGTAAGACGTAGAAGGTTGGGGCTCTATTACTGGTGGTCTAACAACCGGTGCAATCCTGGAGCGCTTTATACCTGACGTGGAGGGCTCTTCATCATGCCTCGCTTTGAATTGTCGCGTGCTACAGGTATCGCTTGGTGAGGATCGGCAGGGGATGGATTCTGTGATCACAACTACACTGTCGTCGGGGTCATCTGTAATGTCGATGATGGGGTGCTGTACCTCATCGTCATTCACGGTTCTGTGGGAGAAGAAAACAAATATAAGGAGCAGCACTCAAAATTTAATATTTTGTAAATGACCCACTTAGGAGTGTGACGTGTTAGAAATGGATTCTGTAGAAAAATTCAGGTTCACGAGCCCATCCACATGTATTATATCTGGCCCTACAGGATGTGGTAAAACTGTGTTTATGCTTAAAATCATTAAAGAAAAGGGAGAGATGTTCTCAAAATTTGTGCATAAAGTTATATGGTGCTATTCGACGTATCAATCAGTGTTCAACGAGTACCAAGATGATATTTTGTTCCACAAAGGTATATGATGTTAATTCGTTAAAGGGAAATGAACATACAGTCATTGTAATTGACGATCTCATGTTGGAGATGGATAAAACGTTTGCCGAGACATTTACAGTATTCTCCCACCATCTTAACATAAGCGTGTTTCTTCATCAATCAGAATCTATTTTTCAAAAATAGATACATGCGATGTGTCGTTAAATACACAATATAGTCTTATTCGCGCAACGTAGAGATGTATCACAAATTGGGGTATTAGCCAATCAAATGTTCCCGAATCAGCGTAAGGAGTTTTTGGAAGTTTATAAAGAAACTACAAGCACTCGTTACGGATATTTGCTTTGCGACCTTCATCCGCGAAACACGTTTAGGGTGCTTCTAAGAACGAATATATTTCCAAACGAGCCTGAAACGGTGTATATTCCAGAATGACAAAGAGGCTAAAGAAATACCATGAATTAATAAAAATCTATCATCGACTGCCCCGGGCAATGCAGCAGATGTTTGCTAAAAATATCGACTCCGACTTTTTAAAATGCATCTGTGAAATCTGTCTTAACCACCTCAGAAGGCTCGCCTACGCCGTTACAAGAACATAATACGTGCACTCGTTCGTAAAAGTCAAACTGTAGGGAAGAAAAAACGAATTATTGTACAAAGAGGAGGGTCATTCCTCCCCATCTTATTTTCAGTTTTGGGTCCTTTACTGACTAGATTAATATAATGAAGAAAGTGGTAGTGATTCCACACGAGGTGTATGCTTCACTGCAAAGTTCAAAGAATCCAGACACGGATCTAGATCCCCGTAAAAGCAGGCTTAAAAGAATGGAAAGCGAATTGCTAGCCTATTAAACAGTGAAAAAACACTGATGAGAAAAGAATCTTATACCAAGAAGCTCTGCAGAAATTTCTTCACGAGTACGAAAATTATAAGAACCCGACAGAGATTCCCGTGGTTATTAGGCACAGCACGGGGAACGATGGACATGGTGACATAGGACCTGTGTCCGACGATAGAGCTGACCAACCAAAGATTAATGGGTCGGCCACACAACATATCGAGCATGTATTAAAAAGCCCCTCCACATACATTGAGGAATAAAGGTTTAAGTCTTTATAATCTATTGAATGAGGACCCGCCATACAATGGACCGATACAGGTGAGATCATTGTGGAAGGAGCAAAGGTACAGGGATCGAATATCGTAGACATCGTCCATGATCTGGTGAGAAAGTGGGATAGGCCCTCACCATCAGGATGGAAGCATATTAAAGCAAGACTACAACAAATAAATGTCCCCAAAACAATGATAGGAAATCTGAACAGGTTAAAAGACTTGGAACATGCATCGCACGTGACACAATTGAAGACGCCATCACCCCCGGCGGTAACACCTTGAAGAGGAGAAAGAAGAGGTTAAACAACGGTCAACCCTACCCACGTGCCTCTAAAATACGCAAATGGCTAACATATTAAGAAGACGTTATTATGACATTTCTAACCCAGCCTCCTACGGAGGCGTAGATAGACTGTACAGAAGTGTTTACGGAGTAGGAAAAAAAGATGTTGAGAGATTTTTGCGGGAGCAGGACGCTTATACACTTCATAAGCCTGTGAGAAAAAGGTTTAAAACACCAAGACAACAGCTGCTTCGATTGACTCTATTTGGCAAGCAGATTTAACAGACATGCAAAGATATTCTGTGTATAACGATGGTTACCGCTACATTCTATTCATAATAGATGTATTCTCTAGATATCTGTGGCTAATTCCTCTGAAAAATAAATCACCTGAAACAGTTGCTAAAGCCACCAAAACGCTGATGTTAAAAGAAAACAGGGTTCCTGGCTATTTTTGTACGGATATGGGAAGGAATTTATAGGCCGTGCTTTTCAGAACATGTTGACAGAGTTTAATATCAGCTATTACACTACCAATTCTATACATAAGGCTTCTTTAGCTGAAAGAGTTCAACGTACCATAAAGGAACGCATGCACCGCTATTTTACACATAAAAACACATACAGATTTCTAGACATTCTGGAATCATTGGCCTCATCCTACAACCGCTCACACCATCGCACGATTGGGACAACACCTAACGAGTTTTAGAAAGAGGTACGCGCCCAGAGGTGAGAAGAGATGGAAACACCACCACACTCTGCGCGTTTCAAAATCAATGATTATGTAAGGCTGTCGCGTTCGGGAAATAAATTCGCGAAGGGATTTGAGCAAGGATGGACACGTGAGATTTTTAAAGTTAGGGCTATGAGACCTAAAGGTGAGATAATGATGTATTACGTTGAAGATTTGAATGGGAAGAAATCGCAGGAGGCTTTTACCGCGAGGAGTTGCAGAAAGTGGCATTTAATTTAGGAAAAAATGTTTTAAAATTGAGAAAATTTTAGGAAGCAAAGGTTCAGGAAAAGAAAAATGTACCTGGTGAAATGGCTAGGATACCCAGAAAGCTTCAACACCTATATAAAAGCTGATGCAATAATGAAGCTTAAATAGTATGCAACATGGCTCCTAACCATTTCTACGTCACACTCCCGTCCTCCTCGTCCCTGTCTGTACACCCTAACACACACTAGCCAACTTTGTAACAGAACTCCATGGACCCATTGAATTGGGTCGTGATTCGTATGAGGTGGGGATATGTGAAATTCAGCTGGACACCCTTTTTAAATATTGATTATAAAGATACCGTTTTTACGATTCTTAGAGACATTGATGAGTGTGAAAAAGCCGGGTAACTCAGGATGAATCTATACGTATCGCCCGGACTGAGGTTGCACGGTATTACAGTACAGTAGTAACACTAGGTCCGGGCCGTTATGGTTCGGCTGAGGATGTTGTAAGAGACTTAAACGTAAGTTTAAAAAACTCAAATCTTACGACTGATTTAGTATACGAAATCGTAAACAAAGGAAACCCTGCACATACTCTAATCCTAAAATCAAAGGCTAACAGAAATATTAAAGACCGAAGAGTGTTCAAAATTATGACCTAGGGGCGATATCGATCAACCTTCCAAAGAGACACATTTCACGAGGTAAAACATGAATTGTCCAGCTTAATGTTTCAATTGAAAATGGAGAAATTTGCTGAAAGCTCTCAGTCCCCAGACATGTGCTATATTTACAGTAATATAGTGGAGCACCAGTTTGTTGGTGATACCCAGGCACGCCTGCTGCCCACTGCCCACATCCCCAACCATAGAGGGAAGGAGTTTGAGTATTACATATGACAGACCCCATTATGTGAATGTCGCAACTAATCTAATAACCAATATCTCAATATATATAAGAACGATTGAGGATAAAAATTTCCCATTCGGTGACGGGAGCTTAACAGTGAAGCTGCACTTTCGACGCACGGAGTTATAATGGACAGAAAGCCTTTCACCGTCTATCGAGGGGTGAGATACCAGCGTGGTAGTGGACTTGGGTCCATTTTTTCAACCATACTACGTACGGCTGTTACTCTGTGAAGAGGGGTGCCAGATACCTCGGAAGGAAAGCGCTACAATCAGGTCTTAACACTGCAGAAGACATATTGACTGGGAATAAACCTAAAGAATCTCTAAAAAGACATTTAAAACGTACACGGGACGAAATCATCAAAGATGCAAAGAGAAAAATGCGGGGTGGTGGGAAGAAGAGGACTGGCCGGAAGAAGTTATTACCACCACATGACATTAAACGTAAAAGGATATAAAAAAAGAAGTGTTCTAAGCGAATGAAACCTATGGTTGACCATTTTTTCGACTGACATAAGCTAAGGACAGTGATCTCATGAATCATAGTTTGTTTACTACTTGTCGAGAGAGGAGGCACTATTTCTAACTCGTCATGGCACGCTTCATCCATCCGTGTAGTTCACAATGCTGTAAATCAGAGCTGTCCCTCTTTGACATGCCCCCAACTCAAGTCTCTATTGAACACAGTGACTTTATTACAATTAACCCTTTAAACACAATTAGTTCCCCGAGTGCCCATGTAGAACTCGTGATACCCAGCTCAGGCCCTTACTTTTTTGATCCAAGCTGTGTGCACATGTACTCTAAACTACGTATAGCCCATTCTGATGGAACGAGCCTATCTGGAAAATGTCCTCAACTTTTCCAAAGAAGCGAAGGATACCTTTTTAAGTGCCGAGGGATATTATCAAACTAAAGATGAAAGTATTATAAAGGACAAATTTAAAAATTCTAAAAAGAAGATATGCGAGTGTTTTGGACGCCTGCATACAGATTTCACATTCCAGGAGAAGTTGCTTGTGAATGGGGTGGATATGAAAATATAGCTCACCCTCACGAATCCTGAGATCTGCTTAAATCTGGATGCTGATCAAGAAGAGGGAGCAAAACCCGTTGTGATTCACATTATGGAGACATACCTCCGCGTACGGCGAGTGAAATTAAGTTCACCAAAACAACTAGAAATTGAGAAAAATTTACTAAACGCCACACTAAAATACCCTATTAACAGTGTACAAATCAAACTATACACGGTTTCAGCAGGGTTGGCATCGAAACAGATAGAAAACATCGCTCGGGGAAATCTTCCTGAAAGGATATTAATTGGAATGCAGAACCATGCTTCGGTGAATGGAAAATATAAAAAGAGTGCCTTTAAATTTGAGAATTTTGGACTTAAAAAAATAACTATCCGTTAATGGCATTCCGTTGGGAGGAACATTGGATACGGACTATTCATCAGATACTGTGTTACCTCTTTGCGCGAGAGCATATAGTAATCTGGCCCATATTGCAGGTGATTGTGATGAGCTCGGGAATGCGGTAACGCAGAAAGAGTTCATTGATCAATTTAACCTTTATCCGTTTGACAACCCACCTTTCTTATCTGCTAGCGTAAATACACATTTAAGTCCACAACAGAGTGGAAACATCTCAGTCAGGTTGGAATTCACCTAACCTATAGACGCGCCTATTAGTGTACTAGTATACCTCGAGTCACAAGCCCTAACAGAAGTAGACAGATTTAGGGGCGTTATCACTGACTTTTAAAATGGATGCGAATACACTTCAGGGAGTAATGAATAGTGAACGAATCACACGTTCCAAATTTATCGGCATGTTTGCGAAGAATGAAACATTGAATTTGCCAACTACGCGAGATTGCGGTAGTCTTATTGTGAACACAGATGTCATTGGTAATGAAGAGATTCATTGGTTTGCAATCTATTTTACATATAGGGACCGCATGTACTATTTTGATTCACTCGGGACTCAACTCTGGAGTGACCCTGTTATTGTAAAATTTCTCTCGTGTTACATATCCCCGAAGTTGTATGGACCCCATTCAGGCTACAAGGATATTTTAGCAATACGTGTGGAATGTACTGCCTTTCATTTCTTATGCATATTTCACCTGGTAAAGAATTTATAAATTTTTAAAAATTATTCGACCCGTGTCACACTCAACGAAACGATGAAATGGTATGCAGACAGATAAAAAGCCGTTTTCCGATTGTGCGTACTCGTTGTATAGTATGATGTTTTGTTCGTGTATATATATATTTGTAACCAATAATGTTAGTTTGTATGTTCTGTAGTTTAAGATGGTTATTGTACTAAAAACATGATTTCATTCATTTAATAAAGTGATGAAAATACATTGTCTTCTTCCCCCAAAAAAAGATCGAAACGAAAAAACACTTACATTATTTCGTTAATGATGTGACAATCGTTGGGCTGACTGCTCGGTAAATCTACCTCCGTATTCAGGTCCATGACATGGGATTTTTCAAAACGAAAAGATTGTATAACACGTGTCAAATCCTCATCGGACCTTAAAGGAGAAAGAATAATTAATTAGTTCATGCTGAATCTTTTTTAATAAAAACATACGCAGAGTATACATATAGTAAAAGTATTACAATGTGAAGATATCTTTGAACCGCTCAGAGAAGTTCCTTTAAGAGATAATTCCGAATAACATTTGAATTTATATAAAAAACAAGCAAAAGATTGCTATAAAAAAATTCAATGAATCAAAAGAGGATTTTAGCATAATTGCAAACTAAACTGTAATTGCGGTTACCTAAATGAAGTATTTTTAATGTGATGAGGTGAGTTACTACAACCCTCCATATATATGACGAAATAATCCAGAACAGTGCTCTTTCTGACATGCACAATTTGGCGAATAATTGGCTACAAAAAAATAAATTACATGCACTTACATTTCTACGGCAGTCCCTTGCATCGGATCGTAAGAAGCGTCATTGCAAATATCATCAACGGTTTGCGTTGGAAATAATCCATCCCGGTCAGCGGCGTTAAAGAGATTAATTGTGGACAATGCTACAATGTCACCATCTTCATATAAATCCGGTAAACTGTAAAGTTCTTGATTCATGGCGGAGGGAATGTTTATTAACTGGTGAAAACAACTACTGTGACTCCCAGCTGAAAATATTTCCTTTTATACGCATGATCCCAAGCACCGCCCCAAAAGACTAAGAGGCGGTTCGTAAGTTTAATGATTGGTTGTCAGTGTAACTGGGCGGCGCTATGATAAAATTGCGTACCAATCGTAACACCTATATTATGGGTCCATGCTTTGGACATTGGTCGACTAATGGTGTCTTTATATTCTCACCGTAGATTTAATGCATACATCGTGTATTACCACTTGTAGTCTATACCATGACAATATCTGCAAAACTGCATATCGGGTTTCCCATTTTAGAACCCCCCCTTTATGCAATATCCCTCGCAACATTGCTGAACCATCTCTATCACAACAATGTTTTAAATTATTATTTTTGGCGGTCATACTATTTGATCCTCACTTTTTCCCATTTCGGATGCAAGTCGTTACAGGAATACCTTCATCAGAACCGCTCAGCTCAGTACCACAGGAAACAAAATTAGCACTGCTACTCTTCATAATCCTGACATTACCAGAAACAGCACAGTAACACCCGATGACACAAATATCATTAGGAAATAAGAAATCTAGATTGTTTTTGTGCAGATATGATAACCATTACACCATGGGCCCATGGTGTAATGGTTATCATATCTGACCGGCAATCGGAAGATCCCGGGTTCGATTCCCGGGTGGTTACCTCATTTTTTAATTTGTTTCGTTCTCTCTCCTCATCTTGTGCGGAATATTCTCCTATACAAGCGTCGTTCTTTACGTTAATTATACTGCATGTTTGCAGTTAAAATGTATATATATGTAAAAATGAACAATGAATAATCAATATTCATTTTTACATAAGAACCAAAATCGCTTAACGCGAGTTTGGATAATAATTTTACTTGTAACTTCCTCTTTTTGTTTGTGTCACAACCCTACGATCTACCATTTCTATGGTTTAGTCGTATCCATTTTCCATTTGTTATAGAAGTTATTATTATTAATTATGATTGTCTGGCATCTCACCCTCGACCCTAGATTATGCATACACATTGCATATAACAGGATTGGAACCCGTAGTTGTACTTCTTAGTCATTAATACCCGCTCTTTGTCTCTAATTCGTTCTTGTAAATCTTCCTAATAATGATTTGTACTATACGTACAAATTCAATAACTATGACGTCATAAAGTAACTTAATTCTCTTCACGTTTTCCATACCTTGAACAGTGAATCACGTGTTTAGTATTTGGACATCTTCCGTATTCAATGTATGGTAAATTCTTTAATAATAATAATAATAATGAAAAAAAAAAAACTTCATTCTCTATACATCATTATTTATGTTGTTTCCTACCTATTGTCTACTGATATCAGCCTATCAACCTATCAGTCCATATTTTACGCGTGTCTATATTACGCACATAACCTATTGTGTTACGTACATGTAAAATACGTCCACATGTATTTTTTTCTTTTTTCTTTTAAGTGCTTTCACCCCTCACAAGATATTCATAAATGCTTAGGTAAGTGATCGAATTCGCTAATCACTTCAAAATCGAACGCTTCTAAGATAAATATCTCCTCTCGCTCTGATTCAAATTTATAACATTATAACATAATATAACATATTATGTTGTATACAAATCCATACTGTATGTGCCCATGCACTTTGTATTATATTTTTAACATCTTAATTGTCTATTAATATGAAACACTGTAAAAACAAAAAGTTAGAGTAACTGTTTAATTGTAATTAACTGTAATACTTTAATTTAATATAACGTAATGTACTTTAATGAAACTGTAATTAATAATAACTTGTAATGTACTTCAATGAAACTGTAATTAAATGTAATGACTTAATATATAATGTAAGAATGTACTTTAATAGAACTGTAATGGACAATCATAAGCGAATGTGAAGTAATCCATAATCGCAATCATAATTGTAATAAACCCAAACGAAAATGTACTCAGTCGTGTACTTAAATTGTACTTATGTACTACTATGAAATGATATCGCCTTCAGAAATGAAGACTCGGCAAAAAAAATACGATTAGTTTTTTTATTTTTAAAATTTTTATTTGGAATCTTTCAAACATCTGATCATGTGTTTAAAAGGGGGAAACTTAACCTTCAACTACCTTCCCCCAACATTTAGGCTTATATGATACATGAATTTGTAAAATGAACTACACTTCATTACGGGACTCTGCTTTGGTCACTGCTACGAGACTCCCTTGTCAGCAGCCTCGCTGCGGGGAGGGGGCAGAGGCCCCTTGCCTCCTTAACTTTTTAGATTCCGGCCTGAGCCATGGTCGAAAGAGGTCGAACCTCTACCCCTGTAAAATTCAGACCACTACCTCTAAATTTTTAAGAAGCAAATTACAGTAAGAGAAACTTTTTATTTTCCCCCTCGAGTTGGGCTATCTTCAGAGGAACTTAGTCAGTAAAGTCGATAAGTTATAAAAGAAAAGTCGATAATTTTAGTCTCAGAGAAAGTATCAGAGTATTATAGCAAGAGAAGAATTAACAACTGTCGACCCTAAAGCGAGAGAAAAGAATTAGAATGTTATAGAAGAAATATCCCGGACAGGCCCCCAAAAGAATTAGAATGTTATAGAAGAAATATCCGTTGCTGCCTCCCAACAAGAACGCCTCGTCGATACGAGACAACCCCAGCACCATAGAAGATATTGGGTCTAACAGAGTGGCGACCCTATAGCCAGGATAAACATTTGGCGACCCTACTACCAAGATTAGAAGAATATTTTAAGAAGAGGATTTTAACAAGTGGCCACTCTTTGGCCAGGATAGAAATTACCCTGCATCAGGATAAAACCAGTTGACCGGCGTGTCACGACTTCCAGTTCGAAACATCCACCCTTGAACCGGTGTTTCACGACTCCAAGTTCTCCACGCCTAGTTTTCATCCAAGAAGAAGTAGCCAGCAAGACACGTCTTCAGGACACGTCTCTAAGGATTTCGCCGTAGAAATTTTGTTAAGTACAGTTTTTTTTTTTTAAGTAATTTGTAAACATTTGAAAAGTCAGTATTATTAACAGTTAATATTTAGTATTGAGCCATAATTAACACAAAACACAGTGAACACTTCAGACACTCAGACACCAGTGATACATTTTTTTAGTGAAACAGTAATTTTCACAGAAGTTAAAAGTCACAGAAGTTAAAAGTCACAGAAGTTAAAATTCACAGAAGTTAAAAGTAACAGAAGTTAAAAGTAACAGAAAGAGTTAATTTCTGAGAGTTAATTTCAGAGAGTTAATTTCAGAGAGTTAATTTCAGAGAGTTAATTTCAGAGAGTTAATTTCAGAGAGTTAATTTCACTATTATAGTCAGTATAGAATAATTTTATTTTATGTACCAAACATAATAGTACCGTACCTTCGCGTACATTCGAGTGAAATGTTGTTCACATTTTTTTATTTTTGTTTGCAATCTTTTTCAAATTATTGAATTGAATTGACTTGCAAATTAAGAAAGAGAGAGTTTATAGAGACTTTATAGATTTAGAGAGATACTCGAAGTAGTTTCGAGTCAGTTTTAGTTGCAAATAAGTTCCAAGTCAGTTTTAGTTGCAAATAAGTTGCAAATCAGTTTTCAGACAGTTTCAGTTTTATTCGAAGGTCAGTTTTCAAGTCCCAAGTCAGTTTTCAAGTCCCAAGTCAGTTTTTAAGTCAGAAGGTTGCATCCAAGAGGGACAACCGCCCCAGAGATTTATAGAAATACTTGATAAGAGTTCAAGTCAGAAGGTTGCATCCAAGAGGGACAACCGCCCCAGAGATTTCAGAAGTATTCAAGTCAGTTTTATTCGAAGTCAGTTTTATTCGAAGTCAGTTTTATTCGAAGTCAGTTTTATTCGAAGTCAGTTTTATTCGAAGTCAGTTTTATTCGAAGTCAGTTTTATTCGAAGTCAGTTTTATTCGAAGTCAGTTTTATTCGAAGTCAGTTTTATTCGAAGTCAGTTTTATTCGAAGTCAGTTTTTAAGTCCCAAGTCATTTCAATGCAGTCAATTGAATTCAAAGGCTAACTAACGAAATATCACGACTTAACCTAACCAATCGTCAAGGGCGTACAGTTAACCTAACGATTGGTTAGGTTAAGTCGTGATATTTTTGTTAGTTAACCTTATAAGGATAACTAACGAAGGCTGGGACCGTTATCTTCAGGTGTTCATATACATATGAATTGACGATTGGTTAGGTTAAGTCGTAATATTTTCGTTAGTTTTAACGTTTTATTTGATTAGGTATACGCGGACAAAGTCGGGAAACGCAAACTACACTAGGATAATGTAGGGGAACTTAAACTACACTAGGCACCACAGGGGAACGTAAACTACAATTGCTGCCAAAAATGTTATGAAGAGGGAGTAGAGTGTAACGAAAAAGTTCATAGTATGGGTTGGTTGCAGGTTTGAGGTGTGGTGATGCTGGAAGCGTTATCAGATATCTACAATATGAAATTATGTATGAGCCAATGCTTTTTTAAAGAACACAAGTTAAGACGGCCGAGTTTTTGGTGCGTATATACTTACTTAATGCTAACTTTATGTGAGTTCGAACGACGGTTCAGGATCGACCTGCGGCATCCCGCCTCATTTGCGGGATTTGGTGAAGGAGGGAATTGCTGCCTGATCTCCTCCTGCCCTCGTAGCCAGCCACGCATGGCTGGTCAGGGACTTTGCACAGTAATCTGTCCGGCTGGATCTTGAAATTATTCAGGTCGGTGTGCTGGAGATTCCTCACTTCTTTTGGTCGGGCATTGAAAAGTTTTGGGCCTCGTATTCTGAGGGTATTTTACATCTTTGTTTTCATGGCCCCCTGTTTCACAGCAGCTGGGACTGGACAAAATCTGCCTCTTCTCTCATTTCAGTTTGTTTCTATTTCATTTCTAAGGTTAGGGACAGAACCCTCAAGTATTTTCCATATGTGTATTATTGTGTACCGCTCGCGCCTTCTTTTGAGAGAGTATAGTATTCTTCACCTTCCGTTTCCTCTATCTTAGACGTAAAAGTCCTTTGTATCGCTTCAATGTTCGCAATGTTTCGTTTTCTGTATGGGTTTGTGAGTACTGAGCAATACTCAATTATTGGTAGGACTAGACTCTTCCATAATTTGAGCATGATGTTTGCTTTTCTGCCTCGGAAGCTCCTCCAGATGATTCCCATTATTTTTCTAGCCGTTGTGTGTATATATATATATATATATATATATATATATATATATACACATATACACACACATATATATGTTACACACAGATCGTGCATGGAACAAGGAACTCTTCTGGGAAAATTAAATCCACTATAGTTCGAATACATAATGGTAAATGACAAATACTCTAGTTTTTATTTTTCTGAGTTCAACCCCATATATATATATATATTTATGTGTGTGTATTATTCTGAATATTGTATACAGATGAATGTTTTAGCCTGTTCGCATGCTTTGGTTCAGAAATATTGAGATCATGCTTCGTTTTTGAGATTCTAGACTGTGTTCATCTACTGTAAGTGTGTGAGAACCCTATCCTTTATTATTTTCTCAATAACCTTACCTACAAGTAAGGCCATACTGGTAATCTCAAGTACGTGTACAGTAAGATGAATTTCTGCAGCCTTAATGTAACTTAAAAAGTGTGTGTGTGTGTGTGTGTGTGTGTGTGTGTGGAGTTTGTAAAACAGTCTGTATATTTTATTTTACATATAACAGAGATAGCTACCTTGTCCCTTGCTTTATCTTCATTGTTCAGATTACCAAATCTCCACAGTGAAAACTTTAATTTAAAATATTATTGACTTAGAATAAATATATATATATAAATAATTAGGGTGATGCAAAAGTGTGGGAGTAAAATTTTTTTGTTTCAAATTTTTGAGATACCCTCTCATTTGGTTTGATTTGGTGGAAAAATGATCCTGGGGAAATTTCGGGTCAAAATTCGAATATTTGGAGGTCGCGCCCGCCATTTGAAAATTTGCTGATTTCCATGACACCCAGGAGGTACAGCAAGCGTCACGTTACTTTTTTTTTGAGTGGAAGTTCCCCAGGAGGCCTATCATACCACCTTCCTCTTTTCCATTTGTTCATAAAACAGATACAATACAATAGATATTTACAATAGATACATAGAATGGATATACTCGTAAATTTTACTGTTGCGTCAAAGATACGAGAGTTTTCTTAGTTTTGTCCGGAAGCTTCTTCCGATAATTTGATACAACTTGCAGTAGATATTGCTTCTGTTGTTCATCATTGGTAATTAATTTGTTATAATCTTCAATCAATTTCACTCCTCTTTCAGCAATATCATTAACAACTTTCATGTGATTCACTACGTTCTTTGCAACCCAATAACTCTCATCGAGAAGCCAATCTTCTACTGGTTTGCTCAAGAACGTTGAAGACAATCCGAGTATACTGAAGAAGGACTTTGTGTTAGCAGTTACAAAATCTTCAAGCTGCTTATTGTCAATAGTTTTGATGTCTATTTGCGTCTTCTTTGGAGGATCTGGCTCCGAAGGTTTTGTAAGAGCCTCCTTCATTTTTCTTTTGGTGTCAAAGCTGATTTTATCATCAAAGAAAGCCAATGCGATCAACTCTTCTGAGAGATACCACAAATGATTCTTGAATTTTTCTAAAGCAGCATTTGCTAGTTGTTCATTTGTGCTTTTGTAGCTGTGAAGATTCTTGAGAAGACTCAGATCCTTTCGTGGAGCACTTGCTGCGCAGGGTGCTGAAAACCAATGCTTAATATAAATTGAAACAGAAAACCAACAAATTTCTTTTAGATTTCTTTCTTCTATTGCTGTTATTTTGAACTGACTTTTGAACATAAAGATTTTCATCGAATAAATGACTTTCGCCATCCAACGGGCTCTATGATAAGCCCCAGGCTTCCTGAATTTTATTCCAGTCGTTGGAGTACCGCCAAGCAAGATGATTGTCAGTTCCAATAACTCTCTGTAATCGTCGCGAGGTTGATCTTCATTGATTTTTCTTGCTGCAAAGTTGATGATTTCCTCTTTTTCCTTTTGGGGATAATTTTCTAATTTATCGTATGAAGTTAGATTAATCTTATTCCAGTTTGTTTTGAATCTTTTGAATAACTGAATGTCAGGGCCTGATGAAGCCTGTAATGCAGGGGATACCACTGCTTCCAACATGATTTCAAGGATATGGTGTCGATAAGGACACCACAACAAATTTTTCTCCATTTTCTGTTCAATTAGGACACAAGCTCCGTTTTTACGACCTGTGTTCGATGCAGTTGTATCGAAACACATGCCTTTTACCTTATCTATTAGATTCCAATCAATGATCGCCTGATGTACTGCATTTGCAGTATCCTTTCCTGTGCCATGATCTATTTTTGGCACTCCAAGCAGTTGATCTTCTCCACTGCCAGAGATTAGGACTGGCAACCGATCAACAACCTCATTCCCAGTAATGTATCGAGGAGTTTGCCATCCCAATGAACAATCAAGGGTTTGTCAGCTTGAAATTCTTCTTTCAAGGTACGGATTGTTCTTCATCACGTAGGGGTATAAAGAACAGAAGTAGTAATGGAGTTTCACAGCCTCCGTAGGCGGAAAGTATAGCTTGAAGGGATTTGTACGCCCTCCGAACAAGCTATCACCGCATTTGAGAGGATCCAGCACCATTGAACGCTTGATCGTGTTTATTTATTCACGGTACTGTCCATCTGTCTCCATCCGTGCATCATACTCATGCTCCCACAAGACTTTGTTCATGAATTGAGAGCCTACGGGGCTCCAATAAACTTTACCCCCCCCCCGCCCATGGCCTAAACCATTAGAGGTACAGTAAAACTAAACATACCTTACGAAAGAGAATTTAATCCTGCATTTAATGAGAAACAATTAAAACTTGGTGTTCCCACCATTGGCTTCCAAGACAGCCTGAATTCGCTTTGGGTAGCTTGCCAAAAGTGACGTGAATAGATCTTGATCGTTACGCAAATTTGCTGAAACAGTTTCAATGTGTTGCGTCATTGTATCCTTCGAAAATCGATTTGCTGCAGGTTCTTGAAACAAGAGACATTCAACCTTGTCCTTTATAACTGATCCAATGTGTTCACAGACGTTCAGGTCAGGAGAATTTCCTGGCCATTCTTCATTTCCAAAGAAATCGATCTCATGGTTCCGCAACAACTGTTGAGTGGCTAATGCCTTAAAGCAGGGGGCCTTATCGTGCAAAAATGTGACCTGATCGACATCCATAACATTGTTTGGGTTTCTTAGAAAAGGAATGACATGCTGGGATAGAATAATATCACGAAAATACTGTCCATCCCAACTCTGACCATTTGGCTTCAGCACCCACATGAACTTCTTTGCAGTGAACAAAACAAACACACCAACACAGTCTGGACTTTTTAATAATTCGCGATAATGTTCATTGTCATCGATTTCATCTCGTGTTGTGGCCCACACTCGATCATTTTGGTAGTTAGGCCGACGTGTTACGTAAACCAAAAATTCATCGGAGACAGGTAAATGCATGAAATCATCCACATCCCAATCTTCAAGATAATGGCCAAACCACATTTTGTCATAGATGTTAAGTTGAGTTTTTCTTGGGTTTGGAAGTTCATGCCAAGGATTTAAACCTCGCCTATGACGGTACAGTCGAATGATCTCACCACAAACGATCTTTCCTCTCAACACTTCGATCTCTCTAGAAAGTTTAGCACAGCTGTTTTTCCGCTTACGCGTACCGCTTTCAATGATGTCCTTTGTTTCCTGAGGGAGTGGCAAATTTGGGCGCCCAGATTTGGTTGTATCCATTTCACATTCACCCAAAGTTTTATTCCAGTTTCTTTTGACGAAGTCCTCACTTCTTCGCAACTTTTTGGCAACCCATGAACGTGTTATAAAGGTGGCTCCAGCATCACGAGCTTCCCTAAATGTTATTGCTCGTATGCGATCTATCACACGTTGCTTCTCCGAATCACCAATTAATTGAGAAGCCATTATATTATCACTTTATCAGCTACAGTAATTTTAATACCTGCAATAAATAAAGAATTTTATATATTTTTATAATCACTAAAAACTATTTCGATATAAGTAAACATGTAAGCTGCAAATGGGGGGGGCTAAGGTTTTTTGGAACCCCTTATATGTTGATCGCGAGTGCGGGTCCACGCAAGATAGTCGGCAGGAGATCTACCGTGGATATCTCCTGCGATTCCACACTCAGGATGGGGGCATCCGTGCCACCAGCAACCGTTAAAGGAGTTCACAGTCTTCTCATCAGTGGCACGGTTTTCACTCAGACCATCAACCCAAAAAACACGACCATTAACCTTAATAGGTACTTCACCCGTGTTGCGGGCATTCTTTATGTATACACCTGTCTGCTGCTGTAGGTGTATGAGCCAGTAAATAGGCTTGTGCCCATAACTGCGGGTCTTGTTTCTGTGAATAATGGCTAAGGTGTCTTTAGGCATGAAGTTATTCTTGAACACCGTAAAACATAATGGTGGCTGCGACTTGCAACGGATCGCATTTGAAACGGCTTATGTACATCCTTCTAAAGACCTGGAAGCATACTCTAAGCACGCGCACATCATTCACACAATAACGCTCACATTCATCAGCTATATTATAAAGATTACATTCATGATTCATTAAAACTGTTGTAGGATCGGTCAAAATCTTCATGTTCATCTGTACTCATACATTCATAGTTAAAGTAATGTTTGGATGGAGGTAGTCCTACGTAATTTAGTTTCGTTAGTGACGAACGTGTAAGGGAAATATCGTTTTGAAACTTCATCGGCTACGCCCATCACCTTGGGTAGCTTTGCTAATTTACAAGGTGTGAATAATAAAGTGTCTTTAAACTGTACATTACCTCTTATTTGCATCTGTATTGGCTTGTTGCCTCTTTTCAAGGGATCACCTGTAAATATCTTAGATGACTCGTGCTCAAGCAACTCCTTATAAAGGAACTGTGTGTCAAATTTTGCCCCATTACAGGCGAGAATATACAGTCATTTTTTTTAACTTGTCCGCTAGCTTGACAATATAGGATACAAAGAGTTTGACAGGGCTATCGTAGGCAATCGTTTTAAAAACGTTTGTACGTTTACGGCATTTGTGACACTCACACACTCGATCTCTATACACTCATCACAGATAGTCTGGCTTACAAGTAAATGTGGAATAACCTCTTTGGTTTCAGCGTTCGTGTATGTTTCTATAGCGTAGTACACAGTTATACAAGGGCTATTTTTAGGCTTAGCATCTTTCATATAACATACATGCTTTACTCCATCCGCCTTATATTTCTCATGGCATGTAGACAGTGAATTTCATTACATTTATGCTTGAAATTCCCAATTATCCACATATGAAACATACCACATTCACAGATTCTCATTTTCCTGCACGTGCCAATTGATTTATGGAGCTAAAAACAGTTATTATTGAAAAATGTGCGTCTACACACATCACAGTCCGTCTTCTCAGCTTCAACTACACGGCTTTCATATTTGGAACTTTTACACTGCTCACATACCATGTGACAAACTTTACAATGTTTCACTATATCGTCCGCAAACTCGATACAGCCCTTACACAAATCATGATGCCGCATATTTTCGACTTTTATCATAACTAGCGTAAAGTCCCTTATATTACGGATGGGGAGATACGTTGTCCTGACAGTCCTAAAATAAGAGAGGCTTGTACGATCCCTCACACTGCTTTTAAAAATACACAGTCCTACGACGATCATCCATTCCAAATACAACTATACGAACATTCATTTCCTGTTCTACCCTTCTCAGCTATTCAGGACCCATATTACAGTCAAACTCAAGTTTAATGTCTACAGCTAGTTTACGGGCACGCTCCACTACCGTAGGCAACCAAATGCTTTTGAGCCGTGTATTTAGTACAGTAAACATACGGGCCAAGACTACTGTATAAAGCCGCAACCACGATCGGCGTTATATGCCGTTATAAATAGCCTGAGAATTGAAGTTAAGAGTATAAGTGTGGCACTATGACCCGCAACACGGAATACACGGTCAATATTTACCGTGAAGTTGTCCATATTGAAGGCTATACTACTTTGAGAGGCCTGCATTATACGGCCTAATATATACTCTATATCTTCAGCTGCCAAACGTCTGAACGGTTTTACTACCCAAAAATCATCTGCATCTCCGTCATCTGACACGAATCCGAAGGACAGCCTCGTCCTGACTTCACGTTCGTCGCGGTTCTGAAGGGCAAACTCTACAATACGCTCAACTATGCGCCGTAGTCCGTGTTCAACACCATTATTATACATGGATCTAGGATCAACAACCCTGACTGTATACCGATTTCTAGTCAAGGCAGGGGTGGGGGTAGCGGTGCGGACCAACTCGAATGTTATGCCATCCTCAACAGAACGAGAAGCTGCTGTGGAGGATGTACCTGGAATTGAATAAGGGGGTATATTTGAGGAAGGTACTATTGTGGGGATTGTGTCGTAAGACGTAGAAGGTTGGGGCTCTATTACTGGTGGTCTAACAACCGGTGCAATCCTGGAGCGCTTTATACCTGATGTGGAGGGCTCTTCATCATGCCTTCGCTTTGAATAGTCGCGTGCTACAGGTATCGTTGGTGCGGACTCGGCAATGGGGATGGAGTCTGTGATCACAACTACACCGTCGTCGGGGTCATCTGTAATGTCGATGATGGGGTGCTGTACCTCATCGTCATTCACGGCTGTGGGAGAAGAAAACAAAATATAAGGAGCAGCACTCAAAATTTGTAATATTTTGTAAATGGTCCACTTAGGAGTGTGATATGTCAGAAATGGATTCTGTAGAAAAATTCAGGTTCACGAGCCCATCCACATGTATTATATCTGGCCCTACAGGATGTGGTAAGACTGTGTTTATGCTTAAAATCATTAAAGAAAAGGGAGAGATGTTCTCAAAATTTGTGCATAAAGTTATATGCTCCTATTCGACGTTCAATCAGTGTTCAACGAGTACCAAGATGATATTTTGTTCCACAAAAGTGTATATGATGTTAATTCGTTAAAGGGAAATGAATATACAGTCATTGTAATTGACGATCTCATGTTGGAGATGGATAAAACGTTTGCCGAGACATTTACAGTATTCTCCCACCATCTTAACATAAGCGTCTTCTTCACCAATCAGAATCTATTTTTCTAAAATAGATACATGCATGATGTGTCGTTAAATACACAATATGTAGTCTTATTCGCGCAACGTAGAGATGTATCACAAATTGGGGTATTAGCCAATCAAATGTTCCCGAATCAGCCTAAGGAGTTTTTGGAAGTTTATAAAGAAACTACAAGCACTCGTTACGGATATGTGCTTTGCGACCTTCATCCGCGAAACACGTTTAGGGTGCTTCTAAGAACGAATATATTTCCAAACGAACCTGAAACGGTGTACATTCCAGAATGACAAAGAGGCTAAAGAAATACCATGAATTAATAAAAATCTATCATCGACTGCCCCGGGCAATGCAGCAGATGTTTGCTAAAAATATCGACTCCGACTTTTTAAAATGCATCTGTGAAATCTGTCTTAACCACCTCAGAAGGCTCGCCTACGCCGTTACAAGAACATAATACGTGCACTCGTTCGTAAAAGTCAAACTGTAGGGAAGAAAAAACGAATTAATGAACAAAGAGGAGGGTCATTCCTCTCCATCTTATTTTCAGTTTTGGGTCCTTTACTGACTAGATTAATATAATGAAGAAAGTGGTAGTGATTCCACACAAAATGTATGCTTCACTGCAAAGTTCAAAGAATCCAGACGCGGATCTAGATCCTCGTAAAAGCAGGCTTAAAAGAATGGAAAGGGAATTGTTAGCCTTATTAAAGAGTTAAAAAACACATGATGAGAAAAGAATCTTATACCAAGAAGCTCTGCAGAAATTTCTTCACGAGTACGAAAATTATAAGAACCCGACAGAGATTCCTGTGGTTATTAGGCACAGCACGGGGAACGATGGACATGGTGGCATAGGACCTGTGGCCGACGATACAGCTGACCAACCAAAGATTACTGGGTCGGCCACACAACATATCGAGCATGTATTAAAAAACCTCCTCCCACATACATTGCGGAATAAAAGTTTAAGTCTCTATAATCTATGGAATGAGGACCCCGCCATAAAATGGACCGATACAGGTGAGATCATTATGGAAGGAGTAAAGGTACAGGGATCGAATAACGTAGACATCGTCCATGATCTGGTAAGAAAGTGGGATAGGCCCTCACCGTCAGGATGGAAGCATATTAAAGCAAGACTACAACAAATAAATGTCCCCAAAACAATGATAGGAAATCTGAATAGGTTAAAAGACTTGGAACATGCATCGCACGTGACACAATTGAAGACGCCATCACCCCCGGCGGTAACACCTTTGAAGAGGAGAAAGAAGAGGTTAAACAACGGCAACCCTACCCACGTGCCTCTAAAATACGCAAATGGCTAACATATTAAGAAGATATTATTATGACATTTCTAAAACCGCCTCCTACGGAGGCGTAGATAGACTGTACAGAAGTGTTTACGGAGTAGGAAAAAAAGATGTCGAGAGATTTTTGCGGGAGCAGGACGCTTATACACTTCATAAACATGTGAGAAAAAGGTTTAAAACAGCAAAGACAACAGCTGCTTCGATTGACTCTATTTGGCAAGCAGATTTATCAGACATGCAAAGATATTCTGTGTATAACGATGGTTACAGCTACATTCTATTCATAATAGATGTATTCTCTAGATATCTGTGGCTAATTCCTCTGAAAAATAAATCACCTGAAACAGTTGCTGAAGCCACCAAAACGCTGATGTTAAAAGAAAACAGGGTTCCTGGCTATTTTTGTACGGATATGGTGAAGGAATTTATAGGCCGTGCTTTTCAGAACATGTTGACAGTTTAATATCAGCTATTACACTACCAATTCTATACATAAGGCTTCTTTAGCTGAAAGAGTTGAACGTACCATAAAGGAACGCATGCACCGCTATTTTACACATAAAAACACATACAGATTTCTAGACACTCTGGAATCATTGGTCTCATCCTACAACCGCTCACACCATCGCACCACTGGGACAACACCTAACGAGGTTTTAGAAAGAGGTATGCGCCCAGAGGTGAGAAGAGATGAAACACCACCACACTCTGCGCGTTTGAAAATCAATGATTATGTAAGGCTGTCGCGTTCGGGAAATAAATTCGTGAATGGATTTGAGCAAGGATGGACACGTGAGATTTTTAAAGTTAGGGCTATGAGACCTAAAGGTGAGATAATGATGTACTACGTTGAAGATTTGAATGCGGAAGAAATCGCAGAAGGCTTTTACCGCGAGGAGTTGCAGAAAGTGGCATTTAATTTAGGAAAAAATGTTTAAAATTGAGAAACTTTTAGGAAGCAAAGGTTCAGGAAAAAGAAAAATGTACCTGGTGAAATGGCTAGGATACCCAGAAAGCTTCAACACCTATATAAAAGCTGATGCAATAATGAAGCTTCAATTGTATGCAACATGGCTCCTAACCATTTCTACGTCACACTCCCATCCTCCACGTCCCTGTCTGTACACCCTAACGACACACTAGCCAACTTTGTAACAGAACTCCATGGACCCATTGAATTGGGTCGTGATTCGTTTGAGGTGGGGATATGTGAAATTCAGCTGGACACCCGCTTTTTAAATATTGATTATAAAGATACCGTTTTTACGATTCTTAGAGACATTGATGAGTGTGAAAAAGCCGGCGTAACTCAGGATGAATCTATACGTATCGCCCGGACTGAGGTTGCACGGTATTACAGTACAGTAGTAACACTAGGTCCGGGCCGTTATGGTTCGGCTGAGGATGTTGTAAGAGACTTAAACGTAAGTTTAAAAAACTCAAATCTTACGACTGATTTAGTATACGAAATCGTAAACAAAGGAAACCCTGCACATACTCTAATCCTAAAATCAAAGGCTAACAGAAATATTAAAGACCGAAGAGTGTTCAAAATTATGACCTAGGGGCGATATCGATCAACCTTCCAAAGAGACACATTTCACGAGGTAAACATGAATTGTCCAGCTAATGTATCAATTGAAATTGGAGAAATTGTGAAAGCTCTCACCCCAGACATGTGCTATATTTACAGCAATATAGTGGAGCACCAGTTTGTTGGGATACCCAGGCACGCCTGCTGCCATTGCCACATCCCAACCATAGAGGAAGGAGTTTGAGTATTACATATGACAGACCCCATTATGTGAATGTCGCAACTAATCTAATAACCAATATCTCAATATATATAAGAACGATTGAGGATAAAAATTTCCCATTCGGTGACGGGAGCTTAACAGTGAAGCTGCACTTTCGACGCACTGAGTTATAATGGACAGAAAGCCTTTCACCGTCTATCGAGGGGTGAGATACCAGCGTGGTAGTGGACTTGGGTCCATTTTTTCAACCATACTACGTACGGCTGTTCCTCTGTGAAGAGGGGTGCCAGATACCTCGGAAGGAAAGCGCTACAATCAGGTCTTAACACTGCAGAAGACATATTGACTGGGAATAAACCTAAAGAATCTCTAAAAAGACATTAAAACGTACACGGGACGAAATCATCAAAGATGCAAAGAGAAAAATGCGGGGTGGTGGGAAGAAGAGGACTGGCCGGAAGAAGTTATTACCACCACATGACATTAAACGTAAAAGGATATAAAAAAGAAGTGTTCTAAGCGAATGAAACCTATGGTTGACCATTTTTTCGACTGACATAAGCTAAGGACATGATCTCATGAATCATAGTTTGTTTACTACTTGTCGAGAGAGGAGGCACTATTTCTAACTCGTCATGGCACGCTTCATCCATCCGTGTAGTTCACAATGCTGTAAATCAGCTGTCCCTCTTTGACATGCCCCCAACTCAAGTCTCTATTGAACACAGTGACTTTATTACAATTAACCCTTTAAACACAATTAGTTCCCCGAGTGCCCATGTAGAATTCGTGATACCCAGCTCAGGCCCTTACTTTTTTGATCCAAGCTGTGTGCACATGTACTCTAAACTACGTATAGCCCATTCTGATGGAACGAGCCTATCTGGAAAATGTCCTCAACTTTTCCAAAGAAGCGAAGGATACCTTTTTAAGTGCCGAGGGATATTATCAAACTAAAGATGAAAGTAGTATAAAGGACAAATTTAAAAATTCTAAAAAGAAGATATGCGAGTGTTTTGGACGCCTGCATACAGATTTCACATTCCAGGAGAAGTTGCTTGTGAATGGGTGGATATGAAAATAAAGCTCACCCTCACGAATCCTGAGATCTGCTTAAATCTGGATGCTGATCAAGAAGAGGGAGCAAAACCCGTTGTGATTCACATTATGGAAACATACCTCCGCGTACGGCGAGTGAAATTAAGTTCACCAAAACAACTAGAAATTGAGAACAATTTACTAAACGCCACACTAAAATACCCTATTAACAGAGTACAAATCAAACTATACACGGTGTCAGCAGGGTTGGCATCGAAACAGATAGAAAACATCGCCCGGGGAAATCTTCCTGAAAGGATATTAATTGGAATGCAGAACCATGCTTCGGTGAATGGAAAATATAAAAAGAGTGCCTTTAAATTTGAGAATTTTGGACTTAAAAAAATAACTATACGTTAATGGCATTGCGTTGGGAGGAACATTGGATACGGACTATTCATCAGATACTGTGTTACCTCTTTGCGCGAGAGCATATAGTAATCTGGCCCATATTGCAGGTGATTGTGATGAGCTCGGGAATGCGGTAACGCAGAAAGAATTCATTGATCAATTTAACCTTTATCCGTTTGACAACCCACCTGTCTTATCTGCTAGCGTAAATACATATTTAAGTCCACAACAGAGTGGAAACATCTCAGTCAGGTTGGAATTCACCAAACCTATAGATGCGCCTATTAGTGTACTAGTATACCTCGAGTCACAAGCCCTAACAGAAGTAGACAGATTTAGGGGCGTTATCACTGACTTTTAAAATGGATGCGAATACACTTCAGGGAGTAATGAATAGTGAACGAATCACACGTTCCAAATTTATCGGCGTGTTTGCGAAGAATGAAACATTGAATTTTCCAACTACGCGAGATTGCGGTAGTCTTATTGTGAACACAGATGTCATTGGTAATGAAGAGATTCATTGGTTTGGAATCTATTTTACATATAGGGACCGCATGTACTATTTTGATTCACTCGGGACTCAACTCTGGAGTGACCCTGTTATTGTAAAATTTCTCGCTGTTACATATCCCCGAAGTTGTATGGACCCCATTCAGGCTACAAGGATATTTTAGCAATACGTGTGGAATGTACTGCCTTTCATTTCTTATGCATATTTCACCTGGTAAAGAATTTATAAATTTTTAAAAATTATTCGACCCGTGTCACACTCAACGAAACGATGAAATGGTATGCAGACAGATAAAAAGCCGTTTTCCGATTGTGCGTACTCGTTGTATAGTATGATGTTTTGTTCGTGTATATATATATATTTGTAACCAATAATGTTAGTTTGTATGTTCTGTAGTTTAAGATGGTTATTTACTAAAAACATGATTTCATTCATTTAATAAAGTGATGAAAATACATTGTCTTCTTCCCCCAAAAAAAGATCGAAACGAAAAAACACTTACATTATTTCGTTAATGATGTGACAATCGTTGGGCTGACTGCTCGGTAAATCTACCTCCGTATTCAGGTCCATGACATGGGATTTTTCAAAACGAAAAGATTGTATAACACGTGTCAAATCCTCATCGGACCTTAAAGGAGAAAGAATAATTCATTAGTTCATACTGAATCTTTTTTAATAAAAACATACGCAGAGTATACATATAGTAAAAGTATTACAATGTGAAGATATCTTTGAACCGCTCAGAGAAGTTCCTTTAAGAGATAATTCCGAATAACATTTGAATTTATATAAAAAACAAGCAAAAGATTGCTATAAAAAAATTCAATGAATCAAAAGAGGATTTTAGCATAATTGCAAACTAAACTATAATTGCGGTTACCTAAATGAAGTATTTTTAATGTGATGAGGTGAGTTACTACAACCCTCCATATATATGACGAAATAATCCAGAACAGTGCTCTTTCTGACATGCACAATTTGGCGAATAATTGGCTACAAAAAATAAAATTACATGCACTTACATTTCTACGGCAGTCCCTTGCATCGGATCGTAAGAAGCGTCATTGCAAATATCATCAACGGTTTGCGTTGGAAATAATCCATCCCGGTCAGCGGCGTTAAAGAGATTAATTGTGGACAATGCTACAATGTCACCATCTTCATATAAATCCGGTAAACTGTAAAGTTCTTGATTCATGGCGGAGGGAATGTTTATTAACTGGTGAAAACAACTACTGTGACTCCCAGCTGAAAATATTTCCTTTTATACGCATGATCCCAAGCACCGCCCCAAAGACAGAGGCGGTTCGTAAGTTTAATGATTGGTTGTCAGTGTAACTGGGCGGCGCTATGATAAAATTGCGTACCAATCGTAACACCTATATTATGGGTCCATGATTTGGACATTGGTCGACTAATGGTGTCTTTATATTCTCACCGTAGATTTAATGCATACATCGTGTATTACCACTTGTAGTCTATACCATGACAATATCTGCAAAACTGCATATCGGGTTTCCCATTTTAGAACCCCCCTTTATGCAATATCCCTCGCAACATTGCTGAACCATCTCAATCACAACAATGTTTTAAATTATTATTTTTGGCGGTCATACTATTTGATCCTCACTTTTTCCCATTTCGGATGCAAGTCGTTACAGGAATACCTTCATCAGAACCGCTCAGCTCAGTACCACAGGAAACAAAATTAGCACTGCTACTCTTCATAATCCTGACATTACCAGAAACAGCACAGTAACACCCGATGACACAAATATCATTAGGAAATAAGAAATCTAGATTGTTTTTGTGCAGATATGATAACCATTACACCATGGGCCCATGGTGTAATGGTTATCATATCTGACCGGCAATCGGAAGATCCCGGGTTCGATTCCCGGGTGGTTACCTCATTTTTTCATTTGTTTCGTTCTCTCTCCTCATCTTGTGCGGAATATTCTCCTATACAAGCGTCGTTCTTTACGTTAATTATACTCCATGTTTGCAGTTAAAATGTATATATATGTAAAAATGAACAATGAATAACACTAGGCAACAAAGATTTTGTTACAGAAGACCAAATAGGTGCTCCTAGCTAATTTCGGTATGCTGATTTCAAATCTATAATTAGATTTTTTCTATCACGTCTAGATTTTGTGTAAAATGTAAATCACTTTTAGTAAAATTTTCTACCACGTCCAGATTTTGGTTTTAATCGGCTTAATGCCAGTAATATGAAACTTGCTTTTCAAGGTTAAAGCAATTTTTTTTGCCAACTATATACAAATTCGAACAATTTTGATAAATAAAATTTATCCCGAGTTGGCAACACTGAGTCAAGAGCATAGTAACGGGAAACGGCCCAACGGTCAGTCGCTACGTGACAGTCAAGCAGTACGGTTGTTGAAGCTCTCTGCTGATGAGCAAGTGACAGGTTGTGGTGACTTGTGTGTTTTTTTATAGCATTTGTTTTGTACTACGGTGTGTATTTCTTTTTATTTTGCACATCGTAATAATTACTTTCTACGTTTTTTCAGATATTGTATGGTAATTCAAAATGGCATCAAATAGACGTGCTTGTGTAAATCACCCAGACAACTTCTGCTTTGTCTGTGGACAATATACACCAAAGCCACAACGTAGAAAATAACAACAAAGATTAAACTTGCCTACAAGTGTTATTTTGACTGTAAGTTAGGAGACCAACAGAGGGACTGGGCACCACATATTTGCTGTGCACAGTGCAATGCAATGTTAATAGCTTGGATGAATGGTAAAAGAAAAGCTATGCCGTTCTCAGTCCCCATGGTTTGGCGTGAGCCGAAAAATCACTTCAATGATTGTTATTTTTGTTTGACAAAGATTGCTGGTTTCACAAAGAAAAACAAATCAAAGATCACGTACCCAAACTGCGAATCAGCAATGAAACCAGTACCACATGATGAAACAAATCCACCACCAGTTCCACCAGCAACGATAACAGACAGCAGTTCATCTGAAGATTCTGCTAGTGATATAGAAACAGGGAAAGATGGCATATATGTTCCAGATGCAAATATTTCCCCACATTTGTTAAGTCAAGCGGAGTTAAATGACTTAGTGCGCGATTTGGAATTACCAAAAGAAAAGGCAGAGTTGCTTGGTTCAAGACTTCAAGAATTTAATCTTCTCCAACCAAACACCAAAGTTTCCCATTTCCGCCATCGCCATTTGCAGTTTTCATCATTTTACTTACAGGAAGAAAACGTTTGTTTCTGCCACGATATCAGTGGTCTGATGCAAGGGATTGGCTGTCGCTATGATCCAAAAGAATGGAGACTGTTCATTGACTCTAGTAAAGCTAGCCTTAAAGCTGTATTACTGCACAACGGCAATGAAAAACCTCAATACCTGTAGCACATGCCACTGGCCTTAATGAGACTTATGAATCGATGAAACTGCTGCTAAGACTCATCAAATATAAGGACCACACATGGAATATTTGTGGCGACCTTAAAGTTGTATCATTACTTCTTGGGTTACAGTTGGGCTACACAAAGCATATGTGCTTTTTGTGTCTATGAAACAGCAGAGATGACAAGAACCACTACAAAAAACATGATTGGCCATCTAGAACTGAACATGTTGTTGGTAAATACAATGTGAAACACCCAGCACTTATTGACCCTCAGAAAGTACATCTTCCACCACTTCACATTAAACTTGGCCTTATGAAAAATTTCGTGAAGGGTATGGATCATCAAGGTAGTGGTTTCCAATATTTAAAGGATAAATTCAAAGGAATATTGACAGATGCTAAGCTAGAAGCTGGAGTTTTCACTGGACCACAGATCCGCAGTGTCATCCACGACTCATCGTTTCCATCTAACCTAAATGAGAATGAACTAGGAGCATGGACATCTTTCGTTGAAGTTGTCAAAAATATTCTTGGAAACCACAAAGCTGAAAACCACCGTAAACTCGTAGAAAACATGCTTAAATCTTATGAAATAATGGGATGCAGAATGTCTTTGAAAATTCATTTTTTACATTCTCATCTTGACTTCTTCCCGGCCAACCTTGGGGCTGTAAGTGACGAGCATGGTGAGCGCTTACACCAACAGATCTCAGTTATGGAAAACAGATACCAAGGTAATTTCAACCCAAATATGATGGGAGATTATTGTTGGTTCCTGCAGAAGGAGAGCTCGTCATCCTACAAGCGACAAAGGAAGAGGACACACCAAAGTTTCACTTAAGAACAGGAATTTGCCTTTCAGTAGTAACAACAAAATACTAACGCGCTTTGGGTGGATGGTTGGGCGCAGGGGTGGTAACTCCGCCAGCGGAATTCCGCTGTCTGTCTTAAGCCAGAATAAAGGTGGAAAGACATCCCTGTTCACTAATTATTGAAGTATGCTTAACATAAAACGTGGCACGGAAAAGTAGCTTAGACGGCTTTCGTAATAGAAGCGGGTGAGAAAAAAAATGAAAAATAGGGGTTTTCGGTTACACAAAATCTGGACGTGATAGAGAAATTTTGATATCAGATCTGAAATCAGCATCAGCGCTTTAGTAGGAATCAGTAGTTCACGTGTCTGTAACAAAAAAAAAGTTGAAATTTGTTGCCTAGTGTAATCAATATTCATTTTTACATAAGAACCAAAATCGCTTAACGCGAGTTTGGATAATAATTTTACTTGTAACTTCCTCTTTTTGTTTGTGTCACAACCCTACGATCTACCATTTCTATGGTTTAGTCGTATCCATTTTCCATTTGTTATAGAAGTTATTATTATTAATTATGATTGTCTGGCATCTCACCCTCGACCCTAGATTATGCATACACATTGCATATAACAGGATTGGAACCCGTAGTTGTACTTCTTAGTCATTAATACCCACTCTTTGTCTCTAATTCGTTCTTGTAAATCTTCCTAATAATGATTTGTACTATACGTACAAATTCAATAACTATGACGTCATAAAGTAACTTAATTCTCTTCACGTTTTCCATACCTTGAACAGTGAATCACGTGTTTAGTAGTTGGACATCTTCCGTATTCAATGTATGGTAAATTCTTTAATAATAATAATAATAATAATGAAAAAAAAAAAAAAACTTCATTCTCTATACATCATTATTTATGTTGTTTCCTACCTATTGTCTACTGATATCAGCCTATCAACCTATCAGTCCATATTTTACGCGTGTCTATATTACGCACAGAACCTATTGTGTTACGTACATGTAAAATACGTCCACATGTATTTTTTCTTTTTTCTTTTAAGTGCTTTCACCCCTCACAAGATATTCATAAATGCTTAGGTAAGTGATCGAATTCGCTAATCACTTCAAAATCGAACGCTTCTAAGATAAATATCTCCTCTCGCTCTGATTCAAATTTATAACATTATAACATAATATAACATATTATGTTGTATATAAATCCATACTGTATGTGCCAATGCACTTTGTATTATATTTCTAACATCTTAATTGTCTATTAATATGAAACACTGTAAAAACAAAAAGTTAGAGTAACTGTTTAATTGTAATTAACTGTAATACTTTAATTTAATATAACGTAATGTACTTTAATGAAACTGTAATTAATAATAACTTGTAATGTACTTCAATGAAACTGTAATTAAATGTAATGACTTAATATATAATGTAAGAATGTACTTTAATAAAACTGTAATGGACAATCATAAGCGAATGTGAAGTAATCCATAATCGCAATCATAATTGTAATAAACCCAAACGAAAATGTACTCAGTCGTGTACTTAAATTGTACTTATGTACTACTATGAAATGATATCGCCTTCTGAAATGAAGACTCGGCAAAAAAAATACGATTATTTTTTTTTATTTTTTAAATTTTTACTTGGAATCTTTCAAACATCTGATTATGTGTTTAAAAGGGGGAAACTTAACCTTCAACTACCTTCCCCCAACATTTAGGCTTATATGATACATGAATTTGTAAAATGAACTACACTTCATTACGGGACTCTGCTTTGGTCACTGCTACGAGACTCCCTTGTCAGCAGCCATGGTCGAAAGAGGTCGAACCTCTACCCCTGTAAAATTCAGACCACTACCTCTAAATTTTTAAGAAGCAAATTACAGTAAGAGAAACTTTTTATTTTCCCCCTCGAGTTGGGCTATCTTCAGAGGAACTTAGTCAGTAAAGTCGATAAGTTATAAAAGAAAAGTCGATAATTTTAGTCTCAGAGAAAGTATCAGAGTATTATAGCAAGAGAAGAATTAACAACTGTCGACCCTAAAGCGAGAGAAAAGAATTAGAATGTTATAGAAGAAATATCCCGGACAGGCCCCCAAAAGAATTAGAATGTTATAGAAGAAATATCCGTTGCTGCCTCCCAACAAGAACGCCTCGTCGATACGAGACAACCCCAGCACCATAGAAGATATTGGGTCTAACAGAGTGGCGACCCTATAGCCAGGATAAACATTTGGCGACCCTACTACCAAGATTAGAAGAATATTTTAAGAAGAGGATTTTAACAAGTGGCCACTCTTTGGCCAGGATAGAAATTACCCTGCATCAGGATTAAACCAGTTGACCGGCGTGTCACGACTTCCAGTTCGTAACATCCACCCTTGAACCGGTGTTTCACGACTCCAAGTTCTCCACGCCTAGTTTTCATCCAAGAAGAAGTAGCCAGCAAGACACGTCTTCAGGACACGTCTCTAAGGATTTCGCCGTAGAAATTTTAAGTACAGAGTTTTTTTTTTTTAAGTAATTTGTAAACATTTGAAAAGTCAGTATTATTAACAGTTAATATTTAGTATTGAGCCATAATTAACACAAAACACAGTGAACACTTCAGACACCAGTGATACATTTTTTTTAGTGAAACAGTAATTTTCACAGAAGTTAAAAGTCACAGAAGTTAAAAGTAACAGAAGTTAAAAGTAACAGACGTTAAAAGTAACAGAAGTTAAAAGTAACAGAAGTTAAAAGTAACAGAAGTTAAAAGTAACAGAAAGAGTTAATTTCAGAGAGTTAATTTCAGAGAGTTAATTTCAGAGAGTTAATTTCAGAGAGTTAATTTCAGAGAGTTAATTTCAGAGAGTTAATTTCAGAGAGTTAATTTCAGAGAGTTAATTTCAGAGAGTTAATTTCAGAGAGTTAATTTCAGAGAGTTAATTTCACTATTATAGTCAGTATAGAATAATTTTATTTTATGTACCAAACATAATAGTACCGTACCTTCCCGTACATTCGAGTGAAATGTTGTTCACATTTTTTTATTTTTGTTTGCAATCTTTTTCAAATTATTTAATTGAATTGACTTGCAAATTAAGAAAGAGAGAGTTTATAGAGACTTTATAGATTTAGAGAGATACTCGAAGTAGTTTCGAGTCAGTTTTAGTTGCAAATAAGTTCCAAGTCAGTTTTAGTTGCAAATAAGTTGCAAATCAGTTTTCAGACAGTTTCAGTTTTATTCGAAGGTCAGTTTTCAAGTCCCAAGTCAGTTTTTAAGTCAGAAGGTTGCATCCAAGAGGGACAACCGCCCCAGAGATTTATAGAAATACTTGATAAGAGTTCAAGTCAGAAGGTTGCATCCAAGAGGGACAACCGCCCCAGAGATTTCAGAAGTATTCAAGTCAGTTTTATTCGAAGTCAGTTTTATTCGAAGTCAGTTTTATTCGAAGTCAGTTTTATTCGAAGTCAGTTTTATTCGAAGTCAGTTTTATTCGAAGTCAGTTTTATTCGAAGTCAGTTTTTAAGTCCCAAGTCATTTCAATGCAGTCAATTGAATTCAAAGGCTAACTAACGAAAATATCACGACTTAACCTAACCAATCGTCAAGGGCGTACAGTTAACCTAACGATTGGTTAGGTTAAGTCGTGATATTTTTGTTAGTTAACCTTATAAGGATAACTAACGAAGGCTGGGACCGTTATCTTCAGGTGTTCATATACATATGAATTGACGATTGGTTAGGTTAAGTCGTAATATTTTCGTTAGTTTTAACGTTTTATTTGATTAGGTATACGCGGACAAAGTTGGGAAACGCAAACTACACTAGGAGAATGTAGGGGAACTTAAACTACACTAGGCACCACAGGGGAACGTAAACTACAATTGCTCCCAAAAATGTTATGAAGAGGGAGTAGAGTGTAACGAAAAAGTTCATAGTATGGGTTGGTTGTAGGTTTGAGGTGTGGTGATGCTGGAAGCGTTATCAGATATCTACAATATGAAATTATGTATGAGCCAATGCTTTTTTAAAAAACACAAGTTAAGACGGCCGAGTTTTTGGTGCGTATATACTTACTTAATCTTAACTTTATGTGAGTTCGAACGACGGTTCAGGATCGACCTGCGGCATCCCGCCTCATTTTCGGGATTTGGTGAAGGAGGGAATTGCTGCCTGATCTCCTCCTGCCCTCGTAGCCAGCCACGCATGGCTGGTCAGGGACTTTGCACAGTAATCTGTCCGGCTGGATCTTGAAATTATTCAGGTCGGTGTGCTGGAGATTCCTCACTTCTTTTGGTCGGGCATTGAAAAGTTTTGGGCCTCGTATTCTGAGGGTATTTTACATCTTTGTTTTCATGGCCCCCTGTTTCACAGCAGCTGGGACTGTACAAAATCTGCCTCTTCTCTCATTTCAGTTTGTTTCTGTTTCATTTCTAAGGTTAGGGACAGAGCCCTGAAGTATTTTCCATATGTGTATTATTGTGTACCGCTCGCGCCTTCTTTTGAGAGAGTATAGTATTCTTCACCTTCCGTTTCCTCTATCTTAGACGTAAAAGTCCTTTGTATCGCTTCAATGTTCGCAATGTTTCGTTTTCTGTATGGGCTTGTGAGTACTGAGCAATACTCAATTATTGGTAGGACTAGACTCTTCCATAATTTGAGCATGATGTTTGCTTTTCTGCCTCGGAAGCTCCTCCAGATGATTCCCATTATTTTTCTAGCCGTTGTGTATATAATATATATATATATATATATATATATATATATATATATATATATATATACATATACACACACACACACATATATATGTTACACACAGATCATGCATGGAACAAGGAACTCTTCTGGGAAAATTAAATCCACTATAGTTCGAATACATAATGGTAAATGACAAATACTCTAGTTTTTATTTTTCTGAGTTCAACCCCATATATATATATATATATATTATATATAATATATATATATATATATATTTATGTGTGTGTATTATTCTGAATATTGTATACAGATGAATGTTTTAGCCTGTTCGCATGCTTTGGTTCAGAAATATTGCGATCATGCTTCGTTTTTGAGATTCTAGACTGTGTTCATCTACTGTAAGTGTGTGAGAACCCTATCCTTTATTATTTTCTCAATAACCTTACCTACAAGTAAGGCCATACTGGTAATCTCAAGTACGTGTACAGTAAGATGAATTTCTGCAGCCTTAATGTAACTTAAAAGGTGTGTGTGTGTGTGTGTGTGTGGAGTTTGTAAAACAGTCTGTATATTTTATTTTACATATAACAGAGATAGCTACCTTGTCCCTTGCTTTATCTTCATTGTTCAGATTACCAAATCTCCACAGTGAAAACTTTAATTTAAAATATTATTGACTTAGAATAAATATATATATATAAATAAATTATTTATTTATTTATTATATATATATATACAGTGCCCGCGAAAAGTATCCGATCACCCTGGAAATTTGTATTTTTTACATAAAAAACAATGTTTAAATGTATACTAACCTTATATTAGTATTTTGTCATCTGTCCTTTGGTTTGGATGACTTGTTCTAGACGTTTTGGCATGGATTTAATCAAGTTTTGACAAACTTCCACTGATATTTCCTTGCATCATACCTTTTTGATGGCTTCTTGTAATTTTTCGACTGAGCCAGTGTCGTGGCATTCAACCTTATTTTTTATTATTAGCCACATATTTTCTATCGGATTGAGATCTGGACTATTACCAGGCCAATCCAAAATATCAAATTTATTGTCAGTAATCCATTTTGTCACTATTTTGGCCCTGTGACATGGTGCACCATCATGCATGTATGTTTTTGTCCTTTGGATTGCCATTGCCATTGGAAGTTTATCCTGTAGCATTGCTAAATACCGTGCACCATTCATAGTTGTGTTCTTCGGAAGAAAATATAAGTTTCCACGCCCATAGTAACCGAAACAACCCCAAACCATCACACTTGGAGGGTGTTTCATTGTCTTTAGGGTGTATTTAGGGTCCATCCTATTTGAGCCAATGGGCCGGCGTACCTTTTTTGGACAACTTCTGAATGTCAAAAATGTCGACTCATCACTAAATAAAACCTTCTTCCAGTCATCAACAGTCCAATGAATATATTTTTTACAAAATGCGACACGTTTTTTACGCATTTTTTCATTAATGAACGGTTTCTTAGCAGCATGGCGAGATGGTAATCCGAGTTCTTTTTGGAGCCGCTCCTGGATAGTTCGTTCAGAAACACCAGATAACAAATTATTCATATTAAATTTTATTTCTTTCGCAGTTATTGTTGGGTTTTTCAATACTAAACGTTTCATAAGTTTGTCTGTTCGTGAATTTGTTTTTCTCGGTCTGCCAGATCGTTTTTTAGGGACTGGCGTGGTTAGGCCGGCATTGTTCTTAGCCCGTGAAACCCATAAATTAACGGTACTTTGAGATATGTTTAATTCCTTAGCTATCTGTCTCTGTGATTTCCCACATGTATGCAAAGCAACAATAGCACCTCGACAATCACTCTTAAGTTGTTTTTTAGCACACATTATATATAAATTTTATTTACACCACTTTCTGTAAAAAATAACAAAATATCAATAAATTTACACAAACAGTGAAATCTGACAACTTTGAGACACAGCCACCCGCAACGAAGGCTACCAGAACACTAATTTGAGAATGCGTTGGATAGCTCTCATATCAGCGAGCAACCTCAAAGTTACCAGATGTCGCTAGAACAAATAGAAAGTGAATTATGTGTCTCTGAATATCAAGGGAAAATATTGTATTTTCTTGAGTGATCGGATACTTTTCGCGGGCACTATATATATATATAATATATATATATATATATATATATATATATATGAAGAATTAAATCAGGAAAATATAGCTTATGACTTGTTTCACTTTGATAAGTCCAGGTGGTTTCATGCTTTCCAAATGAAGGGGCACATCTTTGTCAGGTTACACTGAAGCCAGGGCTGGATTAAAGCTGTGAAGGGCCTAAAGCTAATAAGAGAGAAGGGCCTATATATGTACTATACATTGTATATAAATCATAGAATCTTCAAACAAACAGAAATTTATATTTATCCAAATTTAACAGCTAACAAAAATCAAAGCTATGTACATTTAAAAAAAACAAAAAACCAGCCTTGGTTAAACTTGCCTTTGTTTCCCCCGAATTGTTCATTCTGACGAAGATCACGCTTCTCACTCCACCTTAGACCTAAAGTTTAACGTGGGGTCCGAACCACTCCCCACCAGCAGCCCAGCGTCTTAACCACTAGGCTACCCAGGAGAACTCATTTATCTACCAAACAATTTTTTTTGTTGCCTATAATAATAGTGTAATAGTAATGTGTTTAGGAGATTATTAAGAACTACTAGATTTATAAACGGTGCTCCTTCTAGTGCCGTTATGCTGCTCGTACTCAATAAGGCACCTCTGGCCTACTTGCGTAATAGGATTGGCCTACAGCTGATGGTGGAGTTGCCAGATATCACAATATGATTTCACTAAGAGTAATTGGGTCCTATTTTGAGAAGAAACCTTGTAAAAAGATGGGATTTTAGTATAATTGAAGTACTCATTAGCCTACGTATGCGTTTATTAAAGATTTGTTTTGTACTTTTGATGGTAAAAAGGTACTAATGATAGCTTACTAAAACATTTGATCATATTAACCAGAAAGAGCGCGTGAGAAAATGTAAAGATAGCATCATTTATTACGTGATTTGTAATAAATTACGTGCTTACGTGATTTGAGCCGTTAATTCAGAGTGAAAATTATAGTTACAGTAGGTAAATTAATCACTGATGAAATATGTGAATAAAAATGTTATTCCTCACAAATTCGACATCCATTTTAATTTGTTTACATTGAAATGAAATTTTTTAGTAGCACAAGTTTCAATATTTGTGATATATATATATATATATATATATATATATTATATATATATATATATATATATATATATATATATACCTATGTGTGTGTGTGTGTGTGTGTGTGTGTGTGTGTTGTTTACGTGCACTCGAGCAGGTATTACTAAAATGTAGTTAATTTTAAATTTAATTAATATTTCTTTTTTCGAATTTTATAATGCAAATACTAAAACAAAAAATTATTTTGATTTAAATTGTATTTAGCCTGCTTGAATGAATGATTAATGCGTGAATACGAAACGATGAAATCAATACACTCGTTGGCATATTTATTTTTTTGCCTTATGAGAAGATAATGGCATGTCTGTTATCTACTGTATCTTTTTCTGCAATATTGCGAGGTCATGTTGCAATGTTGTGTTGCAATTACGTTGCTCTCATACTCTTTGCTATTATACTACTAGAGGAAAGCCAAAGGTGGTAGTGAGCATTGAAATATCCTAAAATGGATAATAATGATTAGGGTTGTTTAACCTCCTTGGCCACATCTAAGGTCATATGACGGAGGGGACCTACAACTTTACGTGGGGTCCGAACTACGGGTCGCTACATAATCTGGACACGGAGGACGGTCTCCCATCCAACTACTACCCAGACCCAATGTCGCTTAACTTCGCTGATCGACGGGAAGCAGTGTTACGACATTGGTTTCGACGTAGCCCTCCTAAAGTGGAGATGTCAGCAAAAGAAGAGTGGGATAAAATATGCCACGTTGGAAGTGAGGTAGTCAAAGAATTTTGGATAGTCAGTAGAATTAGTAGGAAGGTAGAGAGCGCAGATGTATTTAGTTCGAGATTGCCATGTAAGCCGTTGCCAGAGGGTATAGAACTCGGAGGATTCGAGTTCGGAAAGACGAGAACAAGTTAGGTCACTGTGTACATATACGCAACATCCATCTTTGGAGTGAAAGTGAGTAAGAGAAGGTAAGAGCCTAAGAGGGCACAGAAAAGGGGTTGTTGTCAGTCGTCCCAGACACCTGAGTTTCAGTGAGGAAGAGAAGGTGAGGTTTGGAGGAGGAGAGGTGGTATTCAACAGATTGAAAATTTGAGGAAAGGCCAAGAATGTTGCAAGAGTTTATGAAAAGTGAATCTTGATGAGGCAAGATCTGGAGGTCCAGGTACCTCTCAAGAAAATGTCGAATTGGTGAGATGTTGCCACGAATGTTGCAAGAGTTTATGAAAAGTGAATCAGGCCGAGGCCCAGAATATTTCGAGATGAGAATGTCGAAACCTTTTAGAAAAATATCGGAAACAAATCACTGAAGCAGAAGGTGGATACAAGAAGTATAAAATAATTTTGTTAGTAAATGTACGAAAACTTTTCTATTTTAACTTTTTCCCTCAAATTGTTTGATATTTCACATTATACGTTGGAGTTAAACTAATTTCTTTTTTATTTGTTAAATGTAAACTTTTCATAACTATCATATGCATGGTGCAAAAGATAAGGACGGATATAACTGAATTATTTCTCTGTACGAATACTTTATTTTCTACAGGCCATAGATGATAATGGATGTAAAGAACATGTGATGGTAGTAACACTATGTATCCAAGGGAAGAAGTGCAAAGAAATTCGAGAAAAATTCGAAAGATTTCACAAACCAGGACCTAGAGACAAAGCAATTCGCGAACTGGTCAATAAATTTAAAAGAACAGGATCTATTCATGATGAGGCAAGATCTGGAGGTCCAGGTACCTCTCAAGAAAATGTCGAATTGGTAAGAGATGGCTTTGAAACAAATCTTAGAATGTCAACTCTCACAGCATTACGTAGACTGAGCATACCAAAAAACGACTGTTCTAAAGGTTTTAAAATCAACATTAAAAAAGAAAAGTTACCATATTCAAGTGCTACATGAGTTATACGAAGACTATCCAAGACGAGCCACCATGTGTACAGAATTGATTGAAAAAATTTATACAGAAAACTTATTAAACCATATTCTCTTCAGCGATGAGGCGAAATTCCACCCATGCGGAGAGGTTAATCGACATAATTGCCGCATCTGGGCTAGTGTAAAACCAACCGAGTTCTACGAATGGGAGAGAGATTTTCCAAAAGTTAATGTCTGGTTGGGTATGACAAGATCGAAGATTTACTAACCTTTTTTCTTTGCAGAAGCTTCGGTAACAGGGCCAATTTATGTTGATATACTTCAGCATTTCTTGAATCCCAGCTTCGTTCAGATGGCATTCTCAACACTGTTGTCTTTCAACAAGATGGAGCTCCATTTCACTATGCAAACATCGTCCAGGCGTACCTTGATAAGCTCCTACCAACTCGCTGGATTGGATTTGGTGGAAACAAGCCCTGGGCAGCACGATCTCCGGATTTAACACCAACAGACTTGTTTGCATGGGTCTTTATAAAGTCTCAGGTTACAAAACAAAAGTTACAGACCTGCTGGATCTGCGAACCTGCATTGTAGCGGCAGTCGCTAAAATAACCCCCGAGATGCTTGAGAGTGCGTTCCGCAATACAGTGGACAGATTTGAGATTTGCAGACACTGATGGTGCTCACGCCGAATCTTCGACCTAAGCTTGATAAATAAATATACATTTAATTAGGTTACTACATTTTTATCCCAAAATACTATTATTTCAGCAAAATAAATAGGGACTTTTGGACCACCCTGTATATCGGATGCAGCACCAAAAGTTATAAACTAAAACTTAATCTTGTTATTCATATTTCATCTTTAATAGTTAACTACTGAATTAATAAATCATTTAACTAAATAAATAAGTAATTTCCTTTATTTTTAAGCAACGAAAAAATATAGTTTGTAAATTTTCAGATTTGCTCGTAACCTATTTTCAACTTTTCAAATCTCACTCAGATCACTTCTATCCCATTGACGGACCTCACTGCAATCTGTTGAAAAACGCAAAAGCATTTTATACCTCATCCTATATCAATTTTGATGGTTATTGGTAGAGTAGCTCTTACTGAAAGGGTAACGAAGAAAGAAAAATGTGTTTGTCCTCAATTTAAAAGACTATATATGCCGTAAGGACATTTTGCTTTTATACATTCATGACTTTCAAAGTGTGCAATTCTATAACCTTTAAACACATTTACAACTGTAGCCATATTGAATATATTGAGTATATTGTCGTATATTGAGTTTTTAATAAAAATCTATAATAAGAAATGTAATAATATTTTTTAGAGTATAATAAGTTGATTAAAATTTGAAATATAAATCACTAATTAGTAACCGTTAGAGAGAGGTTAGAAATTCTGGTGACATACACCCCGAGCTGGTCTCGGACCCAGTGGGGTATAAGAAAGAGGGTTTTGTCCGATTAAGAAGTAAGTGTGATTTAAAGTCATCTAAAAGCTCTTTCAACGATAAAAACTTTAAATTATAAACCCGCACTTGCTTTCCCATGTCCTGTTCATTGTTTTAACATAAATAAAAATCAGAAAATAGTTATAGCTAATCGTTGTATTTTTCCTCCGCCCTCGTTTTGTTCGTTCTGAGTTTCAATGGCGGGCCATGCTACCGGTTACCCGTTTATAAAGTACAGAGAAATCAGTGTAAATAAGTAGAAAGGATAATAACGAAGAGAAAGAAGGTAAATAATAAACACTAATTTCACCACAGTATACTTCTATATACCTCCATCTATTTTGATACCATTTCTGTACATATATCCTTACTATTGTTATACTATCTTCAATATTTATGAAATTTACATGATATAAAACCAGCAGGATTGCCTTCTCCACACCCCTCCCTCAATAGAAACAATTTACCACGCATTAAAAATCAATTCACCATTTGAAAGCCTTGTTTAATGCGATTTTTTTTTTCATTTCAGGCTGAGTGAGTCCAAAATTTGATTATGATTGGCGGAGATTTACTGATCGCGTTCGGGCAATCGCTTTCCGTCATGGATGCAGAAAAGACTGAACGGTGATGAATCCTCGGTGAACAGGACTCGGTACGATATTTTCTTCTGCTTTAGTCACCAATATTCACTGCTAAAATCATTCCTGACAAAGAATCTGTTCAGATATTAAGCTTTCTAAGCATACCCTCGGTGTGTATACTGTACAGTGTACTTATAGTATCAGAGCTTCTCTGACACATTTTGCTCATTTTTAGTAAGTTTAAGTCATTTTTCATAAAATAGTTATTAATTCATGTCATTCATCTAACTTCATATTTAATCGGTTTTTGCATTGGGTTTCTTTGGTTTTGAATTTTTCACTTATCGAAGCTATTAATTCTTCGTCAGTAATAAAATTATTGGCACAAACAACTAAGTGACACTTTTTAACTTACTGAGAGTCACCTTCAAAGATAGAAAATCAATATGAAAACTGAACTTCATATTCCAAAAGTGACGAAAGTGGACGTGTATATTCCAAAAGATAAACTGCAGAACTGAAAAAGAGGTATATAATCCAATCTAGTTCTAATTCCATTTTTATATGCATTCACCGTTGCATTCACTGCTCTAAAATTATAATTCAAAAAATGAGGTTCATTTAATGCCTTTTTTAAATTATCATATTAATGTTTTTAGTAGGTGGTCATGCGTGATGTTGAATTTATTATAATAAGAAAGATAGATTGACTTTGATTACTTTCACAGAAATAAAATAGTTGGTTACAATTAAATACTGTTGGCTAACTGTTGAGATTAACCAGTTCGATTAATTGACAAATAATACTGTTCAACAAAGATTCTGTTCCTCTGGTAGTGTTGGATGTTCCCCACTGACTGTTTAGTGTTGATTTCGAAAATAATAGTGAAATTTTTCCAGCACCCATAGTTATATATATATATATATATATATATTATCCCGGACGACCACTCCCGTTTCAGTGTTTCTAGTTGTACCCTCCATTTGCTGGCAAACCACTGGTCTCCCCATTATGTGCATACCATCTTCGCCCCAGTATATCCCGAAAAATGTAGTTCTGATGCTGCCAACTATACCTACATATTCGTGTTTTTGAAACCAAATTCAAATTCAGTTCCTTCAAAAACTGTTGGTTATAGAAACTGTGATCCATATTCATATTCTGTGTGCAAAAATCTACCAGAATCACCCTATTTTACTTGAGGAACAGGAGTTACAAGGAGTTACAAGGAAAAGAAGTACCTCAAAAGGCCTTGCGGCCCATACCGAGGAGGTACCAATGGCAACGGGTGCCAGGGAAAATTTTCTACACACTCAAATTGTGTGCAAGATTTGGTCTAACCTTTTCTTGAACTGATCCACCGAGGAACTGTTCCTGTTATTGAAAGTTTATTTTTGTTTCAACTATCCTAACAGTAGTAGAAAACTGGATAGAAAAGTAGAAGGCTCTCTCCCCACCCTCCGCTCCCTTCCTGCCAGAGGCAGGTACGAAAAAAGGTTGAAGAAAATACCTTGACCCTGGAAAAGTAGCCAAGGAAATTTTACAGGAAAGTGGAGAATATATAAATAGCTCTGTATTTACCTTGCTCACAGAGACACCGTGCAAGCGATCTCCTGCAGAGTTTTCTTATGTTTTAGTCTTAAACTATGAGAGTATTCAGTACTTTGTCTAGCCTATTTTTAAACACATTTACACTTTGACTGGAAACAACCTCTGAGGGAAGTTGGTTCCAGATATTAACTATTTTATAGGAAAATAAATTTCCGCAGACTGAGGTCCTAAATGTCCTTACACACTCAAATAGTGTGCAAGATTTCGTCTACCCTTTTCTTGAACTGATCCACAGAGGAACTGTTCACAACTTCCGAAGGTAACCTGTTCCATGTGTCACAGATCTTATACGTAAAGTAATTCCCACACACACTAGTCCTAAACCGTTTCAAATCCAACTTCCAACCTTTGTTGCGAGTTGGGTTATCATTTAAACTAAACATACTTCTAAAATCGACATCGTTGAACCCGCGTAAGAGCTTGAAAACCTCGATCAGTTGACCGCGCAGCCTCCGAGTTTCAAGCGAAAACAAGTTCAGGGCGCGTAACCGTCGATTGTAGCCCATATGCCTAATGGAAGGGATTAACTTTGTGGCCCTCGCCTGCACTCGCTCCAGCCTCTCAATATCTTTCCTGAGGGTGGGCGACCAGAACTGCACAGCATACTCCAGGTGCGGCCGAACAAGGGAATTGTACAGTGAGAGCACAATCTCCTTGTTCCGAAACTGAAATTGCCTCCTGATATAACCCAATAGTTTCTGGGCTTTCTTTTCCACCTCTACGCACTGTTTCGTAAACTTAAGGTCGCTGCTAATTAGCACACCCAAGTCCTTTTCTAAATCAGTCACCTCGATATTACTACCCATCTATGTATACGGCAGTTCAAACCAACTATTTTAAAGATCTAACTTTCGATGCAGGAATGGACCTACACCTTCGAATCATCAACACGTTCATAACATCGACACTCTAAAAGCTAACTTAACCTAACGATATTAAAGGTGATATTAAATATTTAAGTTTAGTTGGTAGTATCTCTGGGATGAAGGCAACCATAACACTGGTATGCATATGAAATTTTTTTGTCTGCTGTGAGCGTTTTTTCAACTCATATTATATAATTCGACCATGCTGAATTCGAAAATGACATTGGTTTTCCTCAATCAGGTCAGGTTTTTTCTCTATTGGCCATTTATTATAAGTCCAATTTTATCCCCAAATTTATTGATTTTTTTAGCTTAAACACTGTAGATACGAGTAATATTATAAGAACACTCGTGAAAAATGAAAACATTGTGTGAATAAATACTTTTATTCATACAATGAATATGGAAAAAAGTTTATTGAGGAAGGAATGAAGTTTTTTTGGCTTTCCGTCTGTGTTTTTCTTCGGGCACGTCTCGCTTCAAACACCAGCAATAGTCCGCCAGCATATTGATATCCCAGTTTCCCTGGTACCTCTCTTCCATTATTTTGATATCTTGGTGAAATCGTTCACCCTGTTCCTCACTATAATCCCCGCAATTTTCAGGAAAATAGTCCAAGTGGGACCACAAAAAGTGCATTTTTATGGACATGCGCGACCCATGAGCTTTGAAAGCTTCCATCAAGTTTTCGACAACGGACTCGTATTCTGGACTTCTACGCTTGCCAAGAAAATCAGTGACAACTGATTTGAATGCCTGCCAGGCATTCTTCTCAGTTGGAGTCATTGCGTTTTCGAACTGAGTATCCTTGATCAAAGTTCGAATTTGAGGACCATCAAAAACCCCAGCATTTAGTTTAGCATCAGATATATGAGGAAATTTACTCTCGAGATATCGGAATGCTGAACCCTCCTTATTCATTGATTTGATGAAATTTTTCATCAAGCCCAGCTTAATATGAAGTGGTGGGAGCAAAATTTTTGTTGGTGGTACAAGGGGCACTGAAACGACATTATGCGACCCAGGTTCAAAATTCTCTCTGGATGCCCATTCACGCTGTGCATAGTGCTTCTCATCCGCTCGGCTATCCCATTTGCAGAGGAAACATGGGTATTTCGTGTATCCCCCTTGCATTCCCAATACAAATGCCACAATCTGAAAAAAAATGAAAATATTTAAAGAATTTAGAGAATTTGTTCTATCAGATAAAAAAAATCTATGCATTGGACTGTATCACTTCTGTGGGGAAGTTAAGTGTTCTTATACGCTCTCAAATAACCTTTGGAAAAACAACATAGTCAATAGCAATAGTTTACTTATGATATTAGTATTACCTTCAAATCTCCACAGATCCTCCAGTTATGTTGGTCGTATACGAGAGCATCCAGTAAAATTTTCATGTTATCGTAGCTCTCAGTAAGTTGTACGGAATGTGCTACAGGGACTGATGCAACCCTATTCCCAATGTTGAGAAGTACTGCTTTCAAACTTCGTTTAGACGAGTCTATAAATAGCCTCCATTCTGATGCGTTATATGGCAGGCCCAAGGATTCGATTAGCCCCTCAACATTGCAGCAGTACACTAAGGAAGAGGTATTTTCGTGCACTGCAAAAAACTTGCGGAATTCTTCCTCTCGTTTCCTATACCAGGAGAATGTTGTTCCCGGAGCCAGCAAGTTGTCCTCTCGAAGTCGTGAGCCCAAGATATCGGCAGCTAATTTGGAAAGTCCTAAATCCCTGGTAAGATCATTAAGTTCGGCCTGGTTGAGAGGCCTCGGCTCATTTGAAGCGGTATTTTGAGGTATATACGACTGCGACTGGTCATTGGCATTGTTCATTGATTCATCATCAGAATCATCGAAGTCCAGGGTTTGAGGTGGGTCGGGTATTGGAATTCCAGAACCATGGGGTACAGGTCTCATAGCAGAAGGAATGTCAGGGTATACAACAATGTGTTTATTCTTCTTGTTAACTCCTGAAAATAGAAACACAGAAACATGGATATAAAACTTGCATATGAAATAGAAGAAGCATTCAGACAGTGGCGGCTCGTGAGGGAAGGCTGCGGTCTGTAAGATATGAAATAGGTCGATGGAGTCTGTATATTTTCTTTCTTTTTCATTCATATTGTCCCTTCGGGGACAATATGAATGAAAAAGAAAGAAAATATACAATCATTGTATATGTAAATGTAACTTGTATAACAATATGTATGTGTAAATGTATTTTCTATAACAATATGTATATGTAAATGTATGATTACCATTATGGTGAATATTATGCTATATATGGTGAATATTACATTATGGTGAATATTATGTCAAGTTTCATACGAGGATTTCAAAATATTTAAGAAAAATAAATTTATAAGCCCACCTTGGAGGTTTGTCATGCAGAAATAGCAATCTGTCACGTGATCCTTTCCTTCTCTCCAAATCATGGGAATTCCAAAAGGCAAAGATTTCGCTCTGCCTTTGCTCCATCTTCTCAAATTTTCAATGCACGTCTTGCAGCACATATGAGGGGCGAAATTTTTGTCCTGGTCCCCTAGCTTAATTCCAAAGTATGCTCTATACATTGTCTTCACAAATTTAGTGATTTGGGACTGGTTATTTGGCATGGTAACCGTCCCACATATGTAGCAGAATCTATTGGGATCATTTTTACACGCTCTATTCATTATGAAATATTTTATCTATATGCCTGAAAAGTAAAAAAAGATATTATACAAGTGAAACAAGTGATGATAGATGTTACTGTTCCAATTCCGCTTTGACAAAATCACGAAAAATTCTATTTTACTTATGAGGCCATAGCCGGATAACCTGAGCTGATTGAGAAAAACGGATTGCAGATTCGAAATCAGCAGGAAAAACTCTATAAGAATCACTTACAAAACCCTTGACAGCAAAATTGATGCATACCAGTGTAATTAGCGATTTGAATTTAAGAACAAATGACAAGCAGTTGCCACTGTCATCACTGTTCTGATATCAAAGGAAGAAGTCAAAAGTTTAGTTGGATCCCAGGAGTCAATTAAGAAGCATATAATAAGATCTTGGAGTTTATTTAAAGGTAGGACTTTAGAATTAGGAGATGTAGTCTCCTATTAAGGTGCCTTCGTTTTTTATTGCTAATTACTGTTAACACATCTCACTTTTACAATTACGTCTTTAAGTCAACCCCGTTTATCTCTCACTCATGAAAACTTTCTTTTGTAAAAGTGAGCAGAACACAACTTTTACTATCTGCAATAGCAGCATTTCTTTCATAAATATTTTTTCAAATGATTTATTTTCATAAATTAATATTATGGAACTGACCATAACATAACTGAGTATGATGTATATAGTATTGAGATTGCTCAATACAAAAAGAAAATTCTCTCCAGTAAAAATTCTCAGGAAGACTAATCACCCATCAATAATATTATGGTTTATATTTTTACTCGTGCATTCAAAGTTAATTGGTTTCCTCTCCAAGAACCAATTGATGTTTTACTCAGAGAATGTGAAAATTTAAATATAAACAAATCTCTGTCGCGTGATCGGGTTTATCCATATTCAACTGAGTCTTAAACTAAAAATTCTCTAGGGAGTGAGTGTATTTTAATACAGTAGCTTTATAAAGAACTATTTACCACGTACCTTTCATCAGAAATAATGGGCTTATACATGTTCACTCAGTGCTGAATAAAGCTTTAAGAACGTTAATAAATAAATGAATCGATAAAGAAAGTATAAATTAAACACGTAAAAACCTCATCAACACTAAATAATAAAGATAATTAATTATTAAAACTAATTTCTTATTTTTCAGGCTCATTTCTGTATGAAAATAAACACAGTCATCACTTTCGTAGCTGTTGTGCAGTCAGATAGTGGACTCTCTCTCTCTCTCTCTCTCTCTCTCTCTCTCTCTCTCTCTCTCTCTCTCTCACACACACACAGCAGTTAGCCCTCCTACCACAGCAGTTAGTCCTCCTCCCACAGCAGTTAGTCCTCCTCCCACAGTAGTCAGTCCTGCTCCCTCAGCAGTCAGTCCACCTCGGACAGTAGTTCACCCTACTCCCCCAATAGTTAATCCAGTAGCAGTCAGTCCTCCTCCTCCAGCAGATAGTCCTGTCACTTCAGCAGTCAGTCCCCCGCCAGTAGTTCATCCTACTCCCCAACTAGTTGATTCAACTGCTTCGGGAAACGACTCAGACCAGTTAGGAGAAACAACAACTTAAAACCTCTTAAAACTGTGCTCTTCAATTAGAAACAAACAAATGGAATTTATAGCGCTAGTCAAAACTGAGAACTTTGATATCATAGGAATAACAGAATCCTGGATTCGTTCTGAATGAAGGGACTTTGTAGGAGAATTTGAAATGATAGGTTACAAAGTGTTTCACAAAGATAGGAACGGAAAGGAAGACGGCGGTGTACTTTTGTAAAGTCGTGATTTCCTACACCCGGCAAACAATAATATTGAGTAATATTGATCTAAACCTAAATAATAAAGTAGTGTATCTACTACTGGTATATAGGCCACCTCGCTACCACGTTGAGAAGGATATAAATTTGTATAACCAATTAAGCAGATTAGTGAATAATAAGATTAGTGTGATTTTTGGTGATTTTAATTGTGGTAATATAAATTGTGAAAACAAAACAGCTGATGCTGAGGGCTCAAGACTGTTGGAATTTGCGGATGATAACACAGGTCAACAAAAAAACTTTTTTTTTTCGTTGCCAAGGAAATTCGTACGAATTTAGGGTATTTTTGGGTTGCTGAATTCCAAAATGAAAGTAGTTTTTCCTATTTGGCTCTAGTTCTTGAGATAATGAATAACCTCAATTAATAGGAAACGTAACCATAACGCGTGCATATGGGAAACTACCGGAACATTCTAGATGGTGAGACCGAATAAAATGCCATTATGTATTTCATGTGTTTACTTTTGTATGATTTGAGACAATTTCAATGCGATTTGTAAGTAGGCTCCGCCTGAACATTAAATTTTTTGCATTTATACGTGTTTCATTGGGGTACTAATTATCTCATAAATTAGAGCCAATCTAGCAAAACCGATGTCATATTCGGAATCAGCACCACAAAGTTACCCCAAAATCACTCTAATATGATTGGCAATAAAATGAGTGTTGACCAGTGTAATTTATTAAGTCAATGAGTTGACGGTCCTACAAGGGGTAATAGTAAACTAGACCTCATATTCACGAATGAAGATGACTTAGTCTCTAACCTGACTATTGGTGAAAATTTGAGTAACAGCGATCACAATTTGATCACAATTTGAACCTCAGGGTTCCAATTAATACACGCGAAAAGACTCGTGAAAGACTGGATTTTTTCAGAGCAAATTTTAAAAACTTCGAAGTAGTTTAGACACAATTGAAGTTCTAATAAGTGAGGATGCCAATGTCACCTGGAGCTCATATTGAGATCAATTTAGAATATTACAGAACACTTTTATAGCCACTAAAATAATTTCCTTGTCAATAAAGTCGCCGAAATTGTTTAACAACAAAATTAGCAATGCTATTACAGAAAGAAATAGAGCCTACAAACTACTTAGGTCACATCCAGGGATGTAGCCAAGGGGGGGGAGACGGAGGCGGTGGCCCCCCCCCTTGGAAAGTCCAGGAAAAAATCTGCGGTAATTACAACCAAAGTTCACCGCCAAACTATAACATTTAACAATTTGGCATCTATACAGTATATAATGGAAGGAGTGTTTGTATATATATATATATATATATATATATATATATATATATATATATATACAGTATATATATATATATGTTATTTATTATTTAAGCGATATTTTGCATCGTTTTTTAAACACGTCCAAACACGTTCGGACGTGTTTAAACACGTATCATACTGAACTACTGAAATATGAAGCGTGGAAACTGAACACAGCTCGGCGCCAGTTAGTTTTGCATGCACTGTAGCATAGTACAGTGTGACGAGTGGGGCATGTTGGTCAATCTTCGTTAATTCGTTATATATCATTGAGATGGATATACGAAAATATTTCAAAAGAAAATCAGTTGAGTCCGTTGAAAAACAATGAAAGTGATACAGCAGAACCCTCCTGTAAAGTTATTAGACAAGCGGAAGACGATGCACATCAACCAGAACTAAGTGATGAAAATGCAAGTGTCAGCAATGAAGTACAGGTTGAGGTGCCGTCTGAAACGAAGGCTTCACAGGACCAACTGACCACTGGTAAGTTGATTTGCTATAATTACAAATTTACAAAAGAAATGTCTACATGTTTGATGCATATAAAGGCAAATAATAAAACAATATAATATACTTAGTAAATTGCTGGTCTCTTCTAATGATTTCGTTATTCATAGATATGTTTTACTGTTAAACGTGTATACACTAAATAATTGTATGCATGAAATCAATTAAATGTGTGAATAAAATAGTTACTTTCTTTGTTAAATATGAAAACTATAGGATCAATACCTGATTTCAAATTTCAGAAAATACAAGTAATTACATCATAATATAGCTTAGATTGCACCAATGTGACTATCCTATCCAAACTTTTGTTGGAAATGGTACATATTTCATGTGGATGGCTCTATAGTGGCTGCTCAAAAATGGCAGTTGCACTGACATTTTCAGACAGTTTTTACACAAAATAAGCTTAAAATGCGCTGGCTTACGTGGCTCCGCCACGGACCCCGCTAGGGAAGCTTCCAGCTCTCCCCCAAACCCCCTAACTGTATGGGCTCGCCCGATTCACCACGGAACCTGACGAACGTAGCTCAAGTTCGCTCCCCTTTGGGACATTCCTGGCTACGTCCCTGGTCACAACTCAACCAGACTAATTCAGAAAATTATATGAACCTTCGTCGGAGGGTTAAGACCTTAATTAGATCAGCCGAAAGTGATGAAGAAGCTAAAGTTGCCTCACTCTGTAAAGTTAACCCAAAAGAGTTTTTTTGCCCATGTTAATAGAAGAAAGCCAATTAAAAATTCTGTAGGTCCCCTAAAAGATAGAAATGGCGTACTGAAATTCAATGATAAAGATATAGCTAATACGTTAAACGAGTTCTTCGTTACAGTCTTCACGGAGGTGATCCTTTTGGGCATGGAGGTGTACATTCCATATTCTATTCCTACTACTAATGCAAAAAACCTTTTGTTTAACTTTGCTTGTTCTAATGCTTTCCACAACTGAAAGGAAGCTTTCAGAAGGTACCGTCATCATCCAACTTCTCTCTTACTTAGCTTATATTTCTTTCCAGAATCGTGCGCAACCCGCCCCGTACCACTGTCTTAAGACCACTGATCAGTGTCGGCACCGACGGAGGTAGATTAAAGCTAGATGGCAGCACAAGTCTGGGTTGTAGTCGAGGGGGTGTTCCGAGTTTCCACGGGTCCCGAGTTGCCCTACGTTCCCCTAAACTAGTTCACCAGGAATGTCAGTGAAAATTGGAGGAAAGCCAAAGTTGGTGGTGAACATTGAAATCTCTTAATATGAAGACTTTAGCAAAAGGAGAGTGGGATAGAATGTACTCCATTTTGGAAGTGAGGTAGTCAAAAAATTTTGGATAGTCAGTAGAATTAGTAGAAAGGTAAACAGCGCAGATGTATTTAGTTTGAGATTGTCATATAAACCGTAATCAGAGGATGTAGAATTCGGAGGTTTCAAGTTCAGGAATACGAGACCAGTTAGGTCATTGCGTACATACGGTATATGCAACATCCACCTTTAGAGTGAGATTGAGTATAGAGAAAGTGCGAGGGTACAGAAAAGGGCTTACTGTCAGTCGTCCCAGACATCTGAATTTCAGTGAAGAAGAAGAAGAGGTGAGGTTTAAAGGAGGAGAGGTGGTGTTCAACAGATTGAAAAGTTTAGGAAAGGCCACGAATGTTGCAGGAGTTTATAAAAGAGAATCAGGCCGAGGCCCAGAACATCTCGAATGGGCAGGATCAAAACCAACTCCACTGCCCGTGTCTGCGTTACCAGTAGCGGTAGTGGGGGAGCTAAATTGAATATTGGAATTTAACCGAGTTTTTTATTTGTTACTTTTTCCAAACGAACGATAGACTTTCCATAACTATCCGATGCATGGTACAAAAGATAAGGACGAATATAACTGAAATACTTATGAGCGCCACTGTCCATATAGCATTTTAAATGAATAAAATTCTATTAAAAAGTTTATCGACAGATTGATGGAGAGATAGGCAGATAGATAAATAGATAGATAGATAGATAACCAATTATTGAGATACAGAAAAAAATGAGTTATTTAATTTAAACAATTTGAAATTTATTCACATTTAATAGCAAGGTGCTGTAGAATATGTGTTTTAAATAATAATTTTTGAAGTCGTTTGAACTCGTTCTTAAATTCTAAGGTGATACGGTGATATGTATTTGTGATAAGTGATAATCTAATATAATATAATATACAAGTGATAACCTAAGATAATACTTAAGTTAGATTAGATTTATTTGGAGTTCAATATGGATGTCGGCTAATATAATTAATCGCCCAAATACCTAAATATCTAAGTATGCCTTACCAAGTTCCGACTTGGAACGCATATCCACCACGTTTAAATCTGTTTACAGTATGGTTAATTTTTCAATGAATTTTAGTGTCCAAATAGCCTCTTTTTACAACCGGTGTTCTATACGTTACACCAACTAGTGCCATGTTTAACTATTATTGATAGATTTAATTACAATTTCTATTTAATAAAACCACATATTCATGGCATAAATGGCTATTTGGAATTTATTGATTACTTTATTTTTTTAAATAAAGCAAAAAAAAGTGTCCATTATTATTAACTTTTACCTAATAACAAATAATAGTAATCATCACTGAGGGAGTTCAGAAACTAGCATAGCTCTCAGGTCAACAAAGCTAATGCGGCCCATTGCTCTACCTCCTGTATTATTATTATTATTATTATACCAGTAACATCAGGATTCGAACCCCCAACTTCAGTGGCTTCACTTCGTTTATCTCCTCTACCCGATTATGTATTATTGCATTAAGATATGGTATTGTTTTCTGAACCCTTGACTAAAAGTAAAATATTCAGTTTGCACTGAATCTGAACTTTAGCTGTGTACTGCAACATTCAGAGTCCCAAGTTGATACTGCTTCTCATGCGATAAACTCCACCATGCATCCTTTACTAAAAATTAAGTTAAGTGAAGGGTCACAGATCAAGCAAAATCAAAATTATTTTAGAATCAAGAATAAAAAAATGAAGTAAAACATTTTATAAAGTAATGAAGAAATACGAGTAATGAAAGCAGTCCATTGTATATATAGGGTCATGGGCGTCCGGAGGGGGGGGGCAAGAGGGGGCAGTTGCCCTCCCTTGGAAATTTGTGTTTGCCCACGCAACGACTTCTATAATTCTACTGCAGCTCAGTCAGTGTTTCCACATTCAAGGAAATGTCGTTTACTTTACCTTTACTTTACCGAAGTGCCGTGTCGTTGAACTTAGAAGTGTTAAATAAACTATACTGAAAGATATAGTAATGGAATTATTTGCAAAGATCATTATATTGAGTGTTTTATTTATTTTTTTCTCTCGAAAACCTTTTGGTCAATTTCACTGAAACTTACACGGTTATAGTTAATCATAGTAAGTTATCATATAACATATAAAAAATGGACTTGACTGGTAGAAAAAAAAATGCACTGCGACCACTACGAGTAAAAACCGTCATCTCCCCTTATCATAGCCTGCTTTCGGTGCTAAATTTATGTACTTAGGATTACTAAGTACATAAATTTAGCACCGAAAGCAGGCTATGATAAGGGGAGATGACGGTTTTTACTCGTAGTGGTCGCAGTGCATTTTTTTTTCTACCTAATAAAGAACTAATAAGAACTAAGAACTAATAAGTTAGTTTTGTCCCCCCCCTTGCGAAAAATCCTGCGGACGCCCCTGTATAGGGTGTTATCAAATTATGTTTCATAAATTAGTATATACTGTATATTCAGGACGTCAAAGTGAAGAAAACAGTTCCTATGAACATAAATCCGCAATCACTTCTTTTCCGAGATACATTGCTTATTTGCCGAGGACGATGCTATTCTCTCTACCCCTATTGTATGATTTCTAGATACAGTATATCAAAGAACAATAACATTATTATTATTATTACTATTACTACCAAGTTGTGAAGAGTATTGCTTCTATCTTTTCTCGTATGTAATGTGTCGGAAATGAAGTGGTTCGTGCTTGTTATAATCGAGATAAAAATCCTGTCCTAATACTAACGATAATAATAATAATAATAATAATAATAAAAATAATAATAATAATAATAATATATAATAATAATAATAATTTTATTGTTTTCTAATATATCTAGAAAGCACAATAGGTATATAGAGAATAGCATCGTCCTCGGCAAAAAAACACTGTATCTCGGAAACGAAGCGATTGCGGATTTATGTTCATAGGAACTTTTTTGTTCACTTTGACGTCCTGAATATGTACACTAATTTATGAAACATAATTTCATAACACCCTCAGGCCCGTAGCCAGGTGGGGTCGAGGGGGGGCGTCGAACGATCCCCCCTTGAGAGGAAAGGTCCACTTTTGTAACCATAGGTATGACTTATGATGTGATATTATAATATATAACATCATTTAGTAAATAAACACTTGCATTTTTTCTTTTTGAAACATCACAAACTACTCTAAACTACTCTAAACTACTCTAAACCACTCTAAACCCCCTCCGCAGTGACTAGGTCGTTGCACCAATAGGTCCGCTCTTCTACAATTTCGACCCTCTTCCCCTTGGGAAGTCCTGGCTACGGGACTGACCCTATTTTTTTATGCAGGAAGGAGGGGCGAAAGGCGAATGCCCGCAAAAGCGCCTCCCCTCCCCCAATAGACCAAGAAGAGAGCCAAAATCAAGGTCCAGGGTTTTCGAGATGCCTATACACACTGCGTTTGAAAGATTGGAGGTCATAAACAGGGGGAAAGATGGATTGAAGAATATTGTTCCAGAACTGACCGGTTGAGTAGATGAAAGATTGAAAATACCGATTAAACTTTGTGTAGAGAGTTGGACAGGAAAGAAATGAGAAAGTGTAGAAAGTCTGGTGCTGCGTGCTCTCCTTAAAGGAGGAGGCATGTAGTTAGAGAGTTCAGAAGAGCAATGTCTGTTATAATAGCGATAGTAAAGAGAGAGTGAGCAACATTACGGCGAAGAGAGAGGGATTGAAGACAGTGAGTAAGAGGCGAGGAAGTGATGAGACGAAAAGCCTTTGATTCCACCCGGTCAAGTACAGGGGCGAACAAGACCTCTGTACAGAGACAGCAACTGAGTAGGGGGTGAAGAAACCGCAGAGGCGGTACAGCACACCAAACCTAGTAGAAGCTGTTTTGGAAAGAAAATATATGTGATTTTTCCAGAAAGATCACGAGAAAAGGAAACGCCAACAGTGTTAAGAGAAGAGAAAGGATTGAGTTGTGTGTTGTTGAAGGTAAGGGAATAGTCGTGTGGAAGCTTGTGACGAATAGACAGGTAGAGGAATTGGGTTTTTGAGGCATTGAAAGCCACAAGGTTTTCTCTGCTCCAATCAGAGATAGCAGAAAGATCATTGGTCAGGTGCCCCATAGCCGCCCCACGCGAATCATGGAGTGACTGTTGAGAGGGACGCCTTGGGAAGCGGGTGGAGAAGTGAAGAGTGGAATCATCAGCATAGGACAGGAAGTGTGAATTAAAAGATCATTAATAAATAAAAGAAAAAAGGTGGTGACAGGACAGAATCCTGAGGAACACCACTGTTGATAGCTTCAGGAGAACAGTGGCCATCTACAACCGCAGCTATAGATCGGCCAGAAAGGAAATTAGAGATGAAGGCACAGATACGAGGTGTGTTCAAAAAGTTCCCGAACTGGTTATGATGCGTGCGCATCACATGACGCGCATGCACGTCATGTGATGGATGTTGTAGTGTGACTCAGTCTGTGTCCAAAGACGATTACCGCTTGTTGATATCTTATTTTGTTCTCTCGATATTTACTGTTTAGTGAAGTCATTTTATGTGTTTTGTCGCATTTTGTGCATTTGAATAATGGCTCCTGTCGCGCACTTCCATTGCGATGACTGCTGTTTTGTTTCAACGTCATACCCGTACACCCACTTCTCGTCACTCGTAACGATGTTTCTGAGAAAATTTTCATCAAGGTTGGCACGTTGAAGGAGGTCTTGAGACACAACAACACGTTGCTGTTTCCGCTCGGCAGTCAAGAGTCGTGGCACAAATTTGGCTGACACACGACGCATCTCCAAATTCTCTCTGAGTATCTTGTGGCATGATCCTATCGAAACGTCCATTTCATCAGCGACTTCCCTGACTGTCAGTCTACGGTTCCCTCGAATCATTTCACGAACACAAGCAACAGTGTCATCAGTTCTTGAAGTGGATGGTCATTCCACCCTTGCATCGTCACTCGTCGACGTTCGGCCTTCCTTAAAGCGCTTGTGCCACTCAAAAGTGGTTGTCCGATTTAAGGCGTCATAGCCAAATGCTATGTTCAGCATGATATGGGTTTCAGGAACAGTCTTGCCCAGCTTTACGCAAAATTTTATGCACACACGTTGTTCTTCAACAGTAGCCATTATTCAAATGCACAAAATGCGACAAAACACACAAAATGACTTCACAAAACAGTAAATGTCGAGAGAACAAAATATGATATGAACAAGCGGTAACGGTCTTTGGACACAAACTGAGTCATCCTACAACATGCATCACATGACGGGAACTTTTTGAACACACCTCGTAGAACGATAGAAACCAAAGGAGGGCAGTTTGGGAATTCAAAATTTGTGCTAGATTCTATCAAAAGCTTTCGATATGTCTAGCGCAATAGCAAAAATTTCACCAAATCCAGAAAGAAGGATGACCAAGAGTCAGAGAGATATGCAAGAAGATCGCCAGTAGAGCGTCCCTTGCGGAACCCATACTGCCGATCTGAAAGAAGATTGTGAGAAGAGAGATGTTTAAAAATCTTCCTATTAACGATAGACTCAAAGACTTTAGAAAGGCAAGAAATCAAAGAAGGGTTGAGAGTGGTCACCCTTCTTTGGGACAGGCTGAATAAAAGTGAACTTCCAGCAGGAAGGAAAAGTACCAGATGAAAGACAAAGACGAAAGAATTTGTCTGGGCAGGGTGTCAGCACTGAAACACAGTTCTTAAGAACAACAGGGGGATAGGGCAGAAAAAACATCTTTGCAAGAAATTCTAATTTCAGACATAATAAAGTCAGAGGAAGGAGGAGATTGAGGAACAGCACCGGAATCGTCCAGGGTTGAGTTGGAAGCGAAAGTTGAGCGAAGAGTTCAGCTTTATCAGGAGAAGAGACGGCAACTGAGCCATCAGAATGGAAAAGAGGAGGGAAAGAAGAGGAAGTAAAGTTGTTGAAGAGGTTCTTAGCTAGATGCAAGAAAGAGTGAGGATAATTAAAATTTGATAGGTTTTCACATTTTTGTCAGATGAAGGAATTTTTGGAGAGTTGAACAGATTTTGCACGATTCCGGTCAGAAATATAAGCTGAGTGAAAGCCAGGAGTTGGATGGCGACGGTACCTCCTGAAAGCTTCCTCTCTGTTGCGGATAGCATTAGAACAAGCAAAGTTAAACTAAGGTTTTTTACATTAGTAGTAGGAATAGAATATGGAATGTACGCCTCCATGCCTGACAGAATCACCTCCGTGATGCACTCAGGACACTCGGAAGGGCCTCGGCCACGGAAGCAGTAATCATTGCGTGGGAAATCACAGAAATACTGCCTGAAGGCCTCCCAATCAACGGCGCCAAAGTGGCAAAGTCGCCTCCTCTTGGGAAGATCCAAAGGCCCAGTTGGAGCGATAGGACAGGAAACAGATATAAGATTGTGGTCGGAGGTGGTATATACTGTATATACATATATATATATATACACACACACACCAGGTGATATAATATATTAGGGGCGGATCCACGGGGGCTGGCGCCGGGGGCGTGGCTCACGCCCCCGAAATTTCTGACTTTTTTCAATATTGTAAGTAAAAATCTAGTAACGCTAGCTTTATTGGCTTGGCAGGGTCTCGCCCTTTTCAAATAACTGATTTAATTTGAAAATTGTATGTGATATATGTTGAACCAACGTAGTTATCCGTTACTGTATTGCAATTGTTATTGTATGTATGTAGATGCTAGAACACATAAGTCAGCCATACATGTCATATATGTTCTTCTCTTTGGTACCACTTTTGCTGTCTGCCATGAAATGTTAAACTTGTATCGTTTCGGGAAAGTGCTCCATAATTTGTATTACCAAATTCTGAGGAAATACGGTATATATTCTTGTGTTTTTGAAGTCCAGTATTATAGATGATTAATGAAACATTAGTTTATTTAAAAGAAACTAAGTGTGCCTGATATCCAGGTGAGCAGCTACAATTTGATGAGAGAAAAAATGATGAAATAGGACTAAATTAATGACTATCAATAACACTAATGATTTAATTTTTTATCATTCCATGTTGAAAAAACTTACAACCTTCTTCTTTAACTATTAAAATCTTTATTTTCTATCTCATGTAATTGATTTCATCATTATTGTCGTTTGTTTCAGGTGATTATTTTTTATAACTATGTGCTAAAATTTCTCTCGTGAATGTGAATGCTGCTGCTAGGTTACTATCAAACGTATTACGGATTTTTTTAACAAATCTTCGAATAAAATGATTTGCAGTAATTACAGTGAGGGTCACACAGATTCAGTCCTTCAGAATGACCAGATGCTTGCTCGTCTAAAACACCCCAAGAGCTTGTAGTTTACTCCAGAGAAAAACAACCTCAGCATTAATATATGTCTCCTCTTAGTTCTTAGGACATTGACCTATATATCGGATGAGCTCTCGCAAATGAGGAGAAGCGTGTTGTGCTGACTGAAAGGTGGAAACCAGAAAAAAATTATTCATTCCCATACAGCTTGCGGCAAGACAAACGCTATTTGAGGTTTGAACACTTAGAAAAAACTACATGGCTTGCATATTTTTATATCCATCAAGGCTTATACTGTGCACCGGGGGTTGCATCTTCCCAGTTGTCTGAAGTAGACAAAGGGGGCCAACAGGGTATTGAGGTACTGGTGACAAAACCATGTCAAAATTTCGCTTGTTTGTTCGGTCGAGATGGTTATGTCACAGAGCATGAAAACCGAGAATACCACAAATTTAATATGTTAAAGGCAGCAGAGTTCATAAAAAATCTAAATAATCCCGATCGTGAAATTAGTACACAAATAGACACCAGTATTTCAAAGGCAATTCAAGAAAACCCTAATGGACTGAAACCTATCGTCGAAACCATTATATTTGCAAGACAAAATAACCTTCCATTTCGAGGTAAAAGAGATGATGGTGACCTACAAGAATCACCAGTTGTACAGGAGGGTCTATTTCGTCGTCTTTTAAGATTCAGGGTACAAGCCGGCGATAATGTCCAAGATGAGCACTTGAAATCAGCTCGTAAGTCAGCTTCAGATATAAGTAAATCAGTTGAGAATGAACTAATACACCATTGTGGTGAAGAAATCCGCGAGATTATTTTAAAGCAAGTCAGGGAAAGTGACCTATGGTCCGTATTAGTCGACGAAACCCCTGATGCATTCGGACTTGAACAATTGAGCATCTCCATACGTTGCATAGCCAACGACATGACCTGTGAAGATTTTGTTAAATTTGTGGCAATTAAGGAGCAATCAGTTGATGTTATAGCTGCCAGCGTAATACACAAATAGAAACTAGTAAAACTCTTCAAGAGACAGTGCGCTTCCCGTCATGACGCGACCCCAGCCTTCATATCTTTGTTGGAGCCAGTTATCATCTATCTTGAAGGGCTCGCATCTCAAGAATTTGGCGATGCAGCTTCCCGAGCGAGAATGTACTGTATTTGCTCAACATTCAGTCCAGCTCCTTTATTATATGTCTTTTTATCCTTGACACGATTCTTTCAGTTACGCACTGTCTTATTACCTCCAACGCAAAAACTTAGACTTGTGTGGTGCTTCAAAACGAGTGGAATATGTCATCAATGATCTGAAGAAGAGGATCAATGAGCCTGATAGTTTTCAGAGAAACGGTATATATATATATATATATATATATATATATATGTGTGTGTGTGTGTGTGTGTGTGTGTGTGTGTGTATTAAATATGATACATAAATTTGTATCAGTATCCTTTTGCAAGGAATTATTTAATTTCTGATGCAGATATTGCTTACTGTGTCAGTATCAACTTAAACGGTGGAAAGATCATTTTCCAGCATGAAATGGCTGAAAACCTATCTTCGTAGTACTATGGTGGAAGAGCGATTGGATGGTTTGGCTCTGATGCGCATCCATCAAAAGTTGAACATTAGACAATGTTATTGATCGGTTTTCACGACAAAAACGTCGACTTCAAACGTAATGAATTGCTATTTTGTTTGTTATTATTTATCTTTCTATTATAAATGTTTTAACTTCTAATTAATATAAATTTAGTGCTCTGTATTGCTTTTCTACACCTTGGATGATTTCAGTGAGAAAAATGTTGGATCACTGCACAGACCAACAAAATAAATGCGTCTCCGAATAAAATAAACCTGCATTAAATAAGGATATATGTACTGTAATTATTTTTTTATAGTTAGGAAGGAAATTATTAGGTTTTTGTTTGTATATTAAATTTGTCATATAATTATATATGCTCCCTCTCCACCGAAAGGAAATTCTGGACCCGCTTCTGATATATATATATATCAGGGCTAGCAGGTCGGACCCGGACCCGGACCCAGGCCCGGGTTTAACCCGAAAGTGAGATAAGAACCGGACCCGGACCCGGACCTGAAAGTGAATTTTAAAACTGACCCAGACCCAGACCCGACCCGAAAGTGAAGGACCCGCACAGCCGGGTTTTTAGTTTACAAAATTTATGTGTGCGCCTTTAGATTTTGCACCAATGTATTGAATTATCACTCCACCCTCCAAATGACTCACTGGAAGTGGAGAGTTAACGGTGACAGAAGAATAGACTAATCCTAATATACAGGGTGTCCGAGAATTATCTGTACAATTTTTGGCTGTTATTAAAAGTCAACCATGAAGTGTAGAAATTCCAGTTTGTCCCATTTTACAGAGAATCTCATTAAGTTTTTTCTGATACCAAGTTTTGACAAGTTTTTTAGAAATTCCAGTGTGTCCGAACATTATCTGTACAATTTCATCTTTTAATAAAATTCTTGATAACACACGTAAAATTCTTAAACAAGATTATTTAGAATCTGTATTTTCAAAAGTTTCTTTTATTAAAGTAACGTTGTTACAAACATTCGATATGTGCACCATTAGTGATTCGCAAAACATCCAATCGATACTCCAAATGTTGCCATGTACGCTGCAGCATATCCACATCAATTCGCTCAATAGCAGCTGTGATTCTTGCTTTTAAATCATCAATGTCTGTCACCCGCGTACATTTCTAAAAATCTTGTCAAAACGTGGTATCAGAAAAAACTTAATGAGATTCTCTGTAAAATGGGACAACACTGGAATTTCTACACTTCATGGTTGACTTTTAATAACAGCCAAAAATTGTACAGATAATTCTCGGATACCCGGTATTTTATTGTTTGTTTGTGAGTTGTGTACTATGTACAATGATTGGTCTCCAGTGCTTCGTTTGCTATTTATTTGAATTTGCAATGCCTTTACAAGGTCTTTTTTCGGTGAGGAGTGGTAGCAAAAGACACTAGCCTTACAAATGAATATTTTAAATATAATAATATTGATAAAACATCTACATGCCAAATTGAAAAGTGTGGAAAAGTATATAGTGGCAATCATGTGACAAACCTAAAGCGACACCTAAAATCGTGTCACCCAGACATATATCGTAAAGTTGAGGATCATGATAAAAGCCTACCTAGCACTAGCAGTACTTCGAAAATTCAAATACAAACCAAGGGAATGAATGTAGGCCAAACTAGTGTTAAAAACTTTTTAAAACAAATTAAAGTTGGAGTTCACCCGCAACTTCATAAGAAAACTAGAAAATGGCCTTATTTCGTGGGTGACAATAGACGGGCGTCCTTTTAGCATTGTAGAAGATACTGGATTTAAAATTTTGGTTGAACCATTTCTATCTGCAATGAATATAAACATGAACAGAAAAAATCTTGCTACTTTGACTCTTGATAGAGCAATAGCTGAAAAATATAGGTTAAAAATACTTCTTAAAAAAAAAGGTTTCATTTAAAAGTAGATTGTTGCAGCCTCTTAGCGAGAGGATTTTTAGGTATTCAAGCCCAATATGACTTTGAAAACAAAATTGGAATGAAAACATTGGCTGTCAAGGAACTTCACTGCTCGCATACAGGTAAAAATTATTTATATTTCACACAAAAAATTATTTTACATTTCACACAAATAATATATATATATATATAATATATATATATATATAATATATATTATACACAGGGGTTAGACAAAATAATATGAACACCCGCCGATTTCACCGGTTATCTTTACGGACTGCTCAGACACAACGTAAACGGTCAAATGACTGGCAAACCTATTTAAATGCGTAACAGAGAGTGTATACGTCATGTTATAACCCTCACGTTGTTTTTACAGATCTGAGTGAATTATGAATTAGCAGTTATGAAAGACCTGTCAGACTTCCAAAGAGGGCAAATTGTCGGAGCGCGGATGGCTGGTGCATCGGTGACGAAAACCGCTCAGATGTTCAATGTACCCAGAGGAACTGTCTCTATGGTCATGTCTGCATACCAAAACCATGGAAAGACAAGAACCGACAAATGCAATAGTGGATGCAAGAAGAAGCTGTGTGATCGAGATCGCCGGGTGCTGAAGCGCATTGTGACAAAGAACCATAAGATCACAGCTCCAAAAGTGACTGCAGAGCTTAACCAGCATCTTGCAAACCCGGTATCGACCAGAACTGTACGTCGCGAGCTCCATGGAGCTGGATACCATGGGAGGGCTGCAATTGCCAAACCCTTCCTTTCGCACATCAACATTGAGCGGTGCAGAAAATGGTGTAATGACCATAAGAATTGGTCAATGGACCGGTGGAAGAATGTAGTCTACTCCGACGAATCCTCCTTTACGCTATTTCCATGTTCCGGTCGAGTTTACGTCTGGAGACAGCCTAAAGATGCTTATGACCCCGACTGCCTGACCCCAACCGTTAAGCATGGATGCGGATCTGTGATGGTTTGGGCAGCAATATCGTGGAATACTCTTGGCCCAGCTGTAGTACTGCATGGTAGGGTTAACGCCCAGTTCTATCTGTCAATATTGGCTGACCAGGTCCATCCCATAGTCCAAACGCTGTTTCCCAATGGCGGCGCCGTCTTCCAGGATGATAATGCACCAATCCACACCGCTGGGGTCGTTAAAAACTGTCCAAAAGCTGTATGAATCAATTTTCCGACGCATTGCAGCTGTTATTGCCGCTAAAGGAGGACCAACTCCATATTAAGAATAAAAACCGCCATTTATCAAGGTGTTCATATTATTTTGTCCAACCCCTGTATATATATATATAATATATATATTATATATTATATAATATATATATATATTATTATATATATATATATATATATATTATGTATATATTATATATACTCGTATATCGTACAGTATTACAGTATATGTAAAAGAATGTTACTTTAAATCTAAATCAGTAATAAATAATTAATTTCATAGATGTTTTGAAACAAACCATTCAGTCTGTGTTAACCGAGTACGACTTGGGATCTGCACAAGTTGTATCCTTGCAATAGACAACGGTCCGATATGATAAAGTGCTGTCGCCTTTCCATTTGAGTTCACTCAGAAAAATATGGAATTTATTTTCACAAAATTAATTAAAATTTAGAATAAGGGGGCTGAAGAGAGCAGTCATACATCGTACTTTGCCCCATAGCAATGCATGTATAACTGTACCTAGTTACTATTAAATATTAATACAATTAATACACCTACTTTCAAACATTTTCAAAATCGGATTAATTAATATATATGGTTAGGCTACTACTGTACAGCCATATAATATTTTACTGTGTTTCAGAAAACATGTTAATGTAGCTACGGTAGCAGTCTTATTACCTATCCTATGCCAGATTATAATTGTTACAGTTTTAATAATGGACCCGACCGAGATCCAGGTCATGTACTGAAAGGTCCGACAGGACCTGAAAGTGAACTTTCGGACCCGGACCCGGACACGGACCCGAACCAGGACCCGAAAGTAAATTAGAAAAATGATCCGGACCCAAATGTAAATTAGAAAAATGACCCAGACCCTGACCCGACCCGAAAGTGATAGACCCGCACAGCCCTGATATATATATATATATATATTATATATATATATATATATATTATATTATATATATATATATAGGTCCGCCAAAAAAAAACATGCGCTTGATTGTAACCTAATAAGTCAAAATGTGTTTGGATGATTTATACAAAATTTACAGACAATACAGTAATTACCATTGAATTTTATATAAGCCGCCAAGTTTTATAACTGAATGATTAAATTCGGTTGTTTAATATTAACTTGATTTTTTAGTTCCATAAATCTAAGTGCACACTGAAATAATTTTTCTCTTTTTTTCAGATAAAAAAAATTACTGCAGATATCCCTCAAATGCCATTCTCTGATGAAGATTAAATAATTATTAAACATTATAGGCGTAAAAGGGGATATGGAAAGCACAAGAAGATAAGCCAGGCACTCACGAGACTCCAGCGCAGATTTCAAAGTCGATTGAAATATCAGAAACTAGTGTAAGGCGAATTGTAAAAGAAGTCCTCGGACTTAGACCATACAAACGTGTACGTGGACAGAAGATCAGCACCAATGACCAAGAAAAACGGGTCATAAATGCAAAAAAAAAAAAAAAATGCTAAGACGCTTCACGCCATCACAGTTATGAAAGCAGGTCAAACATTTTTTACTGATGAAAAAATATTCACTGTAGAACCACCAATGAACTCTCAGAACAACAGAGTATATTCAGAATCCCATCAATTAAAGAATCGAATTTCGGACGAAAGACTGTATGCAACGAGGAGTCACTTTTCCAAAAGTATTATGGTGTCTGTCGGTGTTTCCAAGCTGGGAAAAACATCTCTTCATTTCGTTGAGCCCGGTGTGAAAGTTAATGCCGAATATTATCAAAATGTTCTTTCAGCAAGCATGATTCCATAGATGCATGCTATGGAAAATGGAGGTAATTTTGTTTTTCAACAAGATGGAGCAAAGGCACATACGGCAAAAGACACTGTTGCTTATTTAAATGAACATGTTCCGAATTTATTGAACCGGAGAACTGGCCTCCGAACAATTCTGATTTGAATCCTGTTGATTATGAGATCTGGGAAAACTTGTCAGAACGAGTTTATCGCGGTAATAAAATCAGAGTTGTTAACCAGCAGTACATCAATTTAGACCAAGACTTCAAAAAGTAATAGAAGTTGGAGGAAAACACATTAAACAGTATTTTTAGTTTTACATTTTAGTAACAATTTTATATGAAAGGAATTTTTGGTTGTATAATAAAGAAATTTTGAGTATTTACGGTATCTTTACATTCTATTTTTGCTTACGTGCTAAAATGAGTTCCATTCAGCTACTGTGCTAAAAATTTAAAGAAATGTTGTCAGATAACGTTAGTTATTTTGTTACAGTTTTATCAAAAGTTAAAAGAAATTATTGAGTTTAAAAGGAAAAGTACGGACGCATGTTTTTTTTATGGACCCTGTATATATATATATATATATATATATATCACAGACACAATATTCCTTCATATAGGAAACAGTAACTCAATTATTTGGTTTAAAAGACATGAAGAATAAAACTATTAACGAATAGAGATGAAACATCAATAACTCAATTTGTGATCAATCAAAACTTCCTTCGTTTTCTTTAAACTTTTAGTGCTGGAAGTAAAAATTAACATCGTAATTTATTTATTATTCATCGTAATTTATAGTGATGAATATATTACGTACGGTAGTTTGTTACTGATTGTCAGTCCTCATAAAATTTCATGTATATAGAAAAAGACTTTGATTTCGTCTTTCGCTTGATTAATTTGCTATTGTTTACCTGCGCGTGTCTACATTTAGATACCAATATGAACGCGGTGGACACAAGAAGAAAAAAGTATTGAATTCCATGTCTCCATTTGTTCAAATCGAAATGACTTAGAAGTAATTTTGTCTTTGTTTCAAAAGTACTGCATGAAAAAATGAACGAGTATTTTTCGCATACATTCTTTTCAAGTATTTTTGTTTTTCTCATAACAGTAAAATATTCCAAAGAGTACAAAAGGATCTGACCCGATGATAATAGGAGAAAACAAACAGAAGTAAGCTTTATTCATAAGAAAGTCGTCCTTGGGCTGAACAGATTGACTCTGTATATAATAAACATTGTACAGGGTGAGCAGAAATCTCTTAAATATGTATCTCTCTCCCTCTCTCTCTCTCTCTCTCTCTCTCTCTCTCTCTCTCTCTCTCTCTCTCTCTCTCTCTCTCTCTCATATATATATACATATATATATATATATATTAGTGGTGGACCGGATGTCAGTTTTTCAGCATCTGCGGATGCGGATCTTTAATTTCAATATCCGCAGATGCAGATATTTAGTTAATCTATCAATATATTATAGAATTATGAATATATGACATAATTTTTCAAATTTCGTGATATTACTATTGTGGCAGGCAATGCATAAGAATTAAAATTAATATTAATGTTTTCATTATGATAAAAAAAATAACTTTCTCAAGAGTTTCAGCCACAGAAAATTCAATGAAACAAGTTTCATTCAATTTTCTGTGTTACCAGGTATTTATATTTTGAGGTTTATATATTTGTTTGTTCATTAATAATTAATACTTTACATAAAATGTGCATGACTGGGCCTTATAAACTACTTTATAAGCTAATTTAATTGTAAATTGCATAATTTATTAGAGGTAATATCCGCATAACATCCGCAGTCAGAAGTGCGGATGCGGATGCGGATATCCGGCCCACCACTAATATATATATATATATATATATATATATATATATATATATATATATATATATATATATACTGTATATATAGGGTGACGCAAAAGTCGCGCATCATAGGAATTTTCAGTGTTGACTACAATATATTATTTTTTTCTTTTAGGTAGGGGGTGGCTGCGAAATTAACAATAGACGAGAGGGTGAGCTTGGCTTTAATGTATGGAATACCACATACAAGAAATCGAGGAATCGGCACAGAATTTAAATTTTAAAAGAAAAAAAATATAATGAACACTGAAAATTTCTATGATGAACGACTTTGCACTACCCCTGTATGTATATATATATATATATATATATATACACTTGCGAACATGTTTTCCTCAGATTACCTCACAACCCCCTTCTTACATAGCCCCTCATGTATAACCTTCCAACCATCAGCAGTACCATATATTCCAATACCAACTAACCACCACCTATTCCAGTAAGGTCTCAAAAAATGTGTAGTAATTAATCTTTATTAACCTTTCTTATTTGGCTTTTTGTACTATTTTGCTCTTTCTTTATTCAATTTCTCTTCTATCATTAATCATTCTCTTTACACTCTTTTCGCTGTACTTTATAAATACGGTAGACGTGACCGAGTGGAAAGCCGTTATAATTCAAACAATGCAAGGGAGACCGGGGGGGTTAATTATACGCGTATTAACATTTTACTAACTTTTGTTTATGCCGAAACGCTTTAGATAAACGGGGTAATGCGAGGGGGAAATTAACGTTAACATTCTAAGTCGGAGAGAGATACGAAATAATATTCTACATTCATACAAACATCTTAACACCAAAAAAACACCTTGATACGCTCAAGGCCGCCCGATGACTACCCTTTTTTGGGCATTTCTCTCTCTCGTCCCGCTTGGGCCGATTCTTAGTGTTGCCAACTCGCATTTTATAATTTTAACACAACCACCCTTCGTTTTTTATTTAATAAAACTTAATTGAACATTATTAAATTTATAAACAAACATTTAATTCTTAATTAGACATTACTACACTCGCATCACCCCCTTGAAAATAAGTTTTACACTGGGAAAACTTATTAATATCGTTTAACAAATTTATTTATTTATTCAACAAAGTTATTTATTTTGCAGTTTTTTTCTTTAACAAATTCAAAGTTGAGATAGACAAGAAATCATTAGAATGACAAATTCCACACATTAGATATTTTGTATCATTTTATAAAAATCGAAAACAAAAACTATAATATTCACAACATTTGCATAAAATAACATTTCACACTAATCATCAAATTTACAACCTGTAACGAATCTGTAACGTGAGAAAATAACGGACAATTTTCTTAACATTGGTTACAACAAATTTCAAGTCCATAATCTATTCCAGCGATTCCTCATCAAAGATCGCTTTACAGTCGAAACAATTATTTATACAGATATACAGTTACTATCAGGGCAACATAGAAAAGACAAGGAAACGTTTATATAAAATACTGACCAGAGAGCACATACTATTTCACGAAATACACAACAAATATGGGCAATAATCACACCCTTTCACTTATAATTTCATTACATAACAATCAGTACAATAATAGCTGGACGTTGTTTAGATCACAATCCGCACGCTGAAAACAGACTTCTTCAATTTTCAATCGCAGCTCCTGCTCACTTCGCTAGAATGCAAGGGATTGCATCACCATGCAACAGGTCAGCACGCTTAGGTTGGTTCCGCTCTCTCTCCAAATGACGGAAAAAAAAACAAGAGAGACGTCCAATTCTAAGAGGATCACGGGGGGTAGATATACTGAAAGTGGAACCACGCACCGGAATTGGACGGAATTTGCAGTTCTAGAAGTCGACGAATCAACTCGCCTGTCTCATCTCGACTTTTGTCGGTGAACGCTGCTCTTCCTACGTCCAGCTGAGGGACTCTCTTACTGGCAATAATCAAACGATCACTTCGCGGTAGGCGATTTCACAAAGAACCTACTGTATGTCTGTATGGACAGTAAAGCCTTAGACACTCGTTCAAACTCTTGTGGTTTGCCACCGAGTGCTAAAACACATATTTAGCGAAGCATCGAGCAGCGTGACCAGCTACTGCCCGAAAAATACCAGTAGACCACCTTCGACGGAAACTATCCTGTGCCAAGTCCCTGCACATTCGGTTTCTATTCTCTCACTCTTCTCTTCTCTTCTGAAACTGTCCTGCGCCAAGTCCCTGCGCATTCGGTTTCTCTTCTCTTCTCTCTCTTCGGTGATCGATCACCTATCGGGTCAACTAAACTCAATGGATGGAACTCGGATCCAACTTAGTTGCCTCCAAATCGAGCCTCTCTAAATTTTGACAAAAAATTATTCGAAACGTTTGTACTGCTACTGATTACACTAGGCAACAAATTTCAACTTTTTTTTTGTTACAGACACGTGAACTACTGATTCCTACTAAAGCGCTGATGCTGATTTCAGATCTGATATCAAAATTTCTCTATCACGTCCAGATTTTGTGTAACCGAAAACCCCTATTTTTCATTTTTTTTCTCACCCGCTTCTATTACGAAAGCCGTCTAAGCTACTTTTCCGTGCCACGTTTTATGTTAAGCATACTTAAATAAATAGTGAACAGGGATGTCTTTCCTCCTTTATTCTGGCTTAAGACAGACAGCGGAATTCCGCTGGCGGAGTTACCACCCCTGCGCCCAACCATCCACCCAAAGCGCGTTAGTATTTTGTTGTTACTACTGAAAGGCAAATTCCTGTTCTTAAGTGAAACTTTGGTGTCTCCTCTTCCTTTGTCGCTTGTAGGATGACGAGCTCTCCTTCTGCAGGAACCAACAATAATCTCCCATCATATTTGGGTTGAAATTACCTTGGTATCTGTTTTCCATAACTGAGATCTGTTGGTGGAAGCGCTCACCATGCTCGTCACTTACAGCCCCAAGGTTGGCCGGAAGAAGTCAAGATGAGAATGTAAAAAATGAATTTTCAAAGACATTCTGCATCCCATTATTTCATAAGATTTAAGCATGTTTTCTACGAGTTTACGGTGGTTTTCAGCTTTGTGGTTTCCAAGAAAATTTTGACAACTTCAACGAAAGATGTCCATGCTCCTAGTTCATTCTCATTTAGGTTAGATGGAAACGATGAGTCGTGGATGACACTGCGGATCTGTGGTCAGTGAAAACTCCAGCTTCTAGCTTAGCATCTGTCAATATTCCTTTGAATTTATCCTTTAAATATTGGAAACCACTACCTTCATGATCCATACCCTTCACGAAATTTTTCATAAGGCCAAGTTTAATGTGAAGTGGTGGAAGATGTACTTTCTGAGGGTCATAAGTGCTGGGTGTTTCACATTGTATTTACCAAAACATGTTCAGTTATAGATGGCCAATCATGTTTTTTGTAGTGGTTTTGTCATCTCTGCTGTTCCATAGACACAAAAAGCACATATGCTTTGTGTAGCCCAACTGTAACCCAAGAAGTAATGATACACTTTAAGGTCGCCACAAATATTCCATGTGTGGTCCTTATATTTGATGAGTCTTAGCAGTTTCATCGATTCATAAGTCTCATTAAGGCCAGTGGCATGTGCTACAGGTATTGAGGTTTTTCATTGCCATTGTGCAGTAATACAGCTTTAAGGCTAGCTTACTAGAGTCAATGAACAGTCTCCATTCTTTTGGATCATAGCGACAGCCAATCCCTTGCATCAGACCACTGATATCGTGGCAGAAACAAAACGTTTTCTTCCTGTAAGTAAAATGATGAAAACTGCAAATGGGCGATGGCGGAAATGGGAAACTTTGGTGTTTGGTTGGAGAAGATTAAATTCTTGAAGTCTTGAACCAAGCAACTCTGCCTTTTCTTTTGGTATTCCAAATCGCGCACTAAGTCATTTAATTCCGCTTCTTAACAAATGTGGGGAAATATTGCATCTGGAACATATATGCCATCTTTCCCTGTTTCTATATCACTAGCAGAATCTTCAGATGAACTGCTGTCTGTTATCGTTGCTGGTGGAACTGGTGGTGGATTTGTTTCATCATGTGGTACTGGTTTCATTGCTGATTCGCAGTTTGGGTACGTGATCTTTGATTTGTTTTTCTTTGTGAAACCAGCAATCTTTGTCAAACAAAAATAATAATCATTGAAGTGATTTTTCGGCTCACGCCAAACCATGGGGACTGAGAACGGCATAGCTTTTCTTTTACCATTCATCCAAGCTATTAACATTGCATTGCACTGTGCACAGCAAATATGTGGTGCCCAGTCCCTCTGTTGGTCTCCTAACTTACAGTCAAAATAACACTTGTAGGCAAGTTTAATCTTTGTTATGATGTTTCTACGTTGTGGCTTAGGTGTATATTGTCCACAGACAAAGCAGAAGTGTTTATTTATCAAAATTGTTCGAATTTGTATATAGTTGGCAAAAAAAATTGCTTTAACCTTGAAAAGCAAGTTTCATATTACTGGCATTAAGCCGATTAAAACCAAAATCTGGACGTGGTAGAAAATTTTACTAAAAGTGATTTGCATTTTACACAAAATCTAGACGTGATAGAAAAAATCTAATTATAGATTTGAAATCAGCATACCGAAATTAGCTAGGAGCACCTATTTCATCTTCTGTAACAAAATCTTTGTTGCCTAGTGTTATCATTTCATATTTAATTTACCGAATTTTCTCGACATTTCACTTCGAAATAATAACTATACTTTGCTCTGGCCAAATTCATGGAAAACTATTACAAATTTTACAGAATTCATAAAAATTTACTCGCGCCCTAGCTACCACTAAGGTCACTTATGGCAGTTACATCGGAGAAGATAAAAAAATCACTAAACGCAACGAAACAAAACTGTACAGTAGAAATATAAAGCGCCCATTCATAGTAACCGTTATAATAATTTTAAAAATATTATTATTGAAACTACCTTCAGAAATTACACCAATACATTTAAATACAAGAGACAAAAATGAAACCCAGAAACTTCATGTCATCAATTCTCTGAAAATCACGAACCCTCTTACACTTTGGGGGAAGCACACATAGATACCACAAAAACGTTACTGGCCATCTAAAAGGCTCCATCTCCGGTTAACACTCCAGCTACAGTTTCAACTGCATGAGTAACCCCAACTGAAGTTTTAAAAATAACAATTTTCAAAAACAATCATTAAATATAAAAAAATTAAATATTAATAACGAAAAGTTACTTTAATACATTAATTCCAACTTGAAACACTAAATTTCATATGAGGAAAACTCGTAATTCACAAATTACATCTGAGAGACAACTCTCTCCTTCAACACAAAACCCAGTATGGTCTGTAAATCACAAAATTTCCAGTAATTTATCGTTTCCAAGTGAAACTACAAATTTACATCGTTATTCTAAATAAGAACATATATTATGAACCCAAAAATACACGCAACCTACTATGTAAACAAAAAACCAAAACAAATCATTGTACTGTATAATGAAGTGTGTTCGCTTTGTTTGCAAGCGAGCCTCTATAAAAATATTCCTAACCGAACAAACTGCATTTACAGCCGGACATAATTTAGTAATATTCTCTATGCAAACGCGCGAACGTAAAAAAAAATTCATTTTTAATACCCAAAATAAGACGTTAAACAAAAAAAAAACACTCCCTAACAATAAAATCTAATTTCAGAATAAAAAAATTTAAACAGCCTAAGTATACAAAACATCACTCGGAATTTGTCTTGAAAATAAAAGAAAGAAAAAAATAGACAACAATAATTAGCCCACCTATAAAAATATAAAAATTAATGAATATATAAAAAAGAGTAATAAAACAGAAATTAATTTATCAAAAGAATTTACGAAAACAATTTCTCTATTTCAATTAGACACATTTTTATCTTTTTATAACAAATTTAGCTTCCTTGTGGTCTCACACAATTTATATACGGCAAACATATAATCTTACAGCGTCCGAATTTGACCCAGTATAAATTAGTCTTTAACGATTATTTTTCGACTTTAAACCTTAAAATTATAAAGCGAACTAAAAAACTACAAAGCGATTCTTAAAAGTAAACACCTTTGATGCTGATATGTCGGCCTGTAAATCCATTATATACATCTAGTCAAAGAATAATCTTAAAAACTACCTACTAAATTCTGAAAAATTTTGTTAGGTACATGTTCATTCTTTTACAATTCGCTACTATATACATAGTACACCTAGAAATGCGTCACCTATACGCTCAAACATTTTAAACCTAACCGTATAAAAATGCTTGTCACAATCTATTTAAACAACTAAAATAATTTAATTCATATAAGTAAGTGTAAAATTTATTTACTAATCATTATTATTATTATTATCATCACAATTATTAATAATTCAGAAAATGTAAACACAAAAAAAATTTAAACACAAAATAGGTTGGCTTTTAGACAGGAGTAAAAGTGGAAAGGAAAGAAAAAAAAAGGAATGAGTCACCGGACAGCAATTATCAATTTTGAAATTTCTCTCTCAGACCGAACGAAACGAAATCTAAAGTAAAAACGGAGTGAGGAAGGAAACAAACGACTCGAATTTTGACTAATTTTTTACTCCATATTACAACGGTCTTGACAAGACGAGTCAGAGAAATTTTGACTCAAAGCGGTTTGGAAATCTAGACTCCAACCAACGAGAAGAGAAAAAAAATTTTGACCGCGAAAATTACGAAGACTATACGAAGATTTCGAAAGTGAGACGCCATTTTGAATTACATTTACAATGAATTGTTAAGGAATGGAAATCGAAATTTGCTTGCAAATGGGGTAACACAATGCATATTTACTATTTAAATAACCTAAACAGAATATATATTAATGCTATAATACGGGTAGCAACAATTTTGTCAGAAATATAAGGCACGTGGGAAAGCCCCGTAAGTAAATGTAATTAGGGCCGCCGCTTGCCACCAAAATGTAGTAATTAATCGTTATTAACCTTTCTTATTTGGCTTTTGGTACTGTTTTGCTCTTTCTTTATTCAATTTCTCTTCTTTCGCTGTACTTTATAAATACGGTAGACGTGACCGAGTGGAAAGCCGTTATAATTCAACCAATGCAAGGGAGACCGGGGGGTTAATTATAAGCGTATTAACATGTTACTAACTTTTATTTATGCCAAAACGCTTTAGATAAACGGGGTAATGCGAGGGGGAAATTAACGTTAAAATTCTAAGTCGGAGAGAGATACGAAATAATATTCTACATTCATACAAACATCTTAACACCAAAAAAACACCTTAATACGCTCAAGGCCGCCCGATGACTGCCCTTTTTTGGGCCTTTCTCTCTCTCGTCCCGCTTGGGCCGATTCTTAGTGTTGCCAACTCGCATTTTATAATTTTAACACAACCACCTTTCATTTCGTATTTAATAAAACTTAATTGAACATTATTAAATTTATAAACAAACATTTAATTCTTATTTAGACATTACTACAAATGACAAAATAGACAAGCTATTAATTTTCTCATGAGGTAATAAATATCACTATGAGGCCAGGGTTGTGAGGTATTGCAGTGCTATCTGCTTTCAAACAAAAACTAACATGGTAAACAAAATTTAAAACAAAAACAAATTTTTGCCTTATTATACAAATATATCTTTAAATTATATTATAAAAAATATTCATTAAATTTTAAAATAAAACCAGATTTTATTTTTTAGGGTAACTTATTTATTTTTATGAATAATCATTTTACCACGCATTAAAGAATCTATCATCCTACGAATTATTCAAAAAAATTTTGCCTTAATATAAAAATATATTTTTAAATTATAAAAAAATACTCAATTACTTTTATAATAAAACTAGATTTTAGTTTTCGGGTAACTTATTCATTTTTATCTAACATCCTATTTCCTATTTTCTGAAAGCGGATGGAGCCTGTATTTTACTGTATAAAAAGTTGGCGAGCAGCAAACACTTTATTTCAGACCATAAAAAACAGAAATAAATACAGGGAAATATATAAGACAAATAAATACAGGGAAAATATATAAGATATAAAAACATGAATAATTATGCTTTCTTTAATTTCTTCAGTAAGTTGCAACAAACTGCCATACTTTATTTACGAATTTAAGAACAGATTATTAACTTACAACGTCCAAACAAATATTTTATCAGAGAAAGCAGATTACTCCAGGACAAGTGTAAAAATGAACAAAGAATAATTCTTATATTCATATATTCTTATATTCTTATATCATTTTTGCATATAGAGTCCAAACTCGCGTAACGCTGTCTGTATATGAAACGCAAGTTCGGCTAAATTTTTTATTTTCTTTCTATTTTATTTTTGCTGAATAATTGATGAATTATTTCTTTTTAAATTATTTAATATTTTTTTTTTTTAGATTTAGCATAATAATGTAATCATGTTAAATTCTGCAATGTTAATTTTTTTTATACATTCTCTCTTCGTTGGTAAAGATGAAGTCATGTCTTGCTTACAGTTAATTTTAAATTTTAAGCATTTAATTATGGCTGACATGCATGTTTAATTTTAACCTATAATAAAATGAATATTTCAATTTCAATTTTTCAGTTAACTCAGCAGATCATGATAACATCAGATCTGTCAATATGCGATTTAAAATAAAAATATGGCTTCATCTTCAAATATCTTGCTTATCTCTCTAGATATTGCTACAGCTAAAATATTTACCTTATCTTTAAATATTTTGCAAAATAATTCAGCCGATTGAAAATAAAAAAACAAAACAGGTCAGCATTAAATAATAATGATGTCACTAAAATTTAGGTATATAAATGTGTAGAATTTCTTCAGTGATTATTCTGATTTTGTCTGATCTGACTTATAGGCTGAGCGTTACCTGTAACATTTTAGCAGCAAACTACAATAAGAGAATATCTTTGTCTTCCCCTTCGAACCTTGCTTTCTTCAGAAAACTTAGTCTTAAAATAGAGCAAAATAATTTCCCGAGTCGCTACAAGAAGAATCGGGGAACCCTTAGAGAATTTAGTAAGCTTCACAGAATCCTCCGGTCCCCTACAAGAAGAAATCAGAGAGTAGTATAAGAGAAACTACTGCGATTCCATACACGGTACCAGCTACTCCAAGGTAACAAATCCGTTGCTGCCACCTGACCAGAACCCCCGTCAACCTCGAACTGCCCAAGGCAATAGACCGAGGGGTAACACAAGCAAACATCATTGCTAATCCACAAGTAGATCGTAAGAAGTTACTGTTATCTCCACTCCACATAAAGCTTGGATTAATGAAAAATTTCGCCAAAGATTTCAACAAAATAGGATTTGGGTACAATTTTTATGCCAAAAATTCCCCCAAATTAGTCATGCTAAGCTGAAGGAAGGAATGTTCGGCGGTCCTTAAATAAAGCAACTCTTAAGCGATCAAGCATTTGAAGATACATTGACGGGTCATGATGGTTGGCTAGCTTTTAAGGCTGTTATGAACAACTTCCTTGGTAACAGGAAATCTGATGACTACAAACAAATAGTTAAAGACATGATCCAGAAATATTGCTTGCTGGGACGTAACATGATTGTTAAGATACACTTCCTAGACTCTCATCTTGATTTTTTCCTGAAAACTTAGGCGCGGTAAGCGGGAAACAGGGAGAAAGATTCCACCAGGATAATTCAGAAATAGAATGAAGGTATCATGGAAAATAGGATGTTCAAATGATGGTAGACTATTGCTGGAGTCTAAAGAGAGATGTACCGAAATCAGTACACAAGAAGAAATCGACGAAAAGGAATGACATATGATTCGTTTGTTCTCTTATCCAATTGGTAACATTTTCTTATCTATACGTTGCGTGTGGACTATCTAGATATGATAAGAAACATTATTATTACTATTGTTACCATATCTAATTATTACCGTTCGATTTCACACAGTAAACCCTACATTTTCCGCTAAGAGCCGTTTTCTGTATTTTTGTTCATACAGATTATACAAGCTGCTTATTGACTACATATAGCATACGGGAAACCATTTATAAACCTTGGAGTTCTAATAATCTCCTAATTGGCGAAGAGTTTAAAGTATATTTAATTTTTTTAGTAGGATGCTACAAACTGTCACATTTTATTTATGAATGTAAGAGCAGATTATTAACTTACAACGACCAAGCAAATATTTTATCATTCAAATTAAAAAATTCTGATGGCCTATTTTCAAAAAGTGGATATACAATTTGAGTTTATAAATTTGTTAAAATTATAAATAAAGACGACATAATAAGACGGCTTAATATTTATGGGTAACTCATATTTTCAAATAAAAATTTTATATACCTACTTGTAGGCCTTGGGTCTCATAATCGCGATATGGCTTTAATGTTAATCGCTGATAAGGTCTTTTAATCCTTTCTAACATCTTAATCCGTTAATGGCTTTTGATAAAAAAAAAAGGTGTGACGTCACACTATATTAAAAAAATGTATTTTTATTTAAAATTTTTACAGTTCATAAAACTGAAAAGACCCGAAGAACGTTAACCCCAAACGAGACCCGCTGGCCAGAATACACAACAGCAGCCCGAAGGTAGGCCTAGAAACAGCCTCAGAATCACCGCCCATCTCTTTTTTGTGTATACTTTAGGGCCTACACACACAGTACCGTCGAATGTGTGTACAAACCACAAGGTAATGTGTGTTTTCATCGTGCAAGTCCGGGATACAGACGAAAAGATTGTTGGGCTAGGTTAGGTAATGCACGAAATAATAATTACAACAATAATCTGCGTCCCAGTTTAAACACAGAACAAAGCGGTGCACCAAGGGAACTCGATGGAATTTCTTTGAATCCTTTTATGACGTCAGAGATACAACCTCGTAATAATTCTGGTAATTTTGATCAAAATCCAAAAACTAAAAGGTCACGTTGGCCAACCCAACGAATTGTACTCTAATGAGAACCCCATACCCGTAGTAAAACTGCTCATGAATGATAAATTATACGTAGTGTTTATCGATTCAGGAAGCTCGATTAGTCGAATTAAGTCCGATTTGGCCGAACATTTGATGTCAAAATTTAAATTTAAACTTAAACCCTATAATTCGTTGTAACTAGTGTTTCAGGGTAGCCTACTGAATTTTGTTGACATTTTAACATTAAAAATTAAAATAGGGAAGGATAGTTTATTTCAAAGATTTATTGAAGCGGATGTCGCGTTTCTGGGTATTTTTTTTAATTGGTAGACTTACTGAATCGAGTAAATTCGAGTATTTGTTTTACGAAAACTGGAGGTCAACTAGTAATTGGTGCTATTTTAAAATAGTAATTTTAATTCATTCATAGAAAATAAGGGTTAATATTCGATTTATCCCTGCGGGAGCCTTCAACTATTTATGTATTATTTAAATAATCAGCTTTTTATACTGATTCCAAATATAATAGCCGTTTCTTGTGCAAATTCTTAATTTTTCAGTATTTACTCTCAAAGGTAGTACTACTTTCAGTTGCGCGATGTGTTCACCGGTACTGGCGCATGTGGACATCCCTGAAGTCATCTGTGTCTGCGTGACGTAACATATTCAGCACATGCGCAGATGATAGGAACTATTTCGTTGATTTCAAATTTCTTCTGCGCCAACCAGTGACGAATTCGAAATGGAACCCCGTACGTGCTCTGGTTGTGAGTTATCGTATTTCGACGTAATTCGCCGGGTGCATACTAATGACGACGAGAAAATTAGTATTTTCAGGGCACAGGTATTTTGCCCAATTCCCGAGTGTGTCCCAAGGGTGGAAACCCTTTAATTTATAGGAAAGAGAATACTGTTATCGTGAAACCCGAAAAGGCTTAGTCCCTATGTCAGTGATAAATTGTTTAAAATAAAAGCGTAATTTTAACTCATAACGACATAATTTGGGAATTGCAGCCCTTGTTAGAAGAGGCTGAGAACGAACCCGATTTTGAATAAGAAGATTTAGGAGAACTAATTTCAAAATTTCACTTATCACAAGTCCTTGGCAGAGTCCTGTGTTATTTAATAAACCCGACGGTAGTTGGCGCTTTTGTGTTGATTATCGCAATTTAAATAAAATAACACAAAAGGAGCAGTTCCCAATTCCACTTATCGATGAGACCCTTGATGCATTAAGGGGTAATGCATTCTTTACCACCTTACACGCCAATACGAGTTATTGGCAAATTGCGATCGACCAAAAAAACCGCGATAAGACGACATTTGTGACCTCATCAACTTCAACTTCACTACAGTAACAGTAACAGACATCAAGTACGTATCGTTTCTCCTGTATGCCATTCGGACTGACATCGGCTCCGTTTTCTTTTCAACGTGCTGTTGACATGTTGATTGGGGCATTGGGAAAGTATGCTTTGGCATACATTGATGACAGTGGTTTATTCAAAAACTTTTGAAGAACATCTGGCTCACGTCTCGAAAATACTCGATTTAGCGCGGGAATCGGGATTAAAAGTGAGTTTAGAAAAATGCCAATTTGCTAAACCAATTATTCAATATTTAGGCTACAAAGTTGACGCACAGGGAATACATCCGACCCCTGATAAAGTTTCCGCAATTGACGCATTTCTGGCTCCAACTAATATCAGAGAAGTTAGGCAGTTCTTAGGAATGGTAGGCTATTACAGGCGTTTCATAAAAATTTTCTCCCTGGTAGCTTCCCCTTTGACGAACCTCATTCGTAAATGTGTTAAATTTAAGTGGACAAAAGAACACCAAACCTCGTTTGACCAACTTAAGATGTGCCTCATCAAGGATCCAATCTTAATTTACCCCCGATTTCCAGAAACCACTTTCGATTCATACGGACGCTTCTAATTATGCATTTGGGGGCCTATTAATGCCGACTATTGATGGAGGAGAAAAATTCGTCTCGTATTTTTCTCGAAAGCTTCAAGACGCCCAGGTGAATTATACAGTGACGGAAAAAGAAGCATATGCCATCACTGAATCCATCAAAAACTATTCCCATTATGTTTATGGACGTCATTTTACCATCGTCACCAATCATGCTCTACGCTTGTCAGAATATCACTCTGACATACGGTACATGTCGGGGGAAAAAACATCATGTCCCTGAAACCCTGTCGCAAAATCCTTTCCAAACGTTAGTGGCTCACATACCGGGAGAGGGAAAAGCAAAAAGGGCTCGAAACGTACAAAACGTAGACGTCAGTAAAATATTCTCGAGTCAAAACGTGCATGAGAAACAATCGAACAGTCGGCAGAGTCTCGCTGGGCTAATAAAATATTATATTTGGAAGGAGGAGATGTCGCGATAACACCATCCCGTACCACGTTAGAAAACTTTGGTTTTGATAACGGTTCTTTATTTTATCATATATGACATACCCCGACGATGACAAACTGAAGGCGCCGGGATAGCGTCTCGTGTTGTCAGCTAGTATTGTAGGTGAATCACTGGAACTGTCACACGATTCGAAGTTAAATACTCAGGCGGGTTTTGTAAAAACTTTGTTTCGAAGTGAAGAGTGTTTCTATTGACCTAATCAAGCCACTACCATCAAGAAATACCGTCAAATGTGCCTCCCTTCTCAGAAAAGGACTCCTAGAATGCGTAGAACTGGACCTAACTGGACTTACTCCGACTTATTTAGGTAACAAATACATACTCGTGATTGTAGGCCATTTTACACGATATGTAGGAGCGATTCCATTGCAAATCAAGCAGGCAGAAACTGTCGGTGATGGGTTATTGTCGGATATTTGTCAAAATGGTTGTATGGATGAAATAAGGAGTGATAGGTGGTCGGAAAACGTGTCAAACACTTCCCAAGAAGTGTGTAAATATCTGCAAATAAAATTCTCACTGGCAACAGTTTATCACTCGGAATTCAACGGAATCACAGAACGATTTAATCGGAGTATGAAGGAGAAACTCCACTTTTTAACCAAAGGAGACCGCCATTCATGGACCTACAACTGAAGTACGTCACTCTCCTTGAACATTTCGTACCAACGGTCAGTCAAAGACATTCCATTTTACTTGTTTCACGGGCGTAATTGCAACCGGCCTTATTCCGAACTGCTCCAGAATCGTGTTCTGATTGAACCATGCTTTTCAACAGGCGCAGAAGCACACCGAAGAGGCTCACACAGAAACCAAGCGGTATTATAATCGGCGTCAGCATACTTCAGAGATTCTGAAAAATGATATAGTTCTTTTGAGAAACGAGACCCAAACTGGACCAAATATGTGAAAGCTGAACGTCGGCGGGAAGGGACCTTATCGAGTGACCCGAGTGCTGAGCCCGTCAGGATGTATAAATTAAAGGAATATATACCGATCGGAAAATTCAGACCGTCCACATCAACCGACTAAAAAAGGTCTGGTTACCAAAGGAAACTTTTCCGATAATCGAGCCCCCCCACCCTCCTCTTTGGTGGAGGAAGACAAGAACACGGCCGAGATAGTGGAAACCCCACCCGACGACGATGTGCAAGAATACCCTTCATGGTACAATTGGTTACCTAACAGGGGTACCCTCGGGTGGCTACACTCGGGTGGAAATCCAGGCGAAGAAATGGAACAACCAAGAGCGCCAAATCCCCGATACGCTTTGTGTTCACGAGGTCTAGTGCCTGACGAAGAATGGCTTCAAAGTAAAACTATAGAAAGAAAACAGTAATGAGAAAAAGGTTAAAATTGTTTTGAAAATGAAGAGCGTTAATAATGTACGGTAGATATCGAATGTTGTCGTAATGACTAATAAAGTTTCAATGGTAGTTTATTTGTGTCTTGTTATTTGGTAAAAAGCAACCTTACCGATAGAAAATTGGTAAGAAAGGTTTTATGAGGGAACACACTACAATACGTAAAATCAATTATTGTTCTTTTGGAGGTCTACAGGAGTTCGTTGTCAAGGGATTCCAACTGTGATTTACCATCTTATATTTGTGTGCTGTATAGTAGACATGCAAATTAACACTGTGCTAAGATCATATGGTTAGGAAATAAAACCTATGATTTCTCAGGATAAAATGCAATCCTTGTTTAATAAACATGTTCCATTTTCAGCATCTCGGTTTTCAAAGTGATTGTAAAACTAATATGGAAGGTGAAAAGGTTCTAGTCGTAGGGGATTCAAGGGTCCATCATTGAATCCCCTATGACCGCAACCTTTTTAGAAGTTTAGAATTTTGGAAAGATCAGGAAAGGCTTGAAGTGAGTGTATGTGCCAAAGTTGAGGAGGAAATGGAGAAATTTTCGGCCAGCTCGTCAACAAGAACAGCCCTATATGTAGGGAACACTCCCATCTTCTTGCATTCAAGCGCACAGGAGTTACAGCTACAAATATTTCCAGTAAACTTTCCTGTGCGTCGTTTAAACGCACAAAATTAATAAGATTAGTCTGTCTATACTCCTAGTTAAAATCTAATTAGATAATTAATTTTTTTTAGGGAAGGTAACGTTGGGTTTCCTAAAACGAGATGTCATGACCCAAACTATCCTCGGCTGAAGTCAAGAGAAAATGGCTTTTCGGTCACTCACTTTCTTGCGGTCCATTGTTCTACCAATCCAGGACTGAGATTCGCTTCGGGAGCACAGATGACCGAGATGTGGAGGGACCAGGAACAGCGAAGTCTTTGTTATCGGTATCATTCCCATCAGTACTAGATGAGCTGGTCAGGGTCAATGTCCCGTCTCCGTCTTCTTTCTGACGCTGTTTCACTTTGACGCGTCGTTGCTGCACTTCTTCCTCGTTCTCTCCTCCTTTCTGGCCAAAGTGGTGTCTACCACCCTCATTTTGCCTATACGTCCTTTCTCTCTTTGCACCAAGAGGAACAACGCCTTGTCTTCTTCATTTGTCATTAGCTCCAGTACTCGGCGTGGCCAATGTCAAAGAGATAATCCAGGTTCTCTTTGAAGCTCTCCTCCCCGGCTTTCAGGGTGAACGACGGCTTCGCCTTGTTTTCTTTGTACTTCTTGAGTTTTTTCGATTCATCATAAAGTTTCTCGACCTTGTCAACTATGTGCTTCTTGAACCGAGCAGGAATCTTAGCTCTGTTACACACCTCCAGAACTGCATCCGCGGAGGAGGAGGCACTTGAACGAATCGTCTCTTTCTCAGTCAGATAGTGAAAAAAAAAGGGCCATCACCAGTGCCGTAACTAGGTGTTTGTGCGCCCGGGCAGTGGGTCAGGAAGACGATGGATATAAAATTTATTATATATAATGTTAGGCTATAAATAAAAGTAGGCCTACTAGGTTTTACACATTGAAGAAATTTGTTGACAAAAAATATTTTTATTAAGAAATGAGATATTCTGTACAATCTTACTTTCTTTCATATAAAATAAAATCTAGAAATTAAGAAAATTAAGAAATCTAGAAAACGTGCTTTCAAATGGTTACATTTAGTACTATAAAGTTACAAAATAATTTGAAGCTATTTCATAATCGTTTTCCACTCATGTTTCTAACTTTCAAAGATAAGAGTTTTTGTCTACTAAAAATAAGAAAAATGTTCTCTATATTGACGTGTTTATAACCAATTCAGTTTTGAAAACATGAAGAGAACTTCTAGAGGTAATAAAACTATTGGGGCAAAAATGAGAACTTTTTTAGCCCTAACAATTAAGGAAAAAATAGAAAAATGCTGAGGAACTTTAAAAAACACATCTTTTTTAATAAAACGTGAAAAGGCTAACTATAACTATTCTGATAAAATTTTAAAATAATCATATTAAATATATTAATTTTATGTTTTTGTCGCGTAATCAGCTAATATTCTTTACGTAGAATGAAACGCGGGCGAATAACAAGATGCCAGAATATCCAAGTAAATATTTATATAAATTTCAAATACATCCAAAACATTATTACTAGTCAACTGAAATATATTCATAATGTCAAAAATTATTATATTAAAGTTTTAAACATAATTTATGCGTAATAAAGATCAAATGAAAATATATTTGTTTGACGCCATCATTTTTTACGCAAGAAAACAGCTGAGTACGGCGTCGTCGAAAGATAATATAATTTTTTTCAAGACATTAATCTCTCTATATATTTATCAAAACATAAAAAATAATAAATATAATTATAATTTAGATAACTTATGCCTCATTAAATTAATGATTTAAAGAGTGGAAATTTTACTTAGGATTTTCCTTCCTAAAAAATTGGTGGGTATCGGCCGACGCTGCCTTCTGCAAGCAAAACGATTATACCGCCAAAAAGAAGCGGGAGGCAAAATGTACCAACTCAATCGACTATCAAATGTAGCGTTTTACGTGACAGTTTTAAAAAACTATTACAACGAAGAAATTAATATTTTTTATTTTAAACTCTAGTTCATATTTAAGTATCAAAATTGATTTTTTACAACACGTACTATATTTGGTTGTGTTCTTTTGCTCTCTTTTTTATTTTTAAAAAGATTATATTTTTCTTTTTTCCAAATCCAAACTGCCACCTTCAGTCTTGTTTTCTTAGTTCTTGTTTTTAATAAAAACAGTACAGATCCTAATTTTTGCCTTTATTATTGCTCTTTCTTTTTGAAAAAACTTTCATGAACCTAATTCATCATACTTTCTAGATATTGGAAATCGATAACAAATAAATTCGTCTCTCATTTCGGCCTAAAATAACGTCATAATATACAAATTAAAGCTATGTTTATACTGTTTCCTAGCATAACGTAGTTTTCTATGATATAACATTGATAAATGTTTGGCATGATTATTGATTAATAATTTAAATACCAATCTAAATACCTGCCCAAGCAACACTTTTGGATGAAATCTCGCTAAATGTTAGCGTTTTTGACTAATTTTGTAGGTACGATCAGTGCCGGATTAACCCGAAGGCTAAAAGGCTGAAAGGCTTGGCCTACGAAAAAGTGTGGCCTACGAAAAAATTTTTTTTTAACAACACTAGCAGATTTTCTGGCAGTTGTCATCTGACCTTCAAGTAGAGGTGTTTGTTTAGTTGTTTTCCACTTTATTTGTGTAGACTGTATAGTAGACCTAGGGAGCCTAAATTTATTATTTTATATCATATAAAATAATAAATTTATGTTTATTATGTTTATATGTTTGTTATATTTATATGTTGTTATTTCTTTTTCGAGTGATGTGTATTTTTGTTTTACAGAAATTTTTGCAATTTTATGCATAAATCAAATATCATAGACATATATTGCAATATTGTCAGTGCATAATGTCGGACGGTTATGTTCGACACCATGAAAGTGGTACATTGAAGAGAGAGAAACGCTTGAAAAGACAACAGGAAGATGAAAAGCTGAGTGGATCATTATTAAAGTTTTTCGCGCCGTCGTCATCCACATCGTCAAATTCAGATATTCCGGAACAACGTCAACAGCAGTCAGATGTACAGTCAGGTGAACCACAACAGCAAACAAACAACGAACAAGAAGAGCTACCAGTATGGTGTCTACTCCGGAGTATTATGACTCTACTACCAGGATTTGGAAAAGAAAACGTGCATTTGATGAGTCTAGCAGCGACGATGTGAGATTGAGTGGCAAGCAGAAATTCAAAATAGAGACATATTTCGTTATAATCGACAGAATTTAGCAGAACTCAACAAAAGACACGCCGCCTACAAATGAATCACCGAATTATTTGGATTTATATTCGACTGCAAAGAACTGTCTGAGTCTGATATCCGTCAAAAAGCGCACAATCTCGTTAACGTTTACAGAAGTGATTTAAAGCTAGATCTCGGTGATGAAGTCATTGCTTTCTCCAAATACAGTATTTTTGAGGTGTCCCTCAAATCGGCAGAGAAGGTGCTACAATTTCTTTTGCAGCACATGATGACCGCGACTTTCCCAAACCTCTACATAGCTCTACGTATTTATTTATGCTTGTTGGGTACTAATTCCGAAGGAGAGAGATCATTTTCGACTCTACAGAGAGTCAAGAATTGTTATCGATCAACCCTGCGACAATCTCGCTTATCTGCACTAGCACTCATCTCGATTGAAAGTGATTTGGCTCGCAGTTTGGATTTTTCAAAGATTATTAAGATGTTCTCCCAAAAGAAAGTCGGAAAGATAAGGTCACTTAGGTTAACCCTTCGTGGGCTGATGGGGTCCACTGGACCCCAAGCATATTTCAAAAATCTGCCATTCATTCAAATATTATTTTTAGAGCCTGGTCATCTATGACTTTTATTGTATTTAGGTATGGTATATACTCACAAAATATAAGAAAAAAATGTCACACCATTTGGAAGTGACAGGGTAACAAACATGAATGGGGTCTGCCTTACCCCACCTCGCCTGCAATGTGACTAATTTATTTTAATTTTTTTTTCAGATTTTTTCATAAATTTTCTTAGATTTTCATTCTAATGGCAACGTCAATTCCAATATCGACATTTTATGCTCCTAGCAGGGTGGGAGAGGGAGATGTAGATGTAGACCAACCAAATTTGTCAGATGATAGTGAATCAGAAGTAGACTTATCTGATGCTAGTGAATATGAATATGTTGAACAATCTTCTGACAGTGACTTTACTGGTTTTGATAGTGACAATGCAAGCGATCATGATGATGATGATGACAATATTGTGTTAGGGAAAGATAACTTTGTGTGGTGCACTGAGCCTCCCCGGCTTAGACGAAATGTGAGGCAAAACATTGTTCGTGAAGAAGGTGGTGTTCATGAAAGTGTACCTACGCATGCTGCATCTGCTACTTTCAGCTTCTTTATCACAGATGAAATTGTTGAATTGGTTCTCGATGCAACAAATCAAAAAGGTGGTGCTCTCTATGGTGAAAAATGGAAACAGCTGGATTCTATTGAGCTGATGGCATGGCTAGGACTTCATCTCAGATCTGGGCTGGACAAAGATAGCTTCCGCCCAGTTGATGAATTATTTGGTACTAAGACCGGTCCACCAATTTATCGTGCTTCTATGAGCCGTGACCGTTTCAAAGAAATAAAAAGGTCAATAAGATTTGATAACATGACTACTCGTGCAGAACGAAGGAATGGTGAATAAGGCAAGTTGGCGCCTATATTCGAAGTTTGGCAGAAGTTTATTGAAGAATGTCAAATAAACTATAAAGTCAACACATATGTAACTGTGGATGAATCTCTACTCGCATTTCGAGGAAAATGCTCATTCAAAGTATACATGCCATCTAAACCAGATAAGTATGGCATACAGGTTTGGAGTATGGCCGACATTAAGAATGGGTATCTTCTAAATGGCCAGATATACAGTGGAAAAGGTCCTGAAGGTCCAGAACGCCACCAAGCACAAAGAGTTGTTCGAGATCTTACTTCAACTATTGTGAAGTCAGGAAGAAATGTTACCACTGACAGCCTGTTTACTGATGTTGACCTTGCCATAGAACTACTTAATAAAAATTTAACACTCTTAAGAACTATGAGGAAAAATAAGCGCCAAATACCTAAATCATTTCAAGCCTCAAATGATCGTCAGCTCTATTCATCAAAGTTTGACTTTAGTAGGAACCAGCATCTTATGATATGCAGCTATGTCCCAAAGGTAAGGAAGGCAGTTCTGTTATTAAGCACCATGCATTTCGACCAAAAAAAGCAGCAGGAAGAACCTTTCAAACCTGTTGTAATTCTAGATTACAATGCCACAAAAGGAGCTGTTGATCGATTAGACCAACTTATCAAAACTTACTCATGTAAGCGCATAACAAACAGATGGCCATTAGTTATCTTCTACTGGATGGTAGATGTTGCAGCTTACAATGCTAGTTGCTGTTTCATGGAGAAAACCCCCGATGTGTATCGAGGGAATCAAAGGCGAAGGAAATTTCTGGCAGACTTAGCAGAACAGTTCTGCAAACCAGCAATCCAGAAACGTTTTGAGTCAGCTGGTAGATATTTGCCAAAGCATGTTAGAGCATGTATGGAGGCATTTATGGATGAGGTAGAAGCAGCACCCCAGCCAAGGCCTAATCCAGGAGGTAGGAAGAGATGTGGAAAGTGCCCGAGGAAGATTGATAAGAAGACGAGAAAGTCATGCACAAAATGACATTGCTTCATATGTTCTATGTTTCTATTTCTTTCTATTCTATAATCTATATTGTGAATATAAAAAGTGTTTCTGAGTGCTGAATTCTTTAAGTTAAAAAATTCTTAAATAAATGTAAAAAAAAAAAAAAAGGACACATGGTGAATTGACTCCACGTGCCGTGTCCTGGGCAACATATGTACAAACTTTAGTATATATAAACTTAAGCATATGGCAGAAATTCACCATTGAAGTTTGGGGTCTGGGTGACCCCACATAGTCTTCTTTATTAGTCGGTCCCACCTAGCCCACGAAGGGTTAAACCGTTAGATGTTTTCAATGTCCGGCTTTTTGCTCGGTTTACTGTGTGCAATTTACCTTACGTTTGTTTGCTTTACAATTTATATACGTTTTTTGCTTTACAATTTACTTTACTGTGTACAATATATATATATATATATATATATATTAATATATATATATATATATATATATATATATATATATGGGAATGAACTCAGAATGGTCCCCTGAGTTTTTTATGATACACACAGACCGTGCATGGAAATAGGAACTCTTCTGGGATAATTAAATCCACTATAGTCCGAATAAGTAATAGTAAATGACAAATACCATAGTTTTTCTTTTTCATGATGCTAGCCCGACGTGGGTAACGGGTCACTCGCAAAGAGGTCCCATCATCATGAAAAAGAAAAACTATGGTATTTGTCATTTACCATTACTTATTCGGACTATAGTGGATTTAATTATCCCAGAAGAGTTCCTTGTTCCATGCACGGTCTGTGTGTATCATATATATATTACTAGGTGAAATATATTTTTTTATGTAGGCCTATCGTATTTAATCTCTTAAAATTATCTATATTATACTCAATTACAAATGAAAGATATGTAATCTCATTTAATAAAGCATCTATATTTGTCGAGTACTTTTTCTAATACCGATATATTGGAAAGATTTGTTGAAGTCCACGCAGTCCAGCCTTGGCCTACGAAACCCGTAATCCGGCCCTGGGTACGATAGGTGTATAACACATTTCACTACTAGACTAAAACGCCTATAATTCCAAACAACAACAACCGCAGTACGGCCGATATCTCTGTTACGCGATGTATACGCGCCAGTGGCGTGCATTGAGGGTAAGCTAGGTAAGCGCTGCATACCCTGATAAAAATCTTATTAATGAAGGGTTCTGAAATTCTAAATCAGGCGTCTATTGTTTTCTCAAATAATAAAAAATTATTATTAATATAGGTATAATTTAAATTTACTTCTTTTTCTAAAAAAATTTTCAACCTTTTATAAAAGAAAATTATTTCTTATGTTATCTTAATTAACAAAAAGTATGCTTATCTGAAAAAAGAGAAGAGCGAGCAAGTTATTAAGTATTTATTAACCCATCCCAGAAATAAATTAAGTTAACCAAAACAAATTCCATTTCAACGGAGAAAGCAAACTAAACGTTTCAACAAACTTGAGTGGGTTGAAACACTGCACAAGATAAAATTTTGAAATCTTGGCAGCGACTTTTAAATTTGAATGTATTTTGAAAAAAAATTGGTCCAGATCAGTTTTTCACTAATCCTCAGAAATCCCCGGGGTGCCCCAATAAAAAGTCGGAAGTTCGAGAATAAGGGCTACACAAATATATATATATATATATATATATTATATATATATATATTATATATATATTGTGGCTGTTAGATTATTTCCCTCAACGTCCCAAAAGTTCAACTTCACAAAGAACTTATTATTCCCTTAAGTCTAACGACGCCCCCATTAGTACAAAGAGTTTAATTAATTTCATACATTTGGCGTACTTCACATATTCTTATTAGATATCGGCCATAGATACGTTCCTAAGAACAAATGAAAGACCCCCGCCTTCTCGAAATGGAGCTGCATCCTAGCGAGACAAAAGGTTTAGATTAATTTAAAAATTATATTATTCATTCAGTATTTCCTTCTGAACGGAAGTCACGCGCTGGTGACGTATTCGCTCGTGACTTCCGTCCAAACAGAAGTCACACGCACCTCGTACTAGTTTTGAGATAAATTAGGCGACGGTAGAGGAAGTCAGTGCCTATCGACTTTGAGAACTTAATATTAACTAGAATTAAGGAACCATCGATTTAAAGTCGACCCAATAAAACTTAATACTTGCTTAATTTGATTTCAATATTCAGTGCATATGCAACCCAGTAAAAGTAAATTTCTGCCGACGAATTTCCTTGTCCCTACGATCCCTTAAATATCGCGCTCTACGTGATATGCCTAGATAGGTAATATATCAAGATCTATTCCGGTCATCACCATTGCGAGTACAATATGTTATACGTGGCCCATTCTACAGCGAAGGGCACCCAGAAGAGTATAACATATATATATATATATATATATATATATATACAGGGTGGGCCGTAAGTTTCCATACATAGGAAAATTTAAATTATGGTCTTCACGTGCGTCGGTATTTGGATCAGCAGTTTCCGGATGCTTGGATTGGTCGGCGTGGTCCTGTGGAGTGGCCTCCCAGATCCCCAGATCTCACCCCCCTTGATTTCTCTCTTTGGGGGCACTTGAAGGCCATGGTGTATCAGGAAAAGATACGAGACATAAATCATCTAAAGGAACGTATCACCAACGCCATTACAAGCATAACGTCAACTGTGCTAATGCGTGTTCATCAACAGTGGGGAACACGTATTGAAATGTGTTTTCAAAACAATGGCAACCATGTAGAGCATATTATATAAATAAAAATGGTTGTCCATAAAAAAATGTTTATTTTTCCTATGTATGGAAACTTACGGCCCACCCTGTATATATATATATATATATATATATATATATATATGTGTGTGTGTGTGTGTGTGTGTGTGTGTGTGTGTGTGTGTTCCACACAGACCGTGCATGGAACAAGGAACTCTTCTGTGAAATTAAATCCACTATAGTTCTAATAAGTAAATGACAAATACTATAGTTTTTCTTTTTCATGATGGAAGGCCAAGAAAAACTACAGTATTTGTCATTTACCATTATTTATTCGTACTATAGTGGATTTAATTTCCCAGAAGAGTTCCTTGTTTCATGCACGGTCTGTGTGTAACATAAAAGTGTCTGAGGGGACCATTCTGAGTTGTATCATATATATATATATGTGTGTGTGTACGCGCGCTAAACCGTTCTTATTATCAGATACTCTCCCTCGCAAAATAACCTGGGCCAACCATTCTTAGAGGACATCCACTTTATCACGTGAGGTTCAAGAAATCAAATAACAATATTTACTCTCCCAACACTATATATAACTTATATATATATATATATATATATATATATATATATATATATATATATATATATATATATGGGAATGAACTCAGAATGGTTCCCTGAGTTTTTTATGATACACACAGACCGTGCATGGAACAAGGACCTCTTTGCGAGTGACCCGTTGCCCACGTCGTCGGGCTAGCATCATGAAAAAGAAAAACTATGGTATTTGTTATTTACCATTACTTATTCGGACTATAGTGGATTTAATTATCCCAGAAGAGTTCCTTGTTCCATGAACGGTCTGTGTGTATCATATATATATATATATATATATATATATATATATATATATAATTTAGGCTGTTTCGAAAAATCGAAATTTATGATAGCTCAACGCACACATACTAAAAAAGTAATATGTCATGAATAAAGACTTCATGCAAAATATTAAGACAAGAGCTTATTGTTATCCCACCCCTCAATGCATATCTATTTTACCCCTCATGAGAAAATTTTCATTTTTCTGGCAAATATATTTATTTATTTTGTGATGTCCTCTTAAATTTGGTATATAAAATTCATAAATAAAATTGGAAGATAAGTAGGTCATTTTCAGGAATGGTCCAGTAACCCCCCTATATTCTTTAGAGAGAATTCTAGGAAATTCTTCCTTCAGGATAACTATTCTAGAATTTCCATTTTTTTCCTTTATGGATTATATGATGTTTTATTTGCTTTTTCATCTATAATTACTGATATTTTCACAAGTTTACTGTTCTAGAAAGGTTACTTCATGTTACTTTACAACTTTCTTACAGTAATCAAGTCATAATATAATTTAGGTGAGTGATTAATGATTATATTATATTATTATTAAGACTAACAGGTGGTAAAACTTTTTCTCTCAGAATTATGGCAAAAACCAGAAACAAGTGTGAAGTCTGGTTGGTCGGACAAGTGCTGGAAGAGGGTTTTTCTGAGAAGCAGCTTCCAACTAACAGTGATGTCCTTAAACGTCTTTTTTATCACATTGAGGTGGGAAAGCAAAATGTCTCTGTAGCTTGCGCAACTGTAGCCAACGAAGTTATTGCTATGTGGGAAAAAGCCTCCTTAATTACATCCCACAAGCCTTATATTGTCTCAAAGCTTAAAAGGCTTTACAATAAGCATGAAGGGCTGGTCAAGAACCGAACTCGACGAACTCCTACCCAAGAGAAGAATGAAGCAGAATTTGTCACCAGCTTAAAGAAGCTTTTCGATGTAGCTCATTCAGAAGTGGAAACAGAAATAAAATTGCAGGAGGATAAAGATTTTCTTAAGGATCAAAGGAACGATCGGAAAATGATTATGGGTCCAGAAGACAAGGATTTTTCAAGAAAGGCAAAAGCACGACAGATAAGCATGGAAAGAATTGAAAAACTTCGCAGGAAATCAAAGGAAGAAATGAGGCAATTGACAAAGGTTGTGGATCTCAACCAATGTGAAAATTCCGGTTCAGGAGGAAGTGAACAATCATCTGGTGATGAATTGTTCTACAGAGCACTCTCATCATCATCTTCAAAAAAGGAGAAGCTTGAACCAGGTGTAATTGTTAGGGATAAAAAGTTCTTGGCTGCTCTGGACCGCACTGGAACATCTGCAAGAGCTGCTATGCACATTGTGGCACCTGCCCTTTCAGCTGCTGGAGTGGAAATTGAAGAGATCACACTTTCATCATCCTCTATCTACAGGTCTCGGCGATCAACACGGATGCAGATGGGAGAAGACATTGAAGCCAGTTTCCAACCAAATACCCCTTTAATAATTCATTTTGATGGAAAGCTTCTTCCATCCATGCATGGGGGTAAGATTGATGTAATGCCCATTGTTGTGACTGGTGCAGGCGAATTAGAAAAATTACTGTCTATTCCAAAGCTTATTTCTGGAACGGGAGAAGAAATGGGGAGAGCAGTTTTAGAGGTCTTGAAGCAATGGCCACAAGTAAATGAGTGGGTAGCAGGCCTTTGTTTTGATACTACTGCAAGCAATACAGGTATCCATGCTGGGGCTTGTACCATCATCCAAAAGGCCCTTCAGAGATCACTCCTTTTTCTGGCATGCCGCCACCATATCCACGAGCTTCTTATCACCAGTTTTTGACATGTTTTTCTCTTCTTCGGGTCCACAAATTCCCTTATTCAATCGATTCAGAGATTGTTGGGATAACATTGATCAGCAGAATTACAAGCCCTATGAACCCAATGATCTCACCTCAGAATCTTTAGATCATTGGATCTTGAAGCACAGAGACAAGCTTATTTCTTTCATCAACTCCAAACTTCAAGAGGGCCACACTCGAGGTGACTACAGGGAATACTTAGAACTTGCACTTATCTTCCTTGGTTGTCCAATGCCTAAAACAAATAAAGGCTCTGATAGCAGATTCCACTACCCAGGAGCTTACAGCAGAGCTAGATGGATGGGAAAGGGCATCTATTCCTTAAAAATTTACTTATTTAGGAACCAATTCCTTCTCACCCCTCATGAAAAACAAGCTCTGATACGAATAAACGCCTTTTCAGTGACAGTTTATCTTCAAGCTTGGTATACATCTCCAGTTGGAATTGATGCTCCAGCAAATGATTTGGCCCTCCTCAAGATGCTACATATCTACAAGATCCAGGTTGATAAGGAAGTGGGTGCTACAGCCCTCAAAAAACTTCAGAACCATGGTTGGTACTTGAGTGAGGATCTTGTAGGATTTGGCTTTTTCTCAAACCTCGTGACTGAAGATGATAAGGTTATAATGCTCCACAACCTTCACCACGCGCCTCCTCGAAAAGTGAGGGCAAGAAAGGTGGACCCCCGAATGTTGCAAAACCCCAATGACTTAAAGATTACCAGTTTTGTCACAACTCAAACACAAGACTTCTTCAAGTGTTTGAAAATAGAAATTCCCAAGAAACTTGAAGACATTGAGGAGCACCGTAATCGGGTCATGGCAGTCAAAGTAATCAACGACTGTGCTGAACGAGGAGTCAAACTGGCTACAGAGTTTAATGAGAAGCTCACAAAGAGTGAGGAAGAGAGACAACTAGCCTTTCAAATCATTGAAAATCAGAGAAAGGAGGTCCCTCAGCCACTGAAATCCCTATATTCTTAATCAATATATGTCTTAAATAGAATTTAAGTCGCTTTGTTTTAAAACATATTTTTCGTTGTCTTATATTTGCTCTAATTATCCATTAATGTAAAAGAAGTGCCATCTGAGGGGTGCCTTTTTATCATTCAAATAAAATGATATTTTGTCCATTTGTTTTTCTTCATTTATATAAAAAAATAAAAGTGTGTGCGTTTATCCAAATTCAATTTGAAAAATTACCATATAATCGTGAAACGGTGTAATATATATATATATATACGTATATATATAAAATTTATATATATATATATATATATATATATATATATATATATAATTTGGAAGCCTTTACTAATAAAATAATTCTTCTTTAAAAATTCGAATTCCCAATGAACGGAGTCAAAAATATAAACACAATCTACACTATAAGCCTTTTAGTAGACATGTTAAGTGCACAAAATAGGGTGTCCACTTCAAATCATGATGCAAAGGTCCCCTTTGGTATGGAAGTTCCTTAGGGCCATAGGAAAGAATTTATCCAAAGACACAAGTTGTATCTATGCATAGACATGCTTAATTTTATGCCTAATCAGCATAAATTATGCTAATGACCGTATTTCCAACTTTTGAACCAATTAACTTAGAAACGTGTGTGATGACTCGTTTTCAGCTAAATTCAGCATGAGAAATCCATTTCTGAGGCTATTATGAGGTTTGGAGGTCATTTTAACCCCCACAATCAAATATGGCCGCTGGCCGCCATGTTGAAATTGGGGATTTTTCCGCAGTTTCCAAACTGACAGAGTGAGACACCCCAAAATAACCTGAAACCCCCAAAATAACCTCAGAAATGACTTTATCATGCTGAATTTAGCTGAAAACGAGTCATCACACACGTTTCTAAGTTCTGTGGCCTTTAGAAATTCAATTTCATGTTTCAGATTCACAGTGATTAATCCGAAATGAGTGACTCCAAAAGCACGCTTGCCATCATGGACACTCGCGACTGGAGCTTATGCTTCATATGTCAGTCAGACAAAAGCTATGAACCGACTAAGAATCCTTCATTATCTGTGAAATTGAGAAACAAACCTGAAAGACTTTCAGCCTCTTATAAAGAAGTTACGGACAATATCCAGGAGCTCAAGGAATTAGGGGAGTTGCCTGACTTTGTAGTCGTAGATGACATTGGTGGCGGTGCTGGTGGCGGTGCTCAGAATGTAGTGCAGCTGATGTCTAATCAAGTAGTGTGGCACAAAAGTTGCAGGAATGCTGTCGACAATAAAAGAGGGCAGAGAGCGAGAAAAAGCATCAAGGGCAAGAGTCAGTTAGCCCGGTGAAAACTCACCGCATGAACAGTGGTGCCAGATCCATCACACAGGCCTCACCCTCACCCTCTACATCTTCGAGCGAACCAGTCGACACTCCATGCCTCTTCTGTGACGAAGTGGGCAACAAGAAAGAGCTGAGGAAGGATTCCACTCTTGGCTTGAATAAGAAAGTCAGTGATTGCGCTCGAGTGTTAGGTGACAAACGTCTGTTGGCTAAACCTTCTGCTGGTGACATGGTCGCTATTAATGCCGTCTATCATTGTGCGTCCTGACTCGGCTCTACAGGAAAGCGGCGACGGTCGGATATGACACAACTGAGAGTCATGCGACTCAGGTGATCCGAGCACATGTCTCAACGATTACTTGACTTTATTGAAGATAATCGTGTTTCAGGGACGTCACTGGCAATAACTGACTTGACGGCCCTCTATGACAAGCGCCTCACCGCTCTCGGTTTTCCCTACATCAAATGCAATACAACACGCCTTCGAGAGGATATTGAGTGCATGATTCCTGAAATCAAGGCGATACCAATGAATCGTTGCTGGTCTCTTGTTTTCGACGACGACCTAAGCAAAGCTGTAGTTGATATGGAGAACAATACATCAACTGAAGTTTCCATCCTCCACAAAGCATCCAAGATCCTCCGGCGAGATTATCTCCATATGAAGCAGGCTTTCACAGGCTCCTTCACAACCTCATGTGAAGCTGAATCCATCCCGCCCACGTCGAGATCATTCTTGCACATGCTTCTTGATGGACCAGGTATCGATGAGCCGGCTCCTGATTCTGAGAAGTCCAAGACTGCAACATCCCTCGGGCAGCAGATCATCTTCAACTCTGTTGGACGCAGATCCAAGAAACTTGGGAGTGTTCCTCGTCACATCAAGGAGAGGAAAACACCAGCATCGCTGTATCTGTCTATGAAACTATATCTTCAAACTGGCCGTGAATCCCTAATCGATGCTATGCATCAACGAGGACTGTGCGTCTCGTACGGCCTTTTGAGAGTGTTGAGCACAGACATCGCGAATTCAGTCATCGGTCACTGGGAGCAGGTCAGTGTGGTAGTGTCACCTCAGACTGTGAAGGACGTGTTCACCACAGGCGGTTTTGACAACATCGACCACAACCCTTCCTCTACGACGGCAAAATCAGCCCTCCATGGAACATGCATCAGCATGCAGCAGCACTTCTCTTGAGACAGCCAACAAGTCAAGAATCTCCGACATCCTCAATCCAGCTGAGATGGGGAAGAAGGCTGTGAGGTCCTTGCCAGCTATCTACACGACCATGGATCTGGATGTCTCGCTGCCAAACGACGAAGTGCTGCACGTTTCTGCCCTGAAGGCCAACAGTCATCCTCTTCCGGCTTCGCGCTCTCTCACCAGCATCATTGAAGAAGGCTATGGGTGGTTGGAGCGAATCAGAAGCCTTCTATCCAAGCAGACCCTCGAAGCCGGTAAATGGATCTCATGGGCCGAGTACTATGCCAGCATCACAGAGCATCCTGCTATTCCCTCAGCCAAGTCATACATGCTGCCTCTGTTCACCGAGTCTCCCAACAGCCCTACCATGGTTTGGCATGGGATGAAAGTCATTCGCCAGGCGATCAGCTACATCAATCCTGGTCAGACACCAGTCATGGTAGCCGATCAACCCCTCTTCACTCATTTCTACATTCCTTGCCAGGTACATTCCAGCGCATGTCATCGCCCTCGGACTTGGACCATCCAAGGCAATGGCACTGCCGGCGTTTCATGCGTTAACGGGATGCGACACAACCTCAGCGTTCTATGGCAAAGGCAAAAAGACGGCCTGGTCAGTGTGGCATGGATGGGGACATCATTCATGCTTGAGATTACTGCATGTAGTTGTATTTCTAGAAGTGTTATTTCAACTAATCAGTTATTTCGCTTGTGACTTCAAAGTGGACACGTGTGGGGTAATACGCTCATCAAAGCTCCAGCTCCAGTCTCTCCAACGGAATGGGGATGGCAGCAAGAATCCCCCGACTCTGCGCCAACTCCAGTCTACACCACAACTCCCACCATTTCGCGGGACATACCAGAGCTTGTCATTTGCCAGTGTAAGACAGACTGTAAGGCTCCTTGTAAGTGCTACGTGCAGGGGCAGCATGTATCTCTGTAGATGTAAAGGTTCGTACTCCCACACTGGTAAGATGAGTGAGGTACAGATAGATGAGGAATCAGGTTAGTGCTGAACGAAGGAATGTCATGAATGTGCTTACATTGTCACAACATTGTGATGATACAGTATATTTGAGTTGGCTAGTTATTGGTCGAGTATACTATGTATCAATTATACTATTTAGATACCACAGATCTTGTAAATTTATCATTCAATTTGCAATTTTTGCTTCCATGCCTCTAAATTCTGTTTTCATAAATTTTATCAAAATGTCGACTTTGTGTATCATTTCCCGGATTTGACCTTTAAATACATTCCAAATGTAAAATTGATGCCAAACATGAGTTCAGCGACCTCATATTAGCTGGAAAACATGACTGAGGGGTCCCGCGTCTTAAGATACCTAAGCGCCAAAATTAAAATTCGCCAGAAATCGCCTCCAAAGTTCAGCAATATTCTCGCAATAGTATCTCTGATATTAATTGAGCTAGAACGTTCATTTTTGGCTAAATTAGAGTTCTAAGTATGCTAATGAAGATGTTGATGAGTTTTTGGAATAGATTTTCATATTTTATATTTTATATATATATTTTTTAATTTTTTTATTTTCTTATTATGCCGAACTTTGAGTGAACTTTTGGCTTGCGATAGAGGTGAAAAAAGTAGTTCGCTTCATAAGGTTTTCAACCATACTTCTAGTGTCGTAACGTCATTATAACCCAAACCACGCGATAGAGGAAGGGTGAAACTAGTGATATCCATCAAAAACACGTTTTCGCCTGTGGTGGCGCTTAGGTACCTTAAGACGCGCGACCTCTCATTGTATCATAATAGTTTTTATGACAAACTGTTCCTTGGCTCTGAGTCGGCCATGTTTTCCAATATGGCCGATGGCGACCATCTTGGATTTAAGATACAACTTGTGTCCTTGGATAAATTTTTTCTATGGCCCTAAGGAACTTCCATATCAAAGGGAACCTTTGCATCATGATTTGAAGTGAAAAGTCTCTTAGCATGTCTACTATTTAATAAAACAATCTGAATAAAATTAATTTTAAACTTAAAATCACAAACTAAAAATATTTGCACCTAAACTTGAAAGGTTGGTTGGTTTACAATAAACCAGGTAGAAAAGTGAAAATCCATTCTTTCTACCTTAACATCCAAAAATGACGATGCTTGGTTGTCCTCCTGCTCCGTCGCAAAACTTAATATTTTCATGTTGATTTTATTCAAATATTCTAAAAACAATTTAAAACTTAACAAATTTAGCAAATATTCTAAAAGCAGTTTAACAATTTAAGAACGTGGACGGAATATGTTTTTGAAACGTATCGCGTACATAACGTTTATAACACAGGGGCTCGAAATTGTAAAGAAAAGTTATCATGACATATTTTTTTCAAAGTTGCACATAAATAAGTTACGAAAGGTAGCCGTGTTACGAGTATATTTAATAAAATAATCGTTTATTTCTTATCTAATTTAATTTAATATAGCTTTACTTCATTTGGCTCTTTTCCGTTCTACCTCAGCAACAAAAAATGAAATTATATATTATTTTCTACTGTAGTTTTACTTGCTGAATTCAATAATATATATCTTATTTTAGAGAAATTACTAACAAAAGAGTTACAGTCCGTTTATTTTATTTAAAAGTAGAGATTGCATTTAAGATTTCAATAAAAATATCCTTTCCTTTTTGTCTTCTCCTCCACAGAAATTCACATAAATAAGAATCTATCATATTTCTAGATGTTCCCCAATGTCTCTTGTTCCTTTGTTTAGCTAAATCAACTGTACGCCCTTGACGATTGGTTAGGTTAGGTCGTGATATTTTCGTTAGTTAGTAGGGTGTCAATTTTGGGGGTGAAATGACTAAATTGAAAATCATGTGATTTGGTAGCAATTTAATGTAATAATTTGGCATACAAAATAATATCCTTGCTTCAAAAACAATAAAAAATAACTTCTACCTACATCAATTTTAATTAAAAAATTCAATTTTTCCGTAAATTCGTTGCAAAATAACAAATGTGCGCAAACATCCTATCAACATTTAAAGTGGCAATAAGATATCATTCAGAGTCTTTATTTGAAAGTAACCAATGCAGTCATGTCCTTTTTGCTACGGTTCCTTGACATCAGCATTCGGCTTGCTACTTGCGCTTTGATGTAGCCTTCTCGCCTCTCGTGACTGTAAACTTGACTAGCTGCTTCTGTGACCATTTTCACACATCTCTCCACACTCTGCGTGTGAGAAGGCCACTTTGGCACTTGCATTGGGGCCTCTTTAAGTTGTGTTAAATATTTGTTTATTATACATGTTGTCAGTGGTGGCTCCAAAACTTCCGAACTCAAGTTAACTAATTCTGACAATTTCGTGGCATTGATGTTTATCGGAGGTACCTTCCTTGTCTGAACAGAGCAGTCTCCCAGCTGGTCATCATCTAGTGATGTTCCTCTAAGCTTTAGAATGATTTCCACAGCTTCAGTTCGCTCTTTGGTACATTGGCTGCAGAGTATTGCTTGCAAAACTGCCTCTGGCCTAGCATACCAAGCGGACCTTCTCACCACAGGTAACACGATGTCCACCACTACTTTCCTTTGGGTTCTCAGTAGCTGTAATTGAAACAAGATGTGGTTGGGCCCCTCCATCCACATTAGATTAAGTTTTACATTGAACCAGTGAGGAAGATAAAACCCAATAATAAATTCAACAATCAACATCAAATTCTGTAGCATTTTGCCCTTCAGTGCATGTTTGGAAACTCAAATCCTGCAGAAACGAATCGCTGTAGTTAACCAACGACTGTGACTTACGGGTCCAATCTCCAAGAGAGCCAGATTTTGAGGCAACTCTCCTGATCTGATTGCTTGAACAATACGATAAGCGTAAGATTGATCCGTGCTGAGGTCTTTGATAACTTCTTTAGACAACACTGGAAGGGGAGGGCCTACTTCGACCTTTGGGAAATTTTGTATTTATTTCTAATTCCGTTGCTTCATCTAGCATGTTGCCAAGGGGGCCTGACCACTTGTTGTTGCTCTTTGTAGGACCATCAAGTTCCTGGATGAGACGACAAAGGGGTAGTTCCCCTGTGTGCAAATCACATACAATCCAAACAAGCCTTCTTCCAAGTTTTTTCTCTAAATGCGTCATAACACCGCCCTGCCATCCAGTGTTCACCGCAGTTGAGTCTCCACCAACGGCCTGCAGTGAACTGTCAAGTCTTCTTTCTTGAAGCCAACATATTATTTGATCAGCAATTGCCTCTGCATGTTCCTTGCCTTCTACTTCTGCTTCAGGAACAAAGTGAAACAAATAGCGGCCACCAGGTTCGGAACACACAGAGTAGTGTTCTTCTTTGATGAGACCGGGAAACTTTCTGTCCATTCCCTCTACCTCTAGGAGAACTTTTGTGTCATCTCTTCTTCCATCAAACAAAAGGCAAGAGAGACCTTCCTCCTTCAAATCTTTTTCATGCTGATCAGATATTTCCTTCATTATTTTTTCTTGTGCTCTTCTTACCTTATGATCTATCACTAAGGATGTATCCTCTCGGCTGATGAGGCCTGCATCAATCCAAGCGGCAGTGGCAATCTCTGCAGTCTTTCGTAACCCCGTATGGTGGCGAATACTGGCAAGGGCAATGTTTGAGATGTCTTTAGTATTGTATTTCATTCTCTTTGGCGAAGGTTCAGATGGCATTTTGGAGCTATCATCTGATGTTGCTTCTTTCTGTTCATCTGAAGAGCTTTCAAAGAAGTGAGAAATCTCTTGATAGAGCTCTTCATCTCTTTGGGTGGCTTCTTCACTCTTCTTTTTCTTCCTTTCTTCCCTCTCTCGGATTTTCTCTTTTTTCTTAGCAATAACAATCTGTTTTTTGGTTTCTGAATAATCTGCCGAACCAATCTGCATACTTCCTTGGCCTCCTGCCTTTGTTCTCTGCGCCTTTATGAAAGCCAGCTCCAAAACAGGGATCTTCTTCTCACGAGGACAGTGACAATCAATGTGAGGGTGAGGTTCTCTTCTGCATGAGGGGGAAGAATTGGCTTCAGAACACAACTCTATGGGACACTGGCAGTTAAAAATGTCAAGAAGAGTATCAAGTGTGTGCAGAAATTTATTTTTCTTTGCTAGTTTTCCTTTACCAAGTGATGTCTCAACTGCTTTGTGCCACAGCTTTGTTAATTTTAGCTAAATAGTTCTATACTGATTGAGTACAGGTGGTTTGAATAACACATTAGCTTTTTTCCACTGATGCATAAGAGGGGGAATCATGTCTCTTATGAACTCTTTGTGTAGTTCCTTCTATCCTTTGTATTTTGTTCACGAAGGAGTAACCCTAGTCTCAGCATGTCTCGCACTGTTGGTAGTTCTGATACGGGAAGCTCCTTGCCTGTACCGACTAACAGGCTCAAGTGGCATGACGACTGACCTCTTGTCTTCAATTTTGGCATCTTAGGAATATCTGAAAAGAAAGAAAAACATTTAAGTATTTTATATCAATTACGATGTTTCAAAGTTTAGTCATTCGATGTTCTAAAATTCAATAAAAAAATATTCCATGGGATTACAACATAATAATCAATAATCCATACTTACAGTTAAACTGTAGTGTTCGTCTAGTAGAATAACTATGAAGTAGGTACAAGAGCAATAACAGGAAACCACCGTCTATGACATCTAAGAGACAACTGAGGACTGAGAGTGAGGGACAGTTCTATTCATGTTGTGACTTGTACATTGTACAACAACTATATGACCTTGAAAACACTCCATATGCGATCAGTGGGATAATTCTGTGACAGATGAAGAGTTAATCAATTTATGTCCTATTATTTAGTAAACGAGTCAATTTCTGAAAATTTAAGGTAAAATTGATGTAGATAAGGGTTATTTTATTTCATTTTGGTTGGCCAATTTCAAGTTTTGACATGAAAAGACTATATTTTCACTACCAAAATTGATTTGAAAAAAGTTGACAAAATTGACACACCCTATTAGTTAGCCTTATAAGGTTAACTAAAGAAGGCTGGGGTAGAACGTTATTTCCTTAACTATGTTTATGAAATTCCATTTATCATCCATAACAATACCTACAAAAGAGAGAAAAAAATTAATAATTATAACAATAACTAATTAAAGCACGAATACTTACTTTCTCCAAAAGAAAATATATATTATTGAATTCAGCAAGTAAAACTACAGTACACTAGAAATTGTTGCTGGGGTGGAACGGAAAAGATCCCTTCATTTATTTCAGACAATTGAATAATGCTTCGCAATTACACGAGAATAGCTAATTCGCCGATACAAAATTATCCAAACGAAAATTTAGAAAGGGCCATTGATGTTGTCAAAAATGCTGGCATGTCAAGCTATAAGGCTGCGGAAGAATTTGGGGTCCCAAAATAAACTTTTGCAAAGCATTGTGCTGGGATAAAATGTATAAAAATAGGTGCATGATGACATACTTATCTTTCAAATAAACAAGAAATATATCTTGTAACACGATGTGAAACTGTTGCTGAATTTGAATTTCCAGTCAAAAAACCTGAATCTTTTTCTATAAAATCTAAACAAATTTAATTTGGTTATCATTACCCTCTAGTACAACCCCTAACAAAAGACACCCGGAGGTGAAGTGAATATTGGTTTGAAATTATAGCTACTTCACTTTAACCAACATTAGGGGTAAAGTGAACTTGGAAACCTGGTTTTAAAAAATTTGGATCAAATGTAGAATTCGGACCCCAGCCTTCTTTAGTTAGCTTTATAAGGCTAACTAACGAAAATATCATGACCTAACCTAACCAATCGTCCAGGGCGTACAGTTAACCTAACGATTGGTTAGGTTAGGTCGTGATATTTTCGTTAGTTAGCCTTATAAAGCTAACTAAAGAAGGCTGGGGTCCGAATTCTACATTTGATCCAAAAATTTAACATGTTGACTCATCCGCATTATGTTATTTATTTTAATAATTTTTACTTAATATTAGAGATCTGTAATGCAAATTTAAACAGTGTACTTATTCCATAATATTATATTTTAAAAGGTTATCTTAGAAAAAACCCAAAAAGCAGTTTACTTCTCCCAGATTGGGGAAGAGCTGCTGTGAGGTTGTACCGACAGCGTTTCCCAAACAAACGTGTGCCAAACACCAAACGTTTGCGCATTTGCATCGGCGACTGCGAGAAACTGGAACATTCCATGCAAACATGCATGACACTGGTCGGGAGAGAAACGTGCGCACTCCTGACATGGAAGAAGAAATCCTACGGCGATTTGAGGACAATCCAAGCGCAAGCACGCGAGATGTTGCACGTATCCTCGGTGTGAACCACGACCTGGTCTGGAGAGTGTTGCACGAGCAGCAGTTACATCCGTTTCATCGTCAGAGAGTCCAGGCATTACAACCTCGGGATTACCCTCTTCGTGTGGAATTCGCACGCTGGTTTCTGTAGCAGACAGCGGTGCAGCCTAATTTTCCGGCTTATGTGCTGTTCTCAGATGAGGCCTGTTTCACACGTGAGGGTGTGTTTAACATGCACAATTCTCACGTGTGGGCGCACGCAAATCCACATGCTACACGGGTGCATGCTCATCAAGAACGGTTCGCCGTCAATGTTTGGGCGGGTATCGTCCATGGCAAGTTGATTGGGCCGTACCTGCTGCCTGCCCGACTCGACGGGCGGGTTTATCGGATATTTCTTGAAGAAACGTTGGCGGAACTGCTGGAAGATGTTCCCGTGGCTATTCGTAGACGAATGTGGTTTCAACACGACGGGGCCCCAGCACACTCCAGCAACGATGTGCGGGATTATCTGAACGCCACTTTTGGGGACCGATGGATAGGCCGGGGTGGGCCCGTAGCCTGGCCACCGAGATCGCCCGATTTAACATGCCTCGATTTCTTCCTGTGGGGACACATTAAGAACCTCGTGTACGAGACTCCCATTTACTCAGAAGAAGACCTCGTAGCAAGAATCGCTGTCGCCGCTGGAACTGTTCCCGAAATGCCGGGAATCTTTCGACGTGTACGTCGGTCAATGCTTCGACGCTGTCGGGCATGCATTGATGCTACCGGTCGCAACTTTCAGCACCTTTTTTAAATAAACATGCCTTCTTTAAATAAACATGTTACGCGTACTACGTCCGATTTAAGAATGCCCGCAGCAAGCGCGAGTCTAGCCCACTTCACCTTTTAGCCAATTGCAGCGGCGCCCTCTCACGGCGAATGGTGACGTCAGTGGACATACACTTATAGACGAAAAGGGTTTGTCTTGGTGTTGCCTATCCCCCATTACAATTTGTACAGAAAGTTTTCAAACACCCTGTATATATATATATATATATATATATATATATATATATATATATATATATTAGTGATGCATGATTGTCCGCAACCGGACCCGCACATATTCTCAGCTCCGCAACAGCAACGCAACCGCATTTATCAGTGCGGCTATTGCGGTTGTTTGAGGATATCTTACTATGGCAACCAAATGCTATAAATACTAGTGTAATGACTATAAATGCTATAAACGTCAGTAGTATAACCGAAAAATGGGAGAGGGCAAGAATGTTGCAATGCAATGTTGTTCAGTGCTGCAAAGAGGGGAGGGGGAATGTTGCAAGAGGTATGCAACAAAGGGGGAGGGGTATGCAACAAATCAATGCTGCAAAGGGGGAGGGAGGGAGCTTCGGGGGAGAAGGGAGGATGACCTCCCCAAAGGGGTAACCTTAACCTAAGAGAGGGAGAGAAAGGAGAAGGAGGAGGGTCTTTGGGGAGAAGGTGGGATGTTCTCAACCCCCAAAGGGAAACCTAACCTAAGAAGGAGAGAGGAGAGAGCGTTCTTTATTCCACCGAAGTCCATCGCATAATAAGGGTCCAGGAGATCCGCATCTGTTATATAGAGGGTCTGGAGTTACCAGTTACCACCTACTTATTTATTTATATAAGGAGTGTTACCAGATACCACCACTTATTTTAATTATGTTCAGTTGTACCTTATTAGGGTGAGTTGTCAGATTCTACCATTTATTTTAATTTTTACTTAGATGAGTTACCAGGTATTGTTTTTTAATTTAATTATGTTCAGGTGTACCTTATTAGGATGATTTGCTATGCAACACCATTTAATTTAATTACTCATTTATTAAAAACAAGCGCGACTTTCTCCTTGAATTTATTCAGCAAGAGAACTAATTTTTTAAACGATTCCAATATTAAGAATAAAAGAAATACAATTAAACCGTATTAAATAAAACACCATTACATCATTCTGTTTAATTAGACGAATTATTGGAATCAATTTCATGAAATATATAGAAACTATACTTTTACTTTTGACAATCCTTTCTATATATCTTCTATATTTTTTATAAACAAAAATCCGCGTGAACTTGTACATTCAAAAGAAAAATCTTACAAACATACTGAATAATTATTTAAAAACAAAATTTTAATTCATACAACATTTTAAATCTCTAAACTTGTCCGCGATCTTTTCTTTGAAAGCATCTCTGGAAAAAAAATGTATAAGGTATAAACTCGACACGCATAAAATCTCACACCTCACTTGCCCGAGGCTTCTTCAAAACCGCAAAGGTCCATTTGACCTAAATCCATCCAAGACCACCTACGAAGAATCTCTCTCTCGACTCCAATTTATTGTTTTCATTATTACCATTACTAATGAAGTTAAAAACTGAACTTAAATACATACATAAGCCTTGCGTGATTATTTTCCATGAACAAATTATTTATAGGCTAAATTAGCCTTTAATCAAGTAATGAATATTAACACAAAATATTGTCGTGCTAGAGATTGCAAGTGGCAATACATCTTGAGATGTGAGCATTAAATCTACGGAGAGAAGATAAAGACACCATTAGTCAACCAATCAGGACGTCCAAAGCGTGGACCCGTAATATAGGTGTTACGATTGGTACAAAAAATTTAACATAGCTCCGCCCAGTTACATTGACAACCAATCATCAAACATACGAACCGCCTTTTATTCTTATGGGGTGGTGCTTGGGGATCATGCACATAAAAGTGAGTATTTTCAGCTGGGAGTCAGAGTAGTTATTTTCACCAGTGAATAAACATTCCCTCCGTCATGAATCAAGAACTTTACAGATTATCGGATTCATATCAAGATGAAGACACTATCGCGTTGTCTGCAATTAATCTTTTTAACGCAGCCGACCAGGATGGATTATTTCCAACGGAAACCGTTGATGATATTTGCAATGACGCTCCTTACGATCCGACGCAAGGGACTGCCATAGAAATGCAAGTAATTATGTGCCTATAATTTTATTTTTGTAGCCAATTATTTGCGAACTGGTTATTTATTTATTGGACCTGTCATTAGGAGAAAGAGTACTGTTCTGGATTATTTCATTATATATATGGAGGGTTGTAGTAATTCATCTCATCACATTAAAAATGCTTCATTTAAATAGTAGGTATCTACAATTATAGATTAGTTTGCAATTAATAATATGCTAAAGTCCTGTTTTGATTCGTTGAATTTTTTATAACAATCCTTTGCAAGTTTTAAATAATTTTATAATTTCCATAAAAAATTTTATTCGGCATTTTTTCTTAAAGGAACTTCTCTGAACGGTTCGAAGATATCTTTACATTGTAATACTCTTACTAGATGTATACTCTGTATATGTTTTAAGCAATTGGGTTTTTATTAAAAAAGATTCAGTATGAACTAATTAATTATTCTTTCTCTTTTAAGGTCCGATGAGGATTTGATACGTGTTATACAATCTTTTCGTTTTGAAGAAACGCATGTCATGGACCTGAATACGGAGGTAGAAGTTTTACCGAGCAGTCAACCCAGCGAATGTCACATCATTAACGAAATAATGTAAGTATTTTTTATGTTTCGATCTTTTTTGGGGGGAAGAAGACAATGTATTTTCATCAATTTATTAAATGAAAGAAATCATGTTTTTAGTACAATAAACATCTTAAGCTACAGAATATACAAACTAATATTATTGGTTACAAATATATATATATATATACACGAACAAAACATCATACTATACAACGGGTGAACACAAACGGAAAACGGCTTTTTATCTGTCTGCATACCATTTCCTCGTATCGTTGAGTGTGACACGGGTCGAATAATTTTAAAAAATTTATAAATTTCTTACCGCATGACATGCATGAGAAATGAAAGGCAGTACGTCCCACAAGTATTACTAAAATATCCTTGTAGTCAGAAGGGATTCTATACAACTTCGGGGATATGCATCTGATCGAGAAATTTTACAATAACAGGGTCACTCCAGGGTTGAGTGCCGTGTGAATTAAAATAGTACATCCGTTCCCTATTTTTAAAATAGATTGCAAACCAATGAATCTCTTCATTACCAATAACATCTGTGTTCACAATAAGGCTACCGCAATCTCTCGTAGATGCAATTTCAATGTTTCATTCTTCGCAAACACACCGATAACTTTGGAACGTGTGATTCGTTCACTATTCATTACTCTCGGAAGTGTATTCGCATCCATTTTAAAAGTCAGTGACAACGCTCCTAAATCTTTCTACTTCTATTAGGGCTTGTGACTCGAGGTATACTAGTACACTTATAGGCGCGTCTATAGGCTCGGCGAATTCGAATCTGACTGAAATGTTTCCACTCTGTTGTGGACTTAAGTGTGTATTTACACGCAGATAAGTCAGGTGTGATGTCAAACGGAAAAAGGTTAAAGTGATCGATGAATTCTTTCTGCGTTACCCCAATCCCGAGAACACAGCGTCTGATGAATAATCCATATCCATAGCCCCGCCCAACGCAACGCCATTAATGTATAGAGTTATATTTTAAGGGCGAAATTCTCGAATTTAAAGGCACTCTTTTTATATTTTCCAGTCACCGAAGCATGATCCTGCATTCCAATTACTATCCTTTTAGGTAGATTTCCCAGGGCGATGTTTTCTATCTGTTTTGATGCCAACCATGCTGGCACCGTGTATAGTTTGATCTGTGCTCTGTTAATTGGGTATTTTACTGTGGCGTGTAGTAAATTTTTCTCAATTTCTATTTGTTTTGGTGAACTTAATTTCACTCACCGTACGCGCAGATATGTTTCCATAATGTGAATCACAACGGGTTTTGCGCCCTCTTCTAGATCAGTTCCCAGATTTAAACAGATCTCAGGATTCGTGCGGGTGAGCTTTATTTTCATATCCACCCCATTCACAAGCAACTTCTCCTGGAATGTGAAATCTCTATGCAGGCGTCCAAAACACTCGTATATCTTTTTAGAATTTTTAAATTTGTCCTTTATACTACTTTCGTCTTTAGCTTGATAATAGCCCTCGGCAGTTAAAACGGTACCCTCCGCTTCTTTGGAAAAGTTGAGGACATTTTCCAGATAGGATCGTAGGTGATAGTACCCCGTTCCTGCCGATATGTTGACCTGATTTAATATACGTTACACTGGTTGAATAAGGAGTGCAGAAAGTTTGTTTCAGGGTATACAGCATATTTGTCATCACAGTCCGTCCATCAGAATGGGCTATACGTAGTTTAGCGTACATGTGCACACAGCTTAGATAAAAAATGTAAGGGCCTGAGCTAGGTATCATGAATTCTATAGGGGCACTCGGGGAACTAATTATGTTTAAAAGGTTAATTGTAATAAACTCACTGTGTTCAATAGAAACTTGAGTTGGAGGCATATCAAAGAGGGACACTCACTCAGCCGCAGTAGGGTGGATCGATTTTACATGTTTTTCGATTTCCATATTCTAATAGAAACAAAAACTTGCGCATGCATGAGAAAATAGCCTCTGCAAAATCTTAGCTTAATAGGTAATCATCTTCTGCCCCCGGCAGAGCGATGAAAATCATATTTTAGTAGTCAAAAACATATTTTTCTTATAATTTTTAAAATATTTCAATATGCATCAAAATTATTCCTAATAACTATAAAGTCGATGAAAAAGACCTCATATGATCGTTTTTCCAAGCGCGTTGTCCTACGTTAATATCTTTTGCCCCCGGCAACAACGTCAAATGTTGAAAAAATAGGTAATTTATATACATATTTTCAGATCGGCTCTTTGTCTTAAATAATGCATTTATATATTTCCCATAGCATTTATATCGTTGCTTAGGCATGAAATAACACACACACGCAAAATTTTATGACTCTAGGCTAGGGTTTAAAGGTCATCTCTGGTGAGTGCTGCCAGCAGCAGCTGCACTGACGCGCCAGTACGCACTGCGCAGTTCCCTCAGTTGCCTTTTGACAGCGTCGAAGGCAGGTGTGTGAAGCATAGAAGGACTGTGGTAGAAGAGCATATAGTTTTAGTTCAAGAACCAGAATCCCGTACATGGGGCATTTCACTCCTGCATCAGGTTCTGCCACTGCAATAAAATCAGGTATAATCAACTTTCTAGAGACTAACAATATTAGCACGACGACATTGTGGCTATCGGCTGTGATGGTACCGCAGTGACACGGGTCGAAAGGGTGGAGCCATTCGTATGATTGAAATGAAACTACAAAGGCCAGTTCAGTGGATCATATGCCTATTACATGGTAATGAATTATCACTGCGACACCTCATTTAAGACTTGGACGGCAAAACAACTGGGCCAATGGGCTTTACTGGACCAGTTGGAAAACAACTGAACGACTGCGAAAAACTTCCAATTACAGAATTCGATGCCATTCCATCTCCCGACATTGACATAGATGATGCCGAGTTGAGCACTGACCAAAAATATTTGTTAGGCATCTACAGGGCAGTGTCGAGCGGTAGCTGCTCTTCAGCTCTCGCGGCTCGAAATCCAGGTAAGATGGCGCATTCCAGGTGGCTGACAACAGCAAATAGATTTCTGCGCCTCTATGTTTCAACCAGTGAACCCTCCAGCACCTTCAACGAAATTGTGCGATTCATTATGACAGTTTACGCACCAATTTGGTTTAAGATAAAGAAAAACTCCAGTTTCACTGAGGGCGCAAAACATTTTTTCGAAATGATGCGTCTCTCTCAGACCATGCCTCAAAGATCTAAGACAATCGCCAACAAAGTCCTCCGTAGATATTCTTTCTTTGCTCACCCAGAAAATATTTTGATCTCCATGCTACATGCCGATGAGCAACACATAAGAGAATTGGGATGGAGAAGAATATTAAAAGCACGATCAAAACAATCACTAGCGGGGGAAATTCGAGCCTTCGCCATGCCTGAGCTGCTCTACGATAGTCAAAACTATTACGAAATGATCAACTGGCAAACGGCTGAGGTGACCGAACCCCCCGTTACAAAAACAATACCTGATACCCGAATAAAAGAGTTTGTTGAGACGGGAGACCAGCCTGATGGACTGATCCCACTATTCCCCTTGTCATACTCAAGCGGTCGAGAGACTCATCAAATTAGTAACCGAAGCCTCTGCCAGTGTAAGTGGAATAAAAGAGAGGGACGGATTCATCCGCTCCCGTCTTCACTCCCGAACAAAAATCCCACGATTTGATTCTAAGAAAGATTACCGTATGTAAATCGACATGCAGCCAAAGGAAGGGTGGTTGGGGCTGGATAGGGTGGAACTCGACGTACAGCCACCTCCTCGTGGTGAGTTCTGGGTTGCTAATTTTATAAAATTAGCAAGCGAGGAGCTGTACTTAGTACTTATCGTACTTATAACATCGCATTAACGTAATTATAATCCACATTTAGACTTTTCTCGGGGACAGAAGATATTACTCTAGAGTCATAAAATTTTGCGTCTGTGTTATTTCATGCCTAAGCAACGATATAAATGCTATGGGAAATATATAAATGCATTATTTAAGACAAAGAGCCGATCTGAAAATATGTATATAAATTACCTATTTTTTCAACATTTGACGTTGTTGCCGGGGACAAAAGATATTAATGTAGGACAACGCGCTTGGAAAAACGATCATATGAGGTCTTTTTCATCGACTTTATAGTTATTAGGAATAATTTTGATGCATATTGAAATATTTTAAAAATTATAAGAAAAATACGTTTTTGACTACTAAAATATGATTTTCATCGCTCTGCCGGGGGCAGAAGATGATTACCTATTAAGCTAAGATTTTGCAGAGGCTATTTTCTCATGCATGCGCAAGATTTTGTCTCTATTAGAATATGGAAATCGAAAAAAATGTAAAATCGATCCACCCTAATATACTGTCTGGGACAGCTCCGACTTACAACATTGTGAACTACACGGATGGATAAAACGTGCCATGACGAGTTAGAAATAGGGCCTCCTCTCGCGACAAGTAGTAAACAAACTACGATTCATAAGATCAATGTCCTTAGTTTATATCAGTAAAAAAAAATGGTCAACCAGAGGTTTCATTCGCTTAGAACACTTCTTTTTTATATACTTTTACGTTTAATGCCATGTGGTGTTAATCCCTTCTTCCGGACAGCCCTCTTATTCTTCCCACCACCACGCATTTTTCTCTTTGCATCTGTGACGATTTCGTCCCGTGTATGCTTTAAGTGACTTTTTAGAGCTTCTTTAGGTTTAGCCCCAGCCAATATGTCTTCTGCCTTGTTAAGACCTGATTGTAACGCTTTCCTCCCGAGGTATCTGGCACCCCTCTTCAGCAAGGGGACAGCCGTACGTAGTATGGTTGAAAAAATGGATCCAAGTCCACTACCACGCTGGTATCTCATACCTCGATAGACTCTGAAAGTCTTTCTGTCCATTATAACTCAGTGCGTCGAAAGTGCAGCTTCACTGTTAAGCTCCCGTTACCGAATGGGAAATTTTTTCCCTCAATCGTTCTTATATATGAGATATTGGTTATTAGATTAGCTGCTACATTCACATAATAGGGCCTGTCATATGTAATACTCAAACTCCTTCCTCTATGGTTGGGAATGTGCGCTATGCGCAGCAGGCGTGTCTGGGTATCCCCAACAAACTGGTGCTCCACTATATTGCTGTAAATATAGCACATGTCTCGGGGTTTATAGCCATCAACCATTTTCTCCAATTGCAACTGATACATTAGGCTGGACAAGTCGTGTTGTGCCTCGCGATGTGTATCTCTTTGGATGACTGATCGATATCGTCGATTGGTCATAATTTTGAACACTCTTTGGTCTTTAATATTTCGGTTAGCTTGCGATTTTAGGGCCACAGTACATGGATGGGGATCATTGTTTAAGATTTCGTATACTAAATCGCCCGTAAGATTTGAGCTTTTTAAACTTACGTTTAAGTCTCTCACAACATCCTCGACCGCACCATAGTGACCCGGACCTAGTGTTACTTCTGTGCTGTAATACCATGCATCCTCAGTCAGGGTGGTACGCATGGTTTCATCCCGAGTTACCCCGGCTTTTCCACATTCATTACAGTCTCTAAGAATCGTAAAAACGGGTTCTTTATAATCAATCCTTAAAAAAAGGGTATTCAGCTGAATTTCGCATATACCCACCTCATGCGTATCACGACCCAATTCAATGGGTCCGTGGAGTTCTGTTACAAAGTTGGCTAGTGTGTTGTTAGGTTGTACAGACAGGGACGAGGAGGACGGGAGTGTGACTTAGAAATGGTTAGGCGCCATGTTGCATACTATTTAAGCTTCATTATTGCATCAGCTTTTATATAGGTGCTTCCTAAAATTTTCTCAATTTTAAATTTTTTTTCCTAAATTAAATGTCACTTTCTGCAACTCCTCGTGGTAAAAGCCTCCTGCGATTTCTTCCCCATTCAAATCTTCTACGTAATACAACATTATCTCGTCTTTAAATTTCATAGCCCTAACTTTAAAAATTTCGCGTGTCAAACCCCTTCGCGAATTTATTCCCCGAACGCGACAGCCTTACATAATCATTGATTTTGAAACGCGCAGAGTGTGGTGGTGGTGTTCCATCTCTTCTCACATCAGGCTCTGTGCGCGCACCTCTTTATAAAATCTCGTTAGGTGTTGTCCCAATAGTACGATGATGTGAGCGGTTGTAGGATGAGGCCAAGGATTCTAGAATGTCTAGAAATCTGTATGTGTTTTTATGTGTAAAATAGCGGTGCATGCGTTCCTTTATGGTATATTCAACTCTTTCAGCTAAAGATGCCTTATGTACAGAATTGGTAGTGTAGTAGCTGATATTAAACTCTGTCAACATGTTCTGAAAAGCTCGGGCTATAAATTCTTTCCCCATATCTGTATATCCGTACAAAAATAGCCAGGAACCCTGTTTTCTTTCAACATCAACGTTTTGGTGGCTTTAGCAACTGTTTCAGGCGATTTAATTTTCAGAGAAATTAGCCACAGATATCTAGAGAATACATCTATTATGAATAGGATGTAGCGGTAACCATCGTTATACACTGACTATCTTTGCATGTCTGTTAAATCTGCTTGCCAAAGAGAGTCAATAGAAGCAGCTGTTGTCTTGGCTGTTTTAAACCTTTTTCTCACAAGTTTATGAAGTGTATAAGCGTCCTGCTCCGCAAAAAACTCTCAGCATCTTTTTTTCCTACTCCAGCATTGTAAACACTTCTTTACAGTCTATCTACGCCTCCCTAGGAGGCTGGGCTAGAAATATCATAATAGCGTCTTCTTAATATGTTAGCCATTTGCATATTTTAGATGCACGTGGGTAGGGTTGATCATTGTTTATCTTCTTCTTTCTCCTCTTCAGAGGTGTTACCGCCGGTGTTGATGGCGTTTTCAATTGTGTCACGTGCGATGCATGTTCCAAGTCTTTTAACCTGTTCAGATTTCCTAACATTGTTTTGGGGACATTTATTTGTTGTAGTCTTGCTTTAATATGCTTCATTCCTGATGGTGAGAGCCTATCCAACTTTCTCATCAGATCGTGGACGATGTCTACGATATTCGATCCTTGTACCTTTGCTCCTTCGACAATGATCTCACCTGTATCGGTCCGTTTTATCTTTGGATCCTCATTCAATAGATTATAAAGACAAACCTTTATTCCTCAATGTATATGGGAGGGTGCTTTTTAATACATGCTCGATTTGTTGTGTGGCCGACCAGTTAATCTTTGGTTGGTCAGCTCTATCGTCAGACACAGGCCCTATGTCACCATGCCCATCGTTCTCCGTGCTGTGCCTAATAACCACGGGAATCTCTGTCGAATTCTTATCATTTTCGTACTAGTGAAGAAATTTCTGCAGAGCTTCTTGGTATAAGATACTTTTTTCATCAGGTGTTTTTTCACTGTTTAATAAGGCTAACAATTCGCTTTCCATTCTTTTAAGCCTACTTTTACGGGGTTTTAGAACTGTGTCTGGATTCTTTGAACTTTGCAGTGAAGCATACACCTCGTGTGGAATCACTTCCCCATATTAATCTAGTCAGTAAAGGACCCAAAAACTGAAAATAAGATGGGGGAGGAATGACCCTCTTCTTTTTACAATAATTCGTTTTTTCTTCCCCACGGTTTGACTTTACGAGGGAGTGCACGTATTATGTTCTTTTAACGGCGTAGGCGAGCCTTCTGAGGGGCGTTTCATTCATAAATTGCAATTTATAACATTAAGACAGATTTCACGGATGCATTTTAAAAAGTCGGAGTCGATATTTTTAGCAAACATCTGCTGCATTGCCTGGGGAAGTCGATGATAAATTTTTATTAATTCATGGTATTTCTTTAGCCTCTTTCTCATTCTGAAATATACACCGTTTCAGGCTCGTTTGGAAATATATTCGTTCTTAGAAGCACCCTAAACGTGTTTCGGGGATGAAGGTCGCAAAGCAAATATCCGTAACGCTGGCTTGTAGCTTCTTTATAAACTTCCAAAAACTCCTTACGCTGATTCGGGAACATTTGATTGGCTAATACCCCAATTTGTGATACATCTCTACATTGCGCGAATAAGACTAGATATTGTTTATTTAACGACACTTCGCTCATGTATCTATTTTTTTAAAATAGATTCTGATTGATGAAGAACACGCTTATGTTAAGATGGTGGGAGAATACTGTAAATGTCTCGGGGAGACGTTTCATCCATCTCCAACATGAGATCGTCAATTACAATGACTGTATATTCATTTCCCTTTAACGAATTAACGTCATATACACCTTTGTGGAACAAAATATCATCTTGGTACTCGTTGAACACTGATTGATACGTCGAATAGCACCATATAACTTTATGCATAAATTGTGAGAACATCTCTCCCTTTTCTTTGATGATCTTAAGCATAAACACAGTTTTACCACATCCTGTAGGGCGAGATATAATACATGTGGATGGGCTCGTGAACCGGAATTTTTCTACAGAATCCATTTCTACACTTCACACTCCTAAGTGGGTCATTTACAAAATATAATAAATATTTAAGTGATGACCCTTATATTCTACAGTCTTGCTTTTCTCTTCTCCCACAGAACCGTGAATGACGATGAGGTACAGCAACCCCCCGACGACTGTAGTTGTGATCACAGACTTCATCCCCATTGCCGAGTCCACACCAACGATACCTGTAGCACGCGACAATTCAAAGCGGAGGCATGACGAAGAGCCATTCACGTCGGATATAAAGCGTGCCAGGATTGCGCCGGTTGTTAGACCAACAGTAATAGAGCCCTAACCTCCTACGTCTTACGACACAACCCCCCACAATAGTACCTTCCTCAAATAAAAAGGATACCCCCTTATTCCTGTTCAATTCCGGGTACATCCTCCGTAGCCGCAGCAGCTTCTCGTTCTGTAGAGGATGGTATAACATTCGAGTTGGTGCGCACCGCTACCCCCACCCCAGCCTTGACTAGAAATCCGTATATAGTCAGGGTTGATCCCAGATCATGTATAGCAATGGTGTTGAACACGGACTACGGCACATAGTTGAATGTATTGTAGAGTTTGCCCTTCAGAACCTCGACGAACGTGAAGTCAGGACGAGGCTCTCCTTCGGGTTCGTGTCAGATGACGGAGATGTTGATGATTTTTGGGTAGTAATACCATTCAGACGTGGCAGGAGAAAATATAGAGTATATATTAGGCCGTATAATGCAGGCCTCTCAAAGTAGTATAGCCTTCAATATGGACAACTTCACGGTAAATATTGACCGTGTATTCCGTGTTGCGGGTCATAGTGTCACACCTTATACTCAACTTCAATTCTCATGCTATTTATAGACGGCATATAAACGTCGATCGTGGTTGTGGCTTTATAGCAGTAGTCTTAGCCAGAGCTGGGCATTTGCGGCATATTTTGCGGTACTGTGGTACTGCGGTACTACCAAACTACCAAACCGGCACCAAACCGGTACGCGGAAATTTGAATGCGGTAGCGGTACTGCGGTACTTTCAGCGATCCTTTGCGGTACTGCGTTATGCGGTTCCGGTTTGCGGTTTGCGGTAGTACCGCAGTACCGCAGTACCGCAAAATATGCCGCAAATGCCCAGCTCTGGTCTTAGCTAGTATGTTTATTGTAGTAAATACACGGACTCAAAAAATTTGGTTGCCTACGGTAGTGGAGCCTGCCCGTAAACTAGCTCTAGACTGTAAACTTGAGTTTGACTGTAATATGGGTCCTGAAGAGCTGAGAAGGATAGAACAGGACATGAATTTTCGTATAGTTTTATTTGGAATGGATGATCGTCGTAGGACTGTGTATGTTTTCAAAAAAAGTGTGAAAGACCGTACAAGACCCCTACTTATTTTAGGACTGTCAGCGACAACGTATCTCCCCATCCGTAAAATAAGGGGCCTTTACGCGAGTTATGATAACAGTCGAAAATATGGACGATATCATGATTTGTGTAAGGGGTGTCTAGAGTTTGCGGACGATATAGTGAAACATTGTAAAGATTGCCACATGGTATATGATCAGTGTAAAAGCTCCAAATGTGAAAGCCGTGTAGTTGAAGCTGAGAAGAGGGATTATGATGTGTGTAACGCACATTTTTCAATAATAACTGTTTTGAGCAACATAAGTCAATTGACACGTGCAGGAAAATGAGAATCTGTGAATGTGGTATGTTTTACATGAAGAATAATTGGGGAAAATTCACGCATAAATGTGATGAAATTTACTGTTCTAGATGCTATGAGAAATATAAGGCGGTTAGAGTAAAGCATGTATGTTATATGAAAGACGCTAAGCCTAAAAATAGCCTTAGTATAACTGTGTACTACGATATAGAAACATCACGAACGCTGAAACCAAAGAGGTTATTCCACATTTACTTGTAAGCCAGACTATCTATGATGAGTGTATGGAGATCGAGTGTGCTGACTGTCACAAATGTGGTAAACGAGCAAACGTTCTTAAAACGATTGCCTACGATAGCCCTGTCAAACTCTTTGTATCCTATTTTGTCAAGTTAGCGGACAAGTTAAAAAAAACAACTGTGTATATTCTTGCCCATAAAGGGGCAAAATTTGACACACAGTTCCTTTATAAGGAGTTGCTTGAGCACGAGTCAGCTAAGATATTTACAGGTGGTCCCTTGAAAAGAGGCAACAAACTAATTCAGAAGGAAATAAGAGGTAATGTACAGTTTAAAGACACTTTATTATTCACACCTTGTAAATTAGCAAAGCTACCCAAGGTGATGGGCGTAGCCGCTGAATTTTCAAAAGGATATTTCCCTTACAGATTCCTCAGTAGCGAAAATTTAAATTACGTAGACCTACCTCCAACCAAACATTACTTTACCTATAAATGTATGAGTGCAGAAGAACGTGAAGATTTTGACCGATACTACAACAGTTTTAATGAATCTAATCCTTATAATATAGCTGATGAATGTGAGCGTTATTGTGTGAATGATGTGCGCGTGCTTAGAGTATGTTTTATGTTTCCAGGCCTTTAGCAGGATGTACATTGACGGTTTCAAATGCGATCCGTTGCAAGTTGCAACCACGATCGCCTCATTATGTTTTACGGTGTTCAAAAATAACTTCATGCCTAAAGACACCTTAGCCGTTATTCACAGAAACAGTCCCCGCAGTTATGGGCACAAGGCTATATACTGGCTCATACACATACAGCAGCAGACAAGTGTATACATAAAACATGCCCGCAACACGGGGGAAGTACCCATTAAGGTTAATGGTCGTGTTTTTTGGGTTGATGGTCTAAACGAAAACCGTGCCACTGGTGAGAAGACTGTGTACTCCTTTAACGGTTGCTGGTGGCACGGATGCACGGATGGCACAGTGGCATGGATGCACGGATGTGTGGAATCGTAGGAGATATCCACGGTAGATCTCCTGCCGACAGTCTTGCGTGGACCCGCACCCATGATCAACTTATAGGCTCCCTGTTCACTCACAAAGTCTTGTGGAAGCATGAGTATGATGCACGGATGGACGGATGGAAACAGATGGACAGTACCTGAGAAATGAAATAAACACGATCAAGCGTTCCATGGTGCTGGATCCTCTCAAATGTGGTGATAGCTTGTTCGAATGGCGTACAAATCCATTCAAGCTATACTTTCCGCCTACGGAGGGCTTGAAACTCCATTACTACGACTTCTGTTCTTTATACCCCTACATGATGAAGAACAATCCGTACCCCGTAGGTGCACCTGAAAAACTGGTGGGACCTCACCTGCCCACCATCGAGTTGTTCTCAACAAATTTGAACAAGTACTATTTCGGTCTATCTTTCGTAGATGTGCTCTTCCCTCGTGATTTATGGATGCCGATCTAACCCGTCGTTATAGATCACAAGCTCATGTTTCCCCTGTGCGTGAAGTGCGCAGAGGAGAAAAATGGTGCTTGTAATCACACAACCAACCAGTGTAAAATCAGAGGCCCTGAGCTGGCCCTTGCCGTTCGCCTTGTCTACAGAATATTAAAGATATATGAGGTGTGGAGGTTTCAGAAGGTACCCAACCTTTTCACACCATATATAATCGCTTTTTTGAAGGATAAGGTAGAAGCATCAGGGTATCCGCGAGGAGTTGATACCGAAGATGAAAAATTGGGTTAGATTCAACGTTACCGTGATGGTGAAGGTATACAGCTTGACCGTTCCCAACTTGTAAAGAACCCAGGCAAGCGCTTTAGTGCAAAGTTGTGTCTAAACAGGCTTCGGGGAAAATTTGCACAGAATACTGGCAAAAGGAACGTTAATTTGGCACAAAGTTATAGTGAAGTCTGGGATTATGCCAACGCTCCCGATAAAGAGGTCATGGAGATAGTGAATGAAGGTAATACTTACATAATAAAGTACAACAATACCGAATTGGCCAGAGATACCTCACGGGTTACAAACATACCTGTAGCCAGCTTCACAACGGCCTACGCACGCATCAAACTTTGGGGCCTATTGCATTCTCTTGGTCGGAGGGTTTTGTACGCCGATACAGATAGTGTGTTATTCACAGCGAGGGAGGGTGAATACATGCCTCCTATTGGTGAATTCCTCGGAGATTTGACTGATGAGATCAAGGATGAGTATGGAGACATCGCATACTCCGACTCTTTTTTCTCAACAGGGCCAAAACCTATGGGTCACGGTTGAGGATGGGGTAGGATATGAAATATATTGTGAAGGCTAAGGGTATCACGCTCAACCAGGCGAATCAGCGGGTCATCAACTCTGATTCGTTGGAGGAGCTAGTGTGCTTGGATGAAGATGAGGGCGATCAGCCATCCCAACTAACTGAAGGGACCCATAATTTTCGGGCGCAGAAGCTGGGGGGCGTGAAGGAACTTAGGGATACGAAGGTGTGCCGTAACACCTATCGAAAACGTTACCAAGTGCCTGGTACCTATGATACCGTACCCGTTGGATACCATAATCTTTGATATGCTTATTGGTGACAATATATTCATTTATTACACGTATTTGTAAATATATATAACTTGAATATTTCGCTTATTAAATAAATCGTGTTTCAATTAGGGTTTCATTTTCTCCTTCGTGTGTGTGTGTGTGTGTGTACAGGCGAAAGTTCTAAGCTCCGCCCACCTGTATGATCGGTCACGTGACTCCTGCTACTACCTGGGCTTATCTCTTCCCTCCGTGCTCAGTTGACTGCTGCAAGCGCTGGGTCTCAGACATGCATTTCTCCACGTAGACGAAATATAGTAATGGCTACCTTTAATATTGCGTGTTCGACGTTTATGATGTGGTATTCGGCAAAGTGTGAAGATAAGGTTACTGAATGGCTCCCTATTCCACTCTCCTTTGATACTTTTAAGGCTACATTGAATCGTGCGAAGGAACAAGAGGTACAAATACTCTACGGCTATTCTGGCGAGAGCATTGTAGGATTTCGGGGTACAAGTGATGTATTGAACTATGTGAATAAAATGTGTTTAGTTCGTGAAAATCCCCCTATGCAAAATTGTCTGGTGCGTATTCTAGGGAGTGGGAGTGATAAAACATTAGAACCGTATTGCTTCATGTATCGAAAAATTTCTCAAAACACCTACCCAGTATAATGGGATACAAGTATTAACGTTGGAACAAAGCCGTACACGTTTCTTCAGCTTATGGTGTGACTCACTTCTCCCGTCGAGCCGATCCGCTTGCCTGTTGCTCATAGTCATCTCAGAGCTTGAACCGACTGGACGTGCGCTCCTCGAATACGATGGGACTTCCTTTGAGAAGCATTCTCAATGCCGTGTACGATGTGTCCGTGAGGAAGTCGTTGCTCGTGTTCAGGCGTGAAACCGGTGCCATTAACTATGTACTGGAAACGACTTGTAGACAAGCAAACAAACGGAATGTTGTTTACTTAAGTGTTGAGTTGAATAGAATCTTCGTGGTAGTTGAGAAGTGGAGTGAGGATTGCTATAAAATTCCTGAAGGTGTGGGTACAAGAAGAGAGCAGATTAGTGAAACCCCATCATACGCCATTGTTTGTACGTTGTGTATAAATAACGATCAGCCATGCATTGATATACGACTGATGTGGAAGAATGCTTCTGATAATAACGTTCTTGTCCCTACGTGAAACCGTTTCATCCTCAACAGAATGTTTGAAATCGTCAGTTTCCGCAAGCGGAAGCCTATATTAGACACGCGTATTACGGATATGCTTTATTTTGATACGATTCTTGAATACGCATACAACGCTGTGCTCGATGGGTTTACCGAGTGTAGGACTGAACAAGGCGAGAATGGTCTAGAGTTGGATGCTCATTTAAAAGGTTTAGACTCTTCGAAATATCTCGAACTTTGGTACAAAGCACTTGAGCAGTACAGGGCTGAGCTCACCTACACCGTTCACCCTGAAGAACTATTTCTTTATATAATGAGCAGCTGTCATAACGACTTAGAAGATTATTTCAATTGCCGCTATGCAGTGTGAAGAGTTCGCGATTGAAAAGCTCGGGTCAGTAGGAATAAACCCTCGACTTGAAAGGAGTGTTTATAAACTTGTATTTAATAATGATGTGGTGGCTAACGATGACCTCTTTGTGCGTGCTTTTGAATGTATTCTAGCCGTGTTTAAAGATAACTTCTCAACCAAATGTAAAGTGGGCACAAAAATAGTATTGAACGATATGAAGGCCATTTACATAGAGTATAGGTATCCCTATAACTTGAGCTTGAGCGGTGAAATAATGTTAATTCGTGTTTACTGCTTAGTGCAAAGCAAAAATGATGTGACTGTAGACTCGATTACATGCGAGTTTAGTGTTTTAGTTAAGCGCACAAGAAGATAAAGTATTTTGATGTACATTTATTTTCAATATATTTAATTTTTAAATGTAATTGCATATATATATATATATATATATATATATATATATATATATATATTTCTCATGTACTGTTATATTGTTGGTTGTACTCCATCGTTTTGTATTATATTATTTTAATTTTATTTTTTGTTTATATATATATATACAGGAATACCTCGGATAAGACGGTTTCAAACAGGACGGATTTCGCAATAGGACGGATTGAATATTATAATATAAAATTAATTATTTAATGTAATATTTAAGATATTTATAAAAGGAATGTCAGTGCGACGATATATTAAGTTTCAAACAATCCGCGCGCGGTCTATACTACAAGTTTTTGGAAAAATTATAACATCAGAAATGTTATAGAAAACATCAATCAAGCGTGGCTTGAAGTCACTGCGAGTAATATGCGAGCAGTGTGGAAAAATATTCTACCACATTGTGCAACTGATTTTCGTGGTTTCGAAAATCACATTGCAGGAGTTGCAACCGACATTGTTAGCATTGGGAAGGATCTTGGATTCGAAAATGTTGATGCACCAAATGTTATCGAGTGCATTGAATCGCATTCGAAAGATCTAGACAATGAAACTCTAATCAATCTAGAACAACAACGAGTTTATGAAGAAGAAGAAGCGAAAGAGGAAGATGCAGAAGCAGACGTTCCTACAAAAGAATTTTCAACTGGTGATCTTGCATTCTTATTGTTTTATTTCACATTTAAACATGTTAAATCATTATAATTATCGAAAATAATCATCCAAAAACGTAATTTAAAATGTCTTGGAACGACCTACAATATTTCCCATTAAAACATGCCTCGAACAGGGCGGTTTCAAACAGTGCGGCATGTCGGCGGAACGAATTAACCGTCTTATCCGAGGTATTCCTGTATTCCTCGTTCGTATTTCTTATACTATTATTATTTTTTACTGCATGTATTCCTCGTTTGTATAGGATTGTATATTTATTTTCTATATATTTCGAGAAATTGATTCCAATAGTTCGTCTAAATAAACAGAATGATGTAATGGCGTTTTATTTAATTCTTTTGGTTGTATATATAAACGATATTATTATTTAATTATATGTATACCAAATGGCTGGTTAGGCCTTCTAAACCGACTGACGGATTTCTAAGCCAACTGTCAAGAATATGTGCTTTAATTAAATAAATAGCGCAATCTGGCAACTCAACCCTAATAATGTACACCTGAACAAGCCACTTATTCCAGATTAAGCCTCCTAAGCCAACTGGCTGATTTATACCTTATAAGACAGCGGGTGCTCAGATGAACTCTCATTATGCATCTGGCTGGAGCCAAGCGAACACCCCTCCTCCTTTCTCTCCCTCTCTTAGGTTAAGGTTACCCCTTTGGGGGGAGGTCATACTCCCTTCTCCCCCCGAAGCTCCCTCCCTCCCCCTTTGCAGCATTAACTTGTTGCATAACCCCTTCTCCACTCTGCAGCATTGATTTTTTGCATAATCCTTCCCTTTTTTGCATAACCCTTGCAACATCCCCATTTGTTGCATATTCTTTTGCAACATTGATCAACATTACATTGCAACATTCTTGCACTCTCCCATTTTTCGGTCATACTACTAACGTCGTTAAATGCTGTTCCTGTCATGCCTCATGCCTTCACTCAAGGGTGCAAAAAAGTAAAAGTTTGCTACGCCCTAATTGCGACATGTCTATAATTGCTACTTGGACTGGATGGATAGATGCATTATGTAATAACTTACATTTATCAACGCGAGGTGGCTAGAAAAGCATTATTTTAATTATATTTAATAAATCAATGATGATGTATAATTACTTTTGATCAAAAAGATAAAAAACACTACATTTTTTTATTAGAAATTAGGCAATCTACGAGTGCAGTGTGGAAGTACTTCTCGAGAGTGTCAAACGATGTAGGGAAGTGTGTCATATGTAATAAGAACTATTCACGAAAGGGAAGGAGTACCACTAACTTAAAAAAACCATCTGTGTTCAATGCACAAGAAGGAATATAATGAAGTGGTATCTAGTGAAGATGAAGCTAATGACAGTCAAAGAAGAAAAGGAATCAAAAGTGTTTCTTACACCCCTACAGGAAATGAAGTGTACAGTGAAAGAAAAGAATCAGACCATTGAAAGTTGCTTCGAAAAAGTCAAAATTTGGGATGCGAATCATTCCAAATCAAAATCACCGGACTATCGTATAGCCGAAATGATAATAATGGATGACTTGCCATTCAGCTACGTTGAGGACTTAGGTTTCATGGGACTCATGGCTGAAACAATTCCACAGCATAAAGTGAAACAGCGTCAGTTCTACACTCATCTTGTGTGCAACGATATCTATGACTGCTTTAAAGAAAGTGATCAAAATTCTTGAGCCTCTAAAAGATTCGAAAGTATCATTGACAACGGATGCATGGTCAGACACGTCTGCTGGAGTGTCTTTACTCTCTTTGACATGCCATGCAGTGATCAAGACTTCAAGAGAACCAATTTAGTGCTCAGCTTAATGCCACTTGAAGACCGCCACACTGGAGAATATTTTTCAGAAAAATTTGAGCAGATGCTTCAGAAGTGGGATATTGCCCATTCATCCATCCATTGTGTAATGCGCGACTCAGGAGCAAACATGATAAAGGCTTTGTTTCTCACTGGCGTCCATAATATCGATTGCACTGTTCATAAACTGCAACTTGTAATCAAAAGTGGATTATCCTCACAAAAATCTCTCGGTGACTTGTTAGCAAAACTTCGATCCATCGCTACTCATTTCAACCAATTTACGATGGCACAGGATGAGTTAAAAAAATTCAGAAACGCTTAAATCAATCTGAACTTACAGTAGTCATTCATGATGTCGCCACACGGTGGAACAGCACTTATCACATGATGCAGAGAACACTGAAGTTGAAGGAATCACTGAGTCTATATAGCGCTGCTAACTCCAAAATGCAGCACTAACGTCAACTTCACTCTCTTATCAAACTGTGTGGTTGTGCTGGAACCATTCGATGATATCACAAAAAGATTCAGTAGTTCCACCTCTTCCATATCTGAGGTTATTCCCCTCGTCGTTTCCTTGAACTGCAACCTCGAAGTGGTGATTCTGAAGCTGATCGTGGAATAAAAAAAAGTGAAGGAGATAATGCGCACAGGTAAAAGACTCAATGAGTGCTCTATTGGCTTCCAGTAGTGACAACGAGACGGAAACTTAGTCAAGTAGAGACTCGCAAAAAATAATCGAGAAATATCAAAAAGAGAAAAGGATTGGACAAGTTGGTGGAGGTCAAATCAAAAGAAATACAAAAATTTTAGCAAACTGGCTCGGACATACCTTGGATGTCCTCCTTCAAGCGTTCCTAGTGAACAATTATTTAGTGGAGCAGGGATCATCTCGGACGAAAAAAGAAAGGCTGAAGGGGGACAAAGCTGAAAAACTTTTATTTTTGAAATACAATCTCCCAGAAATTCAATTTAAATATAAGAATTGAGTAGTATATATATATATATATATATATATATATATATATATTATAATTATATATACCATTTTGGAATGGGCGGTGGTTGGGGAAAGTGGTTGGTGGGATGCAAAACGCGTTGGGTTCTCGTCCCGCATCCTGAAAAAACACTTTTTATAATTTAGATTATATCACTAGGCAACAAATTTCAACTTTTTTTTTGTTACAGACACGTGAACTACTGATTCCTACTAAAGCGCTAATGCTGATTTCAGATCTGATATCAAAATTTCTCTATCACGTCCAGATTTCATGTAACCGAAAACCCCTATTTTTCATTTTTTTTCTCACCCGCTTCTATTACGAAAGCCGTCTAAGCTACTTTTCCGTGCCACGTTTTATGTTAAGCATACTTAAATAATTAGTGAACAGGGATGTCTTTCCTCCTTTATTCTGGCTTAAGACAGACAGCGGAATTCCGCTGGCGGAGTTACCACCCCTGCGCCCAACCATCCACCCAAAGCGCGTTAGTATTTTGTTGTTACTACTGAAAGGCAGATTCCTGTTCTTAAGTGAAACTTTGGTGTGTCCTCTTCCTTTGTCGCTTGTAGGATGACGAGCTCTCCTTCTGCAGGAACCAACAATAATCTCCCATCATATTTGGGTTGAAATTACCTTGGTATCTGTTTTCCATAACTGAGATCTGTTGGTGGAAGCGCTCACCATGCCCGTCACTTACAGCCCCAAGGTTGGCCGGGAAGAAGTCAAGATGAGAATGTAAAAATGAATTTTCAAAGACATTCTGCATCCCATTATTTCATAAGATTTAAGCATGTTTTCTACGAGTTTACGGTGGTTTTCAGCTTTGTGGTTTCCAAGAAAATTTTTGACAACTTCAACGAAAGATGTCCATGCTCCTAGTTCATTCTCATTTAGGTTAGATGGAAACGATGAGTCGTGGATGACACTGCGGATCTGTGGTCCAGTGAAAACTCCAGCTTCTAGCTTAGCATCTGTCAATATTCCTTTGAATTTATCCTTTAAATATTGGAAACCACTACCTTGATGACCCATACCCTTCACGAAATTTTTCATAAGGCCAAGTTTAATGTGAAGTGGTGGAAGATGTACTTTCTGAGGGTCAATAAGTGCTGGGTGTTTCACATTGTATTTACCAACAACATGTTCAGTTCTAGATGGCCAATCATGTTTTTTGTAGTGGTTCTTGTCATCTCTGCTGTTCCATAGACACAAAAAGCACATATGCTTTGTGTAGCCCAACTGTAACCCAAGAAGTAATGATACAACTTTAAGGTCGCCACAAATATTCCATGTGTGATCCTTATATTTGATGAGTCTTAGCAGCAGTTTCATCGATTCATAAGTCTCATTAAGGCCAGTGGCATGTGCTACAGGTATTGAAGGTTTTTCATTGCCGTTGTGCAGTAATACAGCTTTAAGGCTAGCTTTACTAGAGTCAATGAACAGTCTCCATTCTTTTGGATCATAGCGACAGCCAATCCCTTGCATCAGACCACTGATATCGTGGCAGAAACAAACGTTTTCTTCCTGTAAGTAAAATGATGAAAACTGCAAATGGCGATGGCGGAAATGGGAAACTTTGGTGTTGGTTGGAGAAGAGATTAAATTCTTGAAGTCTTGAACCAAGCAACTCTGCCTTTTCTATTGGTAATTCCAAATCGCGCACTAAGTCATTTAACTCCGCTTGACTTAACAAATGTGGGGAAATATTTGCATTTGGAACATATATGCCATCTTTCCCTGTTTCTATATCACTAGCAGAATCTTCAGATGAACTGCTGTCTGTTATCGTTGCTGGTGGAACTGGTGGCGGATTTGTTTCATCATGTGGTACTGGTTTCATTGCTGATTCGCAGTTTGGGTACGTGATCTTTGATTTGTTTTTCTTTGTGAAACCAGCAATCTTTGTCAAACAAAAATAACAATCATTGAAGTGATTTTTCGGCTCACGCCAAACCATGGGGACTGAGAACGGCATAGCTTTTCTTTTACCATTTATCCAAGCTATTAACATTGCATTGCACTGTGCACAGCAAATATGTGGTGCCCAGTCCCTCTGTTGGTCTCCTAACTTACAGTCAAAATAACACTTGTAGGCAAGTTTAATCTTTGTTGTTATGTTTCTACGTTGTGGCTTAGGTGTATATTGTCCACAGACAAAGCAGAAGTTGTCTGGGTGATTTACACAAGCACGTCTATTTGATGCCATTTTGAATTACCATACAATATCTGAAAAAACGTAGAAAGTAATTATTACGATGTGCAAAATAAAAAGAAATACACACCGTAGTACAAAACAAATGCTATAAAAACACACAAGTCACCACAACCTGTCACTTGCTCATCAGCAGAGAGCTTCAACAACCGTTCTGCTTGACTGTCACGTAGCGACTGACCGTTGGGCCGTTGCCCGTTACTATGCTCTTGACTCAGTGTTGCCAACTCGGGATAAATTTTATTTATCAAAATTGTTCGAATTTGTATATAGTTGGCAAAAAAAATTGCTTTAACCTTGAAAAGCAAGTTTCATATTACTGGCATTAAGCCGATTAAAACCAAAATCTGGACGTGGTAGAAAATTTTACTAAAAGTTATTTGCATTTTACACAAAATCTAGACGTGATAGAAAAAATCTAATTATAGATTTGAAATCAGCATACCGAAATTAGCTAGGAGCACCTATTTGGTCTTCTGTAACAAAATCTTTGTTGCCTAGTGAATTATAGTCATTATATTGTAAACTGTGAAAAGTGTTGGTAAAACGCGATATTTTATTGTGTTGTTTATGCTTAGGTAATATTATGATGTTAATGGTACATAGCCGTAACTGCAACCGCGCGGAGCTCTATTTGCAAGCCCCGCAACTGCAACCGCAACCGCAGAGCTATGAAAAATGACAACCGCTATATCACTAATATATATTATATATATAGTGATGTTAAATGGAAAGTGGAGTAGTATGTCTGAAAAAATATGGAGTGCAATGCAACTGCATGCAACATCGCATCTTGCAACATTGCACTGTTGCATACATGATAGGAGACTATTTTTAACTACCCCAACCCTCCAAGGGGGGTTTATGCAACAATAACACCACCGAAATATATACACACACATATATATATATATATACATATATATATATATATATACATATATATATATATAATATACACACAGTGGTGTAGTGCTGTGGGAACGCGTGGGAACGGCGTTCCCTTACTTTTTTGGTAGACGGAACGGCGTTCCCTTACTTTTTTTGGTAGACGGAACGGCGTTCCCTCACTATTTCAAATAAATCCGAACTTACAAATCTCTAACGTCATGAAATTTTAATTCCCACCCCTAGAAGAAATATGAGAAAGAATCATTAACTGTTTCATTTCTTTTAGCTTCGAGTGAGGCAATGCTAGCCTATAAAGATCTGGTGAAACAGTCACCACGGCGTACCAGTTATTAACTTTTTTTTATTGATCGTACTGGATGTCATATATCTAATGACACTGGAAATACTGCATCTTCAACCTTGGAATATATCCTAATATCCAGTGCATATGACCTCAAAATATCCCTGAAATTGGTCAGATTTCAAAAGATTTCCCGGGGGGGCTTACAGTGCCCCCGGACCCCCAGCTGTATGTGCTCGCCGCGCTCGCCATTGTCCCCCCCCGCATCTGAGTAACACTTTCAAAATGCGTTCCCTCACTTCTTTATTTAGCACTACACCACTGTATATATATGATGAAAAAACCACGAAGAAAAGGAAACACAGAATGTTGCTTGAGCGCTTTCGTCTAATGATATCCTCAGGAACACTGAAGTAAATAAAGAGTTCGAGACTATATATAGGTCACAAAAAAAAAATATATATATATGTAATAAATATAGAAATAAAAATTGTGGGAGGAGCATACAAATTTGTAAGGAAAAACTACCAATTTTAGCACTTTGCCCTGCTTGTCTAAATCCGTTCTGAACGAATTCAAAACAACAGGATCAAATGGATTGTTTACAACCAATTTTATAGATAATGCCTGAATTATATATAGGTCACAAAAAAAATAAAAAATAAAAAAATAAATTGAAAAATAAAAATTGTAAGAGGAGCATACAAATTTCTAAAGGAAAACTACCAAAGTTTTAGCACTCTGCCCTTCTTGTCTAAATCCGTTCTGAACGAATTCAAAACAACAGGATCAAGTGGAAAAAGACCTTGGCTCATGTTAAAGTTATTTGTAAGTTGGATAATAGCAGACTCAAGAATATTTCTATTAACAATGTTGCTCGAGTGAAACAAAACTGAAGCATTATTTCAATCAATACAGTGGGATAACTCTGACAAATGGACAAAAAGGGCACTGGACAACTGCCCCGTTCTAACGGAATATTGATGCTGTTTTACACGCCTGTGCAAATCCTTTCCTGTCTGACCAATGTAAAAGGAATCACATTGTTTACAACCAATTTTATAGATAATGCCTGAGTTATTGGTACGGCTATTTTTAATTATGATATTTTTCACAGTGTTGTTATATGAAAATACTACATTAATATTCAAAAGTTTAAGTACATTAGTAATGCCTAAAAAGCCTGGGAAAAATGGAAGTACTAAAATATTTTTTGACAAAGTTCGAGTGTTATTATTCACACGATAGAAGGTTCGTTTTGCCTTGTTAAGACAAGATTCCATAAACGCAGGTGGGTAGCGTAGCACAGATCACTTCCAATACCGTTGATTTTTTCCAATTCGGCATCCATGTATTCCAGACTGGCGATCCTAAGAGCGCGGAGAAACATTGAAGAAAATATGGCCTTCTTAATGGGGGTGTCATGTCCAGAGTGAAAGTGTACGTAGGACAAATTGTTTGTTTTTTTCGATAGATACTAAACTTAAAACCTGGGCTTTCCCTATGTACACGCACATCCAAAAACAGGATTGAGTTGTCTTGTTCCACTTCTGAAGTAAACTTAATGGAGGGGACTTGATCATTTAACTGAAGGAGGAAGTCATCCAGGTCACGATTCATCGGCCAGATACACAAAATATCGTCGACGTACTGCAACCATGGGATGCCAACCCCCAGGATTCTCGGAATGTATGTAATTTCGAAAAACTCCATATAAATATTGGAGAGGAGGGGCGACAAGGGGTTGCCCATGGCCATTCCAAACACCTGTTGATAATACTTGCTATTGAAAGTGAATTTACAGTCTTTGATGCAAAGTTTAATGAGTTCCAAAACGATGTGTGCAGGTAATGGCAGGTCGTTCTTATATAATTCTCGGGAGAGAAAGTCAAGCATATCGTCAATCGGCACTTTTGTAAACAATGAACGTACGTCAAAACTGATCAATCTATCGTTGGTTTCAGTGCGTACATTATTCAGTTTTTCAGTAAGATCCATGGAATTTTTTACATGTGAATCAGAGATAGGTCCGAGAATGGGGGACAAGACTTTGACAAGCCATCTGGAGAGTTTATAGGTAATAGAACCCACCGAGCTAATAATAAGGCGCATAGGGTTGCCAGGTTTGTGGGTGCCAAATCTATAATCTTAAACAGAGATTCCTAAATTCTAAATGTTCTTTTCGGCTAATATAAATCACATAAAAGAGTTACGTATAGACCCAAAATTATATAAATTCCTTTGCTAATATCATTGTTAGACAACCTTTGCACCCTTAAGAATCTTTTGTAAACGTGGCACCATGGGAGTTTCTCCAGGGCAAAGTGCAAACACTTTGAGAGGACAGTCGAAGCCTCACCCCTCTTGCGAGTGCGTGCCTCGCCCTTTGGGCAGTCGGTTCGGCTCAGGTCCGTGGTTGGTTAATAACTCTCTCAGCAAGTGTCGTGTTAAGGATTTGATTTTTCAATTACTGTGCATCGTAACTTAACCACCCCGACTTATGTTGTGTATATAAATCTGTATTATAAAAACCATTAGTTTAGGAAGAGGAAGCAAGAAACTGACAAGCGTTACCGGCACGAGCAAAAAGATGAAACCCATTGACGGTTTAAGATCTTAGCAGAGATTAAAACTTTTGCTCTCAAGAGTACCACCCATCTTTTCCGTTCTTCTTTCCTCAGTGCCGTTCTCTGTATATGACACTGGTACTGGCACTAACTTTCCTTGTTTGTCACCATACTAGTAGTCTAATGAAAATGGGTGATTTTTGGGATGAAGAAACTTCACGAATTGATTCATTAATCTGATGTTAAAAACTAAATTTGATGTTTATTGACAAGACAAATGATGTAAAACGCACAGAATTTGGAATCTTGCACATACAGCAAAGAATTCGAAACGTCTTCTAATCAAGTTCTCATATTTGTAGGTCACAGAATAAAAGCTGTTTGAAACACTACGAAATCTTTACAGCAATCTTTATACATAAAACTAAGTTGAAAGAAGTTATAAATGAGCATCAGAAGTGTAAATACTATGAAATTATTTTGTTAAAAAAAATACGAATCTCAATTGCTGTGATATTAATCTGTAAGGAGGGCTAGAAATTGACAATGTGTTCAGGCCAGACTAACGCGGCTCGTTTCGTCTAATTCTTGCATTATTATTATTATTACTAGCACCATCGTGAGTGGAACCACCCGACTTGTGTTCAAGGTCGCACGTTGTGATTCCAGAATTTCTTAGATAGTCGTGTTTCGAATTCTACATTAATTAAGCTGTAGGTCCAAGGCAAGGCGACAAGTCTGACCTTCGTCAGAATGAACAAGGGGTATATGTGTTAACCCTCCGCCTATGACCTTGGGGGGTTCGAGGTTGACGGGGGTTCTGGTTAGGTGGCAGCAACGGATTTCTTACTCTGGGGTAGCTGGTACCGTGTAGGAAATCGGAATAGTGCTTTGATACTACACTCCGATTTCTTCTTCGGAGGGTTCTGTGAAAACTTACTAAATTATTTGACGGTTCCCCGATTCTTCTTGTAGCGTATTGGAGAAATTATTTATTCTATTTTAAAACTAAGTTCTCTGGAGAAGGCAGGGCTCAAAGGAGGAGAAAAAGATATCTTCTTACTGTATTTTACTGCTTCTAAAATATTACAGGTAATGCTTCAGCCTCTACGTTAGCTCAGAATCAGAATGATAACTTGAAAGGTTACAAGAGTTTATATACAAATAATTTGGTGACATCATTATTGTTAATGTTAACCTGTTTTGTTTTTTTATTCTCGATAGGCTGAATTCTTTTGCCAAATATTTGAAGATAAAAGTAAATTTTGGCTGTAACAGCGTATTGACAGAGAAGCAAGACATTTGAAGAGGAAGTCATATTTTTCTCTTAAACAGTATATTAACAGATCTGATGTTATCGTGATTTGCCGAGTTAACAACTAAAAATGGAAACCGAAATATGCATTTTATTATGAATTAAAATTAAACACGCATATGATCCAAAATTAAATGCTTAAAATTTAAAATTGAATATTAATTTTGAGTTTCGGCAAGATATGATTTCATCTTTCACAACTACGAGAGAATTTAAAAAAAATGAACATTGCAGAATTTAACACGATTACATGGTTAAGCTTAATCTAAAATTTTATTAGGTAATTTAAAAAAAGAAATATTTCATCAATTACTTAGAAAGAAAATGAAAACAATTTCCAAACTTGCATTGTATATGCGGTCAGAGTGTCAGGCGAGTTTGGACTTTATATGCAAAAATTAATGTTAGAATTATTAATTTTTACAGGGCTCTCCTCTCTAGAATGACATTAATACAGTAATATAACATCCTAACTAAGATTAACTAGATGATAACGAATTATTTTTATAATACAGATTCATATACACAACATGAGTTGGGGTGGTTAAGTCTAGTTCATGTGGTACGAGGATGCACTCTTGGCCGTGAATAAATAGTTTCACATAGTTTAATGTCTTTTGATTTTTGCCGTTGCGAGAATAGTCTTTGCATTACAAATATACTGAGGATAATAGCACACACAATGATAATACTGACGGCAGATGTTGAAAAATATTTTACTGGTTGCAATATTCGTAATGGGTTGTTCTGGTTATCCAAAATTTTAAAACGACTCAATTGATCGTTCCATTTAAGAGCATGAAGTTCGGATGGATGATCACCGGCTTTATGGAGAGATTTAAGATTTCTATAGTAAGTTTGAATTTAGTTTGAGACGGAAAAGGGTGAGTTGTTAATTGTAATATCATAATTATAAGGGAGACAATTTTATTCATATCTCCGTCTTAAATTATATGGAGCTGGAGATGGTTGTGTTGATGGTTGCGTTTGTGGACGGGGTGGTCGGCCTCGCTTAGGTGGCAGTGGGGTCGACCGTTAAGCTCGGATTCTCTAGTCCACGTGATTGATACATTTGCGGCAGGTGTGTTCAGAGATTGGCTCGAGTACTGGTGGTATTACGAGGTACCAATCTTCGTCACGGGTAGTGGTTTCCGCGGTGATCACTTTTGTTTTGTGGTCCCTGCTGGATTTGTTAATATCTTGATCTTTCGAATGGTAGACTGCTCGAACACCTAGCAAATATTTGTCGGGAAGGTATTGTTGGACAGCTATCTTCAAGTTATCAGCGTGAATGATCTTTAGTTTGGAGTGGTCTCAGAGGTCGAGGATTTCGTAACGGTTTTTTTCCGAGGTTTTTCATAATCCTATATGGACCATCTCATTTCTGGTATAATTTGCGATGAGCACTTGGCGGTTTGACACTCTTTATAGTGGGGCGGCATAGCAATCGAATTGTTCGTTTTTGATACAAGCATGAAAATTGGCGCAGAGATAGACAAATAGATTGTAAAAACATTTGGATATGGAGGCATCACGAAATTTTATTATTTTCAAGATGGCGGCCAAGATGGCGGCCGAAAAATGAAAAATATGAAAATGCTCTTAGAGGAGTAACATCTACTCTATAATTGATAGTGGGAATATTGATATTTCAATCTATAAAATAGGTTTATTGAAAAAATAGAAAAAATATCAAAATATCAAAATGCTCTTAGAGTATCAACTTTGGTCTCAAATTGAAGCTTACAGTCAGTAGTTTTTTTTTTTTATCTGACAGTGCTAAATTTAGTGCTTTATTTTTTATCATTATAAGTGAATTTAGCTGATATCTCTCTCTCTCTCTCTACGTCTTGCGCGGAATGTTCTCCTATACAAGCGTCGTTCTTTGCGTTATTTATACTGCGTGTCCTTTGCAGTTGAAATGTATATATATAGGTACGGCATGCGGGAGGTGCCCCCCTCGGGGCATTGGTTTCTGCGCGTATGTAGGAGAATTACGACTTCTGATCGAGTGGGGACCATGGTGTAGTGGTTATCATATCTGACCGGCAATCGGAAGAACCCGGGTTCGATTCCCGGGTGGTTACCTCATTTTTTCATTTGTTCGTTCTCTCTCCTCATCTTGCGCGGAATGTTCTCCTATACAAGCGTCGTTCTTTACATTATTTATACTGCGTGTTCTTTGCAGTTGAAATGTATATATAGGTACGGCATGCGGGAGGTGCCCCCTCGGGGCATTGGTTTCTGCGCGTATGTAGGAGAATTACGACTTCTGATCGAGTGGGGACCATGGTGTAGTGGTTATCATATCTGACCGGCAATCGGAAGAACCCGGGTTCGATTCCCGGGTGGTTACCTCATTTTTTCATTTGTTTGTTCTCTCTCCTCATCTTGCGCGGAATGTTCTCCTATACAAGCGTCGTTCTTTACGTTATTTATACTGCGTGTTCTTTGCAGTTGAAATATATATATATATATATATATATATTATATATATATATATATATATGTCCCACAAAAAAGTACACCCAACTTTAGATTGTACTAACTCCTCCAAAAATTGAGATATTTTGGATCTGTTTGTTTGATTTAATATAGCAAATTATTCTTTGTTAACGTTCAAATTTATTCATGTTTAAACGATTTAGTGTTTAAGCATCTGCTTTTAACTGAAGGGTACAGCAAAATGGGTTGCGCGGAATGATCATTTCTCCCAGCCAGATAGCTCCTCTTGCTTTAACCAACGTGCTACTTTTTACGTCGAAGGATATTGCAAATATTTTTTTTAAATAATTCGAACTTTTGTATCTAAGATACGAGTCATACATATAAATGAAGAATCTGAATTACTAAATTTATAAATAACTTTGAAACCCTTATCATGCAGTTTACACGAAGGCAGCGCGTTCTCATGGTCACAACTTATCTGCAGACTAAAAGCTTAAAACAAGTTCAGAATACCTTCGAACTGCAATTTCCCGATAGAGCTTCTTCAACTAAACATACAATTTTGAAGAATGTTCGGAAATACAAAGAAGAAGGAACGGTCCTCAATTTGAACAAAGGACGTTCAGGCCATCCGAAGACGGCAAGAACAGACGAGAACATTCAGCATGTTCGGCATTTATTATCAAGTCAGGGCTTCTGGGAGGCCATTCAATGTCATGGCCTGTAGCAATTACTCTTTGGTGGAAGACTTCCTGCAAGCGTTCCTTCACAATAACTCTCCTGTGAGCAGGAGCTCCGTCTTGCACCCACCAAATACGATTAAATCGGTTTCCATAAGTAATACGTATTTGTGGAAGGATTTCTCGGTCTATCATTTCTAGGTAAGCTTCACCATTTAGATTACCATCGTAAAAGACCGGGCCAATTAACGCTCCATTACCGCACAGTCCTACCCAGAGAGACAGTTTTTGTCTAGAGTTATTCTTTTCGTAGATATGATTATCAGGTGGATGATTTTTTGGTGCATACTGACGGCAGATTTGTCTGTTCACTAGACCATTCATAAAAAAGGCCGCCTCATCTCCAACCACTAATTGTTCCGTGAATCTTTCTGGTTTTTCAAGAAACCACTGGGCAAATCTTAGGCGGCGAGGTAGATCTCCTTCAATGAGTTGATGTCGAATTTCCATTCTGTATGGGTACAAATTCAAATCCTCACGAACTATTCGATGAAATGAAATGCGTGAGAGTTCTGTACCATTTCGCCTGGTGGACACTTTTGGATGTCTCTCACTTGACCCCGTGTGATTACTTTCTATGGGGTCATTTGAAAAATAGAGTATTTGCATCACAACCTATCAATTTAGATGATTTGAGGACTCGCATCACAGCTGAAATCAACTTGTTAAAAGACAATCCAGATCTTATCAAAAGAGTGATGGGGAAGATGAGAGCTCGACTCCAGATTTGTATCGATAGGAATGGCGGTCATGTTGAAAGAAAACGAAACGAAGCATAACTTTTGCAATAAGGAATAAAGAAAAATCTGCTTTGTATCTTATTAAAATTATGTTAAAGTATCTCTTATTATGTATTTGTCTTTTCATTACATCGATAGCACACACATTATTTTTTCATTGACCAATTTTGCGCAATCCATTTTGTTGTACCCTTCAGTTAAAAGCAGATGCTTAAACACTAAATCGTTTAAACATGAATAAATTTGAACGTTAACAAAGAATAATTTGCTATATTAAATCAAACAAACAGATCCAAAATATCTCAATTTTTGGAGGAGTTAGTACAATCTAAAGTTGGGTGTACTTTTTTGTAGGACATATGGTATATATATATATATATATATATATATATATATATATATATATATTAATTTAGTGTTAATTTTTAGACAATGAAACGTATCCACATCTTTTACCGATCAATTATAAATATCTATCACCAACCTTTGCGATTGTTAGTAACGTTATTTAATAAACACTGTTGGTATAAAGCAGGACTAATTTCTTTTTGTTGCGGCATGTTTAAATCACACTGTGCTTGGGGTCAGGAGGGATGGGAAATCATTACGTTTAATCAGATAGCGACTGATTTGTGCTTGTCGCTCTGAATGTGATTGTCACTGCTGTGGGGGCGATAAGGAGGGGATGAGGGTACCATTACGTTTTGCTACGTCATCGGGGCTGCATTTCCGATGTCGCCTGGCGTGTGATGAAATTGTGTTGTGGGGAAACAATGAGGAGGGATGGGGGTACCATTCGATTAATGTGCCACTGGAGCTGACGGAATTTAGTCGCTGAGTGTGTGTTCTGTGTTCACATCTCTTTGTGGGTGATATCTAGTTGAATTGCTACAGCTGAAATATTAATGTAATATTGTTTTTTTCTCTTTGCAAGGCCACCTGTAAGGAACATCATGTCGTCTAGTCAAAGCTTCAACGTCGATGATCCAGAGCGTCTGTGGTCATCAGTGTCCGTGCATCCAACTGAGATCAACTGGAACCTGTGTATCATCTGCCAAGAGGACAAGGCAGAGCAGCTAACACGTCCTTCACAGTCGAAAAGAACTGACGTTGGGAGTGGATACACTTCACTGGCAGAAAACCTAGTGAAATTCAGCGAACTGGATCAACTTCCACAGACACTGAAAATAGAGAGACTGGATGAAGGGTGCGGCATTGAAGCCACTATGGTTGCACACAATGCACAGTACCCTACCACAAGAAATGCCAGCTCAAATTCAACAACACTATGCTGAAGAGAGCAGAAATAACGGAAACTGGAAACAGACGGTCATTGCCAAGATGGAGACGAAACAGATGTATACAAGCACATGAGGTCGGAATTCGTAATTTCTGAGAAGGGTGTCCATGAAGCATTGTGCTTCTTCTGCAGACAAGCAGCTGGCGCAGAAGGAATCCGCGCAGCATCACCCTTCCAGCTAGACAGCCGGGTGCGGGCCTGTGCTGAGATTCTTGAAGACACACACCTGCTTGCCAGACTCAGTGTGGGAGACGTTGTGTGCTCTGGAGGCTAAGTACCATGCCAAATGTTTAGTAGGTTTGTACAATCGAGCAAGGAAGGCAAAGGTTGCCGAATCTAAAGAAACTGCTCGCGAGAGGGAAATAGCCACGACTGTCTTCGCCGATTTGGTTCTATACATCGAAGAAACACGTCTTGGGGCGACAGCACCAGTGTTCAAACTGGTTAATATTGCTCGCCGCTACACGGCTAAGTTGGAGCAGGTAGGAGTCAAAGTAGATAGCAGAGTTAACACGACACGACTGAAAGAACGACTCCTGTCACAGTTCCCAGACATGAGTGCCCACAAGAAAGGAAGAGCTGTCCTTCTGGCATTTAATGACGATGTTGGTTCTGCGATTGCTAAATCCTGCGAGTTAGACAGTGACAGAGATGCGGTGTGCCTTGCTCGTGCAGCACAGTTGGATCCGCCGCCAAATGTTTCAAGAAGCCAAGCCCTTCACTGGTTTCGCTGAAGGATGCCAAGAAGAATCTGTACCGCAACTACTGCTTTGCTTTCTGAGAATGGTCCTGGATGTGGCCAGTATTACAGAACACGTGACACACGACGCATGCAGCACTAACCATCGCCCAGTTGGTGAAGTTCAATAGTGTCAAGCATAATCGGACGCCTGGGACAACAGCCTCTGTCAATGTCCGGCACATACCCTCTCAGGAGACACCTTTTCCCACCTACCTAGGGTTGATGGTTCATGCTCACACACGCAACAGTGAATTGGTTGACAGGCTTTTTCACTATGGGATTAGCATCTCATATGACCGTGTTCTCCGAATCTCAGCACAGATGGGAGACAACATCTGCCAGCAGTTCCAACGAGAGCAAGAGTTTGCCCTCCAAAGATGCGCGGCAGTGTGTTCACAACTGCTGCTGTCGAGAACATAGATCACAATCCAAGTTCAACAACAGCTAAGGAGTCCTTCCATGGTACTGCTATCTCCCTATTCCAGCATCCATCCTTCACTGGCGAAGGGGTTAATCGGAGTATCGTCATCGCAGAAGGGTCCGGTAAAGCAAGCGATAAGAAGATCGTCATAAACTTGCCGTACAACTATACTAACATTCCAACTGTCACCAGCACCATCACAAATCAAACTATCCCACCTGCTGATGTGGTGTCTCTGTGCCGAGAAGGCTTCCCAGAACAGAGAAAGACTGAATACCTGTGGCTAGACCACGTCCGACAGGCCCTTGAAAGGTCTGACGTAGAGGAAAACACGTCTTGGGCTGCCTTTCACGCCAGTAGAATGGGTGCAAAAGGTTAGAGTGCAAGAATGTTGCATGTTGCAAGAGATAATGTTCAATGTTGCAAAGAGGGTGGGAGTATGTTGCAAAGGGGTTGGGTTGGGGTGTGTTGCAAAGTGGGGTGGGGATGGGGTGTGTTGCAAAGGGGGTTTGGGTTTGGGTATGTTGCAAAGGGGTGGGGGATGTTGCAAAGGGGGGTGGGGGTATGCTGTGAAAGGGGGTATGTTGCAAATGGGGGTGGGGATATGCAATGAGGGGGAGGGGTATGCGATGAAGGGGGGAGAGGGGAGGGATCTTCAGGGGGAGAAGGGAGGATGACCTCCCCCAAAGGCGCAAAAGATTAGAGTGCAAGAATGTTGCAATATATAATGTTCAATTTTGCAAAGAGGGTGGGGGTATGTTGCAAACTGTGATCTTGGACTAGTCTAGATAGAAAGGTATTAATGTATAAAAAAACGTTGCACCAACTCATATTTGTGAAAATGATTGTATTTTTTGAGGGTTGTTAATTATTTTTAAGTTGTAAAATTGCCGAATTTTACGCGTAAAATCGCGCGCGCGGCATTCGCGCAATGTAAACCAACAAAATATCGGACCCTGTTTCATCAAAATATTCAATTAAAATTCGGCTTTTTTAACAAAACGATGCTTGAAACTTATTGTAAATGCATTATAGATGTTTATTAGTGTATTATTTTGTATTTTTTAATGATATTTACCTGTAAAATGTGTATTAAATTAAGTTATTTTATGATGCGTTCATTTAATTGTTTATTTTCAGATATTTCATAAAAATGGGTAAAAAATGGAAGTCTGCAGTGTTAACTTGAAGTGATAGTGCCAAAAAATTCAGTGGGCCAGCCTTCCCCTTTGGATAAAACAGAGCCTCCTACCCTCCGCCAAGTTATTCAATACAGTTATTTCCTCCAAAACAGCCACCCTGACTTGAAAGACTATGATATTGCTAAAATGATAGCAAAGGATGTGATTGAGATCTGGCAGGCAGTGAACCCGCGGCTGCCCCTGTATAAGGAATATTATGTAGTGAAATTGGTGGATAAAGTGTGCTTCAAGAAAGCAAAAGAGATAAACAGGAAATCTCTTTCTACAGTCCAGGAGCAGAATCTGGAGGAAAAGCTCGATAAACTTTTTGACATTTCTGCTTGCACCTGTAAGCTACCTGTTCGTCCCTGTGATGACAATGCTGTGAAGTGCAAGAAAGAAAATTGTCAAACACAGCACATAATCTGCACTTGTCAATTAGATTGATGTGTCTGTGGACCAGAGGTGCTTACCCTCCAGAACTACAGGATAAGCTTTACCAGGCCATCAAGTTCATTGTGGAAGTGTATGCAGTCAGTTGGTTTGAGATCAAAAGGGAGAGCAAGTTCCACAATCAGCAGCTGTACATCTTCAACATGATCCAGAGGATCAAGCAGCAGTCTGAAGAATCCAGGGTGTTGCTTTCAAGAACCTGAAGTACAATGCTTCTGCCTTGCTGCCCGAGAATGTGCTGTACTCCATGATGAAGTCTGATGACTTGGAAGTGAGAGAAGCTGCTCTCAAGAAAATTCTGTCCATCAGGTAAGCATTTATTAATTTTAAAAAAATGTGAAAAAAAATTTGATTATGGGGATTGATTTAATAAAAAAAGGCCCGAGTTCTACAAATCCCCATAATCGAATTTTTTTTCACATTTTCTTATCCCAATTCCCCCCTTCCCCTCTGATAATGGAAATAGTCTTACCTCCTTTCTGAAAAAAAATTCGATTATGGGGATTTATAGAACGGGTTTTTTTTTTTAATTTAAGTTTAATTTAAATCAGCAATTCTGAGACTAATAGGGATTAAATCTTAAACTGGAATAAAAAATAAATTAATTATTATTCTTTCAGAAGTGGGAAGCCAGCCAAGAAGAGGCTGAAGAAGATCACAGCCATCAACATTGAAGCTACCCACTGGTCAGAACTAATCAACCTTTCTCAAAGTGGCATCTGTGAACCTGCTCTCACAGAAGACTTTTCTGACCAGGAGCTTCAAGAAGCATTGCTGAATGGCACCAAGCTGGAGCTGCCTGATCTGCTTTCACATTCTCAGAGTGTTGAAAGGGCCGTGAAGTTGACATCTGAAGCTTCCCATACTGTTTATGGACGCGAATCAAGGCACAAATACATTCTGGCCAAAGCCCTAAGCCGCCAGATATGGCCTTCCTTTGCTTCTAAGGGCTCTTACAGTGAAAATTATGATGATCTTGGGATCTAAATATGTCTATTTGACTCTGTACATGTTTTTTTTACTTTTTTTCAATAAAATTGTAACTTTTTTAGGATTTGTTTATGAAAATAGCATGTTTTTTCGGCCGAAAATTGCGAAAATGCGGTATTTTTCGGTACGATTTTTTGACGATTTTTGAAACGGTTTCCTCAAAAAACGATTAAAGCTAGGGATCTGAAATTTTTTGTCAGTTATTATCATTAAGCCGTGACTATCTCGACTAGTCCAAAGTCGATATCTAAAAAAATGCGGAAAATCAACCTACCTTAGTGTATATTGCAAATGGGGCTGGGGTATGTTGCAAACGGGGGTTGGGTTATGCAATGAGGGGGGATGGGTGTGCAATGAGGGGGATGGGTGTGCAATGAAGGGGGTAGGGGTATGCAATGAAGGTGGGAGAGGGAAGGGATCTTCGGGGGAGAAGGGGGGATGGGTGTGCAATGAGGGGGATGGGTGTGCAATGAAGGGGGTAGGGGTATGCAATGAAGGTGGGAGAGGGAAGGGATCTTCGGGGGAGAAGGGAGGATGACATCCCCTAAAGGGGCTGCCTTAACCTAAGAGAGAAAGAGAAAGGATAGACGGAGGAGGGTTTGGGGGGAGAAGGTGGGATGTCCTTACCCCCGAAAGAGAAACCTAACCTAAGTCTTAACCTATGAGGGAAGGAGAGAGGAGATCTTTATTCGGCAGCTGCTATCATCAAACTAGCCGCTCCGAAGCCAAGCGGGCCTTATATAGAGGAGGGTTGAGTTGCCAGATACCGTTTTTAATTTTAATTGTACAGGTATACATTATTAGGGTGAGTTGCTAAACACCACCATTTATTTTAATTCGTTACAAAGCAAACGTACTTTCTCTCTTAAGAGAAATAAACGAAAACCGAAATTGACAATAAAATTTCAATATGTTTATTAATTATTGTAAATAAATAGAATTTGCCTTCTACTGCCCAAAAAATAATATAATACGAAACGTACAATCGTCAAAATAATAGTTCAGAAGAAATACACACACACACACAAACACAATTGAACAACTTTCTCCTTACCTTATATATATAAACGGACTTTCTCTTTTAAGAGAAATAATCACCAATATTGACAATAAAAACTTCAATATGTTTATTAATTATTGTAAATAAATAGAATTTGCCTTCTACTGCACAAAAAATAATATAATACGAAACGTACAATCGTCAAAATAATAGTTCAGGCGAAACACACACACACACACACACACAAAATTGTATTTGACCTACTTTCTCAAACTGTGCCTATTTTCTTTTGGCTATCCTTTCTACTGCACAAAATCAGAAAAATAAAAAAGAAATCGTTCCATTAACATTCTCAAATCTATGCACACACACACACACACACACACACACACACACACACACACACACACACCATTATATTAAATAATTATTCTCTTACAAGTACGTTTATTTTAACATTGTGTTCAGACGACAGCGAGAGGTGGCAAGTAATGAAAAACTCCAGCGAAAGGTACAGCCCGAGGCCTTTTAAAAACCACAAACTGGCGAGAAGGAATTTGGGTTGAACTTTCTCTCTCTCAAAGACTCGCATCCACCTCTTCTCGCTTTGTAAGCGAATGTCTTCCTTTTATACATATAAAAAAGATGTTTTATATTTTATCAACTCCGTTATTTTTATTTACATGTAATTTGTATGGTATCATCTTCATAGTTAACATCTCTGTTATTGAAATGAATGAATAAATAAAATCGAAGGATATATTATTATTATTATACATTTTTCAAAAAATGTGGATCAAGTCAAGTAAAGTAACATAGTATAACTCGTATCTCTCACGATTCTTAGTTAATGTTTTCAATAATGTAATTACTTGTTTTCTGTATAAACGTCTGCAGAAAGAGATGAGATCATGGGTTCGACTCCCGATTACGCAGGCTAATATTACAGGAGATTATTCCTGTGTGATCCAAAAACACATCTACTAAACTGTATATTTAATTTAGCAATAACAATTATTCTCTTAGAATAATGTAATTACTTGTTTTCTGTATAAACGTCTGCAGAAAGAGATGAGATCGTGGGTTCGAACCGAAAATTGAAACTCAATTTAGTATGGGCGCAAAACAACTTGCAACCGAAAATTGAAACTCAATTTAGCATGGGTGCAAAATAATAAAATATTGTTGTGAACAATATTGCATAAAGGGGTGGGTGGGGAAAACCAAGTATTGTCGCAAATATTGACGTGGTAGAGACAGCAAGGGGTAATACGAGCACTAAATATTCGGAGAGAATATAGCAATCTTGGGAAAGCTAAGTTTAGTATGGGCGCAAAACATGGTAATTCACAAAAATCTTCTAGATTTGATGTTTATGTTATAGGATATTACTGTAGTGTTAATGTCAGAGTGATAAAGAGTAGCGACGCTAATTTTGTTTCCTGTAATACTGAGTTAAACCACTCTAATGAATATATTCCTATAACGAACGGTATCCGAAAAAGTGAGGATCGATTTAGTATGGTTGCAAATAACATGCATCCGAAAAAATTGAGACTCAATTAGTAGGGGAGCAAAAAATAATAATGCACATTCTGGAAATCTTTTATAGAGATGGTTGTTGCGAGGGATGTTGCATAAAGGGGTTGATTGGAGAAAACCAAGTATGGATACAAATATTGTCTTGGCGGAGAATGCAAGGGGTAATACTCGTAATAAATCTATGGAGAGAGTATAAAGACACTTTTAGTCGTCCAAAGCATGGACCCGTTATTTATATCGGTGTTACGATTGGTACACAAATTAAACTCCGCCCAGTTACACTGGCAACCAATCATTACGAACATCCTCTCAATCTTTTGAGCATTACATCTACGGAGAGAATAAAAAGATGCCAATAGTCGTCCAAAGCATGGAGCCGTTATATCGGTGTTACGATTGGTACACAAACTTATCCTATCCCCACCCAGTTACACTGACAACCAATCATTACGAACAGCCGCTCTTGGTCTTTTGGGGCGGAGCTTAGTGAGTGTGCATATAAAAGGAAATATTTTTCAGCTGGGAGTAACAGTAGCTATTTTCGCCAGTGAATAAACATTCCCGCCGCCATGGATCACGAACTTTACGCTTTTTCGGATTTATATCAAGATGGTGACACTGCAGCATTGACTGCAATTAATCGTTTTAACGCGATTGAGCGGGATGGATTATTTCCAACGCAAACCGTTGATGATATTTGTAATGACTCTCCTTACGATCCGACGCAAGGGACTACCATAGAAATGTAAGTGTCTATAATCTTTTTTTTATTCAATTATTCACAAACTGTCAGAAAGAAGATTATTTCATATATATATGGAGGGTTGTAGTATCTCGTCAAATACTTCATTTAGGTACTCGCCATTATGCCAAAATCGCAATTTTTATGCAATCTTTTGCATTTTTTTATAAATGTTATTCGGAATTACCTCTTAAATGAACTCTGAGCGGGTCAAAGATAACTTCACATAATGGGGTCTGTCTTACAATGTGAATACTCTGTGTATGTTTTTATTAAAAAGATTCAGTATGAACATTATTCTTTCTCCTTTTAGGTCCGATGAGTTTTTGTCACGTGTTATACAATCTTTTGAAGAACCTCGTGTCATGGACCTGAATAAGGAGGATATACCGAACAGTCAACCCAATGAATGTCACATTGAAATAATGTAAGTGGTTTTCGATCTTTTTTTGGGGGAAGAAGAGAGTATATTTTCATCAATTTATTAAATGAATGAAGTCAGTACAATCATCATCTTAAACTACAGAATATACAAACTAACATTACAAATATATATATACACGAACAAAACATCATACTACACAATGAGTACACACAATTGGAAAACGGCTTTTTATCTGCCTGCATACCATTTCATCGTTTCGTTGAGTGTGACACCGGTCGAATAATTTTAAAAAAATTATAAACTCTTTACCACGTGACCTATGCATGAGAAATGAAATGCAGTGCATTCCGCACATATTACTAAAATATCCTTGTAATCGGAATGGGTTCCATACAACTTCGGGAATGTGTAACTGATCTAGAAATTTTACTATAACAGGGTCACTCCAGGGTTGAGTACCGAGTGAATCAAAATAGTACATACGGTCCTATTTTTAAAATAGATTGCAAACCAATGAATCCCTTCATTACCGATGATATCTGTGTTCACAATAAGACTACCGCATTCTCGCGTAGTTGGCAAATCAATGTTTCATTCTTCGCAAACACCGATAAATTTGGAACGTGTGACTCGTTCACTATTCATTACTCTCTGAAGTGTATTAGCATCCATTTTAAAAGTCAGTGATAACGCTCCTAAATCTGTCTACTTCTATTAGGCTTGTGACTCAAGGTATACTAGTACACTAATAGGGCGTCTATAGGCTTGGTGAATTCCAACCTCACTGAGATGTTTCCGCTCTGTTGTGGACTTAAATGCGTATTTACGCTAGCAGATAAGTGGTGTAATGTCAAACGGATAAAGGTTAAATTGATCAATGAATTCTTTCTGCGTTACCCCATTACCGAGCTCATCACAATCACCTGCAATATGGGCCAGATTACTATAGGCTCTCGCGCAAAGAGGTAACACAGCGTCTGATGAATAGTCCGTATTCAATGTTCCACCCAAAGCAATGCCATTAACGTATAGAGTTATATTTTTAAGTCCGAAATTCTCGAATTTAAAGGCACTCTTTTTATATTTTCCATTCACCGAAGCATGGTCTGCATTCCGATTAATATCCTTTTAGGAAGATTTCCCAGGGCGATGTTTTATCTGCTTCGACGCCAACCCTGCAGGCACCGTATATAGTTTGATTTGTACTCTGTTAATAGGGTATTTCACTGTAGCGTTTAGTAAATTTTTCTCAATTTCTAGTTGTTTTGGTGAACTTAATTTCACTCGCCGTACGCGGAGGATGTCTCCATAATGTGAACCACAACGGGTTTTGCTCCCTCTTCTTGATCAGCATCCAGATTTAAGCAGATCTCAGGACTCGTGCGGGTGAGCTTTATTTTCATATCCACCCCGTTCACAAGCAACTTCTCCTGGAAAGTGAAATCTGTGTGCAGACGTCCAAAACACTCGTATATCTTCTTTTTAGAATTTTTAAATTTGTCCTTTATACTACTTTCGTCTTTAGTTTGATAATATCCCTCGGCACTTAAAAAGGTAGCCTTCGCTTCTTTGGAAAAGTTGAGGACATTTTCCAGATAGGCTCGTAGATAATAGTATCTCGTGCCTGACGATATGTTGGCCTGATTTAAATATACGTCACACTGGTTGAATATATAGTGCAGAAAGTTTGTTTCAGGGTATACAGCATATTTGTCATCGCACTCCGTTCCATCAGAATGGGCTATACGTAGCTTAGCGTACATGTGCACACAGCTTGGATCAAAAAAGTAAGGGCCTGAGCAGGGTATCACGAATTTTATACGAGCACTAGGGGAACTAATTGTGTTTAAAGGGTTAATTGTAATAAAGTCACTGTGTTCAATAGAAACTTGAGTTGGGGGCATCTCAAAGAGGGATAGCTTCAATTTACAGCATTGTGAACTACATGGGTGGATGAAGCGTGCCATGAACGAGTTAGAAATAGTGCCTCCTCTCTCGACAAGTAGTAAACAAACTATGATTGATGAGTTCAATGTCCTTAGCTTATATCAGTCCAAAAAGTGGTCAACCATAGGTTTCATTCGCTTACAGCACTTCTTTTTTGATATCCTTTTACGTTTAATGCCACGTGATCCCTTCTTCCGGAGAGCTGTCTTCTTCTTCCCACCACCACGCATTTTTCTCTTTGCATCTTTGATGATTTCGTCCCGTGTACGTTTTAAAAGTTTTTTTAGAGCTTCTTTAGGTTTAGCCCCAGACAATGTCTTCTGCAGTGTTAAGACCTGATTGTAGCGCTTTCCTTCCGAGGTATCTGGCACCCCTCTTCAGCAAAGGAACAGCCGTACGTAGTATGGATGAAAAAATGGACCCAAGTCCACTACCGCGCTGGTATCTCACCCCTCGATAGACGGTGAAAGGCTTTCTATCCATTATAACTCAGTGCGTCGAAAGTGTAGCTTCACTGTTAAGCTCCCGTTACCGAATGGGAAGTTTTCACCCTCAATCGTTCTTATATATATTGAGATATTGGTTATTAGATTAGTTGCGACATTCACATAATGGGGTCTGTCATATGTAATACTCAAACTCCTTCCTCTATGGTTGGGGATGTGGGCAATGCGCAGCAGGCGTGCCTGGGTATCCCCAACAAACTGGTGCTCCACTATATTACTGTAAATATAGCACATGTCTGGGGACTGAGAGCTTTCAGCAAATTTCTCCATCTTCAATTGAAACATTAAGCTGGACAAGTCACGTTGTGCCTCGTGAAATGTCTCTCTTTGGAAGGCTGCGCTATATCGGCCCTCAGCCGCAATTGTGAACAGCTCTTTATCTCTAATATTTTTACTAAGCGTTGATTTTAACCTCAATGTGCATGCGGGCGTGTCTATGTTTACGATTTCAAAAAGTAAATCGTTTGTCAGGTACGAATTTTCAAGACTCTTGTTTAAACCCTCCACAATATCCATGGCTGTATCATAATGCCCGATTCCTAGCGAAACATTTATGCTATAGAACCGTCCCTCACCGCACAGGGTTGAGCGTACAGTATTGTCTAAGATTATGCCTAATTTTTCGCATTCATCGGTGCTTCTAAGGATCAGAAATATGACCTGTGCCTTTTCAAGAGTTAAAAATTTGGTGGTTAACTGGAGTTCACATATCCCCACCTCATACGAATCACGACCCAATTCAATGGGTCCGTGGAGCTCTGTTACAAAGTTGGCTAGTGTGTTGTTAGGGTGTACAGACAGGGACGAGGAGGACGGGAGTGTGACGTAGAAATGGTTAGGAGCCATGTTGCATACTATTTAAGCTTCATTATTGCATCAGCTTTTATATAGGTGTTGAAGCTTTCTGGGTACCCTAGCCATTTCACCAGGTACATTTTTCTCTTTCCTGAACCTTTGCTTCCTAAAATTTTCTCAATTTTAAACACATTTTTTCCTAAATTAAATGCCACTTTCTGCAACTCCTCGCGGTAAAAGGCTCCTGAGATTTCTTCCCCATTCAAATCTCTAACGTAATACATCATTATCTCAACTTTAGGTATCATAGCCCTAACTTTAAAAATCTCACGTGTCCATCCTTGCTCAAATCCCTTTGCGAATTTATTTCCCGAAGGCGACAGCCTTACATAATCATTGATTTTGAAACGCGCAGAGTGTGGTGGTTTTATGTGTAAAATAGCGGTGCATGCGTTCCTTTATGGTACGTTGAACTCTTTCAGCTAAAGAAGCCTTATGTATAGAATTGGTTGTGTAATAACTGACATTAAACTCTGTCAACATGTTCTGAAAAGCAAGCCCTATAAATTCCTTCCCCATATCCGTACAAAAATAGCCAGGAACCCTGTTTTCTTTTAACATTAGCGTTTTGGTGGCTTTAGCAACTGTTTCAGGTGATTTATTTTTCAGAGGAACTAGCCACAAATATCTAGAGAATACATCTCTTATGAATAGAATGTACTTGTAACCATCGATATACACAGAATATCTTTGCATTTCTGTTAAATCTCCTTGCCAAATAGAATCAATCGAGGCAGCCGTTGTCTTGGCTGTTTTTAACCTTTTTCTCACCGGCTTATGAAGTGTATAAGCGTCCTGCTCCCGTAGAAATCTCTCAACATCTTTTTTTCCTACTCCGTAAACACTTCTGTGCAGTCTATCTACGCCTCCGTATGGAGTAGAGGATCGGTCTGCAACAGCTGGAAGAATGTGTTGTTTTGAGTTAAGAATGTGTTGTTCTTGAGTTAAGAATGTATTGCATGGTTTGTAATCGTTCTTATTTTACTTCTTTTCATCTTTCACCCCTTTCCGGCAGAGTGGGCTCTACCTCCCTATGGAGTAGAAGACCGTTCCGCAATCGTTCCTATTCTCTCCGACTATTTTTCTGACATGTCGGCAGTGGCCGGCGGATGATGGTGTCTTTTTTTCTCTTTTTCTGAGAAGTGATAGGTGTTGCTACTTACTTAACCTCTTATTCTCTTCTCTTAACCCCTACTCTTTCCTTTCTCTCGAGCTAACCTTAGAGTGGATCTTAGGGTCTTTGTTAGCCTTACCTTCTGTAGATCTGTAGATCTGTAGAACACTTTAAAAAAAGTGTTTGACAACAAGTGTAGACGAGTTGCTCTGTGCCTGCAAAATGGTGGAAAACACTTTCAACACATGCTGTAAAATCAAAAGGTTATGTAATAAAATCACTTAATCATGGTTGAATGAAAACATTGTAGTTTTTCAATTTCCTATGCGTTTAACATAGCACTGCCGAGAGACTTTTCGAACGCACTGCATATTATATTATGTATAATATTATATATACAGAGGGTGTCCCATAAGTCCGGCATCATAGGAAAAATAATATAAACAGGCAAAACAAAAGCTTTTATTTACAGAACGTGCTCAATATGTATTATTCCGTAGCCCACTCACAAAATTTCATCCGCCGGTCGGGATCATCTTCGCTTAATTTCTGTAGGATCTGAAGTTTATATGGATGCCATTTGTGAGCCTGAAGAATGCGATGGATGCTACATTTCGACACTCCTGTCTCTGCGGACAATCGCCGAAGAGACTTATTGGGACTTCTGTTAAAATGAGCCAGGATAGCAGTCGCTGTATCATCATCAGTGGACCTCCTTGAAGGTCCACTGCCTGGTTTATCTTCTATGGATCCTGTTTCCTTAAACTTTGCAACAAGTCTGCTAACACAACTCTGTGTTATTGGCTCGCGGTCTGGATGCAGTCTGTTAAATTCAGCAGCGGCCTCTCTTTGACTCCGATTTCCTATGAGTAGAATTATCTGGATTCGTTCTTCCTTGCTCACAGACATTATGGCCTGTAGAAAGAGAAAAATATGAATTATGGTTTGTAGAAATAGAAAAATATTAATTTCTCCTATGATACCGGACTTATGGGACACCCTATATATATATATATATATATATATATATATATATATATATATATATATATTATTATATTTATTATATATATTATGATCGGTTTCATCTAAAAAACTAGATATACTACATGAAAACCGAAAACAGATTTGGTATCAGCGTCCTAGCACCTATCTAGCCCACACATAAATATATTTGATGAAAAATACTTGTTGGTGGGGAGTAGATTTTAGATCTAAAAGGGAATTTATAAGAGCGAAGTTTGTGAAATTATATAAATCATATGTCTGTGCATGATTGGTAGATATAACCCAATGTTTCTATTTCACCAACGTTGTTTAAAATAATAGTAATAATAATAATAATAATAATAATAATAATAATAAATACACTCAGAACTTCTCTCTCTCTCTTAAAAAACTTTGAATTTACGTTTAAAATTTTTTTTAAACACATGCTAAATAATGTTCATTTTTGTGTTGAAATTCAAACACTTAAATAAGTTTTTAATTACAATATAATTTTATTCGCCTACGACCTCTCTGAAAACAGTGAAAAAAATCTGTGGAATGAATAAGCCAGATTTGATAAAGACACACCTTCATTAATTGTGACGGTGTCCAAACAGAATTTCAAGGCCCAACGGGCGGGGCATGAGAACGAGTCTACGGTCTCTTGCTGGAAGAAAACCTCGTACATACGTTAAAGCTACACTCAAATACAATGACATCCAATCAGGATGCCCTTCGAATTGGGGTTGGGCTTCTGTCCCTCTGGGCACAAATAGGGCATCGCACACCATATAAATGGGACACAGCGAGCAGATTCTGCCATAACAGTTGCTATTTCTACCTGTGAAGAACACGCTATACCATCAAGCATGGACAATTCCAGTCAGTCACAACAAGTTTACAGTTTACCGCAGTTAAATGAAGATTGAAACACTGACACGGTGACCACAATTAATCTTTTTAACCCCACCGATCGGAACGAATTATTTTCATCACAAACCATTGCTGACATTTGCGATATCAAAACGTTTGATCTAGCGGTAGCAACCACAATTGAAATGTGAGTACAAATAATTAATAATCAGATGATAATTTAAAAAACTAATTTGTGATTTAAAGTGACTGTCGCTCTCGGTATATATAACATCATATCATTCAGTGCTTAATGAAGATTCTTTTGCAAGTGTTAATTAATTTTATAAAATCCATGATAAGCTCATTTTGAAATGTGAAGTTATTCATCATTTTCTCTTAAAGGGGACACAAATCACAAACTTTTCTGAGTGGGTAGAAAGGTATCCTATATATATGTTTATGGAATTATATGTTAATGACCGGTTAAGGTAATTGCTTGCTGTTTATTATTTGAACTTGTTACCCTATTCGACATTTTCTCTTATTGTAACTCCTTGTAAGTCCTTGTAACTCTCTCTCTTCCTATATATATATATATATATATATATATGTAAGGCCTATATATATATATATATATATATATGGGTCTGGGTCGTAATCCAGACTGCCATAATCCTGAAAGCCATAAGCCCGAGCACTAAAATCCCGAAGGCCAAAACCCCGACAAGCGATAATCCCGACAAGATAATAGTTTATATTTAATATTTAGTTATAGCTTAAAATAATAAAAACTAAAATAAAAATGCAACCTAACCTAACCTAACCTAACTAGCTGCACTTGCATATGGAGCGTGATTGTGATCCACAAATTTTTTAAGGTGATGTCTATTTAAAAGTTTTGTTATTGCTCTACCTTTGCAATTAAGTGATTTTCGTTTTTCACAGCACCAGTAATAATCGTCTTCCCGACTTTTATCCTTCACCATTAAATAACCGTGTGCATTAACTTTGTTATTAGCTTTTAGAGAAGGGACAATTTCACAAATTTCTTCCATGTCGTTCTAGGGGTGAAGTTACACTGATAATTTTTAGTTTACTCGCGGTTTTACCTTTGCTTCGAGGTAGCTTAACTTTGCTTCCAGGTGGGAGCAGATCAATTCGCTCGCACCCTTGCTGAGTTCTCGCACTCATCTTAGTTCGTGATTTTTAACTATCGGGATTTTGGCCTGTAAGAATTACGACGTTCGGGATTTTGGCCTGTCGGGATTTTGGCTTGTCAGAATTACGGCCTTCGGGCTTATGGTTTTCTAGATTATGACTTTCGGGATTCTGCCCGGGTTCCATATATATATATATATATATATATATATATATATATATATATATATCTATGGAAGTATATGTTATAGACAAAGAGCTGGAATCATATTAAATGTGATTAATACGGCTCAATATTATAATAATCAAGATTCTTTTGTAAGTTTTAATTAATTTTATAAAATCCATAATAAACCCATCTTGAAGTGTAATGCTATTCGATAAGGTGCAGGACCCTGTGTCGGCAGGCTGTGCATAGCAGTCCCAGCTATTCATCCTTCCTCACAATAAAGAATGTAACAGAGTGTATGTGAATGAATAGATTACTGCTTATTATTCTACATTTTCTCGCTAAAGCTGTTACTTATATATATATATATATTACTATGTGTGCATTTTGATGAAAAACAAATGCATTTTAATTATTATTAAAAAAGATTCAGAAAAATATATGAACTAGCCAAAATAATTTAAAAATTTCTGTCTACATCCGTACCCTTTCTCTTTAAAGGACCGATGCGGAACTCGTTCGTGTATTAGAATCAGTTCCTGATAGCTTTCGTGGAAGAAGATTTGAGGTCGGAGGTCGAAGTATTGGATCACATTCGGTCCAACGAATGCCACGTCATCCGGGAAGTGATGTGAATCTTTTTCTTTTTTGTATTTCGGTTAAGAAGAAAAACAATCTATTTTTCATTAATTTATTAAATGCTAGGATCATAAGGAATGTTTTACAAAATAGTACAAATTACTGTATACAATTTTACGTAATATGTCATTCAATAGTTCTCACACATATAGGAATGCCATTGGCATCAATTTTTATACATTATATTCAACTTAAATTAGTTAAAGAATTAGCATCCATTACATTTTAAATAAGCTACAGAGCATAAGGCTCATCCTTAAACAGTAAACAAACTAAAATTATTGGCGACATTTTAGATTTTACACAATATTGTTACAATTAATCAAGTTACAATTATATATATATATATATATATATATATATATACGCGTAAAACATCGCACAATACATCGAGTACGCACAAACGGAAAATGTTTTTATCTGTTTGCATACCATTTGATCATTCCGCCCAGTTTCATACAGTCCGAATAATTCCTAAAAATTTGTAAATTTCTTTCCACGTGACAAGTGTAAGCGAAATGAAAGGTAGTACATGTCACATACGTTACTAAAGTATCCCTGGAACCTGTAAGGATTTCAGATAATTTCGGGGATATGCATCTGTTTGAGAAATTTTACAATAATAGCGTCATTCCAAGGATGAATCCAAGGTGAATTAAAATAGTACATTCTGTATCTATTTTTAAAGTAAGTAGCTATCCAATGAATCCATTCACCACCAATAACATCTGTGTTCAGAATAAGTGCCCCGCAGTTTCTCGTAGCCGGGATCTTCAATGTTTCATTCTTTGCAAACACACCGATAAATTTGGAGCGTGTGATTCGGTCACTATTCATTATTCTCTGGAGTGTATTCGCATCCATTTTACAAGTCAGTGACTATATCTCTAAATCTGTCGATTTCTGTTAGGGCCTGTGATTCCAGTTATACTAGTACATTAATAGGGGCGTCTAGCGGCTTGAAGAATTCCAATCTGACTGAAATGTTTCCACTCTGCTGTGGACTTAAGTGTGTATTTACATTAGTAGATAAGTTAGGAGTGATGTCAAACGGGTAAAGGTTAAATTGCTCGATGAACTCATTTTGCGTTATACCAATCCCTAACTAAGGGGTCGCGCATCTTAAGGTACCTAAGCGCAACCACAGGCGAAAACGTGTTTTTGATGGATATCACTATTTTCACCCTTCCTCTATCGCGTGGTTTGGGTTATAATAACCTTACGACACTAGAAGTATGGTTGAAAACCTTATGAAACGAACTACTTTTTTCCCCTCCATCACCAGCCAAAAGTTCACCCAAAGTTCGGCATAATAAGAAAATCAAAAAATTAAAAAAAATATATATAAAATATAAAATATGAAAATCTATTCCAAAAACTCATCAACATCTTCATTAGCATACTTAGCACTCTAATTTAGCCAAAAGTGAACGTTCTAGCTCAATTAATAACAGAAAAACTATTGCGAGAATATTGCTGAACTTTGGAGGCGATTTCTGACGAATTTTAATTTTGGCGCTTAGGTACCTTAAGATGCGGGACCCCTCAATTCATCACAAGCAACGGCATTATGCGCAAGATTATTATAAGCTCTCGATCAAAGCGGGAACACGGCTTCTGATGAATAATCCGTTTCCAATGTTCCCCCTAACGCTACGCCATTGACGTATAGTTATATTTTGAAGCGCAAAATTCTCGAATTTAAAGGCATTATTTTTATATTTTCCATTCACAGAAACGTGTTCGTGCATTCCAATTAATAATCTTTTATGTAGTGCTCCCAGGGCGATGTTTTCTATCTGTTTCGAGGCCAACCCTGCGGGCACCGTGTACAGTTTGATCTGTACTCTGTTAATTGGGTATTTTACTGTGGCATGTAGTAATTTTTTCAATTTCTATTTGTTTTGGCGAACTTAGTTTCACTCGGCGTACGCGAAGGTGTTTCCATAACATGAATCACCACGAGCTTTGCGCCCTCTTCTTAGTTAGCTCCCAGATTTTAGCAGATCCCAGGATTCGTGCGAGTGAGTTTTATTTTCATATCGATCCCATTCACAAGCAGCTTCTCCTGGAATGTGAAGTATGTAGGCAGGCGTCCGAAGCTTTCGTATATCTTTTTGGAATTTGTAAATTTGTCCTTTATAATGCTCTCGTCTTTAGCCTGATAATAGCCTTCGGCGGTTAAAAAGGTGTCCTTTGCTTCTTTTTAGAAGTTGAGGATATCTTCCAGATAGGTTCGTAGATGATAGTAGCTCGTTCATGCGGAGATGTTGACCTCGTTTAAATAAATATCACACTGGCTAAATATGGAGTGTAGAAAGTTTGTTTCAGGAAATACAGCGTACTTGTCATCGCAGTCCGTTCCATCTGAATGTGCTATACGTAGTTTAGCGTATAAGTGCAGTTATTGTGCACGCAGCTTGGATAAAAAAAGTAAGGGCCCGAGCCGGGTATCACGATTCTATAGGAGCATTCGGGGAACGAAATGTGTTTAAGGGGTTATCGCAGTAAAGTCACTGTGCTCAATAGAAACTTGAGTTGGGAGCATGTCAAAGAGGGACATCTCCGATTTACAACATTGTGACGAAGCGAGCCATGACGAGTCAGAAATAGTGCCAGCTCTCTCGACAAGCACTAAACAGTGTATGACTCACGAGAGGAATGTCCTTAGCTTATATCAGTCAAAAAAATTATCAAGCATAGGTTTCAGTCGCTTAGAACACGTCTTCTTTTTTGATGTCCTTTTACGTTTAATGCCACGTGTTGGTAACCTCTTCTTCTTTCGGACAGCCCTCTTCTTCGCACCTGTACGCATTTTTCTCTTTGCATCTTTTATGATTTCGTTCCGTGTCCGCTTTAAGTGCTTTTTACGACGTTCTTTAAGCCTAGCCCCAGCCATTATGTCTTCTACTCTGTTAAGACTTGATTGTAACGCTTTCCTCGCGAGATACCTGGCACCCCTCTTCAACAAGGCGACGGCCGTACCCAATATGGTTGAGAAAATGGATCCAAGCACACTCCCACGCTGGTATCTCACCCCTCGATAGACTGTGAAAGGCCTTCGGGTCATTATAGCACACTGCGACGAAAGTGGAGCTTCACTGTTAATCTCCCATCACCGAATGGGAAACTTATCTCCTCAATTGTTCTTATATATATTGAGATATTGGTTAATAGATTAGTTGCGACATTCACATAATGAGGTTTGTTATATGTAATGTTCAAGCTCTGCCCTCTATGATTGGGAATGTATCCCCAACAATCTGATACTCCGCGATATTGCTGTAAATATAGTACATGTCTGGGGGTGGATAGCCATCGCCCAATTTCTCTAATTTCAGCTGATACATTGTAAATTGTAAGGTAATAGTAGGAGAGAGTGTGGCGCCACAGCATAGACTGCTGGTGATGGATATGAAAATGAGAGGTGCTGTAAATTCGAACCGGAGAAAAGTGGCTGAGATCAAGTGGTGGAGGCTTAAAGACCAAAGAATTAGAGAAGATTTTAAGCGACCAGTACTAGACGATGGAAATGAGATGGGGTATTTTGACGAGAGGACTATACTGGGGTGGAGCCAGGTAGTAAATAAGATCCGGGAGACTGGACTGACAGCAGTGGGGATATCGAGAGGAGGAAGAGGAGATGACAAGGAGACGTGGTGGTTGAGCCAAGAAGTTCAAACAGAGATACAGGATAAGAATACGGCAAAGAAGAGATGGGATGAATCAAGAGAATAGGATCGAGTGAGATATAAAGAAGCAAATAAAAGGGCTAAGAAAGCAATGGCTCAGGCAAAGGCAGCAGGCTGGCAGAACATTTATGATGAGTTGGAGACACACGAAAGCCAGAAGAGGATCTGTAGCATAGCGAAGGCAAGAAATAAAGCCACAAAGGATGTAACGCATATAAAGCAAGTCAGGAATGAAGAAAGTGAAGTACTGGTGAAGGAAGAGAAAATAAAGAAGAGATGGGAGTGTTATTTCCAAAACCTCCTAAATGTAGAAAATGAAAGAAGGATTTTTGAGGATGGCATGGGAAATCTAGGTATGGTAAGAAATGTAGACAGAGAAGAAGTAAGGATAGCTTTAACAAAAATGAAGAATGGAAAAGCGGGAGGACCAGATGAGATACCATCAGAAGTATGGAAGTCGTTGGGGGAAGAAGGACTGGATGTATTGTGGAGGATAATGACTGCAGTTTTGGAGACTGAGAGGATACCAGAGGAATGGAGGGAATGTACATTGGTACCAATTTACAAGAAGAAAGGAGACATCCAAGAGTGTAAAAATTACAAAGGAATAAAACTTATATCTCATACCATGAAGATCTGGAAAAGAATTGTGGAAGCGAAACTGAGAGAGGAAGTAGCGATCTCTGATGAGCAGTTTGGTTTTATGCCAGGAAGAGGAACAACGGATGCAATATTTGCTCTTCGACAATTATTAGAAAGGTACGGAGAAGGAAGAAAGGGGTTACATCTAGTGTTTGTAGACTTAGAAAAAGCGTATGATACAGTCCCAAACCAGGAAGTGTGGAGATGTTTAAGAGACAGGCGGGTACCTGAGAACTTGCAGTGGCGGCTCGTCGGTAGGCACTGCGGAACTGCAGCACCCCTAAATTTTTTATTTACAATTGAAATAATCAAGAACAATATAAGGATGAGCTCACTGAATAACTTTTTCAATAACTTTTGAAACTTTTATTCATTGCTCAATGCTCATCCTTTTATTTCAGTAATTATTTCAACCCATTCTTAGAGACAGCACCCCTAGAATTTTTAGTCACGAGCCGCCACTGCCAGTGAGAAGTATGTCAGACTGATCCAAGATATGTATGAGGGAGCTGTTACGAAGGTGCGAAGTAGTATGGGAGAGACGGAGAAATCCGCTGATTTTTTATATTGTGATGGATGTGATCAGCAAAGACGTGATAGAGGAGGCTCCATGGACCATGATGTTTGCTGATGACATCGTGTTGTGCTCAGAAACAAGAGAGGGAGTGCAAGAGAAATTAGAGAGGTGGAGAGTAGCTCTGTAAACTAGAGGACTAAAAATAAGCATATAAATGACCGAGTATATGAAATATGCACCTGGAGACGAACAAATAGGAAGTGTCATGGTCCAGGAATGTATTATAGAGAACGTTAAAAGTTTCAAGTACCTGGGATCAATCATAGAGGAGAAGAGAGACTTGGAAGGAGAAATAAACAACAGAATTCAAGCTGGCTGGAAAAATTGGAGAGGTATCGGGAGTATTGTGTGATAAGAAGGTGAATGTGAGGATGAAGAAACATGGATGAAGAAACATGGCCGATGAAAAGAAGCCTGGAAAAGAAAATGGAAGTGGCAGAAATAAAGATGCTCCGATGGATGTGTGGAGTGACTAGGAGGGGACAGAGTGAGGAATGATTTAATAAGAGGAACAACAAAAGTAACGGAAATCTCCAAGAAGGCACAGGAAAGGAGATTGAGATGGTATGGGTATGTCCAGAGGAGAGAGGAGGAGTATGTGGGACGACGGATGCTGAGGATGGAAATTCCAGGCACGAGTAGAAGAGGTAGACCCAAGATTGGATGGCGGGATAGACTGAAGAAAGATATGAGTGAAAATGGACTGGAGGAAGAGGTGGATCAAAACAGAAGTGAATGGAGAAGAAGGAACTGCAACAGCAACCCCAAAAGAAGTGGGCTAATAAGGCTGCGGAAGAAGATATTAGGCTGGACAAATCATGTTGTACTTCGTGAAAGGTATCTCTTTGGAGGGCTGCTCCATATCGCCCCTAGGTTATAATTTTGAACAGCCCTTTGTCTTTAATATTTCTGTTAGCTCTTGATTTTAGGGTCAGAGTGTGTGCAGGGGTTTCTTTGTTTACTGTTTCGTATACTAAATCAGAAGTAAGATTTGAGCTTTTTAAACTAACATTTAAGTCTTTCACAACATCCTCAGCCGCACCATAACGGCCCGGGCCTAGTGTTACTATTGTAGTGTAATACCGTACATCCCTACTCCGGGTGGCACGCATGGTTTCATCCTGAGATACTTAAAAAGATGGTGTCCAACTAAATTTCGCATATCCCCTCCTCATGCGAATCACGACTCAATTCAATGGGCCCATGGAGTTCTGTTACAAAGCTGGCTAGAGTATTGTCAGGATGTACAGAGAGAGAAGATGAGGACGTAGTGTGACGTAGAAATGGTTGGGCGCCATGTTGCATACTATTTAAGCTTCATTAATGCATCAGCTTTTATAGTGGTGTTGAAGCTTTCTGGATACCCTAGCCATTTCACCAGGTACATTTTTCTCTTTCCTGAACCTTTGCTGCCTAATTTTTTTTCAATTTTAAACACGTTTTTTTACCTAAATTAAATGTCACTTTCTGCAGCTCCTCGCGATAAAAGCCTCCTGTGGTTTCTTCCTCATTCAAATCTTCAATGTAATACAGCATTATCGTGCCTTTACGTCTCATAGCCCTAACTTTAAAAATCTCACGCGTCCAACCTTGCTCAAATCCCTTCGCAAATTTATTACCCGAACGGGACAGCCTTACATAATCAGTGATTTTGAAACGCGTAGAGTGTGGCTGGGTTCTATGAATATCTCTTCTCACAGCACGCTCTGTGTGCGTACCGCTTTCTAAAATCTTGTTAGGTGTTGTCCCAATCGTACGATGGTGTGAACAGTTGTAGGATGAGGCCAGTGACTCCAGAATGTCTATATACTGGTATGTGCTTTTGTGTGTAAAATATCGATGCATGCGTTCCTTTATAGTACGTTGAACTCTTTCAGCTAAAAAGGCCTTATGTATGGAATTACTACTGTAGCAACTGATATTAAACTCTGCCAACATGCTCTGAAAAGCGCGGCCTATAAATTCTTTCCCCATGTCTGTACAAAAATAGCCTGGAACCCTGTTTTCTTTCAACATCAGCGTTTTGGTAGCTTGAGCAACTGTTTCAGGCGATTTGTTTTTAGGGGAATTAGCCACAAATATCTGGAGAATACATCTATTATGAATAGGATGTCTGTTAAATCCGCTTTTCAAATAGAATCAATGGAGGCTGCTGTTGTCTTGGTTGTTTTAAACTTTTTTCTCACCGGCTTATGAAGTGTATGAGCATCCTGCTCCCGCAAAAACTCCCAACATCTTTTTTCCCTACACCCTCTTTATAAACGCCTCTGTACAGTCTATTAACGCCGCCATAAGAGGCTGGGCTAAAAATGAAATAATAACGTTTTCTTAATATGTTAGCCATTTGCGTATTTAGAGGTGCGCGGGGAGGGTTGGCCGTTGTTGTTGTTTGTTCTCTCCTTTCTCCTCTTCAGCGATGTTACCGCTGAGGGAGAAGGCGTGTTCAGCTGTGGTATATGCGAGGCTTGTCCGAAGTCTTTTAACCAATTCAGATTACTTATCAGTGTTTTTTGGACATTTATTTGCTGTAGTGTTGCTTTAATATGTTTCCATCCTGCTGGCGAGGGCCTATCCCACTTTCTCACCAAATCATGGACGATGTCAACGATGTTTGAACCCTGTACCTTTGTTCCTTCAACAGCAACCTCGCCTGTGTCAGTCCACTGTATGATGGGATCCTCACTCAATAGATTATAAAGACTTAAACCTTTATTCCCCAATGTATGTGGGAGACTGTTTTTTAACATGCTCGATATGCTGTGGGGCCGTTCCGATGTTCTTTGATTGTTCGTCTCTAGCATCGATCCCAGGTCCTATGCCTCCATGCTCAACGTTGTCTGCGCTGTACCTAATAACTATGGGGACCTAAGTCGGATTCTTATAATTTTCGTACTCATGAAGAAATTTCTGCAGAGCTTCTTGATATAAGATTATTTTCTCATCTGGTGACTTTTCACTCTTTAATAGGTCTAACAATTCGCTTTCCATTCTTTTAAGCCTGCTTTTACGGGGTTCTAGAACCGTATCTGGACTGTTTGAGCTTTGCAATGAAGCATACACCTCGTGCGGAATCACGATCCTTTCTTCATTATATTAATCTAGTCAGTAAAGGCCCCAAAACTGAAAACAAGATGGGGAGGAATGATCTCCCTCTTTGCACAATACAATAATTCGTTTTTTCTTCTCTACAATTTGACTTTTACGAGTGAGTGTGCGTACTTTGTTCTTGCAACGGCGTAGGCGAGCCTTCTGAGGGGTTTTCATTGGTACATTACATTTTATAACATTAAGAGAGATTTCACAGATGCATTTTAAAACGTCGTGGTCAATATTTTTAACAAACACCTGTTGCAATGCCCGGCGCAGTCGTTCGTAGATTTTTATTAATTCATGGTATTTCTTTAGCGTCTTTGTCATTCTGGAATATACACCGTTTCATGTTCGTTTTAGAATATATTTGTTCTTAGAAGCACTCTAAGCGTGTTTCGGGGGTGAAGATCACAAAGCAAATATCCGTAACGTTGACTTGTAGCTTCTTTATAAACCTCCAAAACTCTTCACGCTGTTTCGAGAACATTTCATTGGCGAATACCCCAATTTGTGACACATAACCGCTGTGCGAATAAGAGTAGATATTGTGCATTTAATGTCACATCGCGCATGTATCTATTTTTGAAAAATAGATTCTAGTTGATGAAGAACACGCTTGTGAAAAAACACTAAGGGGTTTATGGTTGAAATTGGCTTCAACCTTTGCCGATTAGAAATTATCCTGTAGTTATTGTATAGAGAGTTAATGACAAAAACTCTGTTTTTTCGTTAGAGAGTTATGTATATGAAAGTCTTCAAAGGACCTCTTTGTTTATTTGCTTTCCGTATTTGCGCTGCCTAATGGTAAAGAAAGGAATTGCCTTACCTTATTATTTCGTTTGGCCTCGCTTCTGTTTCGATGTAGGGCGAGAAGATCTTTTTCGATGTAGGGCCGTGGTACGATGGAGCTACACAATGAGTTGACTCGATGTAACTAATATAGGCAGTCACTATTTAAACACCTGAAGGAACAGGCCTATCCTTCTTATAGTTATTAAGTTTTATATCAAGAGGATTTCACTCAGAATTTATAGGAAGATAAAGGACATCTTCCTTGCTTAAAGCATCGCTGTCACATAAGCAGCTCCGAGCGAGCCGATATAATATAATATTCGTATTTTTATTATTTGATGATTTCGCAAAGTTCGGTGACTCGTCTCTTGATGTAATTTTCATGAGTTGGCAGTGGAAAATTTTGAACACGAAATAATAAATTTGATTTTCTTGTTGTTATGCAGGCCCGATGCCTACATATGGATTCTATGTAAGTATGGCAATTATTTTCATTCCCAATAGACTATGTCGCCAATCCCGAGGCAATTTTGCAGATATATAATTCAATTAATTAATAATTTATATTTAATTAAGAAATAAAGGTACCACATACGATGCGATGTTGTAAGCGTATATAGTTTTTCCATAACGCTTACGTTAAGATGGTGGGAGAATACTGCAAATGTCTCGGCAAACTTTTTATCCATTTCTAACATGAGATCGTCAATTACAATGACTGTATGTTCATTTCCCTTTAACGAATTAACGTCAAATACCCCTTTGTGGAACAAAATATCATCTTGGTACTTGTTGAATACTGACCGGTATGTCGAATGACTTTATGCACAAATTTTGAGAACATCTCCCCCTTATCTTTAATGATTTTAAGCATAAACACAGTTTTACCACATTCTGTAGGGCCAGATATAATACGTGAGGGCGGGCTCGTGAATCTGAATTTTCCTACAGAATCCATATCTAACACGTCACACTGCTAAGTGGGACATTGACAAAATATAATAAATTTTTATGTGACGTTCCTTATATTCTACAGTCTTCTTTTTTCCTCTTCTTCCCAGAACCTTGAACGACGAAGAGGTACAGCAACATGTCCCGATGATCGATATTACAGACGATCCCGATGACAATGTAGTTGTGGTTACAGGCTCCAACCCTACTGCGAGCCCACACCAGCTCTAGCGCCCCCACGCGACAATTCAAAGCGGAGGCATGATGGTGATGAAGTGCCTTCCAAGTCAGGGATAAAACGTGCCAGTAGTGCACCGGTTGTTAGAACTCCACTAATAGAGCCCCAACCTTCTACGTCTTACGACACAACCCCCACACTAGCTCCTTCCTCAAATAAAAATACGTCCCCTTATTCCTGTTCAATTCCGGCACATCCTCTACAGCAGCAGCAGTAGCTTCTCGTTCTGTAGGGGATGGTATAACATTCGAGTTGGTGCGCACTGCCACCCCCACCCCAGCCCTGACTTGATGTCGGTACGAAGTCCGGGTTGAACCTGGATCCATATATAGTAATGAACGTATTGTGGAGTTTGCCCTTCAGAACAGCGACGAACGTGAAGTCAGGACGAGGCTGTCCTTCAGGTTTCGGGTCAGATGACGGGGATGTAGATGATTTTTGGGTAGTAATACCATTCAGACGTTTGGCCGCTGTAGATATAGCTTACATTTTGGGCCGTATAATGCAGGCCTTTCAAAGTAGTACATCTAGTACATGTTGAAACATGGACAACTTCACGATAGATATTGACAGCGTATTCCGTGTTGCGGGGCATAGTGCCACACCTTATACTCTTAACTTCAATTCTCCAGTTATTTACAGAAGGCATATAAACACCGAGCGTGATTGCGGGTTTATATCAGTCGTCTTAGCTCATGTGTTTACTGTGCTAAATAAAATTGCGTATATCTGGCTGCCTACGGTTGTGCAGCGTGCCCGTATACTGGCATCAGATTACAAGCTTGAATTTGATTGTAATAGGGGTCCTGAATTGCTGAGAATGGGAGAGCAGATGGATGTTCGTATAGTTGTATTTGGAATAGATGATCGTCGTAGGACTGTGTATGTTTTTAAAAGCTGGGTGAGAGATCGTACAAGACCTCTACTTATTTTAGGGCTGTCAGGGTCAACGTATCTCCCCATCCGTAATATAAGGGACCTTTACGCGAGTTATGATAAAAGTCGAAAATATGGAAGGCATCATGATTTGTGTAAGGGATGTCTCGAATCGTGTAGTTGAAGTTGGGAAGGGGGAATCTAATGTGTGTAGACGTATATTTTTTAATAATAAATGCTTTTAGCTTCATAAGTCAATTGGCACTTATAGGAAAATGAGAATCTGTGAATGTGGCATGTTTCATATGATGGATAATTGGGGAAAGTTTGAGCACAAATGCGATGAAATTCCCTGTTGTACTTGCCACGAGAAATATAAGGGGAATGGTGTAAAGCATGTATGTTATATGAAAGATGCTAAGCCTAAAAATAGACCTTGTATAACTGTGTACTACGATATAGAAACATATACGTATGCTGAAACCAAAGAGGTTATCGCACATCTACTTGTAAGTCAGACTATGTGCGATGAGTGCCTGGAAGTCGAGTGTGATGAGTGTCACAAATGTGGTAAACGGATAAACGTTTTTAAAACGATTGCACACGACAGTCCCGTGAAACTCTTTGTGTCCTATATTGTCAAGTTAGCGACAAGTTAAAAAAATGACTATATTCTTGCCCATAACGGCGCAAAATTTTACACACAATTCATTTATAAGGAACTGCTTGAACACGATTCATCGGAGATACTTACAGGCGATCCCTTGAAAAGAAGAAACAAACTTATACAGATGCAAATAAGAGGTAATGTTCAGTTTAAAGACACCTTATTATTCTCACCTTGTAAATTAGCCAAGCTACCCAAGGTGATGGTCGTAGCCGCCGAAGATTCAAAAGGGTATTTCTCATACACTTTCCTCACTAGCGACACTTTAAATTACGTAGGATTACCCCTACCCAAACATTACTTTAACTGTGCCAACATGAATGATAGTGAACGTATAGATTTTGATCGCTACTACAACAGTTTTAATGATGCTATTCCTTACAATATAGCGTCTGAATGTAAGCGTTATTGCGTGAATGATGTGCTCTTGCTTAGAGTATGTTTCCAGGCCTTTAAAAGGATGTACATAGACTGGTTCAACTGCGATCCGCTAGAAGTTGCAACCACGATCGCCTCATTGTGGTTTACGGTTTTCAAGAACAATTTCATACCTAAAGACACACTAGCCGTCATTCACAGAAACAACCCACGCAGTTATGGGAATAAGGCTATTTACTGGCTCATACACCTACAGCAGCAGACAGGTGTATACATAAAACATGCCCGCAACACGGTGGAAGTACCCATTAAGGTCAATGGTCATGTTTTTTGGGTGGATGGTCTAAGCGGAAACCGTGCACTGGTGAGAAGACTGTGTACTCCTTTAATGGATGCTGGTGGCATGGATGCCCACGTCCTAAATGTGGAATCGCAGGAGATATCCATGGTAGATCTCTTGCCGACAGTCCCGCATGGATCCGCACCTGCGATCAGCTTATAGGCTTCTAGTTCACTCACAAGGAATTGAGGGAGCACGAATATGATACACGGATGGAAACAGATAGACAGTACCGTGAAGAAATAAGCACCATCAAGCGTTCAATAGTGTTGGATCCTCTAAAATGTGGTGATAGCCTGTTCGGTGGGCGTAGAACCCATTCAAGCTATACTTTCCACCAGCGGAGCCGTGAAACTCCATTACTGCGATTTATGTTCGTTATACCCGTACGTGATGAAGAATAACCCGTACCCTGTAGGAGCAGCTGAAAAGCTGGTGGGCCACCCCTCCCCGCCATTGAAGAGTTTTCAACAAATTTGAACAAGAATTATTTCGGTCTTTCTTTCGTAGACGTGCCCCCCCTCGCGACTTATGGATGCCGATCTTACCCGTCGTTATAAACCACAAACTCATGTTTCCCCTGTGCGTGAAGTGGCAGAGGAGAACACTGGGGCATGTAGTCACACACCCAACCAACGGAACATCAGAAGTGTATATACAAGCCCTGAGCTGTCTCTAGCCGTTCACCATGGTTACAGAATTTTGAAGATATATGGTGGTCTGGTGGTTCCAGAAGCTTCCCAACCTTTTCACGCCATATATAAACACTTTTTTAAAGGATAAGGTAGAAGCATCAGGGTATCCGCGAGGAGTTGAGACCGAAGATGAAAAATCGACGTATATTCAGTGTTACAGTCACCGTGAAGGGATGCACCTTGAACGGGCCAAAATTGTGAAGAACCCTGGTAAGCGCTTTAGTGCAAAGTTGTGCCTAAATAGTCTTTGGGGTAAATTTGCTCATTTTACTGGTAAGGGTAACGTTCATCTGCCCAAAGTTATAACGAGGTGTGGGATTATTCCAATGCTCCCAATAAAGAGGTCATGGAGATCGTGAATGTAGGTAATACGTACATCATAAAGTACAACATTACCCAATCGGCCACAGACACATCGCGTGTTACAAACATACATGTAGCCAGTTTCACAACAGCATACGCTCGCATCAAGCTTTGGGGGCTATTGCACTCTCTTGGGTTGAGGGTTCTGTACGCAGACACAGATAGTGTGATATTCACAGAGAGGGAGGGTGAATACATGCACCTATTGGGGAATTCCTCGGAGAGTTGACTGATAATATTAAGGATGAGTATGGTGATAGTGCTTACGCTGATTCCTTTGTATCAACAGGTCTAAAAACGTATGTGGTACGGGTAAGGGTGAGGGAGGAGATGAAATATATAGTGAAGGCGAAGGACATCACGCTTAACCAGGCAAACCGACTGATCGTTAACTTTGATTCGTTGAAGGAGCTAGTGTGCTTAGAAGATGAGGGTGACCAACCGCCTCAACTAACTGTAGGGACACACAATTTTCGGGCAGAGAAGCTGGAGGTGTGTGAAGGAAATTAGGGGCATGAAAGTGTGTCGTAACCGTATAGAAAACGATACCAGGTGCCTAGCACTTACGACACCGTATATATATATACACACACACACACATATATATATATATATGTATATATACACACAGTATGTCTATTTATTTGTTAACGATATGTTTATTCTTATTAATTACGTGTATTTGATTATATATACACAATGAATAATTCGATATGTTTATTAAATAAATCGTGTTTCAATTAGCGTTTCATTTTGTCCTTTCTGTGTGTGTGTGTGTGTGTGTGTGTGTGTGTGTGTGTGTATGTGTGTGTGTGTGTACAGAAAAGTCCTAAGCTCGGCCCACTGCATGATCGATCAAAGGTCACGTGACTCCTGCTACTACCTGGGCATATCTCTACCCCTGCGTGCTCAGTTGACCGCTGCAAGCCCTGGATCTCAGCCGTGTATTTGAAGATTTCTCACGTAGACGAAAAATATTGATGGGTACCTTTGATATTGCGTGCTCGACATTTATGAAGTGGTATTCGATAAAATCTACAGATGTAGTGGATACTGAAAGATTCCCTATTTCTCCTTTCTTTGAGACTTTTAAGGCTACATTGAACCGCGCGAAGCGTGAGGGGCAAGAGGTTCAAATACTCTATGGATATTCTGGCGAGAGCAATGCCGGATTTCGTAGCACAAACGATGTAATGGACTACGTTGTAGGACTAAACTGCGTAAAAGCGTACATATACCCTGAAATGAAAGAAACAACACGTGCAGAAGAGAAGCAACGGATATGGTTAGTGAATCTTGTTCATGAGTGGTGTGACAAGCGGTATTACGTCATGCTGCATCATACCGATTACTCGTACCCTACGGCTGAGAATGTAAATTTTGTTATAATGGACAATCTGAAATATTTTTACCACTACATTCATATATATCATGACGAGGTTTGCAGTGAGGTTGTGGCTAAAGCCTGTGTGAGTTTTTAATAGAATTTAGAGACGAGTATCGCTTGCTTAGCAAAAAAGATAAATATGGACACATGTTTCTCTCAAATAGTGCGCCGGAGTGTTAATAAAATGTGTGTAGTTCGTGAAAATACCCCTAAACGAAAATGTCTGGTGCACATTTCGGAGAATGGGAGTGATAAAACATTAAACCCGATATTACTTCATGTACAGCAGACCGAAAAATTCTCTAAACGATTGTCCAGTATAATGGTGCACAAGTATTCACATGAACTCATTCATGCTGGAACAAACTCGTACATGAAACATTAACACTTGTATGACTCACCCGTGTGACTCGTTTCCCCATACCTATCACCATCTAAACCGCGCACCGGCTTCTCACAGTCACCTCAGAGCTTGAACCGACTGGACGTGCACTCCTCACAATAGAAAACGATGGAGTTCCGTTGAGCAGCATTCTCAATACCGTATACGATGTGTCTGTGACTAAGTCATTGCGTGTGTTCAGGCGTAAAACGGCGCCGTTAACTATGTACTGGAAACGACTTGTAGACAAAGAAACTCTGGTAAACGGAATGTTATTTATTTAAGTGTTGAGAAGATAAATAGTCTTCGTGATAGTTGAGAAGTGGAGCGATGATCGTTTTAAAATACCTGCAGGTGTAAGTACAAGAAGAGAACAGATTAGTGATGCACCCTCATATGACATTATTTGTACGTTATGTATAAATCGTGACCAGCCTTGCATTGATATACGACTAATGTGGAAGAATGCTTCTGATCATAACGTTCTTGTCCCTACGCGAAACCGTTTCAGCCTCGACAGAATGTTTGAAATCGTCAGTTTCCGCAAGCTAAAGCCTATATTAGATGCACGTGTTACGGGTATGTTGTATTTTGTTACGGTTCTTGAATACACATACACCGCTCTGCTCGACGGGTTTATCGAGTGTGGGAATGAACATGGCGGGAATGGTCTCGAACTGGATGCTTATTTAAAAGGTTTAGACTGTTAGAAATATTATGAACTTTGGTACAAAGGACTTGAGCGGTAAAGGGCTGAGCTCACATACACCGTTCACCCTGAAGAACTGTTTCTTTATATAACTAGGGGCTGTCGTTACGACTTAGAAGATTATTTCAACTGCCAGTATGCAGTGTGAAGAGTTCACGATTGTAAAGCGCGGAGTGGAAAGAATAAACCCTCGATTGGAAAGGAGTGTTTATAAACTTGAATTTAATAATGATGTAGCTAACGATGCCCTCATTGTGCGTGCTTTTGATTGTATTCTGTTTGTGTTTAAAGAGTGATAACTTGCGAACAGAATGTAAAGTGGGCACAAAAATAGTCTTCAACGAATTGAAGGCCCTTTACATTGAGTATAGGCAACCGTATACCTTGAGCGGTGAAATAATGTTAAATCGTATTTATTGTATAGTACAAGGCAACAATGATGTAACTGTAGACTCGTTCATGTGCGAGTTTAGTATTTTAGTTAAGCGCAGTAGAACATAAAGTGTATGTATTTTGATGTATATTGTTTTGAAGTTCATATATTGGTATGTATTTGCTCGTACATATATTAAATGGGTATATAGTTTTATCCTGTACTATTATTTTTTATGCTTATATATAAGTGTGTATTTGTTCATACATATATTAAGTATGTGTATCGATTTCTCCTGTACTAATATTATTATTTAAGAATATATATATATATATATATATATCCTTCGTTTAAAGTGTGTATTGAATTCTTCTGAACTATTTTTGATTGTATATTTATTTCCTATATATTTTATGTATGTTATACTATTTCCATTAACTTGTCTAAATAAACAGAATGATGTAGTTGTTTTATTATCCGATTGAAACAAATGCTTTCTTGGGTGTATATATTTTATATGTATAAACGTTATTAAGGAATAGCCGGGGTGCTGGGAATATATATAAAGAATGCACGTTTGCTTCAATAAATATATCGGGTGGGCAAAATAAAAAAGGGAGACCTCGAACTTTGGCTGTAAAATCCAAAGTTATGGTCAGATTTTAATATTTTTTTCACACCCCACAACTACGTAAATTTCCTATACGGTGAGCGGATTTCAAAGAAAACTAATGAAAATTACGGATTTATTGAACATTTCTTTGTCACTGGAAATTCCCCATTTATTCTACTACTGCATTGTACAGTATGTGTAAATAAAAAGTTACAAAGTACTCACATATGGTGCTACCGTGATGTTATAAAAACTTCTCGATATGTTTACCAGAACTTCTACAAACTTTTTCAATCTAGGACGGAACTCATCTATGGCTTTATTGATTTGTTCTTGTGGTAGTTCATCCCATTTTTCCAGAAAAAACTGTCGTAAATGAGCGACATTTCTTACTTTGACCCGATAAATTCTCTGTAACAAATTTTCCCGAAGGCCGTAATCGACAGGATTTAAATCAGGACTGTTTGGTGGACAAATTTAATACCGCTACCTGGTATTCTTTGGATATCTCCTGTTTTATCGATTTTCTTGAGAAGCTTGTCCAAACCTCCTGCAGTTGGCCTACGTTAATTAAAATCGCTTTAATTAGCAACTTGAACCTATGATTAGCAAGATTTTCAGGAAATGGCAGAGCATATACACTTGCATAACCTCTTCGAAAATTTCTAATATTGGTCTGCAGTAAACCTCCCTTCTATTTTGGTGAGCTCTGCTACACCATACAGATGAATCCACCCCCACATGTTATAGGTAACATGACGGCGACGAGCTTCCTCATAGATGTGCTCTTGAGTATATCGAGTATTATTCCTCCTCCAACAATGAAGACAGCCATGGGATGTGAAGTAAAAGGTCTTTTCGTCGGTAAATATCACTCAGCTCCAAAAGTCAAATATGCTCAGGAACAACTTTTTGGTATAAAATTTTCATTTCATTAACCCCTTCGATCATGACTTATGACATAGGGTAAAAAAGAAATTTGCCTTTATGTGTGGGTATATAAGAACCAATATGGTTTATTTTTCAGCTACCAAATTGGGTACCCAGTGACTGAAAGGGTTAAGATCGAATTTTAATACAATTTTTTGACGATTTTTGTCTAGTTTTCACAATATATTGTACAAAACCAGAAACTAAATCATTTTATGGTAAAAAATCAGTAATTCCAGCAAAATATTTTGAAAGAAATACAACCATATTGGTCCTAATTTTGGGTCTCATTTTCATTTGTAAGTGTAAAAATAGGCAAAATGGGATTTTTAGGCTAAAATTTGTATATAGTTTTCTCGATGTTGCCGATTTAACTTCTCCTTGATAGCCGGGGTTCGATGGTGTAACCCAGCTTCATGTAGCCGCCGCCTCACTGTAATTGACAAAATATTAGGCTGCAATTGTTCCCTTATGGTAACAGCATTGGTAAAGGGATGGGCTTCGGCAACATCGCAGATCCTCCGATCATCCGCAGCAGTTGTCAGTCGAGGTTTCCCCGTTTTGCGGTGATCTCGTAAATTCCCTTCCTTTTGCCACCTCTTCAACCATATATAAACAGTGTTCCTCGAAATTCCAAAGTTCTCTTCCAATTTGAGTTGGAGACAGCCCGCTCTCCTTCATGCCGATGATTCTTCCTCTTTCAGCAATTTTCTGGTGATGATAATCCATTCTGCAGAGTAGTTGCTTCGATGAGATTCAGGAATAGTGTGAGCTTATTCTCAGTCACCATACCTGTTAACACCTCTGTTATGACGTGATGTGGTGTCACGTGATATGTTAAAAGTCAGGTGGAGTTGTTGGAATGCGGAAACAGTTTCGAAAATGGTAATTAAACTGCTACACCAGCTTTTTTTGTGATTACCCCTTTAATTAATCGCCAAATGGAAAGTTTGTACTACACACAACAAATATATGCCAGATGTCGCTATCTGTTCTCAAGGGTGTCCTACGAATAACGAATAAGCCAAAATATAATAGAAAGAAAATTAATTTTTTTTCCAAATGTGACAATAAAACCCACACTAATAGACGGAGTTTATTTCCACAACAGTTTCGATGCCCACTGGCATCCTCTTCGGGTGGATATTAATGTGGGTTTTATTGTCACATTTCGACCTCCACGTAAAAAAGTGGTGTTTTGCATTTTTTTTCCAAACTTTCATTTTACATACAGTTAGTGTCACGCAAGTTTGGACTTTATATGCAAAAATTAATGTTAGAATTATTCATTTATATATATATATATATATATATATATATATATATATATATAGATAGATAAATAGGTCATAATTCTGAACGTAATGATCTTGATGACGTCATTTTATTCTTAAAATTTAATTATTTAATTTATTAACACCCAGGTGCACAACCTCGGGACCTAATGAATATGTGTTTGAAGTTTTATGTTTGTAACTGCTTCCATTTTGTTAAGTCAATTGATTTGCCTTGATTCTCTTGCTTTTTCTTCTCTTTGGTTTTTAATTTTTCTCTTAATTCTTGCTTGTTTGTAGCTTTATTTTCTCATATCGATTTTGTCATGGAAACGTTTCCCTAAAATTGCTCTTTATATCATTAAATATTAATTTGGTTTGGCACTTTGCCATGAAAGCACTTTGACAAAACTGTTGAAAAGAGGGATGAGCAAAGAAGAAACGAGGATTTAAACCTTTACAGATTGACAAAAGATAAAAACATGTTCTCTCTCCTTTCATATATACAGTATTAGTGATGTAGGTCACATCCGCATCCGCATCCGCGGAACATCCGCACATTTTCTCGCATCCGCATCCGCACCCGCATCCGCACTTTGGACTGCGGATGTCGTGCGGATGTGGACCGTTGAGATAAAATGTCATTAATAAGCGGAAATTATCAAATTCTACTATATAATAGAACTAGTTCATTGTGCGCAAAAGTGATGCAAGCGACAAGACGAGAGGCTGTTCTTGTATGAAGTTACTCTTGCAACCTACTTAGATCCACGTTACAAAGCTAAGTTATTTTCACCTAGTACATTAGAACGAGTTAAATCATCACTTGGCAAAGCAGTTGAAGAGCTTCAATCTCTTGAATCTGTCGCTTCGCCACCCACCAAAAGAATAAAAGTTTCAGTGACAGAACCAACACCTTCAACAAGCAAATCTATCACAGAATCTGTCTCTCAGTTTCTTGAATCAAGCAGCAGTGACGAGACCTACGCGATGTCAAAAGATGTAGTAAAAATGATCGAGAGCTATCACCAAGAAAAACGCCTGGCTGCATGTGACAATCTTATTAGTTGGTGGAAAAATACGCAGAATATCTATCCATACTTGAGTAAACTTGCAAGCAAACATTTAGCCTGTCCTCCAACAAACGTACCAAGCGAGAGATTATTTAGCAGTGCTGGATTAATATATGATGAAAAGAGAAACAGACTGGCAGCAGAAAAGGCAGAAAAATTAATGTTCCTTAAGCATAACCTTCCTATAATTAAGTTTGAACATTAAACGATGAACATCTTAGTTTACTTTATTTTAATTACTCATTTATAAATATGCCTAATAAAACTTTAAACTTAATATAAATAGTTATCAAGCTAATTAAAGATCTCTTTCTATAAGGGTGGAGGTTGGGGAAAGAGGTCGGTGGGGTGCATTTGAGTTGGGTTCACGTCCCGCATCCTGGTAACACAATTATGGTTTCTAATTGTGGCTGAAACTCAACAAAATATAACGAATTTATTTGCAGACGAATTCACTAATTGATTTCTATATTAGTTAGATGCTTGATATTATTTTATATGTTCAGAGAAAAGTACAGCAATTATTGTACAATTAATCAATTATACTACATTATAGCTACAGCTCTCTCTATATAATAACTTATTATATATGTTAAACACAACAAATCTCGAATATATCCTAAAAAATAACGAAAATGTAGACATCCGCATCCGCATCCGCGGATGTTGAAATCAAACATCCTCATCCGCATCCGCATCCGCGGATGTGAAAAAAATGACATCCGCTACATCACTATACAGTATATATGTACCTGTCACCCGGTCAGCGGTTCCACGCGGAGGTCTCTCCTTGCGTCGGGCAGAAGTCAAACTGGTGGCCCTACCTCTCGGCCTGGCTTGATGTAGAAGAGCATTGCTTTCTTGATTTCTCCCTCAATAAATACATTGAAGACCGGGTACACCCGGCTCATCTGGTATATATATATATATATAAGGATAACGAGAGAAGGCGTGCCAGAGCATACCCCTCTATAAGAGAATTGAAATTATTCTCTGTAATACACTTAAAAGATTTAATATATGTTTGATGTTTAGAAAACAAAAAAAATCAGTAACATTACTCGAGTAGCTTTTACACACTCTTCAAGAAAGTTAGAACATTTCTTATATAAATTTACTCTAGAGCTGCCATCCACATATGTGAGGAGGGGCATGTTTGTTTTCATAGTCCAAAATCAACATCTTCCTAAATGCGTTCAATAGCGTGTATGTCAGGGCTTCTTTCTACCCAGTAAAGAATTGTTAACATTTCTGTTATATTGAAGAATGGTTTTGATTTGACTTGGGATCATAATCATCTTTAATCAGTAGCATGTTCGCAAAAAAGTTCGAGGGGGGGAGGCCAGTGCCAAATGAGGGGAAAAGGGGGGGGAAACGAGAGTAGTACCACTGAGGGAATGGGAGTAAAAGACGGGAAAAGGGGAAAAAGCAAACATTTTTGTCTTTCAAAGCGAGATAACGGGGAAGGATCTACAGATCTACAGAAGCTAAGGCTAACAAAGACCCTGAGATCCACTCTAAGGTTAGCCCGAGAGAAAGGAAAGAGTAGGGGGTTAAGAGAAGAGAAGAGAATAAGGGGTTAAGTAAGGAGCAACACCTATCATTCGTGGGTTAACTTTCATTCAGAAAAAGATAAAAAAAAGACTCACCATCATCATCCGCCGGCCACTGCCGACAAGTCAGAAAAATAGTCGAAGAGAATAGGAGATGGGTGAAAGATGAAAAGAAGTAAAATAAGAACGCTTACAAACCACGCAAACACAGTCTTAACTCACTATCATACCATGCAAACTACAAACATGCAAGAAAAGAGTTACAGACATGCAAAGTAAAAAAAAAAAAAGTAGGTAAAGTTAAACAAAAAGTGGGTTAGTTTACGCTACGAGCTACATCTACGTTCGTGTTAGTCTAACTTTTTTTTTTTTTAATAATTTTATTGCTGGCATCACACGCTGGCATGTCACAAGCTGGCATTTATCGTCAACAGACTCATCCTCGAGCACCACCACCAGAGCTCCTGTTGTTAACTTTGTTTTTTTATATTAAACAACGTTAATACTTTTAAAATGTCTGTCAAGACGGTTCTTAAACATATTAACGCTGGTAGAATGAACGATTGACGCGGGAAGATTATTCCATTTATCAATTACTTTAAACGTAAAGAAGTTTTTAGCGATATTAGTAATGAAACGTCTGCCACGCAACTTAAATCCGTTATTGCGAGTATTACTATTATCGAAAGTGAACAATTTGTCAAAATTTACGTTATCGATGTTATTAACGATTTTGAAAACTTCAATAAGCTCCCCCCTTAATCTCCTAGTTAAACAAGACCTATGGCGTCGAAACCCATGCTGACTACTATTAATCAAATCTCTACTTTCTAAGTGATCGATGACACGATCCCTAACTACGGATTCCAAAAGTTTACCGACAATTGACGTTAAGCTAATGGGCCTATAATTGCTAGCTACTGCGCGGTCGCCTTTTTTAAAAATAGGCGTGACGTTAGCTAATTTGGAGTCTTAAGGAATAATCGCCGTTTCGAGTGACTGATTAAAAATCTTCATTAAGGGGCCTACGATAACGTCTTTCAATATAGTCTCGCTACTAAACGGAACGATATCGTCCACGTCGTTGACATTATTTACGTCTTCTACGGTAAAAACTGTCGCAAAAAAGTTATTGAAAATACCCGCCATCGCCTGAGCGTCAGAAGCCAAAGCGCCATTAACATCCACTAGAGGGCCTATGTTATCTTTTACCGGCTTACGATTATTTACCTATTCAAAAAACTTTTTTGGATTATGTTTACTATCCGCAGCTATAAGTATCTCTAAATTACGCTTGGCATTCCTAACTGATCTTTTAACCTGACGTCTAAGCTCGATATATCTATTAAAGTTAGCTGCCGTGCCATTGCGCTTACTAAGTCTATACGCTCTATTACGCTCGTTTATGAACTCTCCTATTTCCCTAGTCCACCACTTCGGCCTACCACGATTTCTAGCGCGCTTGGGCCTACGAGGAATAAACTCCCTGATTTTCGTAGGGCTAATTTTGATAGTTTTGCTGATAGGATGAGAGTAGTGGACTGGGATAACTTATTTATGGGCAATGACACAAATTTGCGTTGGGTGGCGTTTACAGATTGACGCGGGAAGATTATTCCATTTATCAATTACTTTAAACGTAAAGAAGTTTTTAGCGATATTAGTAATGAAACGTCTGCCACGCAACTTAAATCCGTTATTGCGAGTATTACTATTATCGAAAGTGAACAATTTGTCAAAATTTACGTTATCGATGTTATTAACGATTTTGAAAACTTCAATAAGCTCCCCCCTTAATCTCCTAGTTTCGAGTGAATACAGGTCTAACTCTTTAATCCTATCTTCATAAGGCTTATTGCGCAATGACGGAATAAGTTTCGTGGCACGACGCTGAACCCTTTCTAACCTATCAATATCCTCACGCAAGTACGGGCACCAAAACTGAACAGCATATTCTAAATGAGGCCTGACTAGGGACTTGTAAAAGGGCAACATAATATCCTTCGATTTAAATTCGAAATTACGCGCTATGAAGCCTAACATCCTATTAGCTTTTGCGCAAGACTCCAGGCACTGGTTCCTAACCTTTAAATCCTTAGATACGCGTACGCCTAAATCTACTTCCTCGTCAACGCTCGCTAACTCCCTATCATCCATCGTGTACGTGTAATTATTGTTGCGAGAACCTATATGCAACACTTTACATTTGTCTACGTTAAATTGCATCTGCCACTTATCTGTCCACTCCATAATCCTATTTACATCGTCTTGGAGCCTATTACTATCGTCCTCGTTAACAACCTTACCGCCTATTTTAGTATCGTCCGCGAATTTTGACACGTTACTAGTCAATCCTACATCTATGTCGTTAATGTAAATTACGAATAGCAATGGGCCTAACACTGAACCCTGTGGGACACCGCTACCTACATCTAACCACCCCGATTCACTACCATTAACTACGACCCTCTGTCTCCTAGCACGAAGCCATTCTTCTAACCAGTTAGCTACCTGACCGCGTATACCGTGCGCTTTGACCTTCGTAATTAGTCTCCTATGCGGAACTGTATCGAACGCCTTTTTAAAATCTAAATAAATAACGTCAGCTGCTCTATGCCTATCGTATTCGCGCACTATTTCGTTATAAAATTCTAACAAATTAGTTAAACAAGACCTATGGCGTCGAAACCCATGCTGACTACTATTAATCAAATCTCTACTTTCTAAGTGATCGATGACACGATCCCAAACTACGGATTCCAAAAGTTTACCGACAATTGACGTTAAGCTAATGGGCCTATAATTGCTAGCTACTGCGCGGTCGCCTTTTTTAAAAATAGGCGTGACGTTAGCTAATTTGGAGTCTTAAGGAATAATCGCCGTTTCGAGTGACTGATTAAAAATCTTCATTAAGGGGCCTACGATAACGTCTTTCAATATAGTCTCGCTACTAAACGGAACGATATCGTCCACGTCGTTGACATTATTTACGTCTTCTACGGTAAAAACTGTCGCAAAAAAGTTATTGAAAATACCCGCCATCGCCTGAGCGTCAGAAGCCAAAGCGCCATTAACATCCACTAGAGGGCCTATGTTATCTTTTACCGGCTTACGATTATTTACCTATTCAAAAAACTTTTTTGGATTATGTTTACTATCCGCAGCTATAAGTATCTCTAAATTACGCTTGGCATTCCTAACTGATCTTTTAACCTGACGTCTAAGCTCGATATATCTATTAAAGTTAGCTGCCGTGCCATTGCGCTTACTAAGTCTATACGCTCTATTACGCTCGTTTATGAACTCTCCTATTTCCCTAGTCCACCACTTCGGCCTACCACGATTTCTAGCGCGCTTGGGCCTACGAGGAATAAACTCCCTTTCAATATTCCTAAAACTTTCTGTAAACGCCACCCAACGCAAATTTGTGTCATTGCCCATAAATAAGTTATCCCAGTCCACTACTCTCATCCTATCAGCAAAACTATCAAAATTAGCCCTACGAAAATCATGGACTTGTATTACGTTACTATCCTTAGTGTTTTCTATCAATAATTTAAACCTAAGAATTTGATGATCACTACATCCTAAACTCTCGCCTACTTCTAAACCTTCGACTATATTCTCGCCGTTCGTCATCACCAAATCTAAAATATTGTCACCTCGCGTTGGTTCGGTAACTATTTGTCGTAAAAAGTTATCGTCCATAAACTCAACCAATCTCAAACTCTCCTCATTACCAGTAAAATTCTCGTAATTAACATTAGGGCAGTTAGTCTCCGACAATTATACTATTCCGATGGTCAATAAAATTACCAAGAAGTGAGTAAAATCTAGTATCTGTATCGAGGGGTTGAACGGGAGGTCTATAAACAACAACAAAATTAAAACTAATGCTACGCGCCCTAACTTCAACACATATCGCATTAATTGCTGCCGGAAAATCTAACTTAACCTCGATAACCCTAAGGGAATTACGAATGTACAGCAAAACGCCTCCCCCAAACCTATTTAACCTATCATTAGTAAAGAGTTTAAAACCCGGTATATCAAGTTCCCCCAAGTCCCGAGTCACGGTATTTAACCAAGTTTCAGTGATAGCAACTATATCATAGTTGCCGGAATAAATTATCGCCTTAAATTCATTTAATTTATTTCTAATACTACGCGCGTTACAATAAAAGACGTTTAAGTTATTTTTTACCACGGGCCCGCGTTTTAAACTATTTATCACGTCGAGCCCGCGTTTCCCGGACCCACAACGTTTAAAGAAGGCTTCGACCTATACAGCTTTCGCACGTTTTCGTCTATTAACCTACCTAGCCTAGCATTACCTATTTCATTAAAATGCACCCCCATCTTTTATAAAAAGGCTAGGATCACTGAATTCGGACCACAGCTTTACGAAGGGTACATTTTCCTCAGCACAAATCTCTTCTAATTTGTTATTCAAAAATATTGTTTTTGACGTAATTCTAAGACCCATCCCGTGCCTAGGGGTAATACCTAGAACTAAAGACCTATCTGACCTCCCCTTCAGGGACCTAATTAACCCCCTATATCTCTCCAAATGGTCAGGCACTCTCGTATCGGGCCTATACGAGTCGTTGCCTCCTACCATCGTCACCAACATTGAGTGACGGGAGGCAACGTCAATCCTATCCACTTCGTCTCTAACTCTGTCAACCCTGGCCCCTGGGAGACAGACCCTCCTCCTCTTGGTTGGATGCTGTTTAACGAACTCTTTGTCCATGTGGCGCACTAAAGAGTCCCCGATTAAAACAGTTTCCCCCTCATTCACGTCCCTTTCCAAATGGGCGAAAGGGTTCGAAACCTCGATAGGGGGGGGAATTCCTATCACCTAACGTACGCGGCCTAGCTCCACCCTTAACCTCTCTAAATCCCTCGCTATCTACTACTCTCGGACTAACCTTAACCTCTTCCTCAACTCTGTCTAACCTTCCCGACAAGCTACCTAAACTAGAAACTAGGTTACGCACCTCACCCTTCAAATTACTAACGTCTTCAACGTTAGTATTGGTTCGGCCTACGTCAACCGTAGCCCTACCCCTGCCCTCATCAAGCGTTGCAAGTCTTTCCGCTACCTCACGTACACTGCGTTTGATGTCAACTAATTCCTCAATGAACTCGCAAAAGAAACAAACTGATATATCGGTAATCGCCATTGGACCGCCGTTACAATCCTTAAATTCCGAATACCACCGGTTTACCCTACACCTAACACACGACGCTTTCTGCGACGGCATCGCGCAGTTAAAAATTAGTTTAAACCGTCACAGGTATAAGTTAAATTAAGCCGGCACGCTATGAAAACTTCTAAATCGCTAAAAACCACTAATATTCAATTACTTAACTATAACAACGTAAATTTAAACGCAAGTATATAAAATTCAAGAATATCCAAAAGTAAAATTCTCAGCAATATATAAAAGTAGATGCAAAATCAGAGAGCTCAGGAAATGTGTCCGTTCAGTACAGAGTCTGGCTGACGAATGTAGAATGTGAAGGGGGGAGTTGCCTCCGTCGCTACAGTATACTGTAGCGACGGAGACGCCTTCGGAAACTTTCGCGATTTCCATATACTGTAGCGACGGAGACGCCTTCAGATACTTTCGCGATTTCCATATACTGTAGCGACAGATGCTTTCACGTTTCCCACAGAACCACGACCAAGATGAAGTCACACAGAGCCACACTCAATCGCATCTTGACTTCTCTCCTCTGAAGAGAATCCTCAGTAACACGTTCGATCCCATCATGTGAACAAGGTTGTAACAGGATTTCATTGGCCTGGTGTCATTCACCTAACTTTATATAAAGAAATTCATTACCTCGCGCATTGTATAATATTGATAATGTCATTAATCAAGTGCACATTTATAACATTTCAATACAACTTTCATTCAAAAAACGCAACCTTGTTTGTTTCACTTAAATCTCATTTATTTTGTTTAATAAAAAAAGAAAACTCACTCCATTAATTTCTTTAATTAATAACATTATGTGGTCTGGAAAAGACCATTGGTGACCTCAGCCTTAAGCAATCATAATCATTAACATTAACAGTTTAACCTAATTAACATTATAATTAACAATTATTGTAGTGCCAACGAGGCACAATAAGTTGGTGAATACCCATTCGTGACAAAAATTACACCCAGAATATTCTGAAAAAGTGAAATTAGTGCCAAAAAAAATTTCTAAATGATATTCTAACAAACAATTCATTTAACATTAATTTTTTCTTCATAACGAAAGAAGCGCATTTGAAAATGTTTGTCACATGGGTTGGCATCATTCAACTGCCAAGCTTCAGCCAACGATTCCCTCCGTCTTTCACGGAGGTAAATCCCCCTTACATTCTAACCCAGCTAGAAGTGACCCACCCGCACTTCCAAGTTTCCCGCGTTGTAAGGAAAGTGTCCTCCGCATTTCTCTCCGTGTAGGCATTTTCCATGGTTTTTCCACGCCGGAACGACAGCCCACATCGATGTGTCTTCCACCCTCATTTCCTCAACACTCAATCGCATCTCGACTGCCCTCCTTTGAAGAGAATCCACAGTGACACATTTGATCCCATCATGTGAACAACGTTGTAACAGGCCCTCATTGGCCTAGTCTCATTCACCTAACTTTATATAAAGAAATTCATTATCTCGCGCGTTTTATAAGGAAATAAATAGGATGAGTTTTCTTCTTTTATTAAACAAAATAAATTAGATTTAAGTGAAACAAATACGGTTGCAGTTATATGAATAAAAGATGTATTGAAATGTTATAAATGTGCACTTGATTAATGACTTCAATATTAAATACCTCGTAACCTTGCAGCAGTTCCGTGCGATGGTCTCTCTTCACACGAAGGTCAAGCTGGTAGTCCCACCTCTCGGTCTGATATGGTGGAGGAGCGAGGTGCTCTTTTGCGCTCTCCACCGCACATAACCAGGTACATCTGGCTCATCTGGTACCGTCCTGAGCCAGGCATCTAGTCTTCTTTTAAAGACTTCAACTTTGTCCCCTGTCACATTTCTGAGGTCCTTTGGAAGCTGCTCAAAAAGTCTTGGACCCCTGACAACCAAGCTGTTTTCCTTCAGCGTTGAGGAGGTTCCTTGTCGGGCTTTTAATTTGAGAACACTACACATTCTGCCTTTCCTATTTTCCAGCGTTGTTTGGGTGGTAATTGGGTTTAGTTTGAGATTTGGTACCAGTTTTTCGACCATTTTCCATGTATATGTTATGGTGTACCTCTCTGTTCTTGTTTCCAGGGAGTACAGATTTAATTTACGTAATCTTTCCCAGTAGTTGAGTTCTTTGCAGCCATCAATCTTGGCTGTGAAATGTCTCTGAATATCTTCTAGTTAATTAATTTCTTCCTTCTTTTATGGGGACGTCAAGACTGAGCAGTATTCAAGTTTTGGTATAATTGGTGTTTTCAAAGAGGAATCACTACTGTCTTGTCACTTCTTTTAAAAGTTCATAGTACCTGTTCCGCGGCACTTTTTGCTTTGTTTATCGGTATCTGATTTTTTGCTTCGAATTTCGCATCATCGGTCATTATAACCCCCTAATCTATCGCTTTCGTGCTTCTCTGAATTTCCTATCTTCTTAGGGCATAATATGCCGTCTGTTTAAGTTCCTCATTTCTACCATATCACAATTTCTCGGTGTTAAATGTCATGTTGTTGTCTTCTGACCATTTGTATATTTTGTTCGTGTCCTTCTGCAAGGCCTCCACCTCTTTTGCATAGCTGATTTTTCTGCTGATCTTTGTATCGTCTCCGAAGGATGTTACTATACTATTGCTGTTTATTCATTGTCTATATCTGTTAGCATGATAATGAAAAGAAGGGACAATACTGTCTTGTAGTACTGAGGTGCGTACTTCCGAGTCTGATGATGATATACCTTGAATTTTGGCGACCCTGTATACGTTTTCTGAGAAAGTAGATCCATTTTCTAACTTTGCCTGTTATTCTCATCTCTTTTATTTTATGTTATTATACCATGATCACATTTGTCGAAAGCTTTAGAAAAATCCATGTATATGACATCACAGTTTTCATTACCTTCAAATTACCTTCTCTGAATTTCCTATCTTCTTAGGGCATAATATGCCGTCTGTTTAAGTTCCTCATTTCTACCATATCACAATTTCTCGGTGTTAAATGTCATGTTGTTGTCTTCTGACCATTTGTATATTTTGTTCGTGTCCTTCTGCAAGGCCTCCACCTCTTTTGCATAGCTGATTTTTCTGCTGATCTTTGTATCGTCTCCGAAGGATGTTACTATACTATTGCTGTTTATTCATTGTCTATATCTGTTAGCATGATAATGAAAAGAAGGGACAATACTGTCTTGTAGTACTGAGGTGCGTACTTCCGAGTCTGATGATGATATACCTTGAATTTTGGCGACCCTGTATACGTTTTCTGAGAAAGTAGATCCATTTTCTAACTTTGCCTGTTATTCTCATCTCTTTTATTTTATGTTATTATACCATGATCACATTTGTCGAAAGCTTTAGAAAAATCCATGTATATGACATCACAGTTTTCATTACCTTCAAATGCCTCTAGGATATTGTTATACTGTTCTATAAGTTGTGATAGGCATGATCTTCCTGATCAGAATTCGTGCTGATTTTCGTTGAATATTTCCAGTGTCTCCAAGATGTCATAGTTTTTCTTTCTAACTATTCTTTCAAATACTTTGGTAAGATGGGACGTTAAAGACACCGGTCTATAGTGCTTTGCTTGAGATCTATCCCCTTCTTTATATATAGAAACAATGTTTGCTCTTTTCAAGATACTCGGTATTTTTCCAGCGTCTAGGGATCTTCTCCATATCCAGTAAATGGGTGTGGCTATTTAATTTTTAAAGTTTTTAATCAATATTGTGTTCCATTTGTCCGGACCTGCAGCTGAGTGTGATTTCATTTTTCGTACATATAGCTCGCGCTATATCTTTTCGCGTAAAATCAAAATATGTTGTAGAATCTCCTTGCAATTTCTCTTCAAAGAAAGTATCTATGTCAGGTACTGCTTTGTCACTTTTTTGGGGTGCTAAAGACTGATTCATACTAGGTTCTCAATGTTTCATATATTTCTTTTAGATCGTCGGTTAGTTCTTTATTTCCTTTTCTTAAAGGCCCGATAGTGGCGAGCGTTTTTTTTTTTTTTTTCGCATAGCTATAGAAGTATTTTGGATTATCCTTCATTACTTCTGCCACCTTTTCCTCTTCCCTCTCTGTATGGTCCTGAACTAGGGCTTGTATTTCACTATCGCTTCTTGCAAGGAAGTGATCCTACTCGGGGGTTCCCAACTGTGTTAACTGCATGCGCTGTATGAGACTCAGCAGCCGTATTGTTTCTGAGATGTTGAAAAAATTTTGTTCGCTATTTGTGAACATATTTTTCCTTACATTTTTTCCTGTTGTCCTTTGAACCTTGCCATTTGAATTTGTCGGGAGATAATGGCGATAGCAGATTTTCCCGTATTGGCAGGTTCCATATGTCACGTAAGTCTTGCAAATTTCTGGATGGTAGAATCTGCAGTTGTCACCGAATTTACAGTGACCCTTAATGTGGAAGAAATTGCACAAAGGAGAGTGTTGTTATTGTATATACATTGTCCTCCCTTATATCTACAATTTCCTTTCACATAATATTTGCACATAATATTTCTCCCATTTTTACTCGGGGCCTTTGTTTTTGACGCTTTCACTCTACTTTCTTGATTTCCTACTTGTTTTTCCTATTGATGCTAATGTCTTTTGTTTTAACTTTTTAGATTAGGTTTTGTGCCGATATTTCCTTTTTACTACCTGTTGCATTTGTATTTATATTCTCATTCATATTCTCGCCCTCCTTGTGTGTTGGTATTCTTTGTTTTTGCTTCCCTATGCTTCGTTTCCTCTGTTTTTCTTTGTTAATTTTTCAGTTTCCTCTTTTACTTTCATCGTTTCTTCTATTTTTTTCTGTTCACTATTTACAATTTCCTCTTGTTCTTTCTTCTCATAGTCTTTTTCTGCTTTAAAGACCGTAAAAGAGTTTATTTTGATCATGCAGTTTTTGCAGAAAAACTTTATCCCATTCACCCGTTTTGCGCATGTTATAAGAGAGATTTCTTCATCATGCCATTTCAGGCATCTGAAATCGACTACAATTAAACAAAGGTCACATCTGATTGCCTTTGCTTCATCTGTTACGCTTTTGCAGTACCCAGAGGGATGTAGAAATTTATTTGCCGTTGCCATGTTACTGATAGTAGGTAAAAGATGGTACACGAAAATTAATTCAAAAGGGTAATTAAGAGAAGTATTTGGTTTGATTAAAAAATGAGTGAGGGAACGTTTTTTCTTTACACGGGGGGATGGGGGATATGGCACGCTGCACATTTTCACTGATTGGTGGCCGGGAGTGTGGTCGCGGGGGATAACTGAGGGATACTGCATTTCAATGGGCAACTAATTTCCTTTCGAAACGAAAACACTTGGAAAAACGTTATATAAGTTTAATTGATTTGTTTTTATTAATTTTATTTTGACATACGCCGCGATTTTATTACTTAAAGAAAAATACAACTGTGTGCAGTATATATTCACTCAAATATTGGCACTGCTTAAAACTGATTAACTACAAGAATTTTGTTGTAATACCACTTTCATTCGGACTTCAAACGAAATACGTGCAAACCGTCACCGAAGAAAGATATATATGACTTTATTATATATATATATATATATACATATATACATATATATATTATCTATAATAGTATATATATATATATATATGTAAAAAAGTGAACAATGAACAATAGTTTTATGTTCGAGCCATTTTTACATAAGAACCAAAATCGCTTAACGCGGTTTGGATAATATATTACTTGTAGCTTCCTATTTTTGTTCGTGTCACAACCCTACGATCTACCCTTTCTATGGTTTAGTCGTATCCATTATCCATTTTCCATTTGTTATAAAAAAAAGTTATTATAATTAATTATGAATTGTCTTGCATCTCACCCTCGACCCTAGATTATGCATACAATTGCATGTAACAGGATTGGAACCCGTAGTTGTACTTCTTAGTCATTACTACCCACTCTGTGTCTCCTAATTCGTTCTGGTAATCTTCCTAACAATGATTCGTACTATACGTACAAATTCAATAACTATGACGTCACATTTCCCGTCATTAATTTCCCTTCATCATATCTCTAGTATTCAATGTATGAAATTTATATATCATCATAATAAAACTGTACAAACCCTATAGAAGTCATTATTTATGTTATGTAGTTAAATATAACTATTATTCGACCATATCTCCGCCCCCATACGTCCATATTTTAGATTGACCATTATCGTATGTAATTTTTTTATTAAATAATCATCTTTACTCGTGTCAATCATGAAATGCAAAAAAACTTTCGCAGTTTTCGTTCGAGAACGCGAAAAAACGTTCTCGTCTTATTTTTTTTCATTTTTATATTTTATTTGACCTCCCGAGATAACTCAAAAATGCTGAGATTAAATTATCGAAATTCCGCTCATCACAGCATAATTTGAACGCTTCTAAATAAAAAAGGTCTCCTTTCGCTCTGATTCGAATTTATAACATTATAGCATATTATTTCAGTAGTAGATATGTCAATTAACAATTTGCTAAAATTGTAATTAAAATGTAATCCTTTAATATAATGTAATTGATGTAATTACTTTAATGAACTGTACTGAACAATAACTTGTAATGTACTTCAGTGAAACTAATAAATGTAATGATTTAATTTATAATGTAAATAATTACTTTATGGAATGTAATTAAAACCAATAATAAGTGATATGAATTAATTGGTAGTTGTAATCCATAATTGTAATCGTAATTGTAATGAACCAAAATTAATACGTACTCAGTCATGTACTCAAAATTGTGCTTATGTGCTAATACGAAATAATATCGCCTCCATAAATGTCGAATCAGCGATACTACTGTTCTTTTTTATTTTTTTATTTTTTATTCTTTTTAGTTGAAATCATGTGTTTAAAAAGGGGGGAAACTTAACCTTCGATTGTCTCCCCCAAACATTAGACTATATTATGCATGTACCATCTTCATTTAAGGGATCTTCTCATTAGACTTCTTCAGATTAGATCTTCTAGATTGCACTTCATTATTAGACTTCTGCATTAGACTTCATCAGAGAACTTCATTCGAGACTCCTTTGTTAGCAGCCTCGCTGCGGGGAGGGGGCAGAGCCCCCTTGTCCCTTAACTAGAACGCCTCGTCTATATGAGACACCCCAGACCCAGCCAGGATAAGAAGAAGAAGAAGATAAGAAGATTCTAAAAAAAGTGGAGACCCTATAGCCAGGATAAACAAAAAAGTGGCGACCCTGCATCAGGATCAAAAGAAGATTTTACCCAAGAAGATTTTTACCCAGAAGATTTTTACCCAGAAGATTTTTACCCAGAAGATTTTTACCCAGAAGATTTTTACCCAGAAGATTTTTACCCAGAAGATTTTAGCCAACAAGACGTCTTCAGGACACGTCTCATGGATTTCCCCATAGAAACTTTTGTTAAGTACATTTTGTTTTTTAAGTAATTTATAAACATTTGAAAAATCAGTATTATTAACAGTTAATATTTAGTATGGAGCCAGAATTTAACACAAAACACAGTGAACATTTCAGACACCAGTGATACATTTTTTTTTTAGTGAAATAGAAATTGTAACAGAGTTAATTGTAACAAAGTTAATTGTAACAAAGTTAATTGTAACAGAGTTAATTTCAGAGAGAGAATTTCAGTTATTTTCACTGTTATATTCAGTATAGAATAATTTTATTTTATGTACCTTCCCGTACATTAGAATGAAATATTGTTTACATTTTTTTTATTTTTTTTTTGTTTGCAAATTTTTCTTCAATTACTGAATTGAATTGACTTGCAAATTCAGAGAAAGAATTTCAGTTATTTTCACTGTTATATTCAGTATAGAATAATTTTATTTTTATGTACCTTCCCGTACATTAGAGTGAAATGTTGTTTACTTTTTTTTTAGTTTCTGTTTGCAAATTTTTTTTCAATTACTGAATTGAATTGACTTGCAAATTAAGAGAGAGAGAGTTTAGAGAGAGTTTATAGAGTTATAGAGTTACTTGAAGCAGTTTCAAGTTCCATTTTCCATTTTCAGACAGTTTCAGTTGGTTGTAACCAAAAGGGACAACCAAACCCCATAGATTTAGAGAGATTTTTGAAGTCATTTTTTTGAAGTCATTTTTTTTTAAGTCATTTTTGAAATCAGTTTTTGAAGTCAGAAGGTTGCACCAAGAGGGTCAACCAAGAGAGAGGTTAATCGTCTCCACTTGAATAGAGGTCAAGTGCAGTCATTTTCCATTTTTAGTTTCATTTTAAGTTTCAGAATACTTGATAAGAGGTCAAGTCAGAAGGTTGCGCCAAAACGGCCAACCGCCCCAGAGATTTATAGAGATACTTGATAAGAGTTCAAGTCAATAGGTTGCATCTAAGAGGGACAACCGCCCCAGAGATTTATAGAGATACTTGATAAGAGTTCAAGTCAATAGGTTGCATCTAAGAGGGACAACTGCCCCAGAGATTTCAGTTAGATTCGAAGTCAGAGTTAGATTCGAAGTCAGAGTTAGATTCGAAGTCAGAGTTAGATTCGAAGTCAGAGTTAGATTCGAAGTCAGAGTTAGATTCGAAGTCAGAGTTAGATTCGAAGTCAGAGTTTATTTCAAGTCAGAGTTTTACTTGAAGTCAGAGATTTATTCCAAGTCATTTTTATTTCAAGTCCCAAGTTAGTTTTCAATGCAGTCAATTGAATTCAACTTTTCCTTTGTAATTTAAGAAAATGTAATTTAAGAATTTAATTCAACCTTTTTTTGTGTTTGTGAGAAGAAAATTGACCTATCTGTCTTTTCTTTTCATGCCATGGTTACGTATATAGATATATAGTTATGTAATTCATTAATTGTAACCAAAATAGTTTTTACAATTGTTTGTAACGATTTTGGTAATTATTGTAATGTATACGTGATAATAATAGTTGTGTAACAATTAATCGATCATGTACCTAATTTATCCTGCTCTGTACGATCGGGAAATTTACCCGTATGACCGCACATATCCTAAATTTCAGTCATTTAATTTTTAATAAAACTTCTACGCAATAAAACAGATGTATTTGTCTATATGCAAACAAGTTTTCAGACTAAAATATCAAATAATTCAAATTCTATCAACATTCAACGAAAAAGTATAATTTTTCTACTTAACAGGCAAAAAATTATTAAACCTTTTTAATATTTTTTTTTATTATATAAAAATAATTTTTAATATAAAATTCAATTGAAATTATTAAAAGAAAAGATTGTTCGAAATGCTTCCCTTTCATTTCAATAACTTTTTTATTCTTGATCGAAATTTATCTGATTCGATTTACTTTTATTTTTTTTAGAATATTATAAAATTGTATTTAGCTCGTGGAAATGCATAATTGATTCATATTTTTAATTTGTATTTTTTATTTTTATTTTGCTCAATTAATCATGAGTAACTGTCCTTAAATTGTTATTGTACCATTTGTAAAGTATCAAACGAAAATTATAGTCAAATTGACATACTACTACAGTATATGATTGTGAATTTCAGTAGTCGAATTTAATCTGTGTCTCGAAATTATAAACATAAATACACATTTGACCACAGGTCTATACATCATCCACTACGTAATTCGATTTGTACCTACAACAGTCAATAAAAATGCATGCACACTATATATATACTATATATATATACAAACCTGATGCTAAAATCATTAAATATCACAAAAAACTATTTCATTACGTAAGTGCAACTTATGCTATTTAGTCTTAATCATTTTTTGCTTACTATATACAAATTCTCGCTCATGCATTTATACAGTTAATTTAACAATCTGTCTCGAAATTATCAGCTACACACTTTATACCTAGTACACAAAAATACACACTAGACCACAGGTCTATACATCATCCATTACGTAATTCTATTTTTACCTACACTAGTCAATAAAAATTAGTTTATAGATTGTATGATTTATATTTTTCCCTTTTACCTATTCATTATAAATGTAATTTTCCCTGCAGAAAAAAATAAAATTTTGTAAAATTTTTTAACCATATCATTGTTTGTCTAACTTAATTGGTTGTCTAAATTAATGTATTAATCCTATTAAATGTTTGTCTAAACTAAAGTATTAATCTTTGAATTCCTTTATATTATATAACTCACTTGTTCTGTATAAAACTTGTAATGTAAAGAAAAATTCGTCACCTAACTTGAATTAGTTAGGATGTTATTTTCTCATTTGTATTGTATTAATGGTACCCTATTAAATTATTGTATAAATATCATTTTTAAAAGGGGAGAGTAATGTAAAAAAGTGAACAATGAACAATAGTTTTATGTTCGAATGTCCATTTTTACATAAGAACCAAAATCGCTTAACGCGAGTTTGGATAATAATATTACTTGTAGCTTCCTATTTTTGTTCGTGTCACAACCCTACGATCTACCCTTTCTATGGTTTAGTCGTATCCATTATCCATTTTCCATTTGTTATAAAAAAAAGTTATTATAATTAATTATGAATTGTCTTGCATCTCACCCTCGACCCTAGATTATGCATACACATTGCATGTAACAGGATTGGAACCCGTAGTTGTACTTCTTAGTCATTACTACCCACTCTTGTCTCTAATTCGTTCTGGTAAATCTTCCTAACAATGATTCGTACTATACGTACAAATTCAATAACTATGACGTCACATTTTCCCGTCATTAATTTCCCTTCATCATATCTCTAGTATTCAATGTATGAAAATTTATATATCATCATAATAAAAACTGTACACCCTATAGAAGTCATTATTTATGTTATGTAGTATAAATATAACTATTATTCGACCATATCTCCGCCCCCATACGTCCATATTTTAGATTGACCATTATCGTATGTAATTTTTTTATTAAATGATCATCTTTACTCGTGTCAATCACGAAATGCAAAAAAAACTTTCGCAGTTCGTTCGGGAACGCGAAAAAACGTTCTCGTATTATTTTTTTTTCATTTTTATATTTTTATTTGACCTCCCGAGATGAACTAAAAAATGCTGAGATTAAATTATCGAAATTCCGCTCATCACAGCATAATTTGAACGCTTCTAAGATAAAAAAAGGTCTCCTTTCGCTCTGATTCGAATATATAACATTATAGCATATTATTTCAGTAGTAGATATGTCAATTAACAATTTGCTAAAATTGTAATTAAATGTAATCCTTTAATATAATGTAATTGATGTAATGTACTTTAATGAAACTGTACTGAACAATAACTTGTAATGTACTTCAGTGAAACTAATTAAATGTAATGATTTAATTTATAATGTAAGAATATACTTTAATGGAATTGTAATTAAAACAATAATAAGTGAATATGAATTAATTGGTAGTTGTAATCCATAATTGTAATCGTAATTGTAATGAACCAAAATTAATACGTACTCAGTCATGTACTCAAAATTGTGCTTATGTGCTAATACGAAATAATATCGCCTCCATAAATGTCGAATCAGCGATACTACTGTTCTTTTTTATTTTTTTATTTTTTATTCTTTTTAGTTGAAATCATGTGTTTAAAAAGGGGGGAAACTTAACCTTCGATTGTCTCCCCCAAACATTAGACTATATTATGCATGTACCATCTTCATTTAAGGGATCTTCTCATTAGACTTCTTCAGATTAGATCTTCAGATTAGCACTTCATTTAAGGCACTTCATTTTAAGACTTCTTCATTATTAGACTTCTTCATATTAGCACCTCATTAGGAGGGGCAGAGGCCCCTTGCCTCCTTAACTTAAGTATTTTTAGATTCCGGCCTGAGCCATGGTCGAAAGAGGTCGAACCTCTACCCCTTGTAATTCAGAGTACCAACTGTAATTTTTAAGAAGTAAACCACACTTTAAGAAGTTTTTATCTTTTTCCTTCGAGCCGTGCTCTCTGCAGGAACTCAGTCAGTAAGTCGACAAGTTATAAAAGAAAAGTCGATAATTATAAAAAGAGAAGAATTAATAAGCGAGAGAAAAGAATTAGAAAGAATTATAGAAAAGTATAAAGAAGAAGCATCCGTTGCTTGCCTCCTAACTAGAACCCCCTTCGAATCCGAACAGACAAAGGGCCATAAAGGGGGGGGGTTAACATATATATATATATGAAGAAGGAAACACTTTATAAAAATTAAATTTTTATTTCTTAACAACAATACAGTTTCGGCTCCTCGCGAGCCCGCCTCAATTGGCAAAGACCGTATAAACAGAGAATAGAGTTTATATACACCTAGAAATTAATTATCAGGGATTAGCTGACTGAACCTTCCCATCCTCTTATCAGGGGATAGTTAAGTGACCCCTCCCACCCATAAGACTAGATTGAAAAATTCTACACTTAACATAATTATTAGATTTGAAAACAAGTTTGCAATTATTGAAAAATATTATATGGTTATAGTCTCTAACGTGACAGAATACAGCACTTTTTTTCATTCCTCACCCTCACATCTCTCTTGTGTTCATAAATTCTCTTACTTAGGTCCCTTCCCGTTTCTCCCACGTATACATTACACTGGTATGCATATGAAATTTTTTTGTCTGCTGTGAGGGTTTTTTCAACTCATATTATATAATTCGACCATGCTGAATTCGAAAATGACATTGGTTTTCCTCAATCAGGTCAGGTTTTTTCTCTATTGGCCATTTATTATAAGTCCAATTTTATCCCCAAATTTATTGATTTTTTTAGCTTAAACACTGTAGATACGAGTAATATTATAAGAACACTCGTGAAAAATGAAAACATTGTGTGAATAAATACTTTTATTCATACACTGAATATGGAAAAAAGTTTATTGAGGAAGGAAGGAAGTTTTTTGGCTTTCCGTCTGTGTTTTTGTTCGGGCACGTCTCGCTTCAAACACCAGCAATAGTCCGCCAGCATATTGATATCCCAGTTTCCCTGGTACCTCTCTTCCATTATTTTGATATCTTGGTGAAATCGTTCACCCTGTTCCTCACTATAATCCCCGCAATTTTCAGGAAAATAGTCCAAGTGGGACCACAAAAAGTGCATTTTTATGGACATGCGCGACCCATGAGCTTTGAAAGCTTCCATCAAGTTTTCGACAACGGACTCGTATTCTGGACTTCTACGCTTGCCAAGAAAATCAGTGACAACTGATTTGAATGCCTGCCAGGCATTCTTCTCAGTTGGAGTCATTGCGTTTTCGAACTGAGTATCCTTGATCAAAGTTCGAATTTGAGGACCATCAAAAACCCCAGCATTTAGTTTAGCATCAGATATATGAGGAAATTTACTCTCGAGATATCGGAATGCTGAACCCTCCTTATTCATTGATTTGATGAAATTTTTCATCAAGCCCAGCTTAATATGAAGTGGTGGGAGCAAAATTTTTGTTGGTGGTACAAGGGGCACTGAAACGACATTATGCGACCCAGGTCCAAAATTCTCTCTGGATGCCCATTCACGTTGTGCATAGTGCTTCTCATCCGCTCGGCTATCCCATTTGCAGAGGAAACATGGGTATTTCGTGTATCCCCCTTGCATTCCCAATACAAATGCCACAATCTGAAAAAAAATGAAAATATTTAAAGAATTTAGAGAATTTGTTTTATCAGATAAAAAAATCTATGCATTGGACTGTATCACTTCTGTGGGGAAGTTAAGTGTTCTTATACGCTCTCAAATAACCTTTGGAAAAACAACATAGTCAATAGCAATAGTTTACTTATGATATTAGCATTACCTTCAAATCTCCACAGATCCTCCAGTTATGTTGGTCGTATACGAGAGCATCCAGTAAAATTTTCATGTTATCGTAGCTCTCAGTAAGTTGTACGGAATGTGCTACAGGGACTGATGCAACCCTATTCCCAATGTTGAGAAGTACTGCTTTCAAACTTCGTTTAGACGAGTCTATAAATAGCCTCCATTCTGATGCGTTATATGGCAGGCCCAAGGATTCGATTAGCCCCTCAACATTGCAGCAGTACACTAAGGAAGAGGTATTTTCGTGCACTGCAAAAAACTTGCGGAATTCTTCCTCTCGTTTCCTATACCAGGAGAATGTTGTTCCCGCCGGAGCCAGCAAGTTGTCCTCTCGAAGTCGTGAGCCCAAGATCTCGGCAGCTAATTTGGAAAGTCCTAAATCCCTGGTAAGATCATTAAGTTTGGCCTGGTTGAGAGGCCTCGGCTCATTTGAAGCGGTATTTTGAGGTATATAAGACTGGGACTGGTCATTGGCATTGGTCATTGATTCATCATCAGAATCATCGAAGTCCAGGGTTTGAGGTGGGTCGGGTATTGGAATTCCAGGACCATGGGGTACAGGTCTCATAGCAGAAGGAATGTCAGGGTATACAACAATGTGTTTATTCTTCTTGTTAACTCCTGAAAATAGAAACACAGAAACATGGATATAAAACTTGCATATGAAATAGAAGAAGCATTCAGACAGTGGCGGCTCGTGATGGAAGGCTGCGGTCTGTAAGATATGAAATAGGTCGATGGAGTCTGTATATTTTCTTTCTTTTTCATTCATATTGTCCTTTCGGGGACAATATGAATGAAAAAGAAAGAAAATATACAATCATTGTATATGTAAATGTAACTTGTATAACAATATGTGTGTGTAAATGTATTTTCTATAACAATATGTATATGTAAATGTATGATTACCATTATGGTGAATATTATGCTATATATGGTGAATATTACATTATGGTGAATATTATGTCAAGTTTCATATGAGGATTTCAAAATATTTAAGAAAAATAAATTTATAAGCCCACCTTGGAGGTTTGTCATGCAGAAATAGCAATCTGTCACGTGATCCTTTCCTTCTCTCCAAATCATGGGAATTCCAAAAGGCAAAGATTTCGCTCTGCCTTTGCTCCATCTTCTCAAATTTTCAATGCACGTCTTGCAGCACATATGAGGGGCGAAATTTTTGTCCTGGTCCCCTAGCTTAATTCCAAAATATGCTCTATACATTGTCTTCACAAATTTAGTGATTTGGGACTGGTTATTTGGCATGGTAACCGTCCCACATATGTAGCAGAATCTATTGGGATCATTTTTACACGCTCTATTCATTATGAAATATTTTATCTATATGCCTGAAAAGTTAAAAAAGATATTATACAAGTGAAACAAGTGATGACAGATGTTACTGTTCCAATTCCGCTTTGACAAAATCACGAAACATTCTATTTTACTTATGAGGCCATAGCCGGATAACCTGAGCTGATTGAGAAACACGGATTGCAGATTCGAAATCAGCAGGAAAAACTCTATACGAACCACTTACAAAAACCTTGACAGCAAAATTGATGCATACCAGTGTTATCAGCACATTCTTTACATGGTAATATATAGTCGGGTGATTCATAAGTCTGTTACTACTGTAATGCTGAATATAAAAAAAACTACAAACCACAGTAACCTGTGATGTTTTTTATTCGAGCTTATTTTTACACAATTACACATTGGAAATTAACAGTGAATTTTTTTTCTTTTAAATCATTGTCATTACGAGGTTTTGTTGCATATACCCTATCCTTGACCATACCCCATATTTTCACAAATCAACAATCTGAAACAGAAAATATTTCACCATTACAGTGGTAACAGACTTATGAATCACACGATATATACACCTGTGTCTTTTCCGTCCTTCGGTATGTTCCTTATTAACATGTCACTTATGCAGTTATTATATTTGAATGCCACATTAGTGCCTATTCTCTGACAATTTTACTTAAGCCCTTTCAAGTTTTTGTTTTGGGGAGGACAATACTTCTCTTGTAATTCTTGTTTACAGTTAACCTGCTAAATGAACATTAAAAATGAACCATTTGGGATAATACAGATTTTTAAATATATTATTAATTTTTGTATCTCCTCATCAACATGAGAAGGGTGACAGATTCTATATGCTCTTAGAAACATAGAAAATACAATTGATTTTTTACTTGGTCATCATGAAATGAAAAATAGTGAATGTAAGAGTTTCTATATTGGCGTTAAGAAATAAAAATTTGCGTCTTCCAAAAGAGTGGTTTCCTTCTTCATACTTCATTGCGACAGTGCGTTGTTTTACATTATATATATATATATATATATATATATATATATATATATATAATATATATATATATATATTGTTTATTAATCAGACGTTTCACAAAATTCAATTTCCATCATTACTGCTAAAAAAATTAAAAATGTAAAAAAGTTAAATACTGTATAATGAATAAATTTGTTTTTATACCATATATTTATGTACATATATTAATAATAATTTAAAGTTAAAAAGGTATATAAAATGTAGAGAGATAGGAAACGGTTAAACTATACAAAGGTTAAAAGGTGAACAAATATTGAAAGCAAATCTTACCAGGTTATAATATGGGGGAGGGGCGGTAATCTGACTGTATGAAGGTTGGGAATGGTTGAGTGTTGAAGTATCCATGTTAGAATTGTTCAAAAACTGAAGAGTGATAGCGGATTTCTTTTGCAGTGATGAGTCAGAAGAATTATCTTGCTATGTTTAAGTTGAAAGCAGAACGATAGTCGTTGAGGGTTGGTTTCGTACTAAGGATATATAGGGATTCGAGGATGCGGAGGTCGGTTAGTTGGTATGCTGAGTTGATAATTTTGTAATTGGTGGGAAGCAGTGGATGATTGTGAAAGTGGCAATGATCTCTTATTGCTAATTTGGATGGTTTATTTAAAGGTTATGATGTTCTGTTAGAAATGCCACGATATTCGTCCACTCTTCTTTGATATTTGTTGTTGTTGTTGGTTAACCGATCAGCCCACCCTGATCGAGCAAGCCGGCGGCACGCAGGTAACCGATCGCCCTCTCCGGAGTGGACCAGAGGTTCAGCGCACTAGTAATCTTGTGTTGTGTTCTATGTTGTGCTAGAGCGGTACAGTCTGTCATAATGTGTTCAATTGTTTGTGGTGTGTCCTGGCACAAGTGGCAGGTGTCGTCTGTGTAGTTGTCTAGTCTGTGTTTATATATCTGTAAGTTGGGGTGATGTCCACATCGGAATCGTGCTAAGTTAACTCGATCCGATCTGCTGAGACTGATCTCTGACCTGTGAATGGGTGGCGGCTTCGCACCTAGGACTGCATTCGGACCGAGTCGTGTCAGTGCTTTGTGGGTTAGGTGTGTGTGTGTGTGTATGAGTTTTCTGTACTGTGTGATTGTGGTGGGGCGTGGTATCGAATGGAGTATTTGGTTATAATGTCTCTCTGGTGTTACCTTAATGGTGCGAGGTGTTGGTGCATGATTGTACATGTAGTCGCAAGGGTGTTGTGGGTTAGTTGTCGCTGCTGCCATGAATTGTGTACCTCTCATGTCTAACTGTTCCCTAACTTTCAGTATTTTTGTTTCTGTGTGCAGGTGTTCTATTGGTGTTGTTTGAGTACATCCTGTAATGATACGAAGTGCGTTGTTTTGTATTGTCTGTAAGGTGTTTATATGTATGTTTGAGATAATGGGTGCCCAGCATGGGCTAGCATAGTCCATAACTGAGCGAATATATCGTTTGTATATGAGTGATGTTGTCTCCTGCTGGTGTCCAAAGTTTGTGCCTGTTAAGTACACTAAGCGTGTTAAGTCTTGACGTACATTTGTTTTTAATGTCCTGAATGTGGTTTGCAAAAGATAATGATGTGTTGTATGTGACCCCAAGTATTTTGATCCTGCGAGTGTGTGGAATGTTGGTGTTGTTTAGTGTAAGCTGTGGAGTTATCTGGTGTTCTTTTGTGTTGCTTGTTAGCAAGGTGATGGTTGATTTTGTGGGCGCTACTTTGAGTATATTGTGTGTGAGCCAGTCTTGTATACGGTTTATGTAAGTTTGTAGGTTATTTGTAGCGGTGTCGATGTTGTTGTGGATGGATGTTAGAGTGATGTCATCTGCATATGATGATAAGGTAAGCTTGTTATCTATGGGTGTTGGAATGTCATGCATGTATAAGTTGAACAGTGTTGGTGAGAGAACAGAGCCTTGAGGACCCCGTTCGGAAAAGGTTGTTTTTGGATGATTGCATTAAATGTGACATGTGAGTATCTTCCTGAAAGATAGTTGCTCAGCCACCTTTTGGTTTTATTGTGCATGTTTATGTTAAGTATTTTGTTTATGAGAGGGAAGCGTGGGATAGCATCAAATGCTTTACTAATGTATATTGTTGCTAATAATGTACGTTGAGCTGGTCGTCTGGAGTTGATACCATCCATGGTGTGCTGCGTGAGGTTAGTGAGTAATGTCGGGGTTGAGTGGTGAGGTATCAATCCATGTTGAGTAGGCGATAGTGGTACGTGTGGGTTGGTAATTTGTATGATTAGTCTTTGTTAGTTTGGAAGGTGTGCATAGTAAAGTAATGGGTCTATAGGAAGCTGGTTCTGTTGGATTTTTGTTTGGTTTGGGTAGTGTAATAATTTTACCTTGTTTCCTTATGTCAGGAATAATACAGTGTTGGTATGAATATGTGCTGATATTTGTGAGAGCTAGTATTCCCTGTGAGCCCAAGTGTTTAAGGTGTACGTTAGATATGAATTCTTAATGTTTTTGATGATGTTGGTGGTCTGGTCTGTATTGAAGGGTGTAATGGTCGTGTCGAGTCTGTAGGTTTTCTTGTGTCTGGCTGTTTGTCTGTCTGCGTGTTTCTGGTTGTTGTCTCTGTTTAAGTGACTTATCTTTGCGTAGTGATTAACTAGAATGTTAGCTTGTTGTGTATATGTTAGGATATTATTTTGGCTGCGACAGATAGCCGCGTGTGAGGTGTGAATGCCGCTGTTAGAGTGGGTAATGCTGTTTATAGTCTTGTATAGCCTGGACGTATCTGTGGAGTGGTTTAGTGTTATGAATTCCCTAAATGTTTCCGTTTGTTTTTCTTTGGAGTTTGTTGTTTATTTCTGTGTTTGAGCTGTTGTATCTGCTGTTTTGTGGCTTCTGTGTGTGGTGTTTGTGTGCTATGCTTGAGGTTGTTACGTTGTCTTATGAGGTGGGCTATTTTTCTAGTGTAATTTGGGTTGTATTTCCTAATGTTGTCCTTGGGCATGTATTTGCATTATTGATGATCTGATTGAATGTCTTGAGTGTTGTATTGATGTTTATGATGGGTGTGCTGTTTAATGTGGTGAATTGTTCTTGTGTCTGTATTTTGGTTGAACTGTTCCCAATCAGCTTTCTTGTAATTTCTGTAAGTGTACCTAAGGCTGTTGGGGCAGAGTGTAGAACGTGTTGTAATGATGATGGGCAGGTGGTCTGATGACAGTTGTTTTTCTGTTCTCCAGTGTGTGTGTGTGTGTGTGTTGCTAGTGAGGGGGAACAGAACGTTATGTCTGGGGAGGAGTTTGAGTATCCTGCTTGATGTGGTATGTGTGTATGTTCTGTATTGTTAAGAATGAAGAGGCTGTTTAGTTGTGTGGCTCTGTTGGCGCCTCTGTTGTTGCTTTGGTTGTGCAGGTACAAAGTAGTGTCTTTAGCGTTGAAGTCTCCTCTTAAGATGACATTAGTGAGAGAGACCAGATTGTGTAACTGTGTATTGTAATTGGCTGGCACCTGAAGTGAACTATCTGGTGGGATGTAAATGTTGATGAGTGTGGTGTTGTGTTTTGCGCCTGTTTTAATGTTAACTGCCTGTATTTCTATCGTGTTATCTGCTTGGATTGTGTTTGTAATGTTTTAGGTAGCATCAGTGTAGCTAATGCTTTTACTTATGTAAGTGATGAGTCCACCCCTGTGACCCCCCCAGTACGATCTTGACGGATCGCCGTGAAGTCAGGGATGGTGGGTGTTTTGTGTGTGCATTTTAGTTTTGTTTCTTGTATAAGTGCTATGTGAATGTTTTGTTTGTGTACAAATTCACTAAGTTGCATGACTCTTCTTTGATATTGGTGAATGGTGCTGCCAATATAATTTGCTTTGCAGCAAATACATTTGAAACAGTAAATAGTGGACGAAACAAGGGGCTGTTTTTTCTTTTTTTTTGCTTTATGGTTGGGATATGATGTAATGCTGTTTTTGTTGGTGAATACAGATTGAAGGTCAATTTGAGGGTAAAGAGGAGTGAGTAAGTGGCGAAGTTCTGATTGTATGATATCTTGTAACTAATATAGTCGTACTAGGGAAAAGAAAAGTATTGTGTATACCTTTTTTAAAGGTGAGGACTTTAAGAAGGGGTGTTGATAAATGTTGTTAAGAAAATTTCTAGTTAAGGATTGTAGTAAATGTTTTGGGAAAGAGTTATTAATGCTGAAATTGTGAATGAAGTCTATTTCATTGTGGAAGGATAAGTTGGAAGAACAAAGTTGATAAACATGGTGAATTAAGATTTTAATGTTATTAATTTATACATGGTACGGATGTGGCTTAGATAGTTAGTACCTAGGCCTGTGTATGTAGGTTTTCGAGATATGGAAGTGCTGAATTTATTATTTTGTTTTGTTTTGCTGTTGTTTGTTTTGTTTTGTTGTTAGAAACATAAGACATCCAGGAGATATAGGTTCTCTACAAAACAGACATGAATAGACTCTACAAATGGACGGAAGACAACAATATAAAGTTTAACACTGAGAAATTTCAACTGTTACGGTACGGAAAAAGGGAGGACCTGAAATCCATGGAGTAGTATACCGCAGATGGACAGGAAATTCAGAGAAATTCTAAAGCAAAAGATTTAAGAGTTGTAATGACTGATGATGCAAAATTTGAAACACAAAATAAGATAGTAGTAGACAGAGCAAAGAGAATAACTGGACACGTCCTGAGAACCTTTAAACGAAGGGATAGGAATAAAATGATTCCTCTATTGAAAACACTCATCATACCCAAGTTGGAATACTGCTCGGTCCTAATATGCCCATATAAAAAAGAAAACATTAGACAGCTAGAAGGGATTCAGAGAAGCTTCACATCCAAGATCAATGGGTGCAAAGAACTAAATTACTGGGAAAGGTTACGCGAATTAAACCTATATTCACTGGAAAGGAGAAGACACACACACACACCATTATTTACACTTGGAAAATAAAGGAAAAACTAGCCCCTAATCTTACTCTAAAACCTATAACCCCCAAAACAACAGTGGAAAGTAGAAAAGGAAGACTGTGTCGTGTTCCCAAATTAAAGGCTAGAGAGGAATGTCCTTAACCCTGAAATTAAAACGTTTTGTTGTGAGAGGACCAAGCCTGTTTAATCAGCTGCCCAAAGAACTAAGGAACACGAGTGGTGTTGTGGTGGACATCTTCAAAAGAAGATTAGACGCATGGTGAGAACAATCCCCGCTGAGCCGGGCGTACCTGGCTATGTGAGATGGAGAGTATAAGAAACCAACTCGCTACTTCACCAGGACAACTCGAGAGGAGGGCTACAAGCTTAACCTTCGTGAAATGAGGAATCATCGCACGGAACATTTGAAAGGTTGAAAGGTATTGTTATATCTGAAAAGGGTAGGGTGTTGTTGGATTCAGCTTCCTTAGTGAACTTGATGGTTTGATGGTGAGAATGGAGATAATTAAGAAAAAGGTGGGTTAGCATTGTGAAAGAGGAGAAAATTAAAATCTTAATCCACCATGCTTATCAAATTTGTTCTTCGTAGTCAGGCTGTGCCCACTAACTTCTAAAGTTAGCTCTGCTAACGCTAAGTACCATAATACCATAAAATTTAGCGCCGTTAACCCTTTACTGCCCAAAATGATAAATTTCTAACCTTTCAAATATACACATTCATAACTTAACCCTACAAAATATTTGGGCAGTAAAGGGTTAACACTAACGCGAAGTACCACAAAATTTAGCGCCGGTAGCGCTAACGCTAACGCTAAGCATTTCGACAGTTAGCCCCGCTAACGCTCCCGCTCATTTTGTCGCTATTTTTTTCTGAAACCACTCCAATATATATATATGTTCTGACTTCCGTAATTTATTTATATATATATATATATATATTAGCATACACCTCGATATAATTGGTTGCTAAGGTACAAAAAAGTGATGTTATAGTCTACGAATATTAAAACATTTTTATATTGGAGTAGAGTTCATTTCGTATATATTAATAGGGAAAAGAAACCAACGAAAGAATAAATTCTATTAAATTTATACGTCTATATTTAATTCAAATACACAAACTGAAACTCAAAGAAATGATAAAATATTGACAGAGTAAATGTTCCATTGATATAACAGATTGCAAAATAAAAATGGATATTACTGAAACAGTGAAGTGGCGAATTGAATTAATTTTCAAAACAAACAAAGACATAAGAACCTCTACAAAAACTTCTACATGCTGAGGTCATGATCAACTTGCAGTTAGTGCTGCTTCAGTCTTTTATAATAAAGATTGGTGTCGGCGAACCAAATTTCAGTACAAGTGGTTTTGAAAAATTAAAATTAGTGATTGACTTCCTCTAAAAACTTAGCGCCGCTACCTGTTTCGCTAACAATTTTGAAAATTAGCGGCGCGAATTTTAGCGCCTCTAATCCCAGCACTAGTTGTCGTATACAATGTTGTACTGATAGAAATATTTTAAATTGCCCATAACCACAAGATTTGCTTTTGGTAACATATGTGTGTAATCAGTGGTGGGTAACATGACGTAATAGGTTTTGTCGTGCCATTCGTCAATGACTTTCATCATCCACAGTCTCTGCTTCTCTTCAGCGAATGTAGAATTTTTCACTCCACATCGGACCTATTCTTTAACGCATTTTAAGCTCATAACATATCCCATCACGTCTTTTGCATTGCGGAAGCTTGTAATGCTCTCATCAGAAAATCCATAAAGTGTTTGAGCATCCTGAGCATACAGTTTCACACGATTTAAGCTAAACTTAATGTCTCAAAAGACGGTTGACTGAAAGTTCTTTGAGTGTTCACCACATCTGTAGACTTTGCTGAGTACCACTTCATGAATGTAGAGCATACAATATCAGTGGCAGCCATCGTTATTTAATCGTTAACGTGAAATCTTCAACTAGTAAAAGATACGTCTGGACACGAACGGCTATTGCGGTCAACTGAACACGATGGGAAGGATATGTGCCCTTCGAAAAAGGTTTTCAGGTGGAGTTACGTCACCCTCTTTTTATTGGAGCGCGCACTTTACAATGGAGTAATCTTACATTTCTTGTACACACACAACCACACACACGTTCAAAGGAAAAATAAAACGTTTAACTGAAATATAAATTTACTTAAACCACACGTAATAAATAAGTAAATAAATTGTAAGATGTTTCCAAGAAGTAAATAAACTCTAAAATGAACTCTCTCTCTCTCTCTCTCTCTCTCTCTCTCTATATATATATATATATATATATATATATATATACATTACACAGTATACAGTATATAAAGTATTAATGCCCCACGGTAGCGGAAGGATACAGTATCGTTGGTCCTCGGAACCTGGTACCGTTTCCTGTAGATGTTTCGACACACCTTCATCCCTCTTAGCTCCTTCACACATCCCAACTTTTGTGCATGGAAATTATGTGTGCGTACAACCATGTGCGATGGATGGGCATCCTCAGCTTCGTCATCTGAACTCACTAGATCTTTGAGAGAATTAAAGTTGACGATTTGACGGTTTGCAGGGTTTAATGTGATGCCTTTAGCTTTTACGATGTACTTGAACCCATCCCTAATCTGCGCACGTACTCCATAAGTTTATGGGCCTGTTGAGATAAAAGAATCGACATAAGCACTATCCCCATACTCGTCCTTGACCTCATCAGTCAGTTCTTTGAGAAATTCTCGGCCAAGAGATTGCATCAACTCTCAAAGCTTGATTCGTGCTTAAGCTTTTGTGAAGCTAGCTACAGGTATGTTTGTGACACGTGATGTTTCCGTAGACATCTTTGTCCTATTGTACCTTATTATGTATGTGTTACCCACATTCGTGACTTCCATGACTTTATCGACGGCGTTGGTGTAGTCCCACACTTCGTTATAACTTTGAACTAGATGGAGGTTCCCCTTGTCTGTATTCTGTTCAAATTTGCCCCAAAGACTATTTAAGCACAACTTTACGCTAAAGTGTTTGCTAGGGTTTCGCGCAATTTGGTCCCGTTCAAGCTGTATTCCTTCACGTTCATGGTAACGCTGGATATATGCCTTATTTTCATTCTCGCTCTCAACCCCTTGCGGGTATCCTCATGCTTCTATCCTTCAAAAAAGTATCTATATACTGTGTGAAGAGGTTTGGCAGCTTCTGAAACCTCTACACCTCATAAATCTTCAATATTCTATAGCGTTGACGAATAGCTAGGAACAGCTCAGGACTTGCACAAACGCCTCTGATCTTCCTCTGATTGATTGTATGATTACAGTTCCCATTATTCTCCTCTGCACACTTCACACACAGAGGGAACATGAGCTTATGGTCTATGACAACAGGTAAAACAGGCATGCGTAAAACAGTGGGGGGAAGTACATCAACAAAGGAAAGTCCAAAATAGTTTTAGTTCAAATTAGTTGAGAACTCTCCCATGGTCAGTAGTGCGTGTCCCCAATTTTTCAGGTGCGCCTACGGGGTATAGGTTGTTCTTCATCACGTACGGGTATAAAGAACAGAAATCATATTGATGGAGTTTCACTCCGTAGGTGGAAATTATAATTTGAAGGGGTTTGTGGGTCGACCAAACAAGCTAGCTCAACATTTTAGAAGGTCTACTACCATTGTATGTTTGATGTCCTTATTTTTTCGCGATATCGCTATCGGAATCCAACCGTGCATCATATTCATGTTCCCCCAACACCTTGTGAGTGAACTGGGTGCTTATAAGTTGCTTTCGGGTACGTGTTCATGGAAGACAATCAGCGAGGGATCTCCCATAGATATCTCCTGTGACTCCACACTCAGTATGTGGACATCCATAACACGAAAACCTGTCAAAAGAGTACGCCGTGTTCTCAGTAGTGTGAGGGTTCTCACTTAGGCAATCGACCCAAAAAACACGGCTATTAATCTTAATTGCCACTTCACCCGTGTTGCGAGCATGTTTTATGAACACTCGTGTCTACTGTTGGAGGTGTATGAACCAATAAATAGCCTTATACCCATAACTACGCTGAACGTTACGGGGAATGATAATCAAGCTGTCTTTAGGCATAAAGTTATTCTTGAATACAGTGAAGCACAATGACGCGATCGTGGTTGCGGCTTGTAGTGGACCACAATTGAATAGGGTTACGTACATCCTTTTGAAGGCCTGGAAACATTCTCTAAGCACACGCGCATCATTCACACATTAACGCTTACATTCATCACTATATTATAAGGATTATCTTCATTAAAACTGGTTTAGTACCACTCAAAGTCTTCTTGCTCTAACGCTAACACTATCATAGTTAAAGTAACGTAATTTAAAGTGTTGCTGGTGAGGAAAATGTTAGGGAAATCCTTTTTGAAACTTCAGCGTCCACGCCCAATACTTTGGGTAAATTGGCTAATTTACAGGGCGTGAATAATAACACTGGCTAACAAGTATTTTTCATCAGATATAATTATGGGTGGGCTAGATAGCTGTTGGGACGCTGATTCCAAATCTGTTTTCGGTTTTCCTCTAGCACGTCTAGTTTTCGAGATGAGACCGATCATAATATATGTAATAAATATAATATATATATATATATATATATATATATATATATATATATATATATATATATATATACACTATATAATATGCATATAACTATATATAATATATAATATATAATATGCATACAACTATATATAATATATAATACTATATAGACAATATATAGTATGCTTCCTTTATACCTGTAGCGGAGTATTTTGTCATTGCAACTTAGGTGTAGGTTTCTGCTTTACCGTTTCTGTACCTTCATGTATGGCATTTTGTCGTTTCAACTTAGGCTTTCTGCAGGTTGTCTTGTGGTATTTTAGGTGAAAGCAGTTGCTGGCGATAAATTTGCAAACGTTGCACATGTACACCCTTTTATTCTTTGGCGTGACAGTCACATGTCTAGTTGTGTGTAGTGTTTTTTGTTTTGTGTGGACCACTTACACATTTTAATTTTTTAGGGGATTTACATCAACCCACTCATCGATCATCATGCCTCGAAAGTGTAAAAATCACCCCCACAATTTCTGTTATTGTGCGGCTCGTTCGCGACTAGATCACAATGGCGTACAATCACGATGAATCTTCGGAAAATACCGGTTATACTTCGGCTGTTCACTAGGCGACCAAGATAAGGCGTGGGCGCCACATGTTATCTGTACCGCTTGTTCGAATGGATTACGTGACTGGTTGAATCAAAGGAAAAAGTCAATGCCGTTCGCTATACCCATAATATGGAGGGAGCTGAGAGACCATCATGGCGATTGTTACTTTTGCAATGTTAACATAACTGGATTCTCCGTGAAGAACAAGCATAACATCATTCATCCGAACATAGACTCCGCGATCAGTCCGATCCCTCACGATGACACGATGCCGATTCCGGTACCTCCACAGCATGGACTCGATTCTTTAGAAGACGAAAGGGAATACGACGAAGGTGCGATTGGCGGAGATGCAAGACCTTCTGCCGATCTTGACTACACACCTAACCACCTGAGAAGAGCAATCGGAACCGGAGAGGCTTACCCAAAACGAGTTGAATGACCCCATTAGAGACATAGCCCTCTCCAAAGAGAAATCACAACTTCTCTCCTCGAGACTCAAGCAGAAACACTTACTTGAGATGAACGTCCGAGTGTGTCACTATCGAAAATGAAACCATGAATTGGCGACATTCTTTACAGTAGACGGTCCGCTCTGCTATTGCAATGCTATCAATGGACTTTTCGAGAACTTGTCACAGACACACACACCATCTGAGTGGCGCCACTTCATTAATTTCTCACAGCGAAGCTTGAAAGCGGTTCTCCTGCATAACGGGAACTTAAAGCCGTTCATCCCGATCACCCACTCCATTCATCTAAAGAGGTGTATGATACCATGAATATACTACTCGAAGCATTCCAATACAGCACTCATCAATGGAATATCTGTGGTGGTGATCTCAAAGTCAATGGTACGTTAACGTGCATGCAAGGATGGTTCACGAAATACTGTTGTTTCCAATGCCTATGGGACAGCCGTGCTACCGCAGATCACTACATCCGACATGACTGGCATCAAAGAAGCACATACGAGCCAAGAACGGGTAGTGTCCAGCGTGTTCCTTTAATTGATCCACAGAAGATTTTCCTGCCACCTCTCCACATTAAGCTTGGCTCAATGAAAGATTTTGTGAAAGCGATAGGTAAGGTGAATTCGAGAGGGTTTCGATACCTTGTTGAGAAATTTGCAAACATCAGTGCCGCGAATTGAAGGAGGGAATCTTTCTCGGGCACCAAATCAGGGAGGTTCTTCAGGATGAAGCCTTTGAAGAAAGCCTCAATGACTAAGAACTTAAAGCATGGCAGGCTTTCAAATGGATATGTGGAAACTTCTTGGATAACCACAAGTCTCCCGCATACAAAGATGGAGTTCAGAAACTGCTCGATGCATTTCAAGAAATGGGCTGTCGTATGTCTTTGAAAATAAATTTTTTACATTCGTATCTAGATTTCTTTCCCGAAAACCTTGGCGCGGTGAGTGACGAACTGGAGGAATGCTTTCATCAAGACATCCAGTCAATGGAAAATCGGTACCAAGTTTCTGGAACGAAAGTATGTTGGCAGACTAATGCTGGATGTTGTACTGCGACGATCCGGACAAGGTTTACAAAATAAAATCGTACTCGCAACGTTTTTAGGTTGGGGTACATTTCTTTTTATGAATAAAGTTGTACTTTTACGATAAATAGTGCTGAAATTAACACCAGTCATATTTCGATAACTAGATGTGCTAGAGGAAAACCGAAAAAAGATTTGGAATGAGCGTACAAAACCGGTCTAGAAATGTGTGTATACATCTTTGATGAAAAAAAAAGTTCGATTTAGTCGACCAGTGTTGTGTCTTTAAACTGAACATTATTCCTTATCTGCATTTGCATAAGTTTGTTACCTCTTTTCAAAGGGTTCTCCTTGAATATTTATTGCGTTATTTTTTTTAATCGACAGGTGAACGATATAGTTCACAAAGAGTTTCAGAAAGAGTTTTTTGCAGACGTCTTAAAAATGTTTGTCTGTTTACCACATTTACGGATTCATTACCTCAACGTTCATGCACTCGTCGCAGATAGTTGACTTACGAGTAAATGTGGAATAAACACCTTGTTTTCGGGGTTCGTTTCACAGTTCACAGTTATACATGGTTTATTTTAAGGCTTGGCATCTTTCATATAACATACGCGAGTTACGTCATCCGCCTTATATTTCTCATGATATGTAGAACAATGAATTTCATTGCAAATATGCTCGAATTTTCCCCAGATATCCATCGTATGAAGCATACCACACTCGCAAAATCTTATTTTCTTGCATGTCCCATTTGATTTATGGAAATCAAAACATGTATTGTTGATAAACATGCGTTTACATATATTACAATCTCTTCTCTCGTCTTCAACTACTCTGCTTTCGCATTTGGGGCTTTTACACTGCTCGCAAATCATGTGGCAATTCTTAAAATGTTTCACTAAATCATTCGTAAACTCGAGACATCCCTTACACAAATCGTGATGCCTGCCATCCTTACAACTTTTATCTAACTCGCGTAAAGAGCTCTTATATTGCCAATCGGAAGGTATGTTTCCCCCGTCTAACCTAAAATAAGTAAAGGCTTTGTGCAGTCTCTCACACTGCTTTTAAAAAACATACACACTCCTACCACGCTCATCCAAGCTAAATACATCTATACGTACAGACATTTCCCGCTCAACTTTTCTCAGCTCTTCGGAACCATATCAACCTCGATCGAGAATAGTGTGGTTTTTGTATATCTGGTAGCCGTTAAAGTTAAGTATATAAAGCATAGCAGCATGTCCCACAACACGGTAAACATGATCTATATTGATCGTGAAGTTAACTTTGTACTGCTCTGGGTGCCTTGTGCAATACACTCCAAAATATAATCAATATCTTCTACAACCAGCCATCTGTAGAGTATTATTATCCAAAAGTCGTCTCTATCTCTATCATTTGACCCAAACCCGACAGCTAGCTTACCGTGGATTCGCGCCCTTCACTGCTCTGAAGGGCAGACTCCACGATATGTTAAATTATGCGGCGCAGTCCCCTTTAAACACCATTCTTATATACCACTCGCGGATCGATCCTGAAAGCTTAACGGCTTCTCACCAGGGCGAGGGCGTTGGTAACGTTGCGTACTTCTCGATTGATACCCCTCCGTCTGCAGGTTGAGGTATTGATGACGAATTGGAGGGTACAGCGGAAGTGGGTACTGAACAGGAAGAAGTATGTCCATGTTTATTTAAAGTTGATGCTACTGTTGGTGGTGTAGCAGAAGACGTGAAGGGTTGAGGCCGCACTATATTTTTCAGAGCTTGTTGAGGATGCAACACGCGGCGTGTTTGTGGATAATTTTACACGCTACATCTTCCTGTCCCCGTTTTTTCGAACTGGGGTGTGTGGGTGATGCTGTTGGTGTTGAGGGAGCCTGAACGCAGTGTTCCGGACCGCTGACGGTCGTGGGGTTCGAGGTTGGCGCGCTAATGCAAGGAGCCCTCTCTGTTGCCTCAATAACTAAAACGTCTTCATCATCATCATCGTCATCGTAAACATCCACAACACGTGCCTGTTGCTGTTGAGAGCCGGTGGTGTCATCATTCACAGTTCTGAAGAAGAAGGAGGAGAAAATAAGGTTGACGAATATAAGCACTGGTACTTGAAATTTTATTACATTTGGCAAGGGTAGCGTTCAAGGGTGTGTTGTGCTAGAGATGGATTCTGCAGAAAAATTCAAATTCACGAATCCTTCCAAATGCATTATATCAGGTCCTATAGGATGTGGTAAAACCGTGTTTATGCTTAAAATCATTAAAGACAAAAACGCACTGTTCTCGAAACCTGTACATAAAGTGAAATGTGTTATTCGACATACAAAGTCGTCTTCAACAATTACCAAGACATTATTTTATTCCACAAAGGTGTTTATGATGTTAGTTCGATAAAGGACGATGAACATACAGTTATTTTAATCGACGATAAAATAACGTTAGAAACGAATGAAACGTTTGCCGAAACATTTACAGTATTCTCCACCATCTTAACATAAACGTGTTCGTCATCAACCCAAACCTATTTTTGAAGAACAGGTATATGCGTGAGGTATCAGTGAACACACAATATATCATATTATTCGCCCACCTTCGAGATGTATCGCAAATTAGGGTATTAGCCAGTCAAATGTTCCCAAATCAGCGGAAAGAATTTTTGTAGGTTTATAAAGAAGCAACGAGTCAACGTTACGGGTATTTACTTTGCAATCTTCACCGGCGAAACACATTTAAGGTGCTTCTAAGAACGAATATATTTGCAAACGAGGTTGAAACAGTGTATATTCCAGAAATATCGTGAATTTTTAAAAGAAAAGAAATATCGTGAATTTGTAAAAACTTTTCTACACAAAGTAGAAAGAATCAAGAATCAGTTCTAAAGCCCAGTAAAAACAGACTTAAAAGAATGGAGAATGAATTAATGAATCTGCTAAACACTGAAATTTACCCTGATGTGAAAAGAATTTTAAGCAATAAGCTCTTCAGAAATTTCTTCAAGAGTACGAGGATTATTAAAAACCTGTGGAGTTCTCCGTAGTTATGAAACATAGGATCGACGCTGAACATGATGAGACTAGAGACGAACAAGCGAAGAAAAGCGGGGTGAGTCCGCAACATCTCGAACATGTATTAAAATTACTCTCCCTCATACATTGATGAAAAAAGGACTAAGACTCTATAATCTATTGAGCGAGGATTCTGTTATACATTGGTCCGACATTGGTGAGGTTGTTGTTGAAGGGGGAAGATTCAGGGTTCAAATATTATTGATATCGTACATGATTTGGTTAGAAAGTGGGATAGACCAACTCCATCCAGATGAGTCACATTAATTTGAGGTTACAACAGATAAACATACCAAAAACACTGATTGGCAACCAGAACAGAATAAAAGCTCTGGAACAAACAACACATATATCACAAAAGAGCATGCCATCCCCTGCGGGTGTAACAGCTCTGAAGAAGAAGAGACCAATGACCAGCGTACAACCCTACCAACGCGCTTCTAAAATACGCAACTGGCTGGAGTATTAAGAAAACACTATTACGGTATTTCTAATCCGGCTTCTTACCGTGATATTCACAGATTCTAGAGAGTTGTCTATTCTGAGGGTTTAGAGAAAAAAGATGCTAAGAAATTTTTGCGTGAGCAGGACACCTATACACTTTATAAACGAGTGAGAAAAAGGTTTAAAACTGCAAAGACAAAAGTTGCCTCGATTGAGTCTACTTGGCAAGCTGATTTGACTGACATGCAGAGGTATTCGGTGTATAATGATGCGTACTGATACATTCTATTTATAATCGATGTGTTCTCTTGATACTTATGGCTTATTCGTCTTAAAAATAAATCGCCTGAAACAGTTGCTAAAACTACAAAAACAGTGATGCTAAAGGAAAACAGGATCCCTGGTTATTTCTGTACAGATTTAGGAAAAGAATTTATAGGCCAAGCTTTTCAGATTATGCTGGCACAGTTTAATATCAGTTATTACACATCTAACTCTGTGCATAAGGCTTCTTTAGCCGAAAGAGTACAGCGTACCATAAAGGAGCGAATGCTCCTTTACGCTTGTTTACGCATAAAAATACGTACAGATACAGAGGCATTCTGGAACAGTTGGCATCATCCTACAGATGATCACACCATCGGATGATTGGTACATCGCCTTATGCAGAACTCAAGATGAAAAAGTCAATTTCAAAACAATAATTATGCAAGACTGTCGCGACCAGGGAATAAATTCACAAAAGAATTTGAGGAATTACTGACTCAGGAAATTTTTAAAGTTATAGCTATGAAGCCTAAAGACGGGGTGGTACTGTAGTATGTCACAGACTTGAATGGCGAAGAAATTGAAGGCGGTTTTTATGGCAAGGAGCTGCAGAAGGTATCATTTAATTTATGAAAAAAGGTGTTTAAAATTGAAAATATTTAGGAAAGAAAGACGCAGGGAAGAGAAAGATGTATTTTGTGAAATAGGTAGGGCACCCAGAAAGCTTCAACTCCTATATAAAAGCTGCCTCAATAATGAAACTTAAATAGTATACATCATGTTACCCAACCACTTCTATGTTACACTGCCATCCCCTGCCTCTTTAGATGCACACCCTGACAATACCCTGCATAGGCCTATCGAATTGGAGCATGAATCATACGCAGTTGGAGGTGTGTGAATTTCAATTGACAACGGAACTTTTAAGAAACCGTTTTTATGATTCTTTGTAGACGTGATGAATGCGATAAAGCAGGCGTGGTTTTGGACGATACCATGTGTTCGACAGGGAACACAAGAACGCACTTTGATGTTTAAATCAGAGGTGAGTAAAAATATTAAAGAAAAAGAGTTGTTCAAAATTTTACCTGAGGACAATACGGTGTAGCCTCTCAAAGAGAGAATTTTCACGAGTTACCGGATGACATGGTCAATTTACTGTACCAGCTAAAATTGGAGAACATGGAGAATAGAGGACCACCCCCACCAGTGTGTTATACTTACAGTAACATTGTGGAACACCAGTTTGTTGGTGACAGACTGCTGCGTTTATTACGTATTATGCACATACCAATTAAAATGGAAAAAAGTTTGAGTATAACGTATAATGAGCATTTATGGTCCCCTCCCATGGGAAGGACCATAAATGTCTCCACTTCTGGTTCCCCACCGCTGCCGATACCGGGAACGCAGTCCCAGGCAGCGGAGCTGGATCTGTTACTGCACATTCGAGATGTTTTGGAACTCTGAATGATTCACTTTTGTTAAACATCTGCAACATTTGTGGCCTTTTCTCAAATTTTCAATCTCTTGAACACCACCTTTCTTCCTCTAAACTCATCTTTTCCTCACTGAAATCCAGGTGTATGGGATGACAGCAACCCCTTTTCTGGACCCTCTTACTTTCTCTACACTCAATTTCACTCCAAAGGTGAATGTTACGTACATGTACGCAATGACCTAACTTGTTCTCGTATTATCGAACTCGAATCTTCCGAATTCTATACCCTCTGGCTACGACTAACTTGCCATTCTAAAACTAAATACATCTGCGCTGTTTAGGTTTCCCCTAATTCTACTGACTATCCAAAATTCTTTGACTATCTCACTTCCAAAGTGGAATACATTCTTTCCCGCTCTCCCTTTGCTGAAATCTCCATTTTATGAGATTTCAATGTTCACCACCACCTTTGGCTTTCCTCCCATTTCACTGACATCCCTGGTGAACTAGCTTACAATTTTTCTATCTTAAATGACCTAGAGCAGATTGTACAGCACCCTACTCGTATCCCCGATCGCCTTGGAGAGAGGCTCGACATTCTGAATTTATTTCTTACCTCTCACCCTTCTTCTTACTCTGTGAAACTTTTCTGTCCGTTGGGCTCCTCCGATCACAATCTTATATCTGTTTCCTGTCGTATCGCTCCAATTCGGCCTTTGGATTCTCCCAAAAGGAGGCGCCGTTGGCACTTCGTCGCCGCTGATTGGGAGGCCCTTAGGCAGTACTTCTGTGATTTTCCATGGAATAATGCTTCCATGGCCGTGGTCCTTCTGGGTGCGCTGAGCGCATCACAGAGGTGATTCTCTCGGGCATGGAGGCGTACATTCCATATTCTATTCCTACTACAAATACAAAAAAACCGTGGCTTAAGTTTACTTATTCTAATGCTATCCGCAACAATGAGGAGGCTTTCAGAAGGTACCGTCGCCATCCAACTCCTGACTCTCACTCAACTTATATTTATGCCCGGAATCGTGCACAATCTGTTCTTCGACTCGCTAAAAATTCCTTCAATTGAAAAAAATGTGAAAATCTATCCAAATGCAATTCTTTTCGCTCTTTCTGGTATCTAACTAAGAACTTCTTCAACAACTTTACTTCCTCTTCTTTCCTTCCTCTTTTCCATCCCGACGGTACAGTTGCCGTCTCTTCTGATAAAGCTGAACTCTTCGCTCAAACTTTCGCTTACAATTCAACCCTGGACGATTTTGGTGCTGTTCCTCCATCTCCTCTCCCCTCTGACTTTATTATGTCTGAAATTAGAATCTCTTCTAAAGATATTTTTTCTGCCCTATCTGGGCTCAACTCTAGGAAAGCATATGGTTCTGATGGTGTTCCTCCTAGTGTTCTTAAAAACTGTGTTTCTGTGCTGACACCCTACCTAGGCAAACTCTTTCAGCTTTGTCTCTGATCTGGTACTTCTCCTTGCTGCTAGAAGTTCGCTTTCATTCAGCCTGTCCCAAAGAAGGGTGCCCGCTTTCAACCCTCCAACTATCATCCAAATGCTTTCATTTCTTGCCTTTCCAGAGTTTTTGAATCTATCCTTAATAGGAAGATGTTTAAACACCTTTCGTCTCACAAGCTTCTTTCAGATCATTAGTATGGATTCCGCAAGGGACGGTCTACTGGCGATCTTCTTGCATATCTCTCTGACTCTTGGTCATCCTCCTTTCGGGATTTCGCTGAAACTTTTGCTATTGCGATAGACATATGAAAAGCTTTTGATAGAGTCTGGCACAAATCTTTAATTTCGAAACTGCCCTCCTTCGGTTTCTATCCTTCTATTTGTGCCTTCATCTCTAATTTCCTTTCTGGCCGATCTATAGCTGCAGTTGTAGATGGCCATTGTTCTTCATCTAAAGCTATTAACAGTGGTGTTTCTCAGGGTTATATCATGTCGCCCACTCTTTCCTTTTATATATTAATGATCTTTTAATTCGCACTTCCTCTCCTATTCACTCCTATGCCGATGATTCAACTCTTCACTTCTCCACCCGCTTACCAAAGCGTCCCTCTGAACAGTCGCTCCATGATTCGCGTAGTACGGCTATGGGGCACCTGACCTCTGATCTTTCTGATATATCTGATTGGGGCAGAGAAAACGCTTTTGAGGGCATTTGCCCTTGGCCCCTCCTTCCTGCATAAAAAATAGTCGCCTCCAACCCAATCAACAGTATTGCGATACATATAAAAACGGTAGAAGGTTATAGGAGCTTATGGGTTATGGGAGCTTAACAGTGAAGCTTCACTCCCGGTATACTGCGACAGAATGATGCAAAAGCCTTTTACAGTTTATCGTGGTGTAACGTATCAGCGCCGAAGCGGTATGGGATCGATGTTTTCATCTATACTACGTACGTCAGTCCTCTTATTGGAAAGTGATGCTAAATCTTGGACGGAAGGATCTACAATCAGGTCTTAATACGGTGGAAGATATAATAGCACTAAACCTAAAGAAACTTTCTAAAAACATTTATGTCGTGCATGAGTGAGATTGTCAAAGATTCGAAAATAAAAATGCGCGGTAGAGGAAATAAAAATAAAACAGATACATAGAAGAAAAAACGGGTTGTACGGACAAAAAATAAATGGGGACCAATTCGAGGTGATAAACGTAAAAGACAATAAAAAAGATGCTCTAACGTATAACCCAACGTTAGACTACTTTTTTAACTGATATAAACTAAGCCTGTTACAATTGTGTACTTGCTATGGGAGGAAGTGTTAATGTTCCGGTCGTTATGGGGCACTTCATACATCCTCACAGCCTGGAATGCTGCAAATCAGAACTCTTGCCCTTTGAACTACCACCTTCACAAACACCTATTGCTGAATCTGAATGGTTCTTCGAGCGCTTTACAGAATTCGTTATACCAAGTGCCTGATGATACTTTTACGACCCTAGTAATATTTTTATGTATGCCAAACTGAGAACTGTACATTCAAATGGAACAAACTGGGAAAACGACTATGCTATCTACCACGAAGCTAACTTCTTGCATTCAATACTCAGCCAGTTTGACGTGTATCGAAACCAGACAAATATTTCGTCAGGAGCCACCAATTATCATTACAGAGCCTACTTGGAAAATGTACTCAACTTTTCAAAAGACGCGAAAGAATCCTACTTAACCGCTGAGGGCTTTTATGTTCCTAAGGCGGAAAGTATTATAAAAAATAATTTAAATAAATTAAAAAAGAAAATTTATAACTGTTGTGGTCGCTTGTACATTAATTTCTCGTGCCAAGAGAAACTATATGTGAATGGGGTTGATTTGAAAATTGAAATCGCCCGCACGGCCCCCGAGATATGTTAAACCTGGATGCGAACATTAAAGAGTCTACTAAGTCCGTAGTAATTTACGTTATGGAAACATATCTCAGAGTTCGTCGCGTGAAACTAAATTCTACTAAGCAAATGGATATTGAAGAAATTTACTGAGGGGCACCGCCAAGTATCCTATAAACTGAGTTCAGATAAAAATGTTTACGGTCCTTCAGGCTTAACATGCTAACAGATATAGAATGGGGCTCTCGGAATTCTACCAAAAAGAATACTTGTGGGCATGCTGGAGCATGATGTCGTAACAGGCCGGTATGAAAAATCGTCGTTCAAATTAAAATTTTTAACTTGAAAATATTACACTGCTTGTCAATGGCTCGACTGTATGGGAGTCGCTAGAAACGAATTATTCTACAGATTCCGAATTTTCGCTTTATAAAAGGGCATATCACAACGTGGCTCAGAATATTAACGGATGTGCCGGGGTTGGTACAGGTATGACAATGAACATATTTATGTACAGTGCAAATATATGTTTTTGATCTTTCACCCAACTTTTGTGCAAGTGTGAATACCCACTTAAATACCCAACTACATGGAAGCCTCGTATTAAGACTCGAGTTTGGGTCGGCATTTAGTCAAACCTATTAGCGTGCTAATGTTTTCTGGAATCGCAAGCTCTGATTGAAATTGATCGCTTTAGATTTGTTATAACGGACTCTTAAAAATAGACGAAGTTACTTCAAGCGGTGATGAATAAAGATTGTTTCACACGAGACCTATTTACCGTGACATACGCGAAGGATAAAGTGATAAAACTTCCGATTACGAAAGACAGTGATTCTACTATCATGGAACTTCTAAAACAGTTACATGTGCCAAGAATTGTGTTAAATCCTCAGCGACATCAAAGTTTATATTCAAATGTATGTGTACAGTACAGCTTATATTTCCTATTATACATGGCTAGGGGTTATAGGATTTGAAGTTTCTTAAATTTTTTTGATTTGTGCGATTTTGATTCCAACGATAAATTTGTGTGTGCCGAAATAATTGACAGATTCCCATTTGTAGTTAAAACAGCTCTCTGTTTTGTATGAAATGTGATTTTATGTGTATATATATATATATATATACTCGTATATATGTATAACATATGTACTATACCCAACCTGAAAACGCGTAATAAAACTGCTCTGTAATTATTTTAAAATGTACTGGCTATTAAAACTCAAGAGTGTTTAAGAATATAATGAAGTTGTACAGCGAATAAAAAACCACCGGAATTAGTTAACTTTAAATACGCAACAATTCTTACACAATAAATAAATAAATATATATATATATATATTAGAGTGGTGCTTATTTTTTAATTTTTGAAATTCAATGTGGCTACCCCTGGATATTGTTACTAGTCTCGAAAAAGTGCTGTAAGCAAAATTTAACTGAATCGGCTTATATTATCTGGTGCCACATTGGTTGTCAGTACGCTACTAGTACGCTGATGTTGTTATATAGTCTACGGTGTGAAACTCCATATTTGGAGATGATGGGACGGAACCTTAGAACTGAAAATAAAACTTTCTTCCAATGGAAATATATTTCAAACTTCAATCAATTATATAGTTTAATACGAAAATGAGAAAAAACGAGGAGACAAAGAAAGTCCGGGAAGTGCAACAACAATATATATTAAGAGAGGTAAAATATTACTTTCATGGGAGCCCAACTCCCACTCATTGTTGCCTATTTCTGGGTAAGAGTGCTCTTCCGCGCCTCCAGAAAACACCTCCGATGCTCCTCAATGGCTTGGAAGAGTAACTGGCGCTGATTCTCGTTCCTGGCGATTACAGGATTGAACTCCTGAATCAGCTTCACTCTTCGCTCTGCGCAGTCGTTGATCACACGGAGGCTTCGGATGCGGTAAGAAGCAACCTCGTAATCCTCTCGGCCTTCCCACTCAGTGGGGTCCACACCGAAGAACCCTTCGGGGAGGTCGAGAGTCGTGAAAAAGCGCCGAGACCGCGAGGTGACGAATTTGGCCACCGTCTTGTCTTTTAGGGTGGCATCCGTGGGGATACAATTCCGCTTCGGTGGGTCCTCGGGTTCTTCATCTTGGAGAGCAGCGATCATGTGTTTCTTTTCTTCGGCGGTGACCTTTACGTCGAAGAACGCCAGTCCAGCCAGCTCTTCCGACAGATACCACAGATGCCGGCCGAAAGCCTTGGACCCCGCGATGGCACTCTCCCCGTCTTCATAAGAAACCAACTGCTTGTACAAGAGGAGGTCGTTTTCTGGCGCAGAAGCAGCTAGCGAGGCCTCGAAACAAGCGGGAATGTATGTCGTCACCACAAATGGGACGAAACGGCTGAGGCTTCACTTTTCTCGTGGACTGAGCTCAAACTGGTTGCGGAATAGGAAGATCTTGATGGCGTATACGACCCGGGCCATCCATCGGGCGCGGTGGTAAGCACCCGGACGGATGAACCGGATACCACGAGGGGGAACGCCCCCAATGAATACGATGGTGAGCTCCAGCAACTCACAGTAGTCGTCCCGCGGCTGTGCCTCCTGGAGTTGGCGCTTGCAGAAGCCAATGATGTCATCAGCCCCGGAGTCATCTTTCATGGGTTCGAAGTCATTCAAGTCAAAAAAACCCTACCTCTGCTTGAACCTATTGAATAGGGGGTGTCTGGAGCAGAGGAAGGCCTGAAGCAGAGAGTGAAGACTTGCTCGGCCACAATTTCCAGTATGTGGTGACGGCAGGCAAGATGGAGGAAGTTAAGGTCGAGCCTTTGCTGGATGAGTGTGCAAGCATAGCACGCATAGCAACTTCAACACTCCTTCACCAGAAACAAGGATCGGAAGACGCTCAGCGGCATCGCCACCAGTGAGATCAGGAATGATCTTACCATCCCAGTAGATAATAAGGGGCACAGTTGGATCGAAGGACTCCTTCAAGACTTCAGCTGTCACCTGACGCAACTTCATGTGGGCTCGGCGGATACTCTGCCTGTTCAGGGCCACCGTCGCTGGGTGTCGTTCATAAGGAGACGCAGCCGCCGTCAGGATGTATGCAGCACTGCGATCAGTGGTCTTGGCCCGATCCAATGCTACAGCTATCGCTGGAGTCAACCGGGCTCTGGAGGCTCGTCGTCGCTTCGGAGGTACCACCATGGAGGTAGAAAGGTCCGCTGCTGTAGAGTCCTCATGTCTCGCGGTCTCATGGGCGCTGCTACTAGAAGAGCTTTCCTGCTCCACCACGTTGGTTTCTTCTTGGCGGCGTTTCTTGTCCTGTTCCTGACGTGCTGTCTCAGCGCGACGTTTGCTCAACTTCCGGGATTCCTTCCCCGCCAGCTTCTTATCCACTCCCATCATGCAACCCCGCCTTCCTTTCTCCCTCTGCGCCATCAGGAACTCCTTATCCTCTTCATTTTTGATCAAGTTGTTGGCAACGGCATGGATGACGTTAGAGTTCCTCCAATTTCTGAAGGAAGGCCTCCGTCTTCCTTTTTTCTGCTCCAACTTCCTACTCTTCGTCTTTCTAAGACCTCGCCACTCTTCATACAGACCCTCGATCTTCTGGATGATGTTTCTGATTGCCGTGGTCGGAATCTTGGTCGTCTCCCAAAAGTCCCCCACATCTCGGCAAACAGTCGCTGCAGCCTCACGGAGGGACATTTTCTCCTTTCAGAGCTGGTGGAAGAGGAGCTGGAGTACTTCTCCCGAAGAAGGAAGCTTCCCTCCAATCAATTCCTTTCTTGGCTGGCCAACTAACCACACTTCAGTAGACGTCCTTCTCGATGCCATTCTCGAGATTCACTTGAAGAAGAAGGAACACTCGGTTAACATACAAAACAGCAGCAATCAAGAGATAATATTAGAGATACAATGTTCTGAGCCTAAATGTGCAGGAGGAGACAAACAAACACCGGAAGTACAAATACTTGCGCTTGTCGATGACTGATGAAGGTCATTGAAGGTCGTTCAATTTTTCCCCTTATAGGGGAAACATTGAGATAATATAGCAGATAATATAAGTCGATTGAGCTAAACTTTTGCTTACAGTACTTTTTTGAGACTAGTAACAATATCCAGGAGTAGCCGAATTGAATTTCGAAAGTTCAAAAATAAGGACCATCCTAATGTTGCACCAGTAAATATTTTCCGACTCATGTTAAATTTTGTGTGCGACCATTTTTCGATATTTCTAACGAAATCTGGGGATAGTGCAGTTAAATTTCGTAACTTGAATTTTCTCCTATATAGCTAAGGACCACCCTAATATACTATATATATATATATATATATATATATATATATATATATATATATTATTGTGTAAATTTGCAAAAAATTATCCTGTAATTAATTTAAAATGCATCAGCTAGTGATTGAAGATTCTTTCAAACACGCATGAATTTACACATCTTTTTTTATAGCAGCTAAGCTTGTATATATTTTATTGTGTACAGCAGTTAATTTAAAAACGCAAGAATAGTATATACACACACTGTATGTATCAACACTTTACGCTCAATAATTTACCATGTAATAATAATAAACAGAAAAATTTAATCAGCTTTGTTGTTATTCCTATTCGTACAATAGAGAAAAATAAAAAAACACTATCTGAGCGGTTATCTCACAATCCTGACGCAGCTCTCTATGGAGTTGGCAACTATCGTATAAAACCTCCAACTGAACTTCTCCGACCCTATCACACATTCCATCGTGAGGCGTGCAGAAATCTACACTCTCCCTCTCCGCTCCGGTAAAAGATAAAAAATAAAATGTTGCATTACGCCGCAACCATTCGAGTACACATTTTTTATTGTTATTAACAAAGAATAAAGAGAGATAATTGCTCGTCGAATTAGACATTATTTATAAATAAAAGAACAGCATCTTATTTCTTTCGCTGATTCTGCAAATACACCTACACAATGATCAGGTTCACCACCGGTGGTCAAAAGAAAACTAAAAAAATAATACTAACTCACCAACTCTCCGCTTAAAAGCAGTTGTACAAAAAATTTGGTAACTATCTTACCTAGTTTTTAATTAAAATACGTTAAAATAAAGATTATGCAAACATGGAGATGACTATATATAAATATATATCAAGTGTGTTTGGGAGTATGGCTTATTTACAACAGTCTTAAATAAATAAATAAAATTTTACAATTCGCAGGAAAAAATAAACCCCACCTTAGACCTACAGTTTAACGATGATCTCCGTGCTGGAGGGACACTTATCCACTAGGCTAATCTTAGCGATAAATTTGGATAAGTGGTACTTACAACTTATGAATGGAGTAGTTTGACGCGTGTGGGGTTTCGGGCAAAGGTAGGACTGCGTGTTGAGGCAGAGGTGGGGGGAAAACTCTCTACGTCTTGGGTTGAAAAGAGGACGCCAGCATCCGCCAGGTGTAACAATTATATCTACATAAAAGAATCCCGCTTCTTTCCTTATACCGTATTGCCAGCTTCGTAAACTTCGGGGAGGAGAAATTGGTCTAGCTGATAATGAATTTCTCTCTCGTTCCCATCAAAATAAAAACATTTCAATATAAAAATTATGCAGTACAAAAAAGAGACATCTGGTGAATAAAAATTAGTTCTATATCAAAATGCAAGTAAATTCACACACACACACACACACACACACACACACACATATATATATATATATATATATATGATGAATAAAACCACGAAGGAAAGGAAACATAGTGGTGCTCAAGCGCTTTCGTCTAATGACATCCTCAGGAACACTGAGGAAAGCTAGACGAAAGCGCTTGAGCACCACTCTGTTTCCTTTCCTTCGTGGTTTTATTCATCATAAATATTTTTCACGTGTAAAGAATGTGCTGATAATGTGTACGTGGGGGAAACGGGAAGGGATAAGTAAGAGAATTTGAGGGGTCCCGCGTCTTAAGGTATCTAAGCGCCAAAATTAAAATTCGCCAGAAATCGCCTCCAAAGTTCAGCAATATTCTCCCAATAGTATCTCTGTTATTAATTGAGTTAGAACGTTCATTTTTGGCTAAATTAGAGTTCTACGTATGCTAATGAAGGTGTTGATGAGTTTTTGGAATAGAGTTTCATATTTTATATTTTATATATATATATATATTTTTTTAATTTTTTAATTTTCTTATTATGCGAACTTTGGGTGAAATTTTGGCTTGCAATAGAGGTGAAAAAGTAGTTCGCTTCATAAGGTTTTCAACCATACTTCTAGTGTCGTAAGGTCATTACAACCCAAACCACGCGATAGAGGAAGGGTGAAAATAGTGATATCCATGAAAAACACGTTTTCGCCTGTGGTGGCGCTTACGTACCGTAAGACGCGCGACCCCTCAATTTATGAACACAAGAGAGATGCGAGGATGGGGAATGAAAAAAGTGCTGTATTCTGTCATGTTAGAGACTATAACCATGTAATAAATTTCAAAAATTGCAACTTTGTTTTCAAATCTAATAATTAAGCACACCGGACAAAAAATTAGTCACCCCTCTCAGAATGTACCTAATAACGTGTGACGGCGCCTCTGGCCTTGATAACCGCACGAATCCGGCGAGGCAGAGACTCTACGAGGTTGTGCATGTACTGAACATCGATTTGCTGCCACTCGTTCATCAGCCGGTCCCGAAGTTCCGCCAGAGTCCGTGGGTGTCTATTCCTGCGCTTCACTTTCTGTTTCCAGCCTGAACAACACCTTCGACGCATTCAGGATTAAAGGCTTCATTGGACCTGCGATGTACTCGTCGCCTCCCATCATTGGAGAACAAACAAAAACGGGACTCATCGGACCAAATTACACGTTTCCAATCTGCCGCAGTCCAGTTTTTGTGCCTCTGAGCCCATTTATAACGTGCCAATTTGTGACTTGCTGTTAACAGCGGCCTCTTCCGTGGTACCCTGCTCCAGATGTCCATCGCATGCAGTTCTCGTCGCAATGTCCGTTCGGAAATTGGTCGCTGGAGAACCTCATTGGTTTCTTGGAGCAATTGTTCTCTGGTTTGAAAACGATTTGCAGTTACTAGACGAGAAACATGGCGGCGGCCCCTATTGTCGAGAATTGTTTTCCGGCTACAGTTACGCCGTCGATTGTCAGTTGATTGCGAACTACACCACTCTTTGTAAACTCGCTGGACAGTACGCGTTGACACACCAACAAATTAGGCTACTTCAGACATTTTGTGTCCGTGGGCTCTGCCAAACACGATGGCTCCTTTTTGCCACTGAGTAACGTCTGCCTCACGACCCATTTTGCAGACTATATGCAACACACACTTTGTTCTTCACCACCTCACGAAACAGATCTGATCCTGTGTGCAACGTCACCGCTACTTGTCACTTACCAATGCTACATCAGCGCCCTCTGTGTGACCTTGAACTTCCTACTATCGGTGCTATTAGGGGTGACTAATTTTTTGTCCGGTGTGCTTATGTTAAGCGTAGAATTGCTCAATCTAGTCTTATAGGTTCCATACAAAATTTTAATCTATCCGATAGTCAATCCTCTTTTAACAAAATTATATGCAATAAAATTTAAAATTTTGTAACATTACCATCCAAAAACCCCAAGCAACACAGGTACCCTCATCAGGTCAAAGCTGGGTGGGAGGGGTCACTTAACTATCCCTTGCAAAGAAGATGTGAAGGTCCAGTCAGTTAATCTGTGACAATTAACTTCCAAGTGTATATAAACTATGTTCTCTGTTTATGCGGTCATTACCAATTGATAATTATCATTACCACTTTACTTCTTCCTAAAGAGTGGTTTACTTCTTCATACTTCGTCGCGACAGTGCGTTATTTTACATCATCATGAATAACACGAGGAGTCAAAATTCACTCGGAAGAATTTTACATCAACATCAGGAGAATATCGCAATATCAAAGAAACGACAATGAATTGTGACGGCACTTTGCTGTAAATGACTTTTGTGTTATATATATATATATACAGTATATATAACACAAAAGTCATTTACAGCATGCCGTCACAATTCATTGTCTTTTCTGTTGAGGTGAGTTATGTGTAGCGAAAAACTCTGTGCGGAATGATGTACTGGTTCTGCATTGAGTCTTTTATTTGCGAATGGAGAGCAGCTCCCCACCCGATTTCCACACAAGAAAAGAGCTGCCTACTTTTGGGATACGCTACCTTCAATAGTGTTTGTTGTTTGGAAGGAGTGGCTTGAGATAGCGGCCAACCTTCATATTTTAGGTATAATGGATTGTGTGCGTACGTCTTTTACAGCATTCTGATTAGCATGTTGAACTCGTTCCAGAGTTATATGGGGTACCATTTCATTAATTATTCCGTAGAAATGAGCATTTGCATATATATATATATATATATATATATATATATATATATATATATTAGGGTGGCCCTTATTTTGTCACTTTTTATTTTTTTCTTTCTCACCCCTTCATTAGATGCTTCCAATTGAGAAAGTGTTTCATGCAAAATTTTATAGCGTTTGGACAATATTTAGTGTGTGCTCAAGCCGTCCGAAATTTTGAGCATCCTAACTATGTAGTTGCCTTTTATAATACATTATGGATTCACTCACATTCAAATCCAGTATTCATTTAATATAAAAAAGTTGTACAATTAGTATTTATTAATATATTTCTAACAACAAGCTTGGTTGCTATTAAAATTTTACTAAATTTTGTGAACTAGATGTATAAAATTAATAATCTTTACATATATAGTGGGTATGACCGCTACCCTGGAACATCATCCCAATGCAGTTCTGCGGCGATGGGACTCAAAATAATGTGATATGAGCTGGGCACGACTTTGCAGATAATGAAATTTAGCTTATTAGATCCCTATATCGTTTGCAAAGCCCCATCTTTTTTTTTTTATTTATTTCATTCAATTAATACAAGATTTTTAAACAACAAAAAATACTTTTAGTAAAATTAAAGGTGATAAGAAATTGAACTGAAAGGTTTAGCACAACACAACCCTTATTTAAAGGTTGCAAGAAGAGTCTGATATGCCTTTGAGAATGGTATCCTTCTTGGAATCGAGGTACTTCTTCCGATGCTCTTGGACAATTTGAACGACAAACTGGGTCTGTTCTTCCTTCGTTCTTGATGAGGAATCTATTATATTCCTGCATCAATGCAACTCCCTTTTCAGCAGTGTCATTTACTACTCGAAGATCTTTGACCACTGCTTCTGCCAGTAGGTAGTCAGGGTTTTCAATCCACATCTCTGGATTATCACGCAAGAATTCGACTTCAAGCCCTAGAAGAGTGAACAAAACCTTCGTTCTAGCAGACACGAAGTCGCTGAGTTTCTTACCTTGGATGTCACTCTTATTCAGATGAATTCGTTTTGGTGCGTCATGTTGTCCTTCCCGTTGTAGATTCTTAACCATAGCTCTTTTTTCTTGCAAATCCAAGTCTCTGTCAAAGAAGGCAAGGCCCACCAGATCTTCACTTAACACCAGATCTTCACTCAAGTACCATAAGTGAGCAAGGATTTTATTGAGAGCTCCTTTTGCTGCAGGTGTGTCGCAGAGAAGCTCTGTTGATGTTGTATCCCCCAACGTTCTAACCGGAAGCACTGAACACTGACGCGATGGTAAAGACCGCATCACGGTCACTAGTTTTAGTGCGATCCAACGACGAAAGAACTTCTGGATGGAGGATATTCTTGCGGCCTCTTTTTGGATGAGGTGATGACACTACGACTCCTCCAACAGCTCCTTCATTCTCTGAATCCGTGGTGTTCCCACTTGTGGAAGATGAAGAAGATTCCAGGACGATTTTTCTGTTAAGTACGAGATTCTCTATTTCATGTCTCTTCTTAAATTCATGATTCCGAATTCGCTTCTTCGTAGCTGCTTCCTCCTTTTTAGCCAAAGTCATATCAATTCCAGCAATGGAACCTCTTCTGCCCTTCTCTCTTTGTGCCAAAAGGAACGCTTTATCCTCCTCATTCGTCATCAACACCATAGCATTTTGGTGAGCAACGTCGAAAAGGTCATCAAAGCAGGATTTCAGCTCTTCTTCTTTCTTTCTTTGTGTATCCGTCTTTCGGGACTGATTTTTTTTCAAAAGATCCCACTTCTTCATCAGACTCTCCAACTGTTTCACTGCATGTTGAACTGGCCGCAGTGGAATTCTCGCCGCCTACCAAAAAGTCTCCACTTCTGCTATCATCAACTGAGCAGCCTTGTGCTTATTTTTAATCGACTGAAGCAAATGTAGACAGTACCTCATAGCATCCCCATTACTTGGCAATTTTACACCTGATAAACAATTTTGAGTATGTTCAAGCAAATAAACCGTATGTTTTTTTCGAGTTCCACTAGCCATCATAAAAAAATCTATATACCTAGCTAAAAAGAAAGCGTAATGTCGTTTAGCATAAAAGAACATAAGATCATCGCTGCTATTTGTTTTAAATTAACCATATATACTATGGCAAGTCATATAATAAGCAAATTCTACCAATAACCCATCACGCCTATTTGATAATATATGAGAGAGTCGAGAGAGAAAGTTTGAAGTCCTTGAGCACACCCTATATATACTTATATCTCACTAAAATTTTGTGTGTGTTATTTCCTAGTGACATAGAATCCAACCGAAAGGTGAGAGGAAAAAAAAAATCGTAACTTAAAATTTTAGCACCACTTAAGGGTCATCCTAATGTGTATATATATACACACACACACACACACACACACACACACACTGTGTGTGTATATATATATATATACCAAAATCGAATGTTAAAGACCTTGAATTTTTTCATATGCATCGGTAGTGCATTGGTTAGCATCACTGACTATCAATCCCCCTGATCGAGCTCCGGCGACGGCCGACGGCGCGCAGCAAAACCCTGCTCTTCTTCTTTCCACCCAATGAAATTGGTTGGTAAATAAATGGGTACCTACCCTGGGTGCTGATTGAGCGGTCGTGAGATCGAGTTCGGGCGAGGACTTTGTAATTTCTGGCCCCTGTGATGGGGCATGGTTCGGATTCCATGTGGGCCTAAGATTGCTCTTCGTCAAAATGAACAATTCGGGCAGAAGCAAAAACCGAGGTAACGAAGGTAATACAGATATGCGTGTTTAAATATAATATTGTTTTGAATCTAATATTTTTCCGCAAATTAGCTATACACTTGACTGAAAACATTTAATCGCTTCAAAAACCTGGAATAATTCTAGAATTCACCTTTTTACAAGTGAGAACAAATTATCCTCAATAAAAAATGGTCACGATTTTTATATACAAAACTCCGATGTTCTTTTTTAAATAAATTTCTATTAACTTTCAAACGAAGAAGAATGGATTGATAAATCGTGGTCAAAAATTAATATATTTTCTTAAAATCGGAACAAATTTTGTTGTACAAATGTTACTTATAAAATTTTTGTAGATTATTGAAATAAATTTGAATATTCCATTTTCGACGGGTATCCGTTTAGGTATTCCTTTATATATATATATATATATATATGATACACAGACAGTGCATGGAACAAGGAACTCTTCTGGGATAATTAAATCCACTATAGTCCGAATAAGTAATGGTAAATGACAAATACCATAGTTTTCCTTTTTCATGATGCTAGCCCGACGTGGGCAACGGGTCACTCGCAAAGAGGTCCCATAAATATAGCTTCCCTCACCAGCTATCTGCAAAGCAGACAGGATCCAGCTTTGGGACATGGATCTAGGGTTTAAAGCACCTAGCCCTGCTACATTTAGAACCTCAATATAAGCAAAAGACTCGCTGCCTTCACTGTCTGTGTGTATCATAAAAAACTCAGGGGACCATTCTGAGTTCATTCCCATCTTCAAACGGACATGTTATGTGCCTTGAAAAGTGGACGCTCAATTCTGCCAGTTGAGGTTTAAGTTTTGGGTTTTGGCTAAAAATATAATAGTTACCCCTTTTTCTTTGATGCATTCAATCTGACGTGAAGGCAGCGAGTCTTTTGCTTATATTGAGGTTCTAAATGTAGCAGGGATAGGTGCTTTAAACCCTAGATCCATGTCCCAAAGCTTGATCCTGTCTGCTTTGCAGATAGCTGGTGAGGGAAGCTATATTTATGGGACCTCTTTGCGAGTGACCCGTTGCCCACGTCGGGCTAGCATCATGAAAAAGGAAAACTATGGTATTTGTCATTTACCATTACTTATTCGGACTATAGTGGATTTAATTATCCCAGAAGAGTTCCTTGTTCCATGCACTGTCTGTGTGTATCATAAAAAACTCAGGGGACCATTCTGAGTTCATTCCCATACATATATATATATATATATATATGTGTATAGAAACGACGTAAATATTGAGGAGCGTTCTGCACACGAGGAAGAGAAATAACGAACAAATGAAAAATGAAGTCCCCGCCCGGGAATCGAACCCAGGATCTTCCGATTGCCGGTCAGATATGCTAACCACTACACCACAGGGCACACAATAGTCAGAAGTCGTGATTCTCCTACATAGGGCAGAAACCAATGCCCTAAGAGGGCACCCTCGCAAATCGTGAATATGTACATTCAACTGCAATGACCACGCAGTATATCAATGTATAGAAACGACGTAAATATTGAGGAGCGTTCTGCACACGAGGAAGAGAAATAACGAACAAATGAAAAATGAAGTCCCCGCAGGGAATCGAACCCAGGATCTTCCGATTGCTGGTCAAATATGCTAACCACTGCACCACAGGGCACACAATAGTCAGAAGTCGTGATTCTCCTACATAGGGCAGAAACCAATGCCCTAAGAGGGCACCCTCGCAAATCGTGAATATGTACATTCAACTGCAATGACCACGCAGTATATCAATGTATAGAAACGACGTAAATATTGAGGAGCGTTCTGCACACGAGGAAGAGAAATAACGAACAAATGAAAAATGAAGTCCCCGCCCGGGAATCGAACCCAGGATCTTCCGATTGCCGGTCAGATATGCTAACCACTACACCACAGGGCACACAATAGTCATTTGTTCGTTATTTCTCTTCCTCGTGTGCAGAACGCTCCTCAATATTTACGTCGTTTCTATACATTGATATACTGCGTGGTCATTGCAGTTGAATGTACACACACACACACACACCACACACACACATATATATATATATATATATATATATGATGAATAAAACCACGAAGGAAAGGAAACACAAAATGGTGCTCAAACGCTTTCGTCTAATGACATCCTCAGGAACACTGAAGTACATAAAAAGGTTACAGCCTATATATAGGTTACAAAAAAGAAAAAAAAAAAAAAGAAAAAATAAATAACATACATACACACACACATATATATACATATACATACATATCTATATATACAAATACATACATACATACATACATACATATATATGCAATAAACAGAGAAGTAAAAATAAAAAATTAAAAATTAAAACCTTAAAGGATTACCAGTGAGGCGTACAGATTTGTAAGGAAAAATACCGATTTTTAGCACAAGATCAAATGGATTATAAAAATACAAATTTATACTGGAACTCTGCCCGGGTTTTAACACACTGCTGCCTATGGTCAGGTTTCGATATATATAAAAAAAATAAAATGCAAATTAAAAGTTAATAAAGTAGCAGACAAGTTTACCAAAGATTTAATGTTTTACCCTTCTTATCTAAATCTGTTTTAAAGGAATTCAAAATAACAGGATCGAGTTGAAAAAGACCTTTGCTTATGTTGAAGTTATTTGTTATTTTGAATTCCTTTAAAACAGATTTAGATAAGAAGGGTAAAACATTAAATCTTTGGTAAACTTGTCTGCTACTTTATTAACTTTTAATTTGCATTTTATTTTGTTTATATATATCGAAACATGACCATAGGCAGCAGTGTGTTAAAACCCGGGCAGAGTTCCAGTATAAATTTGTATTTTTATAATCCATTTGATCTTGTGCTAAAAATCGATATTTTTCCTTACAAATCTGTACGCCTCACTGGTAATCCTTTAAGGTTTTAATTTTTTATTTTTTATTTTTACTTCTCTGTTTATTTCATATATATGTATGTATGTATGTATGTATGTATTTGTATATATAGATATGTATGTATATGTATATATATGTGTGTGTGTATGTATGTTATTTATTTTTTCTCTTTTTTTTTTTCTTTCTGTAACCTATATATAGGCTGTAACCTTTTTATGTACTTCAGTGTTCCTGAGGATGTCATTAGACGAAAGCACTTGAGCACCATTTTGTGTTTCCTTTCCTTCGTGGTTTTATTCATCATAAATATTTTTCACGTGTTACTTTCGTGAAATAATTTTCATATATATATATATGTGTGTGAGTGTGTGTGTGTGTGTGTGTGTGTCTGTGTGTGTGTTTCTGAGTTTAACACAGACTTGGTTTTAGAGTTTGATTTACCTTATCAGCTGCAAAAGCACTGATGTCAGACTGGAGCCAAAGACTCGGGAACAATCGGATATTTTTATCTGTAACAGCGATCGATGCCTGACTGTCGATAGACGCGACTATACAAACATTTCACTAATGATTAAAAAAAATTTTACTCTCCCTTTAAAGCGTAAAACAGATCGGGCAACAGATTTGCGATAGGTCATAGTAATGAGCATAGCTGTATAAATAAAAGGGCGAGAAACTTCAGATTTACGATTTAAAATTAATAAATATGTCACCAAGGGAATGGATTATAATAGAAACTTTTATATATATAATAATAATTTATGTATCTTGAAACAGTGCTTTGTTTGAAAAGGTGTCAGTTAGGCGGTTCAGAACGACCTTTATATATATATATGAAGTAATTTAGCAATTTGGTGTGCAGGTTATTTAAAATTGTACACATCGAGGGAAAAAAGAAACAAATTTCGTGTTTGCTTCGCACTTACATTTGATATATATACACACACACACACATATATATATTATATATATATTATATATATATATATATATATATACTGGCGTTCAAAATTATGGAAACCCTTTTTAAATGCTGATTATGTAATAATAATAAAATTCTTTTAATTCTTGTTATACGTTACAGGAAGTAAAATGATATGTCTCTCCAATTAAGGAGCTTTCAAATGTGGTATTTTGATACATGAAGACTTACGAGCAATTAATCAATATTGAAAGAAATTGTATTTAATGGTGACATCACGTTTTGATTAAAATAATTGTTTATGTTCACAGAAATATTGATATTACTGGTTACAATGTTTTTCTTTTTTGTACTTATACATTTTAACCCATTTTCCTTCAAAAATGTAATTTGACTCGTGAAACCTGCACCTGAACATTGTTTGGTAACATTGCGCCCTTCTCTTACGGATATCTCTGTATAATGATTCTTGCAAAGGAAATATCATATGAAAATAGACTCAAGATTAATTAATACCTTCTTGATGAAGAACTGCAGAGACAAATAGCCAATAAAGTGGGAGTTTCATTCCCCACGGTGAGCAAAACCCTCTCTCGTCATTCGCAAAATGGGAGTGTAATGAACAAAGTAAGCTGACGTTGAAAAAGGAAGACCTCAGAAAAAGAAGACAAATACATGGTTTTATTGAGCAAATGCACCAGAAAGAATATTAACGTTTGAATAGGTGCTGAAGTGAATGCGTCACGCAACGGCAGCAATCCTCGCTTTTGCCAGTCTTGGAGCGACCATTTTTTGTGATTTTATGCCAATTTCAAACGTTTGGCTCTATTTATTTCTTCGTCGCAAAAGTAACACGTAAATAATATTTATGATGAAAATAACTACGAAGGAAAAAGGAAACACAGAATGATGCTCAAACGCTTTCGTCTAAGTGTTCCTGAGGATGTCATTAGACGAAAGCGCTTGGGCATCATTCTGTTTCCTTTTTCCTTCGTGGTTATTTTCATCATATATATATTATAATATATATATATATATATATATAGAGAGAGAGAGAGAGATATGAAAGAGGGAACTGCTCTCTAATGACGCGATTTTTATGTATGATGTACATTAGGGCGGCTCGTTTTTACACTTTTTTCGATATTTGATTGGGGGTAGTGCGGAAAAGTTGCGATTTGGAGAGAAAATAAAGTGTGTAAAATTTTTTTGATCTACGTCAATACCTTCCGGTGGCGGCGAGTCCTTAAAAATCGAAAAATAGGCCTAAAACACATACAAATTTTATATGATTTTATATAATTTTAATATAATGTTCATTGTTCAATGACTGCTATTAATTTATTCAAGCCTATAATAGTGTTCTCAGGGTTGTTTGCACAGAAATATACCGGAATTAACATTTGTATAACATCTTGTTAAAACTTGCTTTAAATCAATATTTTGGATATTTTAACGGCTAAGACGCCACCGGAAGTTATTAACAGATTGTGCTGAAATTTTTATTGTTTATTTTGTGTCTTTAAAACCATTTTCCAATCTACCCCGTTAGGCCTATTTTTCGATTTTTAAGGACTCGCCGCCACCGGAAGGTATTGACGTAGATCAAAAAATTTTACACACTTTATTTTCTCTCCAAATCGCAACTTTTCCGCACTACCCCCAATCAAATATCGAAAAAAGTGTAAAAACGAGCCGCCCTAATGTACATGTATGTTCCCTGTATTTATTTGTATAATATACTGATTCTTTTAATCACATTTATTTTGATGATAATTAGTTCTGCAGGCGTGAAAATGATTCGCGGAGTGTTAACGGGTACAGCTTAGTTATTGCTAGTATTTTCTTGTAGTGATCTGGTTACCTTTTTCGTGACGATGAGACCTCACAGGGTTACTTACAACAATTTCGGAACCTCTGAAACGTGATAGTATCCGGGTACAGAGGAGGGTCCCCCACCCAATTGCTTCCCAGACCAAACGCCGCTTAACTCTTTTAATCTAGCGGAAATCGGTGCTATGATGGGTGGTGCGAAGCCAATATATATATATATATATATATATATATATATATATATATATATATATATGGGTGTGTGCGTGTGCTGAATTTGTGTACGAGAATTTGAATATTTGAGGAATTATATCTTCATATTTAGATGCATTTGAAAAGGTTAGAGAAGAAAGAATAAGCGCGCGTCTGGGGAGGGCTGTTTATAAGTTTGAATTTAATGATAACACTGTGTAACACTGATTCTGTTTATATAGAATTTTTTATGTTTTTATATGCATTTGTGGGCGCTGAGTCCAAATCTGGCCTTGGTTTGTGTGTATCATCAATGGTTTCAGAGATAATCCATTTTTCATGTTTTACTAGTATAATGTTATTATGGGCACAGCAATATCAGAATAATCAGGAATTGTTGAGAACAATCCAGATGTTCGTTGACAGTTTCTTGCTCTAGAAATTGTCCGAAACTTCCACTGTGCTATATAAAGAAGAGTGCAGAGTCTGAGATGTCAGTAAGTGTGAGCACACAAAGAAAGTAGATCGTTTGTCTGATGGTTACCAGCACTGAGGTACTGTTTTTCTGCGCTGACGATTTGTGTTATCGATCCTTATTTATTGTGAACATTATTTCAGTGTTGTGAATACATCTTTTTTCTGGAATCTGTAATCTTTTGCAGACTTAATAACTCTTCTCTCTATATCTGCAGGTTATGATTAATGTAGTACAGTTTGGTAAAGAGAATGGCAACTAGAGCTTGTAAACACTCGCCGGATATATTCTGCTACGTTTGTGGGTATTACATAGGCCCCAAGCAAGTATCGCACAAGATTGTGAAAGGCACCAAGTTCTGGATCGCGTATCGGCTCTATTTTGGTATGCCTATGGGTGACCAAGATAAGCCCTGGGCACCCCATGTGATCTGTGGAAGCTGCCGCTCCACACTTGAAGGGTGGCTGCGGGGAGTACGCAAGGCAATGCCCTTTGCGGTACCCAGAATATGGAGAGAACCAAAGAGCCACCACGACGATTGCTACTACTGCATGGTAGATGTTTCTAAGTACAGGAAAGTTAAAGGAAGGCAGACTCTTCAGTATCCAAGCATAGCGTCGTCCATAGCTCCTGTACCACATGGCGAAGGTCTTCCAATACCACGTCCACCAGAACAGGTATATATCCATTACTTTACCTTCTGTATTTACAGACTGTGGATCATTATGTGTCGATTTTTCTTAGTGCTGATGCTCTTCTACATATATAGCTATGCCTATATTTTGTTTCTTTGCTTTGCAGGTTGAAAATGAGGATGCAGCTAGCTCATCTGAGATGTCGGCTGGTGAGGACAGTCATGATGAAGAATATACAGTAACTTTCAGTACAAACCTTCACTTTCCAAATCAGATGGAATTGGACGACTTAATTAGAGATTTGAGTCTGACGAAATCAGGGTCTGAGCTTCTGACCTCCAGACTCAAAGAGTGAATTTGCTTGGAAAAGACTGCAAGAGCACTGTATACCGAAAGCGGCATGAAGAGTTTGCAAGGTTCTACGATGTCAATGGCTCTCTCTGTTATTGCAGCGAGGTTAATGGTCTATTCACAGCTCTTGGGTTAACACATATACCCTCAGAGTGGCGCCTGTTTATTGACAGTTCAACTCGGAGCTTAAAAGCTGTTCTACTCTACAATGGGAACAAATATCCATCTATACCAGTTGCACATTCTGTTCAAATGAAAGAGGACTATGAAAATGTCAAACAACTGCTCACTAAAATCAGGAATGAATAATATAACTGGGACGTGTGTAGTGATTTCAAAATGATTGGTTTCCTGTTAGGTTTACAAGGAGGGTTTACTAAATATTCATGTTTTCTTTGCCTGTGGGATAGCAGGGCTTCAACTGAGCACTATAAAACAGTTCAGTGGCCTCCACGTGAAGGACTGCAACCAGGAAAGTACAATGTACTCAGGGAACCTTTTGTGAAGCCTGACATAGTTCTGCTACCACCTATCCATATTAAGTTGGGTCTAATTAAGCAGTTTGTAACTGCGTTAGATTTTGGAGGGGAAGTTTTCCAACAGATTCGGGTCATGTTCACTATACTCTCTGAGGCCAAAGTCAAGGCTGGCATCTTTGTAGGACCACAAGTCAAGGCGCTGTTGAATTCAAAGAACCTTGAAGCCAAGATGACTCCGATCGAAAAAGAGGCTTGGTGTGCTTTCCGTGATGTGGTTCGTGAGTTTTTAGGCAACCATAAAGCACCAAACTATAAGGAGTTAGTGTCAAACTTGATTAAGTGCTATGGCAAAATGGGGTGCCGTATGTCTAAAATTACACTATCTGCATTCACATCTAGACTTTTTTCGTGATAACCTGGGCGATGTGAGTGAAGAACATAGCGAAAGATTCCATCAAGATATTCAAACGATGGAGAAAAGGTACCAGGGCCATTGGGATGCTTCCATGATGGGAGACTACGTATGGTCGCTGATCACAAAAGATAAGAATGTTCATACGCGGAAGTCGCGTTCTTCAGTGCATTTTTAAGGAACGCACACTGCATAACGAGACTTGTTATTCTCTTTTCGGTTCTCCTCATGATATATATTATATCCTTTGCACCATTTTGTGTTTGTCAAACAATTTTGGCTCAATAAACATTAATTTCCAATAGTGTTTTTATTTTCAGAAAATATTTATGTTAGCCTTCTTTATATACTTCGCCATATGAAAAGTGTGATAACCTATATTTTTGAAACGGTTGATGATAGAGAAAAACCAATATAATTTTTGGAATCAGCGCCCCGAAATCATTAAGAAACGACAGAAAAATCACAATAAACAGAAAATTTTTCAAATTTTGTTACCCAGTGTAATGTAATAAACGATGCCATGTTCGTGCGAGCTTTTGATTGCATTCTGCAAGTTTCAAAGAACGAGAAGGTTTTACCTAGAACTGTAAAGTAGGAACAAAAATAGTCTTAAATGTTCTTAAAGGACTTTATATTGAATATAGACCCCCGAATACTTTAAGTGGTGAAACGTTATTAAGTCGGTTGTACTGTGTTGAACAAAGTAATCAAGATGTAAATGTAGTTGTAATTATATGCGAATCCACTACCCTATTTAAAAATGGTAGAAAGTGAACTTACAGAATGTATTATTATTATTTCCATTTTATGTCTGATTCATATACCGGGTGTACATAAAGTCAGGATCTATTTTTGTGAAGCACTTGGAAATTATATGGAATTCAATCATAAAATGATAAAGTGGTAACATTTATTAAATAATTAAGAGTAGGATTCGACGTGACGCCCATCAGTTTCCCTGCACAGCTCAAATCGTTCCGCAGCATTTCTAAACACATTCTGGAGCATTTGCGGGGTTATGTTATCTGCAGCAGTTCGTATACGTGTACGTAAGTTTTCAAGACTCGTAATCTTCGTCTGATAGACGTGCGATTTGATAAAGCCCCATGCAAAGAAATCTAAAGGGGTTAAATCTGGTGATCTCGCTGGCCAAGGTCTGTTGCTTCCGCGTCCGATCCAGCGATTTGGAAAACGTCCATTTAGATAATCCTGAACAATTTTGGCATAGTGACAAGTAGCACCATCATGTTGATAGACGACGGGGATAGGATTGTTAGTACCGTCGTCTATCAACATGATGGTGCTCCTTGTCTCTATGCCAAAATTGTTCAGGATTATCTCAATGGACGTTTTCCAAATTGCTGGATCGGACGCGGAAGCAACAGACCTTGGCCAGCGAGATCACCAGATTTAACCCCTTTAGATTTCTTTGCATGGGGCTTTATCAAATCGCACGTCTATCAGACGAAGATTACGAGTCTTGAAAACTTACGTACACGTATACGAACTGCTGCAGATAACATAACCCCGCAAATGCTCCAGAATGTGTTTAGAAATGCTGCGGAACGATTTGAGCTGTGCAGGGATACTGATGGGCGTCACGTCGAATCCTACTCTTAATTATTTAATAAATGTTACCACTTTATCATTTTATGATTGAATTCCATATAATTTCCAAGTGCTTCACAAAAATAGATCCTGACTTTATGTACACCCGGTATATAGTAAGTAAGCCGAGTATATAATATTTCTGTTTTTACAACTGTTGTACAGTATGTACATATTTTAGTTCGTCTTTACTGACTGTATTATTACTTCTATTTCATGACTGAGGTGTATATATATATTAAATAAACAGAGCATGTAGAAGTGTTTTATTTCAGACATTACACGATTTACATGTAATGTTTAAGTGTGTGTGTGTGTGTGTGTGCGCGCTCAGCCAAAACCGTTCAAGCGAAAATAAATAACTAAACATATTGAAAAGAATTGAGTGTATATATATATATATATATATATATATATATATATATAATACGGCTTAGATACGCAGCCGATCAAGCTATACGACTGGCTATGTTCCGAAGCAAGCTGGTGCAGGTCATGGGAGCTCCCACTCTGCTTCAAGAAGCGCCAGGGGTCGGATGTTCCTCTCCAGCAATGCCTTTAATAATAATTTTGTTTTATTTTTCCTATACACATATACATTCTTACATACTATATACACGTATCACAATTTAACCACACCCACACCCATATATATATATATATATATATATATATGATGCAAACCGAAAAGAAAAAGAAAAATGATTCCAAGCTCTTTCGTATATTCAGAATATATATATATATATATATATAAAATATGGCTGAGTGTCTAAGCCATACTACAGGCTGTTTCGAAGTCTTTCAGGCGGACAGGGAAGATTCCATTCTGCACCAAGAAGCTCCAGCGAACGGATGTTCCTCTCCATTGATGCTCTTAATAAAGAATTTTTTTTATTTTTCCTGTAGAAACATATATGTTCACATAATATCATATATATATATATATATATATATATATAATATAATATTATATATTGTGTGTGTGTACACAGTTTAAACAAATACATACATACAAACATACGTCAAATCACATATACACAATTCATATATATATATATATATATATATATATATATGATACACACAGACCGTGCATGGAACAAGGAACTCTTCTAGGAAGATTAAATCCACTATAGTCCGAGTAAGTAATGGTAAATGACAAATACTATAGTTGTATCATAAAAAAAACCTCAGGGAACCATTCTGAGTTCATTCCTATCATGAAATGGACATGTTATGTGCCTTGAAAAGTGGACGCTCAATTCTGGCAGTTGAGGTTTAAGTTTTGGTGTTTGGCTAAAAATATAATAGTTACCCCTTTTTCTTTGATGTATTCAATCTGACGTGAAGGCAGCGAGTCTTTTGCTTTTATTGAGGTTCTAAATGTAACTGGGCTAGGCTGCTTTAAACCCTAGATCCGGTCCCAAAGCTGGATCCTATCTGCTTTGCAGATAGCTGGTGAGGGAAGCTATATTTTTGGGACCTCTTTGCGAGTGGCCCGTTGCCCACGTCGGGCTATCATCATGAAAAGAAAAAACTATAGTATTTGTCATTTACCATTACTTACTCGGACTATAGTGGATTTAATCTTCCTAGAAGAGTTCCTTGTTCCATGCACGGTCTGTGTGTATCATAAAAAACCTCAGGGAACCATTCTGAGTTCATTCCCATATAATATATATATACATATATGCGTTTGTCGGCCTGAGCCTTTAGGTTAGGTTACCCTAGCCACCTTGGAGGGTCTATCCCGACTCTCTTCCTGAATACACCCCTCCAACCCCTTTCCTACATACCCCACCCAACCTTGTAGTGTTGCATGGCTCTGCTATCGCAACAACTCTTGCAACAATTAATATTGATCATGTTGCATGTAAGTGCGTTGCATTCGGTATTTTTGCAGGCATAATACTGAACTCTATTGCAAACGACTTTATAACTCTAATATGTACAAATCATTCAAATACAAACTATTATGTAAAGAAATTAAGTTTAAGCATAACAGTAGTAAAAAACCTCGTCACTAAATATAATCTCCTTTCAACTCAACTAAAAAAGTCCGTAAGTTTTATAGACTGTTGAATGTTGAAAAATCAAATTGTTAAAGATAGGAACAATTATCGCAAATAGATTCAACTAAGACATAATAGAAAATTAAATGAATTGGACCTGAACTCCAACTTTCAACCTCTAAAACCTGACCAAACAATTTTTAATTTTTCTGAGAGAACTTTGAACAACAACGAAAGACGACTTCTCTCTCTACACCTAGATTTCAAATTACAAAATTTTAAAATAAACTATTTTAAAATTTTTTTTATCATTTGAAAAACTTTTTCATTGTTTAAAACGATTCCCAATAGCTGACAAGACAAATCTTCCATTCTTAAAGTCTTCAGTTACCCACATCACTAATACTTTTATAACTTTAACTCTCACAAAGTTTTTTCCCCTAATCAATAGAAAAGACATCGTTTGCCTAAAAGAATTATGCAGGGATGATTCCATCATAATTTCACGTCCTGACAAAGGCAAAGGTACTGTTCTTCTTAAAAAATTAGACTATATTAATAAAGTTAATAACGTTCTGAACGACTCCACCAAATTCAGAAAGATTAATGACAATCCTCTAACACTTTCCCTGAAACCTGAAGGCAAAATCAACCGTTTCCTCAAAATCTATACGATTAAAATAAAATTTCGGGGGATGTTAACAACCAAATACGCTCTTCCGGCTCGTCCCCAGATACTCTTTACGCCCCCCCTCCTAAAACACACAACTCAAACTTACCCATTAGACCTATCCTTTCTGTCTACACACCTATAATTATCAACTAGTAAAATTAATTTCTAATTTCCACCCTAATCCCCCTAACCCACCCTAACCCAGAATGAATATTCCATCCCCAATTTCTTTAAATTCGCCAAAGAAATACTGACCTTAAACAATTCAAACAGCCTCCATATGCACAGCTTTGACATAGTATCCCTATGGAAAAACTATACATGTCTGTCATACACTTTACATTACAGTTCACAACAAAGCCTAATTCAAACCCAGGCTTATACACGCCTACAATATGGTACCTTTATTTCATAATAATTAACTACAAATTATTAATTTATTTTATTAAATAACTAGGAAATTGCCTCGGGATTGGCGACAAAGCCTATTGGGAATGAAAAAAATTGCCCATACATAGAACCCCATATGACGGCATTGGGCCTGCATAACAACAAGAAAGATGTATTTTTCCGTGTAAAAATTTTTCATCGCTGATTCATGAAAATTACTTTAGAGGGGAAATAATGAAAATACGAAATGTAGACATCTGGAGACTTTGCAAAGTAAGTTAATTTAATTAGACAAAGATTTATATTACTTCAGCCAGAGCCGCCTAGCGACGAGTATTGCTGTAGGCAAGGAAGACGTGTTTAATCTCCCTACAAGTTCTGAGTGGAAAACTAATAACACAAAACTAATAACACAAAAGGATAGGCCTATTCCTTCAAGTATTTAGGCATAGTGAATTGCCTGTATTAATTAAACTGAATAAACTCCTTGCGTAACCTTATCGCAACCCTATTGCCTACCTCAAAAGAGAGGCGCGATAGGCAGCCGCTCGCCCTACAACCAGAAGCGAGATCCAACAAAATGATAAAGTATGGTAATTTCCTTTTTCACTGTTCGGCCAAGCTAAATACCGAAGGCAAATAAATTCAACATTAACCAAAAAAAAAAAACCACTACTTACAAGGTCTTTTGAAGACCTCCACAAACACAAAAATTTTAAACGAAAAGACGTTTAAAGTAATTTAGGGTTTAGGGTTTCTGACGTTTAGGGTTTTCGCCGTCAACTCAGGATCAAGATCTGATGGAAATTTCCATCGGAGGCCAATTTAATTGGCAATCAACCCATAACCCTATATAGTTTTTCATAATCCCTCTACACCAACGTACCAATTAAAGAAGCCATCGACATCTGCATCAACAACTTATTTCCTAACAATCAGAACACAGTCCTCAATCTAACAAAGCAAAAATTCACCAAACTGCTAACTCTTGCTGCTTCAGACACCTACTTCTTTTTCAGTAAACAACTCTACCAACAAAACTATTCACTAGCCATGGGATCCCCCCTAATTGCCACACTAGCCAACATCTTTCTCTGTTACCTTGAAAATAATTGGCTACTCCATTGCCCCACACATTACAAACCACACCTGCTGTATATAAAAGATAAGTCGACCACACCTCTTCTCCTCGTTCACAATGCTAACCACGCCCCCCTTTTACTTAATTATCTCAATTCCCAACATCAAACCATCAAGTTCTCTAAAAAGATGAATCGTAGAAACCCCTACCCTTTGTAGATATAACAATAACAATACAAAATAATAAATTCAGCACTTCTATATATCGAAAACCTAAATACACAGGCCTAGGTACTAACTACTTAAGTCACATCCCTTCACTATATAAAATTAACAGCATTAAAATCTTAATCCACCATGCTTATCAACTTTGTTCTTCCTACTTATCCTTCTACAAAGAAACAGAATTCATTCAAAATTTCAGCATTAATAACTCTTTCCTAAAACATTTACTACAATCCTTAACTAGAAATTTTCATGACAACATTTATTAAGGCCCCCTTAAAATCCCCACCATTAAAAAAGATATACATTACTTATATTTTCCCTACTACTTTCCTGTTATCCTGGACCCCAGACTTTTTGCTAGATTCGTACGCCACTTGCCAGATTGCCAAATTTCATTGCCACTTGCCAATTGCCGCACTAACCAAACCTAACCTAACCTAATCTAACCAGGGGTTGGGTTAGGTTAGTTAATTAACATTTAAAAAAAAAAATTCGCAATGAAATTTGGCAATCTGGCAAGTGGCGTCCGAATCTGGCAAAAAGTCTGGGGCCCGGGATAGCAGCAACGTACCCTTCGCTACCTACTCACTCCTTTTTACCCTCAAATAACCTTCAATTTGCATTCACCAACAATAACAGTATTAAATCATATCTCAACCATACAGAAAAAAAAAACCAGCCCCTTGTTTCGTCCACTATTTACTGTTTCAACCGTATTCGCTGCAAAATGAATTATATTGGCCCCACCATTCACCAGTATCAAACAAGAGTGGACGAACATCGCGGCATTTCCACCAGAATACCACAACCTTTAAATAAACCACCCAAATCAGCAATAATAGAGCATTGCCACTTCCACAATCACCCACTGTTTCCCACCAATTTAAAGATTATCAACTCACCATACCAACTAAACGACCTCCGCATCCTCGAATCCCCTATATATTCTTAGTACGAAACCAACCCTCAACGACAATAGTTCTGCTTTCAACTTAAACATAGCTAGATAATTCTTCTGACTCATCACTGCCAAAGAAATCCGCTCTCACTCTTCAGTTTTTGGATAATTCTAACATGGATACTCAACACTGAACCATTCCCAACCTTTATACACTACAATCAGATTACCACCGCTCCCCACCCCCTAAGTATAATAACCTGGTAAGATTTGTTTTCAATATTAGTTCACCTTTCTACATTTTATATACGTTTTTAAATTTAAATTATTCATTATATTTGTTCACTTTTTAAATTTTTTTAGCATTGATGATTGAAATTGAATTTTCCGAAACGTCTGATTAATAAACATGTACCACCTGCTCGTCTTCTTATTCCTCACTGAGTTGCGGTTCCCCAAGAACAAATCCTTCAATCAAGTGTGTGTGTGTGTATATATATATGTATTGAGAAAGAAGTGAAAACAGAAAACTATTGACTGAATTGTTATAATGCATTTTGTCTTATTCATCCATTAGAAAATCAGAAATGTTCCTATAATTAAATGGAGGCAAGAGAAAACAGGATTAGAATCAAATTATGAAAGTTCCCCTCTTTCGTTTTCTCTGATGCCTCGTGAATGGTCGCTAACAGGATGCCTTTATTAAATTATCTCGGAAAAGCGGCGAAAAGCGCAGATGCATTGGAAAACAAGGTGGAAATCTCTCTTTCTCTCTTCCCTCTTCGACCATATACGAAAAGTTGGTCTTAATTGTGCCTTCCGAATATACTGTAAGGGGATTCTTATTTACTGAAGCTGCGAGGGAACATCGTTAACGATGGCCATGTTCGTGATGGACCAATAATGAAGCAGACTTAGTTTAGGAGGGACACTGTAACTTTATTTGTCATTATAAATTACACTATATATTTAGCAGTTTATTGAAAATGCAAAAGACATCCTAATAACTTTTTCAGGCGTATTATTTTAAACTAATACTTATTTCTGTTCTATTTATTTGCGGATATTCTCTATATTAAACGATGTCATTCCTACTCTGAGCAGCGTGGCCGAGGAAAATGAAAACTTGCTTTTCGTAAAAAAGTTTTATTAATTTTGACTTTGTATTTTACAGGTGGAGCTTTTAATTTATTGTTAATTTAACCTACGAGAGAGAGAGGGAGAACGGGTTAGAAATGTACTTAGATGATCAATATCGCATTTCTGGCTTATTATTTGTATAATTTCACACTAGAATTTAACACATCCTGCACCGTTACCACAAGGAGGGAATCTCTTCTTTTTTTATGAAAATGCCCCGGTAAAAATGGCATTCAACCCAAACTGTTATACATTCTCTTATTGGTTAAAAGAAGAGCCCGCGCTGTAAGCTTTAACATGATTGGTTACCATTTAAGACGCACAGAACTCTCTCTCGTCTTTGTTTTTAAATAAATAATCGTGATCCACAATGGTCAACATTTTAACCGTTTAATCAACAATCAAATTAAGGTACTTTACTGTTATCCCGGACCCCAGACATTTTGCCAGTTGCCAGATTTCAATTTTGACAAAATATTTTCGTTAAAACTAACAAGAATATCACGAGTTAACCTAACCTCACCAACTAATTAGGTTAATTGAATGCCCAGTTAGGTAACTGCACGCCCTTGATAGCACTGGTCGACAAAATCGAACTTTTTTCTCTCATCAAAGATGTATACACACTTTTCTAGACCGGTTTTGTACGCTCATTCCAAATCTATTTCCGGTTTTCCTCTAGCACATCTAGTTATCGAAATATGACTGGTGTTAATTTCAGCACTATTTATCGTAAAAGTACAACTTTATTCATAAAAAGAAATGTACCCCAACCTAAAAACGTTGCGAGTACGATTTTCTTTTGTAAACCTTGTCCGGATCGTCGCGGTACAACATCCAGCAGTAGTCTGCCAGCATACTTTCGTTCCAGACACCTTGGTAACGATTTTCCATTAACTGGATGTTTTGATGGAAGCGTTCCCCCTGCTCGTTACTCACCGCGCCAAAGTTTTCGGGAAAGAAATCTAGATGCGAATGTAAAAAGTGTATTTTCAAGGACATGCGATAGCCCATTTCTTGATATGCATCGAGCATTTTCTGAACTCCATCTTTGTATGCGGGAAGTAGGATAGGCGCAAAAGGAGAGAGTGCAATGCAATTGCAAGTGTTGATCAATGTTGCAAAGGAAATGTTGCAAGATGTTATGCAACAAAGGGGGAATGTTGCAAGATGCTATGCAACAAATGGGGGAATGTTGCAAGATGTTATGAAATAAGGGGTTATGCAACTATGGGCGAGGGGTTATCCCCCCCAAGTTGTAATGAACTGGAAGTATCAATGTTTTGATTTATAATATTCCTATGAGAAATCCAATCGATAGTCTTTCCACGTACGCGTGTCATTAGTTTGCATTGGAGATATGCTTGGTTGTTTTTATTGCGTGGATCACTTTCCGCACTGTGGGCTATGATATCTTAGCACTCTGGATGGTTCGTTGAATCAGGTGGTCCTCGAAGTTTGACGCGCCCTTAGTCGGGATTTGGTCGGATACTTCCGAATTAAATTTTATAATTTCGACGAACTGGTTAATAAAAAAAATATAAATAGGACCGCCGGAAACACAATGGTTTTCTATGTGAGTTTCAGTATACTCTTCAGAACGTTTATTCAATAATTTCTGTAGAAGGAGACACAGAAGGCAAAATAAAATTTCAGTGAGTGAATTGCCTTATGTCAAGTTAAATGAGTTAATTAAGCCTCGATTTTTTACCGCCGATGATCAGGTAGAGAAATTGAACAGTTCTTTATTAAATGAAAGCAGAGGCAAGAATAATTTAATTTGCATCGTAAAGAATCAAGTGAGTCTAAATGTCGGGGGAATGCAGTCTAAAGGTTAAGTTCTCCCTTTAGCTGGAGACCTAAGGAATCCTTCACGGTCAGCTCAAATTCAATAAAGATAAAATTGAGAAAGATTAAAAGTAAAGAATATTAAATAACAAAAAATAATAATTTTATAGATTGTACATTCTTTAGTATCGACATAATGTCTGGTTGTACACATACAACATATAACATCGTGATGTCAGAAGAAGCGAGAGAGCAGTTGAGAAACGCTGAGGCTGGATTTTGGCTGTATTAGCAGAAGTTGGAACTAAGCACAGCGTTGGGAAAGGAAATAATTCGGCATTTACAAAATAGCTGAACAAACATTGCAGAAATTACACGCATGAACGAAATTACGTGTAAGGGCAGCCACGTACATAGTCATAAACAAACATATATGTATGAATGCAGAAAGTACACATACGTTTTGGAGTAGGTTATGTACGTACTATAGATGAACACAAGTAGACATACACTAATAGGTTGATAAGGACATAGGTAGATGAATGAATAAGTGAATCTAGAATAACTAAAGATAATTTAAAGAGTAATTTATGTTATGGCTAAATCAAGTAACCGATAAAGGCAAAAGAGAAAGATACTAATTTAACATTAATCAATTCAAGAATGGACATGAACGTATAAATGAACATGGCCAACAACATTTATTCTGTATCAACATTAGACAAAACACAACATTTCCAATGAAATATGTGTAGTCTTACGCTGACACACACAAATTGGCGTTTAAGCAGCCAACTGAGTCAACTGAGTACGAATGCATAAAGTACACGTACGTCACACAATGGACCATGTATGTAATATAGAGGGACACCATTAGATGAAGGAGTACTTTAACGTAAAACACGATATATGTAATGACTTATATAGGGTGTCCAGATTTGTGCTTGGAAAAACCGGGACAGGGGTGGATCTATGCCATATAGCCTATAGGCTTATTAAATATGATAATACACACCTGTTATTTTTTTGTTCCTAAAACTTTTTTCTAAAGACCGGGACAGCTCTCTGAAAACCGGGACGTATGGACAGTGGACACTAGGGTGGCCCACTTTTCAATTTTTTTTTAAAAGTATAGGTGATCGTGGTTTTTCCCATTATTTGGCACTATACTAGCACATTGGTACCATTTTCACAAAAATTGATCAATATTTAGGGGTCTCGCATCGACCTTGAAATTACTAGTTTTTTTTTTTAAATGCATACTTTTTAACTTTTTACTGAATCAAGATAAATCATTAAGTAGGGATGTTTTCTGAATCCTCTTAATGAGAGAAGTCGTTTGGTGTGCCTTCCAATGTCATACGACTAACTGTTTAAAGGTTGTGCCTGTATACAGGTAATACCAATGTGCTAGTATAGTGCCAAATAATGGGAAAAACCACGATCACCTATACTTTTCAAAAAAATGAGTCACCATACCCGGGCGGAATGTATAATGTATATAGGTAATTAGAAAATGCACTATGCCTGTGCCAGGTACCTAACCTATTTCTTTTTTTGTAGATCATAACATTTTGAAATTCTGTCCGAGTTCCTCATCCTTTGTCATGGACAAATGGATGGCAAACATAACTGGAAGAACTCTTGAAGCTACAAATAGAGAGTCATCAAAAGGAAAGGCGAAAATAACATCGCTACCTTCTCTAAGATCAGCCTCGGAATTTTTTTTTGTTGGCCAACCGTCGTCCTCCATCAGTGGTAGCAAATTTCCAACAACACGGCAGGTTTTGAAATACTTCTTCAGTGTTATCCAGTACACTGCTAACAGGAAAGACGCATTCAAAGAAACCGTAAACAACGTCTTAAAGTTTTGGAACATGGCCCGCATTATAACAATCACAAAGCTCAACTGCGAACGGAAGCTAGAGGCATTGTGGAAAGAGTGGCACTTACTCCAAAATAGCAGAAAACGAGAAACTGACGCCGGAGGAAAACGGCAGAAGTTTTCGGACAGTGTGGACAAGCTGTGGGATATCGGAGCATCTGACGCTGTCGAAGATATAAAGAAGAATCGACTGCTGTACGACAAGGACAAGAAAGAAGACATTGACTTCTACCTCGATCAACGTGGTCCTCGGGTGGCAACGATGAGCGGGAACGATAAAGTTTTCGCTGTAAAAAGAAAGCTACAGGAAGGAAGAAAACGTCCTCGCCAGGAGCCGCAAACCTCAAAGTGTGCATACGAAACCGGAGATGAGGCCATGGAGAATGATGATACTGGCATGTCAGGAGAGTCGGAGACGGAACTAGCGTTCCCCCTGCCGAAAGAGCCAAGTGTGTCTGTCAATCTTCCTCGCCGCATCCTTAATGCGCCTGCTGTCATGGAAGTGGCTGATTGTTTCCGCATGTCCAATAATCAGGTGCGTATTGTGTAGAGTATTCATCGATAGCGTCAGTTTTAAAGTGTCCCGTAACCCACATGTATTCTTGACAGTTTCCTTTCCACTTTCCATTCTCTACAAAGGTAGTAAGCATTGTGGCTGCTATCACACGTTCGGCGGATCCACCAGCAGACCTCAATCAGTTCAGCATCTCGAAAGAAACGGCTCGCCGGGGAAGAGTGTCACATCGCCGTGAAGTGGCGACGGCTGTGAAGGACTCCTTCACGCCACCGAGGCACACTGTTGTCCACTGGGATGGCAAAATGGTCAAGGTCAGTTGATTAAGTTTTCATAGCTATCAATTTAGTAATGAGATTCATGAAGCATAATGTCAATTAAAAAGAGAACTGAATGTGAACAAAAATAGGTTACTTTACAACCATGAAATTGAAATATATGGCATGTGTTTCAGAACTTCCTTGGAACGGCGGAGCACCGCCAAGCAATTCTCATCTCCGGGGCTCCTCATTGCACAGAAGGAAAGTTGCTGTCAGTCCCAGCTGTTGCTGACGGCACCGGACTGTCGCAGGCGCGGGCAACCATACATGCTCTCGAAGATTGGGGATGTGAGGAGAGCGTCATCGGACTCTGCTTCGACACCACTTCCACCAACACGGGGGGTGCAGGGTGCAGTTGTCTGCTGGAAAACATGCTCGGGCGACCGCTACTCCATCTGGGATGCCGTCATCACGTCCAGAGCTTATCGTGGGGGCAGTAGCCGTCACCCTGCTCGGAAGGACTACGGCACCAACTGATCCTTTGTTTCAGCAGTTGAAGAGAAGGTTAGTTCATTTTTTGTGCAAGGTAAAGTTAGGACACACATGATATTCCACTAGTTTATAAAACAGCAAGCCAAACCGGAACTTCAGAGTTTTCTCACACAATTTTCTTGTTTATTATTTTTGAAGATGGGACGATCTCGATCTCTCGACCTACTGCAAGCTGCAGGTCGAGAATCTGGCGGAGAGTACGTGGCTAATAGAACTCCGGGACACGGCGGTCAGCTTCCTGAGCACAGCTTCTGGTTTCGTCAGAGACGATTACCGGGAAGTGGCAGAGATCATCACGCTCCTGGTACTCGGGACACAACCACGCCGTGGCATTCACCTCATGCGCCCAGGAGCCTACCACCACGCAAGATGGATGGCTAAAGTTAGTATTTTCAAACAAAAATAATCTAGAGATAAGTTTAAATGTTATTCAAAGATAAACATTTCATTATAACGCAAACAAAGTAATTGGTAACAATAAATGTCTTACTTACAATGGTGCCTATTCTGTTTCAGGTCATCTACTACACAAAACTGCTGATGTTCAGTAGGCAGCTGGAGCTCGACGCCGAGCTGGTCGACAAACTGCACAGGATCGTGGTGTTCATCGCTCTTCTGTACGTACCAGCTTGGTTGGCGGCCCCTGTAGCAGCTGATGCGCCGTTGAATGACCTGGTACTATACCAGCGTTTTCTGAGGTATAGGGCAGTGGACCGCGAGGTGGCAGAAGCGTCACTGGCAGTGATGAGGCGGCACTTCTGGTATCTGAGGCCTCAGACCGTCATCTTCGCTCTATGCAGCAACAAGGTGGATGGCACTGTGAAGCAACAGATGGCAGAGAAGCTGTCCCACCTCCCTGTACCCAAAGACTTCACATACGAGAACGTCTCAGTCGACGAGATGACGCTACTCCCCGACCTGATCGACGAGTCCTCCTGGTTCTTATTTGCAGGTCTGAAGATGTATGGGTCTTCGTCGCTCACCCTGCCAACTGATAAGTGGGACGAGAACGAGGACTTTTGTCGTCTGAAGGATGTGATCTCTAATCTCCAGGTCACCAATGACGTCGCTGAAAGAGGAGTCCAACTGATACAAGACTATGCGAACACGGTCACAAAGGACGAGGCACAGCTGCAGGATCTTCTGCAAGTGGTGAAAAAGAACCGGAAAGAGCTCGGCGACTTCAAGAAGTCATCACTCGCCACGATGACAGCACAGAGGGACAACGTTGCAGCCAGTGACGTGTGATAGTGGTCACTACAATGCAAAAGTGATTGTTTAAGTTATTGTTTCTTTCTTCCTTATTTGTCTGCTATTTGCTGATTTTTTTGAAAAGTATAGGTGATCGTGGTTTTTCCCATTATTTGGCACTATACTAGCACATTGGTATTACCTGTATACAGGCACAACTTTTAAATCGTTAGTCGTATGACATTGGAAGGCACACCAAACGACTTCTCTCATCAAGAGGATTCAGAAAACATCCCTACTAATGATTTATCTTGATTCAGTAAAAAGTTAAAACGTACGCATTTAAAAAAAAAAAATCGTAATTTCAAGGTCGATGCGAGACCCCTAAATATTGATAAATTTTTGTAAAAATGGTACCAATGTGCTAGTATAGTGCCAAATAATGGGAGAAACTACGATAACCTATACTTTTAAAAAAAAATTGAAAAGTGGGCCACCCTAGTGGACACCCTACTTACTGTATATCGTATAAATTATGGGGAAGTTACCATATGCTGAATACTACTTGTAACTTATAACATTATCATGATTTAGTATTCACTGTGTGAAAGTATGAAATACATATATTTTCAGGGTTTATTACAATTAATTTAAGTTACCTTTAGGGTAATAACGTCACGTAGTGAGGTGCCGTTATGTTATATATTATACGATATATAATTTAATTCATGATTGTGTTAAAGTTAACGCAAATCTGGTATAAATGTCACGGAGCTATTGAAGAATAGGGACCCCAGCCTTCTTTAGTTAGCTTTATAAGGCTAACTAACGAAAATATCATGACCTAACCTAACCAATCGTCAAGGGCGTACAGTTAACCTAACGATTGGTTAGGGTAGGTCGTGATATTTTCGTTTGTTAGCCTTATAAGCCTAACTAAAGAAGGCTGGGGTCCCTATTCTTCAATAGCTTCAGTCAGTGAAATGGGGACCAAATATAGACAATAATGCTTAATACTTGGTGCTGGTTAAGTATGCGGTCTACCATCTGAGTTCTGGTTAAGTGTGCGGTCTACCATCTGAGTTCTTGTTAAGTGTGCGGTCTACATCATCTTAAATTACACTTTTATAAATGTATTTAAGGAAAGGAATTAAAATATAAGAAATTTAGTTCAAGAAATATATTTAATTACAAAATTTTATTTATTAAAAGAAACCAAAAAAAAGTTTGTAAAATTTTTTTTTTTTTAAATGTTTTGCAAACTCTTATATTACCATCTGAGTTTTGACGGAATATTTTCGTTAAAACTAACGAAAATATCACGACTTAACCTAACCAATTATCAAGGGCGTACAGTTGATCTATTAGTAAATAGTAAATACTATTCCAGAAACAAACAATGTTATAATTAATAATAGATCAACTGTACGCCCTTGATAATTAATTGGTTAGGTTAAGTCGTGATATTTTCGTTAGTTTATATCCTGTCAAAACTCAGATGGTAGACCGCATACTTAACCAGCACCAAATAAACTAAGATATATTAAAGTTTATCGTAGCCTTCACGGTTGCCTTTTTGGTGGGTTGGTTGGTCGCAGCTTAATTGTGGTAGACTGCTCGAAGCTAGGTAGACTGCACACTTAACCAGCACCTAATACTTTACTTTATTTGGGGATTAAATATGGTAAATGAAGAAGGAGGTACAGTGTACAAACAAAAGTTTAAATCGTGTCACATTCATATGCGCATGTATAATCTGACGAAATTCATAAATGGGCGAGAGGGGTTAAGATAGTCATAATTAATTACCATGATTTCCATGACAACTGGGAAATGGAGAAAGTGGGAATAATCCCAGTAGAAATCTAAAACAATCTAGTTATTTATCGTGGTTGTGCTTCGAGGTGGGGGGGTGGGGTGGGGGGGGAGTGAAATTAAGGGACATTCGCTTCTGTGAGCGAACTTCTAACAGCACAAATATGGATACAGTCTGAATATGGGAATGATGGATCGTATGGTTGTCATATTTTTATAGGTCCGGATGTATGATTCATCAGGAGCAAGATGGCCCGCAAGTTTGTGTTTTCTCCCAGAGGGAATACGGATGCCTCTGTTTTCATCACAATATTGAAATAAATTAGAAATAAAACCATAACGTAACAATGATTCCCTAATGTCTAATCCCCACAATTAATATAACTTATAAAGGCCTAAGGATTGCTTACTTTTTACCTTTTAATCAATTTACCATCAATAAATATTATAAGTTAGTATTTGTAGTAATGTTACGATGAAAATATCCACAGAAATAATGAACACATAATTCTTGTCTAAACTATTGTCGCCTCCTCAACAGAAGACGACGAAAAATATAACGATTTAACCTAACTTACAATATAAGAGCATATGGATTTCCAAGATGAGATTTGAAGTGGTCTTAGGATTTTTTATTGAGCTTAAAACGAGGCAGCATTAAAAGAAAATAGCATTCGAAGGGTTAACCTGTCATTTTATGGCTCAGGATGAATTTCCAGTTTGCAAAAATAATTATACTTGCCTTTTTAATTTCGTTCAACTATCTAATATTGTTTGTTTTTTCAGCAATTACGAGCAGGATTATTATGTATTACCAATGATAAGTACTGTATTATTTTTAGCATTCTTTATATTAAATCGCAAGTGCAGTGCATAATTGTCTTAGTGATCATGGCAAAGACAAAGGAGCTGTCAAGTACACTTCGTTCAAAGATTGCCAAATCCTGTGATGAGTCAGGAAAGCATACAGAGTTGTTAAAGAGTTACAACATTCCTGTTCCCACAATCGCCTTCATCATCCAAAGATGGAAGTAGTTTGGTACGCCTGTCCTTTTTCCTCCTTGAGAGAGACCTCGAAATAAGATCACCTCTGCAGCCGCCAACAACAAAATTTCTTGAAACAACAAACCACGCTTAGTTAACCACTTTTTTTATCAAATATAAATATAAATATATCAGGTTGTAACATAAATTCTGCTCGATTAGAAAACGGACGATAGATAATAGAATAACCTCAAGATAATGTGAAATAGTTTTAGAAATATTGCAAAATACACGCAGCGACAGGTTCGCACATGTTTTATCAAGAGACAGAATGACACAGAATGACTTAGGCTAGTGTAGGCTTAGGCTAGTGTAGGATTAGGCTAATGAATATTTTCTCTGGTGTTTTTCATACAGTTACAACGTCACCTCTACGATATTACAGTAATTGAAAAAACATGGAGCCCACGAAAGAGCATATTCGACATGTGATGCTCTATGAGTTCCGTAAAGGAACTAACACTAGTGAATCCGCAAAAAACATTCAAAGAGTTTATGGAAATGATGCTGTGAGCGAATGGATGTGTAGGAGATGGTTTGAGAAGCTCAGAAATGGAGACTTCAGTCTGAAAGATTATCAAGAACAGGACGACCAAATGAGTTAGATAAAGATTTGCTGAAAGCAACAGTGGAGGAAAACCCAACGGTAACTATAAGAGAACTTGGCCTGCAACTCGGCGTTAGCCATATGACCATTCATCGTCATTTGAAGCTGTTAGGAAAAGTAGTGAAGTTTGGAAAATGGGTTCCACATGATTTGTCACAAGCGAATCTTCAACAACGAATCGATATTTGCACATCACTGCATTTTCGGCAACTGCAGGCACCGTTTTTGAATCGGATCGTCACTGGGGATGAAAAGTGGGTTCTCTACAACAATATTAAGCGTCGACATTAGTGGCTTAGCCGTGAAAGAAAGCCTGAACCTCAGCCAAGGAATGGACCCAATCCAAAGAAAATTTTGTTATGCGTTTGGTGGGATGTGCAAGGAATTATTCATTTTGAGCTTCTGCCAGATAACCAAACAATCACAGCTGAAATCTACTGCCAACAACTCCAACGATTGAAGATGGCATTACAAGAAAAACGTCCTGCATTAATTAATCGCAGAGGTGTTCTATTCCACCAGGATAACGCGCGCCCTCACGCTGCTCGAATCACCACTGCCCAATTGGAGGCATTTGGTTGGGAAAAAATGTCTCATCCACCTTATTCTCCGGACATCGCACCTTCAGACTACCATTTATGCAGAAATCTGCAACACCACCTAGATGGAGAAAAGTTGCAATCCAGGGAAGCTATTGAAAACGAAGTGATCGCTTTTTTTAACTCAAAACCAGGGGATTTCTTCGAACGTGGCATAAAAAAACTTTTCTACAAGTGGGAGGAGGTTATAGAAAACGAAGGGAATTATATTGATGATTAATTTGTCATTGTCATTTAGTTTTTGTTGTGAATAAACTAAAAATTCGGGCAAATTTGTCCTTATAAGTCCTTTAATTTTTGTTCTGAAGGAACTAAAAAATCGAGCAGAATATACGAGGTGTGATCAAAACGTTCGGTAAATAGTCCCGCAACTAATGAACGCGTGTCACTAGGTGATGTCAGTGTGTATGGCTGATGACGTCACCTTGGCCACTTGCCAGATGCCAACAAACACCATTCAACTACGCACCAGTGCGCCGTGTCATTGCTTTGTGTGAGGGCGTTTTTGTGGCGCCTGGCGATTTTGCAGAAAATGTCGAAATTTGAGCAACGTGCAAACATCAAATTTTGTTTTAAACTTGGTAAGACGGCTACAGAAACGCACGGAATGCTTGCAGCTGTCTACGGAGATGAAGTTGTTACAAAGAAGACTGTTTGCAAGTGGTTTGGAAGGTTTCGAGAAGGAAATGAGTCTTTGGAAGATGATGAAAGAAGTGGTCGTCCGTCCGTCTTGTTTGTAACAACGTCATCTCCGTAGACAGCTGCAAGCATTCCGTGCGTTTCTGTAGCCGTCTTACCAAGTTTAAAACAAAATTTGATGTTTGCACGTTGCTTAAATTTCGACATTTTCTGCAAAATCACCAGACGCCACAAAAACGCCCTCACACAAAGCAATGACACGGTGGACTGGTGCGTAGTTGAATGGTGTTTGTTGGCATCTGGCAAGTGGCCAAGGTGACGTCATCAGCCATACACGCTGACATCACCTAGTGACACGCGTTCATTAGATTAGTTGCGGGACTATTTACCGAACTTTTTGATCACACCTCGTATGTTACAACTTTATAAAATATAATTGCTTTAATTGGACTTACCATATACATTTTGTTGGTTTCATTTTGTTATTGTAGAATTTTGTTGTGAATGCTAAACACTAATAAATCATATTTTCGAACGACAACCCATACATCCATATCATCTGCATGCACATACATGGGGCCACAAAGTCCCTTTGCATGAAAAACAAGAGGAACATACAGATATGCTGTAATGTCACTGCAAAGAAACTTTGTGGCCACTCTGTATATAGGCTATCTCAAGCCAGTCTATAAGAAAAAAGGAGGGCATCATTGATGGTTCCGCTGTTTTCATCCCTTCCCTGTAAGGCTCACTCTGACACTACTTAGATAACATGGACTATTATATAAACCTTTTATTTTTTTACATGAAAGCAAAAATGTGAACTGTCAGATTGAATTTTCATTAGCGCTGGATGAATGGACAGCGTGGAGACATCCTGCGTTCTCTTTCAAGGCCATCCGTAAATTTATCCATTTTAAAATGTTTTATAGATACAGTTTTGGAATCAATTTCATTCAAATGATAAACCTTGGTTAACTTTAGTTTAGCTTCTGCTCGAATCATTCATTTTGACGAAGGTCAAGCTTGGCACTCCAACGTGAACTCCGAATCACGCTCCACCAGCAGCCCAGCGTTTTAACCACTAGGCTACCTAGTGTACCAATTTATCAACCAACCAATTTTTTTATTGTGTGGAAGGATGAACAGCTGGGTTTGCTGCGCGGCGCCGCCTGCCGTTACCGGGTCTCGAATCTGGGGCCGATGGATTCGTAGTCAGCGACGTTAACCACTACACCACCGAGGCGAGTAGTATGACTGCAAAATGACCGAGTGCAGAGCAATTGCAATGTTGATCAAATGTTGCAAGGTGCCAAACCCCCTTCCCTCAAGGTGCCAACCCCCTTTCCCTTCCCCCATGGTGCCAACAAAAAAGGAAGCAAGGGGGAATCCCCCAAGCTGCCACAAGCTACGGGGAATCCCACCCAAACCTAACCTAAGAGAGAGAGGAGAGGAGAGAGGTTCTTTCTGGCATGTCGCATCGCATAATAAAGCTCTTGACCTCAGCACTTGGCTTAGAAGGTGTAAATCAGCCATTTGGCTTAAGCAGCCAGTTGGCTGTAAATGGCTTGTTTAGAAAGGAGTGTATATATATATATATATATATATATATAACTTTTGAGTTGCCAGATTGCGCTATTTACTTGTATATATTAATGGAGCTATTCTGCAGGCATGTCGCATCAATTAATGAGCGCTCTTGACCTCACAGCTGGCTTAGAAGTCTTAATCCGCTAGTCGGCTTCGAAGGCGTAACCAGCTATTTGGTGTGGTGTATATGTATATATATATATATAATATATATATATATATATATATATATATATATATATATATATATAGGGTGATCCAGAGAAATGGGACCCAAAAGAAACCCCTGTAACTCAAAGTATAAGTCCTTTTATAAAATCATACGCATCATTCGAAAGAGGATAGTTACAAGTTTGTACAGGATTGTATAGGTTTTGACAATACAAGACAAGATAAGATACAAAACAAAATAAAAGTGTTAGTTAAAACTAACCCTCCAAGATGACTGCATGGACTGTGGAACAGCTGCGTTACATAACTGAGCAATATTATGAGTATGGAAGAAGTGTAGTTTCAGCTCAAAGATCTTTCAAGACAAATTTTCAGATGTCAAAATCACCTTCTAAGAGCTGAAACTACACTTCTTCCATGCTCATAATATTGCTCAGTTATGAAACGCAGCTGTTCCACAGTCCATGCAGTCATCTTGAAGGGTTAGTTTTAACTAACACTTTTATTTTGTTTTGTATCTTATCTTGTCTTGTATTGTCAAAACCTATACAATCCTGTACAAACTTGTAACTATCCTCTTTCGAATGATGCGTATGATTTTATAAAAGAACTTATACTTTAAGAGTTACAGGGGTTTCTTTTGGGTCCCATTTCTCTGGATCACCCTTTATATATATATATATATTATATATATATATATATATATATATATATATATGAAGCACACATGCATCGTTTGTATATTCCCATCACCCAGTTATTCCCTAATATCGTTTACATATATATATATATCCAGGAAAGCACTTGTTTCAATCGTTTATTAGATAATAAAGACAACTACACCATCCTGTTTATTTAGACGAATTATTGGAAATGATTTAACATATATGAAATATATAGAAAATAAATATACATTAAAAATAGTTCAGAATAATTCTATACAACAAAAAATACATACTTTAAAAGAAGGTATATATTAATATATATATATAATATATATATATATATTATTCTTAAATAATAATATTAGTACAAGAGAAATCTATATACACATTTAATATATGTATGAGCAAATACACACTTATATATAAGCATGAAAAATAATAATAGTATAGGAGAAATCTATATACACATTTAATATATGTATGAGCAAATACACACTTATATATAAGCTTCAAAATAATATACATCAAAATACACGCGCTTTATGTTCTACTGCGCTTAACTTTATAAAATACTGAACTCGCACGTGATCGAGTCTACAATTACATTATTATTGCTTTGTACTATGCTATAAACACGATTTAACATTATTTCACCACTCAAGGTATGCGGATGCCGATACTCTATGTAAAGGGCCTTCATTTCGTTCGATACTTTTTTGTTGCCCGCTTTACAATTGGTTGGCAAGTTATTACTCTTTAAACAAGGCCAAAATACAATCAAAAGCACGCACAAAGAGGGCATCGTTCGCCACAACGTCATCATTAAATTCAAGTTTATAAACACTCCTTTCCAATCGAGAGTTTATTCTTTCCAAATCGAGCTTTTCAACCGTGAACTCTTCTTCACAACGCATAACGGCAGTTCAAATAATCTCCTAAGTCCTGGCGACAGCTGCTCGATATATAAAGAAATAGCTCTTCTGGGTGAACAGTGTAGGTGAGCATAGCCTTGTACCGCTCAAGTCCTTTGTACCAAAGTACAAGATATTTCGAAGAGTCTTTACCTTTTAAATACGCATCCAGTTCCAGACCATTCTCGCCATGTTTAGTCCTACACTCGGTAAGCCCTTCGAGCGGAGCGGTGTGTGGGTATTCAAGAACCGTATCAAAATAAAACATATCGGCAACACGTGCGTCTAATATAGGCTTTGGCTTGCGGAAACCGACGATTTCAAACATTCTGTCGAGGATGAAACGGTTTCGCGTGGGGACAAGGACGTTATTATCAGATGCATTCTTCCACATCAGCCGTATGTTAATGCATGGATGGTCGCGATTTATACATAACGTACAAATAATGGCATATGAGGGTGCATCACTAGTCTGTTCTCTTCTTGTGCCTACACCTACAGGTATTTTATAACGATCCTCGCCCCAATTCTCAACTATCAAGAAGATTTTATTAATCTTCTCAACACTTAAATAAATAACATTCCGTTTACCAGAGATTGTTCACCTACAAGTCATTTCAAGTACTTAGTTAACGGCGCCGGTTTTACACCTGAACACACGCAATTATTTCGTCACGGCACATCGTATAAGGCATTGAGAATGTTGCTCAATGGAAGCTCCATCGTGTTCTATTGTGAAGAGTGCATGTCCAGTCGGTTCAAGCTCTGAAGTGACTATGAGTAGAAGGTGCTCGCTTTGGCACGGAGAGAGGTGTTAGGGAGGGGGGGGACGAGTCGCACGGGCGTCTCATACCATGCGTTAGTGATGCGTGTACAGGTTTGTTCCAGCATGAAAGAATCATGTGAATACTTGTGTCCCATTATGCCGGGCAATCAGAATTTTTCTGATACATGAAGTAATAACGGCTTTAATGTTTAACCACTCCCACTCCACGGAGTGCGCACCAGACATCTTCGTTCAGGAGTATTCAACATTGTATTTTCTCGAACTACGCACATTTTTTTAACACTCTGGCGCACTATTTGAGAGAAACATGTGCCCATATTTGTCCTTTTTGCTCAGCATGCGATACTCGTCTCTAAACTCTATTAAAAACTCGTACAGGCCTTTAACCACAACCTCACTGCGAACCTCGTTATGATATATATGAGTGTAATGATAAAAATATTTCAGATTGTTCATAATGACAAGATTTATATTTTCAGCTGCAGCGTATGCTTACTCGGTATGATTCAGTATGACATAATACCGCTTGTCACACCATTCATCAACAAGACTCACTACCCAGACCCGTTGCTTCTCTTCTAGACGTGTTGTTTCGTTCACTTCACGGTATATGTACGCCTTTATTCATAGTATACATATTCAAATACGCGTAATATATAAAATAAACATATCGTTAACAAGTAAATAGACATATATATATATATATATATATATATATATATATATATATATACATATACACATATAACTATATAACAAAACAATCAAGGGCTATGGTACCCAAAGGGTACGGTATCGTAGGTGCCAGGCACCTGGTAACGTTTCCTATAGGTGTTACGACACACTTTCGTACCCCTAAGCTCCTTCAAGCCCCCAGTTTCTGTGCCCGAAAATTGTGGGTCCCTACAGTCAGTTGGGGCGGTGGTCGCCCTCATCTTCTAAGCACACTAGCTTCTTCAACGAGTCAAATTTAACGATCCGTCGATTCGCCTGGTTAAGCGTGATGCCCTTCGCCTTCACAATATGTTTCATCTCCTCCCCCACCCTCACCCGTACCCCATAAGTTTTTGGACCTGTTGATAAAATCAGCGTATGCGCTATCACCATACTCATCCTTGATCTCATCATTGAACTCTCCGAGAAATTCACCAATAGGCGGCATGTATTCACTCTACCTCTCTCTGAATATCACACTATCTGTGTCTGCGTAAAGGAACCTCCTCCCAAGAGAGTGCAGTTGTCCCCCAAAGCTTGATGCGAGCGTATGCTGTTGTGAAACTGGCTACAAGTACGTTTGTAACATGTGATGTGTCTGTAGCTAATTCGGTAATGTTGTACTTTATTATGTACGTATTACCTACATTCACAATCTCCCTGACCTCTTTATCGGTAGCTCAAAGCCTTTATTATTGAAAAATGTGCGTCTACACACATTACAGTCAATCTTCTCAGCTTCAACTACACGGCTTTCACATTTGGAACTTTTACACTGCTCACATACCATGTGGCATTCCTTAAAATGTTTCGCTATATCATCCGCAAACACAAATCCCTTCCACAAATTGTGATGCCTTCCATATTTTCGACTTGTATCATAACTCGCGTAAAGGTCCCTTATATTACGGATGGGGAGATTCGTTGACTCTAACAGCCCTAAAATAAGTAGGGGTCTTGTACGGTCTCTCACACTGCTTTTTGAAACATACACAGTCCTACGACGATCATCCTTTCCAAATACAACTATACGAACTATAAGACTACTACTATAAAGCCGCAACCACACTCGGTTTTCATATGTCGCTGTAAATAGCCTGCGAATTGAAGTTAAGAGTATAAGGTGTGGCCACATGTCCCGCAACACGGAATACCATGTTGAAAGTTGTACTACTTTGAGAGGCCTGCATTATACGCCCTAAAATATATTCTATATCTACAGCAGCCAAGCGTCTGTATGGTATTACTACCCAAAAATCATCTACATCACCGTCATCTGACCCGAACCCAAAGGACAACCTCGTTCTGACATCACGACCGTCGCTGTTCTGAAGGGCAAACGCCACAATACGTTCAACTACGTGTCGCAAACCATGTTCAACACCATTGCTGTGTATGGATCCAGAGTCAACCATAACTACGTACCGATTTCTAGTCAGGGCTGGGGTGGGGGTAGCTGTGCGCACCAACTCGAATGTTATACCATCCTCTACAAAACGAGAAGCTGCTGCTGCTATGGAGGATGCGACCGGAATTGAACAGAAATAAGGGGGCACATTTTTATTTGAGGAAGGAGCTAGTGTAGGGGGGCGTATCGTAAGACGAAGAGGGTTGGGGCTCTATTAGTGGGGGTCTAACAACCGGTGCACTCCTGTCACGCTTTATACGTAACGTGGAAGGCACTTCATCATCATCATGCCTCCGCTTTGCATTGTCGCGTGGGGGCGCTACAGCTGGCGTTCGTGTGAGTTCGCTAGCGGTGGTGGAACCTGTAGCCACAATTACATTGTCATCGTAATCGTCTGTAATATCGATGATGGGGACATGTTGCTGTACGTCGTCGCCATTCACGGTTCTGGGAAGAAGAGGAAAAACAAGATTTTACAATATAAGGAGCATCACTTAAATTTTGTTATATTTTGTAAATGTTACACTTAGAAGTGTGACGTGTTAGAGATGGATTCTTTAGAAAAATCCTGGTCCACGAGCCTATCCACATGTATTATATCTGGCCGTGCAGGATGTGGTAAAACTGTATTTATGCTTAAAATCATTAAAGATAAGGGAGATATGTTCTCAAAATTTTTGCATAAAGTCATATGGTGCTATGTGACATATCAGTCAGTATTCAACAAGTACCAAGATGATATTTTGTTCCACAAAGGTGTATATGACGTTAATTCGTTAAAGGGAAATGAACATAGTCATTGTAATTGAAGATCTCATTTTAGAAATGGATAAAATGTTTGCCGAGATATTTACAGTGTTCTCCCGCCATCTTAACACAAGCGTATTCTTCATCAACCAGAATCTATTTTTCAAAAATAGATACATGCGCGATGTATCGTTAATGCAAAATATCTAGTTTTATTCGCACAACGTAGAGATGTGTCACAAATTGGGGTATTAGCCAATCCAATGTTCCCGAATTTGCGTAAGGATTTTTTAAAAGTTTATAAAGAAGCTACAAGTCAACGTTACGAATATTTGCTTTGTGACCTTCACCCGCGAAACACGTTTAGGGTGCTTTTAAGAACGAATATATTCCCAAACGAGCCTGAAACGGTGTATATTCCAGAATGACAAGGAGGCTGAAGAAATATCGTGAATTAATAAAAATCTATCAACCATTGCGCCGTGCGCTGCAACAGATGTTTGTTAAAAATATCGACTCCGACTTTTTAAAATGCATCTGTGAAATCTGTCTTAACGTTATAAAATGCAATGTACCAATGAAACCCTCTCAGAAGGCTCGCCTAGGCCGTTACAAGAACATAACACGTGCGCTCACTCGTAAAAGTCAAACTGTGGGTAAGAAGAAACGAATTATTGTACAAAGAGGGGGCTCATTCCTCCCCATCTTATTTTCAGTTTTGGGACCTTTACTGACGAGATTAATATAATGAAGAAAGTAGTCGTGATTCCGCACGAAGGGTATGCTTCATTGCAAAGCTCAAAGAGTCCAGATACGGTTCTAGAACCCCGTAAAAGTAGGCTTAAAAGAATGGAAAGCGAATTGTTAGACCTATTAAACAGTGAAAAGTCACCTGATGAGAAAAGAATCTTATACCAAGAAGCTCTGCAGAAAATTCTTCATGAGTACGAAAATTATAAGAATCCGACAGAGGTCCCCGTAGTTATTAGGCACAGCGCAGACAATGTTGAGCATGGAGGCATAGGACCTGGGGTCGACGCTAGAGATGACCTGTCAAAGAATAACGGGTCGACCCCACAACATATTGAACATGTATTGAAAAGCAGATTCCCATATACATTGAGGAATGAAGGCTTAAGTCTTTATAATCTATTGAGTAAGGACCCCATTATACACTGGACCGATACAGGTGAGGTCATTGTTGAAGGAACAAATGTACAGGGCTCGAATATCGTTGACATCGTCCATGACCTGGTGAAAAAGTGGGATAGGCCTTCACCATCAGGATGAAAGCATATTAAAGCAAGACTACAACAAATAAATGTTCTCAAAACATTGATTGGAGATCTGAACAGGTTAAAAGACTTGGAGCAAGCCTCGCATATGCCACAACTGAGCACGCCATCACCCCAACGGTAGCATCTCTGAAGAGGAGAAAGAAGAAGCCAATCAACAACGGTCAACCCTCCCCGCGTGTCTCTAAAATACGCAAATGGCTAATTTATTAAGAAAACGTTATTATGACATTTCCAGCGTAACCTCCTACGACGGCGTTGATAGAGTGTACAGAGATGTTTTTAATGAAGGAGTAGGGAAAAAAGATGTTGAGAGGTTTTTGAGGGAGAAGGATGCTCATACAATTCATAAGCCGGTGAAAAAAGGTTTAAAACAGCCAAGACAACAGCGGCATCGATTGACTCTATTTGGCAGGCGGATTTAACAGACATGCAAAGATATTCAGTGGATAATGGTGGCTACCGCTACATCCTATTCATAATAGATGTATTCTCTAGATATCTGTGGTTAATTCCCCTGAAAAATAAATCGCCTGAAACAGTTGCTAAAGGTACCAAAACGCTAATGTTAAAAGAAAACAGGATTTCTGACTATTTTTCTACGGATATGGGGAAAGAATTTATAGGCCGAGCTTTACAGAACATGCTGACAGTTTAATATCAGTTACTACACTAGCAATTCTATACATAATGCCTCTTTAGCTGAAAGAGTTCAACGTACCATAAAGGAACGTATGCATCGCTATTTCACACATAAAAACACGCACAGATATATAGATATTCTGGATTCGCTGGCCTCATTCTACAATCGTTCACACCATCATGCGAATGGGACAACACCTAACGAGATTTTAGAAGGAGGTACGCACACAGAGCGTGAAGTGAGAAGATATATTCGTAGAGAGCCGCTACACTCTGCGCGTTTCAAAATCAATGATTATGTAAGGCTGTCGCGTTCGGGTAATAAATTCGCGAAGGGATTTGAGCAAGGCTGGACACGTGAGATTTTTAAAGTTAGGGCTATGGGACCTAAATGCGAGATAATACTTTATTACGTTGAAGATTTGAATGGGAAAGAAATCGCAGGAGGCTTTTACTGCGAGGAGCCTCAGACAGTGACATTTAATTTAGGAAAAAACGTGTTTAAAAATTGATAAATTTTAGGTAGAAAATGTACAGGAAAGGGAAAAATATACCTGGTGAAATGGCTAGGGTACCCAGAAAGCTTCAACACCTATATAAAAGCTGATGCAATAGTGAAGCTTAAATAGTATGCAACATGGCGCCCTAACCACTTCTATTTCACACTCCCGTCCTCTTCTGTACTACCTGGCAACACACTGGCCAACTTTGTAACAGAACTCCACGGCCCCATAGGATTTGGTCGTGAGTTATATGAGGTTGGAATTTGTGCATTTCAGTTAACCACCAAATTTTTAACTGTTGAAAAGGAACAGGGAGTTTTTATGGTTTTTAGAGGATTCAACGAGTGTGAAAAATTATGCATAACCTTAGATGATACTATGCGATCAATTTTTTCTGTGGGACATAGTACTAGTATAGCACAAAGGTAACACTAAGGTTCGGTCATTATGACATATCTTCGGATATTGTGTGGGGTTTAAATAAGAGTCTTGAAAATTCGTACCTAACCGCCGATTTACTTTTTGAAGTCCTAAACATAGACACGCCTGCCCACACGTTGATGTTAAACTCAACGATTAGTCGATATGGTGCAGCACTCTAAAGAGATATCTTTCACGAAGCACAACATGACTTGTCCAGGCTAATGTATCAGCTGAAATTGGAGAAGTTGAACGATGGCCACCCTGTCGCAGACATGTGCTATATTTACAGCATATCGCGGATCATCAATTTGTTTGGGATATCCAGGCGCGCTTGCTGCGTATCGCTCACATTCCTAATCATAGAAGACAGAATTTGAGCATTACATATGAGAAACCTCATTATGTCAATTTCGTAACTAATCTATTGACCAATATCTCAATATATATAAGAACGATTGAGGGAAAAAGATTCCCATTCGGTGACGGGATCTTAACAGTGAAGCTGCACTTTCGTCGCACTGTGCTATAATGACCCGAAGGCCTTTCACAGTCTATCGAGGGGTGAGATACCAGCTCGGAAGTGGGCTTGGCTCCATTTTTTTCATCCATATTGCGTACGGCTGTCCCCTTGCTGAAGAGGGGTACCAGATATCTCGGGAGGAAAGCGTTACAATCAGGTTTTAACATGGTAGAGGGCATAATAGCGGGGGCTAGGCCTAAAGAAACTCTAAAAAAAGCACTTAAAGCGTACATGGGACGAAATCATCAAAGATGCAAAGAGAAAAATGAGCAGTGGTGGGAAAAAGAAGAGGGCTGTCCGGAAGAAGAAGAAGAAGGGGTTATCAACACGTGGCGTTAAGCGTAAAAGAACATCAAAAAAGAAGTGTTCTAAGCGACTGAAACTTATGATTGATAATTTTTTTAAACTGATATAAGCTAATGACATTGCTCTCATTAATCATAGGCAGCTTACTACTTGCCGAGAGAGGTGGCACTATTTCTGACACGTCATGACCCGTTTCATCCACCCGTGTAGTTCACAATGTTGTAAATCGAAGCTGTCCCTCTTTGACATACACCCAACTCAAGTTTCTATTGAGCACAGTGACTTTATTACGATTAACCCGTTAAACACAATTAGTTCCCCAAGTGCCCCTATAGAGTTGTGATACCCAGCTTAGGTCCTTACTTTTTTGATCCAAGCTGTATGCACATGTACGCTAAACTGCGTATAACGCATTGAGATGGAACGGATTACGAAGGCAAATACGCTCTATTTCCAGAAACAAACTTTCTACACTCCATATTCCCTCAGTGTGACGTGTATTTAAACCAGGTCAACTTCTCTGCAGGAACGGGTTACTATCACCTACGATCCTATCTGGAAAATGTCCTCAACTTTTCAAAAGAAGCGAAGGACACCTTTTTAACTGCCGAGGGTCATTATCAGGCTAAAGACGAAAGCAATATAAAGGACAAATTTAAAAATTCTAAAAAGAAGATATATGAAGGCTTTGGACGCTTGCATACAGACTTCACATTCCAGGAGAAGCTGCTTGTGAATGGGGTAGATATGAAAATAAAGCTCACTCGCACGAATCTTGAGATCAGTTTAAATCTGGGAGCTGACCAAGAAGAGAGCGCAAAGTCTATCGTGATTTATGTTATGGAAACATACCTTCGCGTACGCCGAGTGAAATTAAACTCGGCTAAACAATTAGAAATTGAAAAAATTTGCTACATGCCACAGTAAAGTATTCAATTAACAGAGTACAAATCAAACTATGCACGGTGCCCGCAGGGTTGGCATTGAAACAGATAGAAAACGTCGCCCTGGGAGCTCTACCTAAAATTAATCGGACTGCAGGAACACGTTTCTGTGAATGGAAAATATAAAAAGAAAGTCTTTAATTTCGAAAATTTCGGCCTTAAAAATATAACCCTTACGTCAATGTAGTCGCCTTATGGGGGACACTGGAAACGGATTATTCAACAGATACCGTGTTCCCGCTTTGCTAGAGAGCTTATAGTAATCTTGAAAATATTGCCGGTGCTTGCGATGAATTAGGAATTGGCGTAAAGCAGAAGGAATTCATCGAACAATTTAACCGTTACCCGTTTGACATCACCCCTGACTTATCTGCTAGTGTAAACACACACTTAAGTTCACAGCAGAGTGGAAACATCTCAGTCAGAATGGAATTCGCCAAGCCGCTAGACGCGCCTATTAGTGTACTAGTATACCTTGAATCACAAGCTCTAATAGAGATCGATAGGTTTAGAGGTGTTGTTACAGACTTTTAAAATGGATGCGAATACACTTCAGAGAGTAATGAATAGTGACCGAATCACACGCTCCAAATTTATCGGTGTTTGCGAAGAATGAATCCCTGAAGAGCCCTGCTACGATACACTGCGGCGCACTTATTCTAAACAAAGATATTAGCGGTGATGAAGGACTTCACTGGATTGCCGTCTACTTTAAAAATAGGGAGCGAATATACTATTTTAACTCACTTGGGATTCATCACTGGAATGACGCTATTATTGTAAAATATCTCGAGCAATTAATTGCACATACCTTAAATTGTCTGAAGCCCTTATCAATTACAGGGGTACTATAGCAATACTTGTGGTATGTTCTTCCTTTCATTTCTCTCGTATATGGCGCATTTGTGTGACACTGCGCGAAATGATGCTCTGGTATGCAGACAGATAAAAAACCGTTTCACGTTTGTACACACTCGTTCTATTGTGTGAAGTTTTGCGCGTATATATATATACACACACATATTATATATATATATATATATATATATATATATATATATACAGTGTGTATATATATACCGGTATATATAAGGGGTCCCGCGTCTTAAGGTACCTAAGCGCCAAAATTAAAATTCGTCAGAAATCGCCTCCAAAGTTCAGCAATATTCTGGCAATAGTATCTCTGTTATTAATTGAGCTAGAACGTTCATTTTTGGCTAAATTAGAGTTCTAAATATGCTAATGAAGATGTTGATGAGTGTTTGGAATAGATTTTCATATTTTATATTTTATATATATATATTTAAAAAAAAAATTATTTTCTTATTATGCCGAACTTTGGGTGAACTTTTGGCTGGCGATAGAGGTGAAAAAAGTAGTTCGCTTCATAAGGTTTTCAATCATACTTCTAGTGTCGTAAGGTCATTATAACCCAAACCACGCGATAGAGGAAGGGTGAAAATAGTGATATACATCAAAAACACGTTTTCGCCTCTGGTGACGCTTAGGTACCTTAAGACGCGCGACCCCTCATATATATATATATATATATATATATATATATATATATATATATATATATACTTGTAACTTGAGTAATTGCAATAATATTGTGTAAGATATAAAATATCTCCAATAATGTTAGTTTGTGTAGCGTTTAAGGATGAGTCTTATGCTCTGTAGCTTATTTAAAATGTAATAGGTACTAATTCTATAACTAGTTAAGTTGAATATAAATATATAATGTATAAAAAATTGGTACCAATGTTTCTCCTATATGTGTGAGAAACATTGAAGGACATATTACGTAAAATTGTGTTGTATACATTAAGCGCTATTATGTAGTATTTTATAAAACATTCCTGTTGGCTCAATCATTTAATAAATTGTTGAAAATACACTTCTTACCCAAACACAAACACACTAAAAATAAGACAAACTCAAATCACTTCCTGACTGATATGACAATCGCTGGGCTGAGTGTGCTGCAATGCTTCTACCTCCCCCTTCAGGTCACTGTCCACGACTTGAGTTTCTTCAAAACTATCACGAAAGGTTTCTTTGACACGAACGAGTTCCTCATCGTTCCTTTATGGAGAAAAGGCTACGGTTGTAAGCAGAAATTTTAAAATTATTTTTGGCTAGTTCATACATTTTCTGAAGAAAGTCTGCAGTCTACGGTTTATGATTCAATTAATACATAAAAGTTGAAATTTGAATTCCCTTTAAGAGAAAATGCCGAATAACTTTGCACTTCAAATGAGCATTCTGACCATATATGCCATGGTGCCCATTTATCTGATAGCCATATTGTGTGGAAGGATGAATAGCTGGGTGTGCTACGCGCCGCTTTCCGACACCGGGTATCGAGCCCGGTCGAATAGCTTTGCACTTAAAAATGAGTTTATTGTGCGGAATGATGATTAGCTGGGCATGCTACACACCGCCTGCCGACACCGGGTATCGACACCTGTTGAATAGCTTCGCACTTCAAAATGAGTTTATTATGGATTTGTATAAAATAGTTAGCACTTGCAAAGGAATCTGAAGAAAGTCTGCAGCCTATGGCTTATGATTTAACTAATACTGTAAAAGTAGAAATATGCTCCCCTTTAAGAGAAAATGACGAATAACTTTACTTCAAATGAGCATTCTGATCATATATGCCATAGTACCCATTTATCTGCTAGCCATATTGTGTGGAAGGATGACTGCTGGGTGTGCTACGCACTGCCTGCAGGCACCGAGTCTCGATCCCGGTCGAATAGCTTTTCTACTTACACTTCGCACGTGTTCCTGTCCGATGCATCGTTCTGTTCGGTTTCACAGATGTTTGCAAAATCCTGGGACGAAAGAAGATTTACCCTGTTAACAGCCGCAAAAAGATTGAGGGTGGCTCCAGCCCTGAAAGAACACAGAATGAAGTCACTCTTTCGTGTATATATATATATATATATATATAATATATATATATATATATACACACGAAAGAGTGACTTTATCCTGTTGTCCATCATCCTTTGGATATAACTCCGACTCCAACCAAGGGGACCACCTCCGGGATTCATAGTCCATCGTCGTCGTCTACATTCGAGCGACCCATTAGGTTCCCTAATGGGTGGTCCCCTTGGTTGGAGTCGGAGTTATATCCAAAGGATGATGGACAACGTCACTCTTGGGTTACGAGAATTAAAAAAAAACTCTTTGGAGGTGTCGCGTCTCACGTCGACACTAATGGACGCACCAGGCTCACACGCCTTGTAGTAAAGTGTTTGTGGTCTCCACTGACCACTCCTACCTCGGTTAGCTGTAAAGTTTCGGAAGGTTACCTTCAAGTGCTTCCTGATTTCGTTCACGGAGCACGGTGAAGGCTTCGGGAGAAATCACTGTATCTATGCTGAGTTTCGCGGTGACTGGAAACAAAGAAGTGCACTTTAACAGGGTTTTTATTAACTCACTTCGATTTCACAATCTTTTGATAAGACCAATTAAATTTGGTTAAATTTCAGAAGTGAAAGTTATATGATTAAAAAGAATCAGTTAAGTTGCACAATGTCAAATTTTATGATTTATTTAACTTTACGAAGTGAAGGCTATATGAGTCTCAAGGAGAGGTTTAATATAAAATAAATCTTAAAATTAGTTAAGAAGCACAATGTACAATTTAAGCTGCTGCTTTTCTTAAAAGCAATCTGCGACAGAGTTTATAAATTGGATTTAATTTGATTAGGACGAGGTAGTGCCACTGCACAATTAATCACAGAGCCTGCGTGGTTGGGAGTGATAAGAGAGCAAAGAACCTCGTTACCGACGCTCTCGGGGTTTTCAAAACCTCGGGGTAGGCGGAGACGAGGTAAACTAAGGGTCACCCTCTTGCGGGAGGAGTTTATCAGCAAGCGCCTATGATAGTTCTTGACATTCAAACTTGGGCGGAGGTAAATTCAACTTACAGCCGTGATTGGGAAATTGTGACTCGGGAGAGTTCGGGGGGTGAACCAATCATGATTGAAATAGTTTCTGCGGAGTTTACATTTTTCTTTTGATAATAAAGCATAATTGTAGGACCTAGAGGCGCCAGGATGGCGGCGTGAATGTAGGGTTGAACCCGTACAAAAAGGAATCGATTGGGAAGGAAGTTATAGAGCGCAAATGAATCATATATTCGAAATAATCAATTTACGTGATTTTTCGGAAGATAAATAGTGATCAGAGACAGCTGAAATTTGGTATGGAAGTGGGTTAGGATAAGAGAAGACGGGCGGTATATAGGATGACACAATTATGATTTATCTATGGGAATGGTAAAAGATTTTAATAAAATTCATTAATGAAAATGAAAAGACTGATGTGTTTATAGACGCTCACCTTGCATAGCGTGATGCTTACAACAACGGAGGTGGGGGGGGATCGAAGAATTCATGCGATGAGCATATTTTCATATGCATACTGCATTTAATATTTTAATTTGAGATTATAGGGGGTTGCACCCGATTACATGGGGTTACTTCGGATTACATGGGGTTACCTCGCGTATGAAAGACTGCACACTCTGTGATGTCAGAACTAAGGAATTTTGGGTTCAATATTTGAAAGCAATTCGTCAAAGACGAACTCGTTTTGAACCGTAGAGTTTTACACTACGCGACATATATATATATATATATATATATATATATATATATATATATATATATATATATATATATATAAGTATACTTACACAAATCCCTTCGCGAATGTAGCTTACCATGGTCCCCAACTTCATATAAGTCTGGTAAACAATAGACCCCTATTTGACTGTCTGTATTCATTACGGATAGCAAATGAGTGATTATTCACCGGTAAAAATAGCAACTGATATGACACGATTTGAACGTGGACCCCCATTATATGTGGAGCGTTGACCCAACTCGAAGGCTTTCTGATTGGTGGATAACGGCCCTGTAGGCGTTGCTATACTCCATGTATGCGGGCCTTGAACCAATCAAAATGTCGTAGACTCGTTCTGACGCCCCATTCGTCGGGACGAGAATTTCTGATTGGCCACCGCTACCGATTCTGAGGGCGTCTCTCTACCAGAATTGACTTAAACAGTCCTCAGAGTTTTTCACTGTTTTTAGATAGGTCATTGTTATGTAAATGAATGGATGATTAAGCCCTTATTTTATAATTAAAAACTTATTTAATTGTTTGAATTTCAACATAAAATTTAACATTTAGTATGTGTTTAACATTTTTTAAACGTAAATTCAAAGTTTTAAAATTCTTCATTATATAAATTAACAGATTTTCGTAAATGGACAAGAGAAACGCCTCTAGTATACGGATAGATGAAGAGAGAGAGAGAGAGAGAGAGAGAGAAGAGAGAGAGATGGAGAAAACTGTTTGGAAAATAAAATTTGGAGTTTCAGAGAGGTCTATGTTACGGTCTATAGCCTCTACGAAGAATTAGCGGTTGGTTACTTCTGTTTAGATCCAAAACACCTGCAAAGGCAAATTCAGGGTTCTTGGGCAAGCATCATATTGTGGGGCTAAAATATCTTTTCTGTTAAAACCTTTTCTTCCACGATAGTATCTAAGCACAATCTTCAAAAATTTTCTGACGAGATGAGGTCTTCGAACAGCCTGGCTCCAAAAGGACGCAATGAACACTTGTGCTGCTTGGAAAATAAGTTTGGAATTTCAGTCCACTGCGTTTCGGATTAAAATTTCAACGAAAGGGGAGTAGCGTTCGGGCGAGCCGAAATTTCCCTCTACCCGACCATGCATTTCAAAAATAAAATTCAGGTGTTCAGAATGTCTGTCTGGCGCCGCGAACAAACTTATAGATATGCGTTTTAAGATTTTCTATTATTCTTAATATTTGTAAGACTGGATATCGGGCAGTGTTGACGAATTTATTTTATTTTAAATATAATAATAATTCTTAATAATGAATAAATAATGTATATACTGTACATGTATATGGGTTTCACCTGTACTAATATTATTATTTATTTCCTATATATTCCGAATAAGACCATACTAAATAAATGAATCCATCTTGTAGTGTATATATATTAAATCGGCATTTAAAAATACAGGCGTGTAATACTAGGGTGGAGCGAAAATGGCCGTTTTTTCAACTTTTTCTTAAAAACCAAATGGGTGGTGTGAAAAATGTGCCAAATGGTCTTAAATGAAGGCATGCAAAGTTTGAAACCATTTGGACAAGTCTTTTAGGTGCCCCCAGCGCATAGAATTTGTTTTTTTGGAAAAAAATTAGGTAATTTCAATATTTTTTCATTTTTTAAGAAACCCATCCCTTCTTTCAGGTAGCTTGTATAAGGTTCATTATAAGTCCAATCATCAAATAAAATTTACAGAATGAACAATTTTAATTATCTTGAGGTGCCCCCAGGCGCTCAAAGAACCATTATTTTACATATAGCTCTTTGCTTATTCTGACTTATATAGTATATAATGTCAGAATAACCCAGAACTCACCACGAGGAGGTGGCTGTATATCGAGTTCCACCCGTGCCCAGCCCAACCACCCAACCTAGCAAGGCACTTCTAATCAGTCATCAACATTGCTAATAAGATGTCAACGAGTTCTGCTATTATATCTTATAACGAGTATTGAGACTTGGTGTTAAGTTTAGGTATTAGTTTCCTCGAGGCAAGTCTGGCCCCTATGAATCCATCTCTAGATTTCACTCCACAAACAGAAGATGATGCCTCAGTTACCAATTTAATTACTCTTTCCATTGCATGCGTGTGGCAGGGATACTTCTTGATTTCAAGCTTGCCTCGTTCAGTTAATTGTTTTTCTACTTCACTGTCTGTTAAGCTCATTGTCAAAGGAGGTTCATTTACTTCAGTTCTTTGCCAATTGATTATCTCGAGTAGTATAGCCGCAAAAGGGGAGAGTGCAGGAATGTTGCAGGTTATTATGTAATGTTGCAAAGGGGGGTGAGGTTGTTGCAAAGGGGGGTTGTTGCAAATGGGGGGTGTTGCAAAGGGGGGATGTTGCAAAGGGGGATGTTGCAAAGGGGGGAAGGGGGAAAGGGGTGGGGGAAAGGGGGGTGGGGGGAAAACTTGGAGGCGGCGTTATCCCCCAAGAGAAAGAAGGAGGAGGAGGAGAGAAAGGAGGAGAGGTGTTCACCTGGCAGGAGCCAAGTGCACACTGAGACTTCCAGCCGGTCTGGCGTTGTTTTATAGACTCCTAATCAGCCAGTTGGCTGAGTTGCCAGATACCGCCATGTATTCCATTGTATACATTATTATCCTAATCAGCCAGTTGGCTGGTTGTCAGATACCTCTTTTTATTATTGCATACATTATTATCCTAATCAGCCAGTTGGCTGAGTTGTCAGATACCTCTTTTTATTATTGCATACATTATTATTATATACGCCTAATCAGCCGAGTTGGCGTTGTTTTATAGGCTCCTAATCAGCCAGTTGGCTGAGTTGCCAGATACCATTGTATACATTATTATCCTAATCAGCCAATTGGCTGGTTGTCAGATACCTCTTTTTATTATTGCATACATTATTATCCTAATCAGCCAGTTGGCTGAGTTGTCAGATACCTCTTTTTATTATTGCATACATTATTATTATATACGCCTAATCAGCCGAGTTGGCGTTGTTTTATAGGCTCCTAATCAGCCAGTTGGCTGAGTTGCCAGATACCATTGTATACATTATTATATACGCCTAATCAGCCAGTTGGCTGAGTTGCCAGATAGCGCCATGTATTCCATTGTATACATTATTATCCTAATCAGCCAGTTGGCTGGTTGTCAGATACCTCTTTTTATTATTGCATACATTATTATTATAGACTCCTAATCAGCCAGTCGGCTTAGAAGGCTTAAATATTGCCAGATACCTGTTGTATACAGAATACCGGTAGTAGAAGGCATAACAATAAACAACATTGCATCATTCTTTTTATTATAAATATATAGAAAATAAATATACATTTGAGGAATATGCGTATAACAGAAATATATACACACAATTATGGATATATATATATATATATATAAAATAAAATATACATTTCATATACATTTGAGGAATATGCGTATAACAAATATATACACATAATTATATATAAAATAAAATATACATTTCATCAATATGTACATAACAGAAATATACACACACACACAAATATGGTGATATAAAATAAAATATACATTTCATATACACTTCAATATGTACATAACAGTACAGGAGAAATATCAAGCAAAATATATATATATATATATATTATATATATATATATAAACACAAATCAATAGAAATATGCGTATAATCAAAATATATATATACAATTCACTTTTTTTTCAAAATACTAAAATCGGTCTTAATCGAGTTTACAATTACATCATTATTGCTCTGCATTACGAAGTCTATGCGGCTTAATAATATTTCACCGCTTAAAGTATAGGGAAACCTGTATTCGATATGAATGGCTTTCATATCGTTCAGTACTATTTTTGTTCCCACTTTACAACCGGTTGGTAAGTCATCTTTAAACACGTCTAGAATACAATCAAAAGCACGCACAAAGAGTTCATCGTTAGCTACATTATTAAACACAAGTTTATAAGAATGCTTTTCCAATCGAGGGTTTATTTCTACCGACTCGAGCTTTTCAATCGTGAACTCTTCACTCAACATAACGGCAATTGAAATAATCTTCTAAATCGTTACGGCAACTGCGCGTTATATAAAGAAATAGTTCTTCAGGGTGAACGGTGTAGGTGAGCTCAGCCTTGTACCGATCAATTGCTTTGTACCAAAGTTCATGGTATTTCAAAGAGTCTAAACTTTTTAAATAAACATCCAGCACTAGACCATTCTCACCAGTCCTACACTCGGTAAACCCATCGAGCAGAGCAGTGTATGCGTATTCAAGTACTGTATCAAAATAAAACATATCCGTAACACGCGCGTCTAATATAGGTTTCAGTTTACGGAATCCGACGATTTCAAACATTCTGTCGAGGATGAAACGGTTTCGCGTAGGAATAAGAGCGTTATTATCAGAAGCATTCTTCCACATCAGCCTATATCAATGCACGGCCGATCGTTATTTATACACAACGTACATACAACGGCGTATGAGGGCGCGTCACTAATCTGCTCTCTTCTTGTACCTACGTTAGCAGGTATTTTATAACGATCTTCACACCACTTATCAACTATCACGAAGATTCTATTCATCTCCTCGATACTTAAATAAACCCGTTTGTTTGTCGGTCTACATTCCGTTTCCAGTACATAGCTAATGGTACCGGAATTACGCCTGAACACGCGCAACGATTTCGTCACGGACACATCGTACGAGGCGTTGAGAATGCTGCTCAAAGGAAGTTCCATCGTATTCGAGGAGCGCACGTCTACTCGGCTCAAGCTCTGAGATAACTATGAGCCGTGTGAGGCACAGGCAGGAACGGTTCGACGGGCGGCTGACTCGATGATACGTGAATGGGCATGTTCGTACGACTCGAATTGTTGCACATATTTGTTTTTCCGTTTCGTCACTACCAGCCTACGCACTTTGGTTAAGAACTATGCGCTAATCATCTCCACACTCCGGCCACTATTGAGAGGAAATATGCTCATATTTTTCCTTTCTACCCATCAAACGATGCTCGTCTCTAAAATCTGTTAAAAACTCACGCATGGCACTAGCCAAACCTCACTATGAACCTCATCATGATATACGTTAATATAGTGATAAAAACACCTAAGATTGTCCATGATCACGAGATTCACATTTTCAGACGTAGGGTATGAGTAATCGACATGGTGTAGCATGACGTAATACCGCTTGTCACACCACCGATCCACAAGGCTCATTATCCATACCTGCTGCTTCTCTTCTGCACGCGTTGTTTCTTTTACTTCACGGTGTATGTGAGACTTTATAAAGTTTAGCCCTGCAGTATACTTCAGCACATCGTCTGTGCAACGAAAGCCTTCAACAGTCTCACCAGAACATCCGTAGAGTTTTGTACATCTTGGAACTTCGCACAATCCAATGTGGTTTTAAAAGAGGCATAGGAGGGGAATAGGAAGTTTTTCGGTATCCACCACATCCTCACACTTTACTGAATACCATTTCATAAACGTTGTGCAAGCGATATTAAAGGTAGCCATTTCAATATACGTCTGATCTGAATACACGTCTGATCTCTTGGGCTTACTGCGGTCGACTGACCACGCAGGGACTCCCAGAGAGTAGCATGACTCACGCAGTGGGCGGAGCTTAGAACTTTCACCTCACACACACACACACACACACACACACACAAAGGAGAAAGTGAAACGCTATTTGATTTATTGAGATATTCATATATTTACAAATACGATTCGAGATATTCAAGTTATATATACATATATATTTACAAATAGATACGATTATATACAAGACGTGTGAGTTAGAAGCATCATTGGTATCCAAAGGGTACGGTATCATAGGTGCCAGGTAACTGGTAACGTTTCCTATAGGTGTTACGGCACACCATCGTACCCCTAAGTTCCTTCACGCCTCCCAGCTTCTGCGCCCGAAAATTGTGGGTGCCTACAATTAGTTGGTGAGGTTCCAAACATACTAGATCCTTCAACGACTCAAAGTTAACAACCTCCCGATTCGCATGGTTGAGCGTAATACCCTTTGCCTTCACGATATATTTCATTTCATCCCCTACCCTGACCCGTACCCCATAAGTCTTAGGTCCTGTTGAGATAAAAGAGTCGGCGTATGCGTCGTCCCCATACTCATCCTTGATCTCATCAGTGAGTTCGCCGAGGAACTCCCCAATAGCGGGCATGTAATCACCCTCCCTCTCTGTGAATATCACGCTATCTGTATCGGCATACAATACTCTCCGCCCAAGAGAATGCAATAGACCCCAAAGTTTTATACGGGCGTAGGCTGTTGTGAAGCTCGCCACAGGTATGTTTGTAACCCTTGAGGTATCTGTGGCAAATTCAGTGTTGTTGTACTTTATTACGTAAGTATTACCTACATTCACGATCTCCATGACCTCTTTATCGGGGGCATTGGCATAATCCCAGACATCGCTATAACTTTGTGCCAAATGAATGTTCCCTCTGCCGGTATTCTGCGCAAATTTTCCCCATAGACTGTTTAGACACAACTTTGCACTAAAGCGCTTGCCAGGATTCTTTACAATTTGGACACGATCAAGTTGTATACCTTCGCGGTCGCGGTAACGTTGAATATAGGCCGACTTTTCATCTTCGGTATCAACTCCTCGCGGATACCCTGATGCTTCAACCTTATCCTTCAAAAAGGCGTTTATATATGGTGTGAAAAGGTTGGGGAGCTTCTGAAACCTCCACACCTCGTGTATCTTCAGTATTCTATAACCATGGCGTACGGCTAGGGCCAGCTCAGGACTTGTATATACGCCTCTGATCTTACGCTGGTGGGGTATATGGTTACATTCGCCGTTATCCTCTTCCGCGCACTTCACGCACAGGGGAAACATGAGCTTGTCGTCGATAACGACAGGTAAGATCGGCATCCATAAATTGCGTGGGGGGAGTACGTCTACGAAAGAGAGCCCAAAGTAATGATCATTCAAATTTTTTGAAAATTCATTGATGGAGGCATGCTAGGTCCCACCAGTTTCTCAGGAGCGCCCACGGGGTACGGATTGCTCTTCATCACGTATGGGTATAAAGAACAGAAATCGTAGTAATGGAGCTTCACGCCCTCCGTAGGTGGGAAGTATAGTCTGAAAGGATTTGTACGTCCTCCAAACAAGCTATCACCACATTTGAGAGGATCCAGCACCATTGAACGCTTGATCGTTTTTATTTCCTCACGGTATACATCGTCTGTCTCCATCCGTGCATCATATTCATGCTCCCACAAGACTTTGTGAGTGAACTGTGACCCTATAAGTTGATCGCGGGTGCGGGTCCCTGCAAGACAGTCGGCAGGAGATCTACCGTTGATATCTCCGACGATACCGCACTCAGGGCGGGGGCATCCATGCCACCAGCATCCATTAAAGGAATACACAGTCTTCACACCAGTGACACGGTTTTCACTTAACCCATCAACCCAAAAAACACGTCCATTAATCTTAATGGGTACTTCACCCGTGTTGCGGGCGTGCTTTATGTATACACCTGTTTGTTGCTGCAGGTGTATGAGCCAGTAAATAGCCTTGTGTCCGTAACTGCGGGGGTTGTTTCGGTGAATAATGGCTAAGGTGTCTTTAGGCATGAAGTTATTCTTGAACACCGTAAAACATAATGATGCGATGGTGGTTGCGACTTGCACTGGATCGCATTTGAAACGGGCTATGTACATACTTCTAAAGGCCTGGAAACATACTCTAAGCACGCGCACATCATTCACGCAATAACGCTCACATTCATCAGCTATATTATAAGGGTTACTTTCATTAAAACTGTCGTAGTATCGATCAAAGTCTTCATCCATACAGTCAAAATAATGTTTGGGGGGTGGTGGGCCTACGTAGTTTAAAGTCTCGCTGGTGAGGAAAGTGTATGGGAAGTATCCTTTGGAAACTTCAGCTGCTACTCCCATCACCTTGGGTAGCTTTGCTAATTTACAAGGTGTGAATAATAAAGTATCTTTAAATTGTACATTGCCTCTTATCTGCATCTGTATTAATTTGTTGCCTCTTTTCAATGGATCACCTGTAAATATCTCAGAGGATTCGTGTTCAAGCAACTCCTTATAAAGGAACTGCGTGTCAAACTTTGCCCCGTTATGGGCGAGAATATACACAGTCATTTTTTTGAACTTGTCGGCTAACTTGACAATATAGGACACAAATAGTTTCACAGGACTATCGCTGACATTCGTTTTAAAAACGTTTGTCCGTTTACCGCATTTGGGGCACTCGTCACATTCGATACCCATACACTCATCACAGATGGTCTGGCTCACAAGTAAATGTGGAATTACCTCTTTGGTTTCAGCGTTCGTATATGTTTCTATATCGTAGTACACAGTTATACAAGGGTTATTTTTAGGCTTAGCATCTTTCATATAACACACATGCTTTACTCCATCCGCCTTATATTCCTCCTGGCATGTAGGACAGTGAATTACGTCGCACTTGTGCTTAAATTTTCCCCAATTATCCATTGTGTGAAACATACCACATTCACAGATTCTCATTTTCCTGCACGTACCAATTGATTTATGGAGATCAAAGCAGCTATTATTGAAAAATGTGCGTCTACACACATCACAGTCTCTCTTCTCAACTACACGGCTTTCACATTTGGTGCTTTTACACTGCTCACATACCATGTGACATTCTTTACAATGTCTCACTATATCAGCCGCAAACTCGAGGCACCCCTTACACAAATCATGATGTCTCCCATATTTTCGACTTTTGTCATAACTCGCGTAAAGCCCCCTTATATTACGGATGGGGAGATACGTTGTCCCTGACAATCCTAAAATAAGTAGGGGTCTTGTACGATCTCTCACACAGCTTTTAAAAACATACACAGTCCGGTGGCGATCATCCAAACCAAATACAACTATGCGCACATTCATTTCCTGTTCTACCTTTCTCAGCTCTTCAGGACCCATATTACAGTCAAATTCAAGTTCACAGTCTACAGCTAGTTTACGGGCACGCTCAACGATCGTAGGCAGCCAAATTTTTTGAGTCCGTGTATTTTGTACAGTAAACATACGTGCTAAGAGTACTGCTATAAAGCCGCAACCACGATCGACGTTTATATGCCTTCGGTAAATAGTTGGAGAATTGAAGTTAAGAGTGTACGGTATGGCACTATGACCCGCAACACGGTATACATGGTCAATATTTACCGTGAAGTTGTCCATATTGAAGGCTATACTACTTTGGACGGCTTGCATTATACGCCCTAATATATATTCTACATCTTCAGCAGCCAAACGCCTGAACGGTACTATCACCCAATAATCGTCTACATCACCGTCATCTGACCCGAACCCAAAGGACAGACTCGTCCTGACCTCACGCTCGTCGCGATTCTGAAGAGCAAACTCTATAATACGCTGTACTACCCTGCGTATCCCGCGCTCAATTCCATTGCTATACAGGGCTCTAGGGTCGACCCTAACTCTATACCGATTTCTAGTCAAGGCGGGGGTGGGGGCAGCGGATCGCACTAACTCGAACGTAATAACATCCTCAACAGAACGGGGGGCGGATGAATTAGTGGATATATTAAGGTGCTGCTGCTGATGGGGGCCCTGTTGCGTAGGAGGGTTGGGGATCTATTATTGTAGACTTAACAGAACGGGGGGCGGAATAAGGGGGAGGTGCTGCTGCTGGGGAGGTTGTTGCGGTTGAGGGTTGGGGATCTGCTGCAACAGGTACGTATTTCGGCCGCTTTATACCTGATGTGGGGTTCTCATACCTCCGCTTTGGACGTGCAACCTGTATCGCTGGTTCAGGGGAGGAGATCACACTGTCGTCGAGGTCATCCGTAATGATAGGGTGCTCTACCTCATCGTCGGTTCTGTGGGAGAAGAAATATAAGGATCAGCACTCAAAATTTGTAATATTTTGTAAATGACCCACTTAGGAGTGTGACGTGTTAGAAATGGACTCTGTAGAAAAATTCAGATTCACGAGCCCATCCACATGTATTATATCTGGACCTACAGGATGTGGTAAAACTGTGTTTATGCTTAAAATCATTAAAGAAAAGGGCGAGATGTTCTCGAAATTTGTGCATAAAGTTATATGGTGCTATTCGACGTATCAATCAGCGTTCAACGAGTACCAAGATGATATTTTGTTCCACAAAGGTGTATATGACGTTAATTCGCTAAAGGGAACTGAACATACAATCATTGTAATTGACGATCTCATGTTGGAGATGGATAAAACGTTTGCCGAGACATTTACAGTATACTCCCACCATCTTAACATAAGCGTGTTCTTCATCAATCAGAATCTATTTTTCAAAAATAGATACATGCGCGATGTGTCGTTAAATACGCAATATCTAGTCTTATTCGCGCAACGTAGAGATGTATCACAAATTGGGGTATTAGCCAATCAAATGTTCCCGAATCAGCGTAAGGAGTTTTTGGAAGTTTATAAAGAAGCTACAAGCACGCGTTACGGATATTTGCTTTGCGACCTTCATCCGCGAAACACGTTTAGAGTGCTTCTGCGAACGAATATATTTCCAAACGAGCCTGAAACGGTGTATATTCCAGAATGACAAAGAGACTAAAGAAATACCATGAATTAATAAAAATCTATCATCGACTGCCCCGGGCAATGCAGCAGATGTTTATTAAAAATATTGACGCCGACTTTTTAAAATGCATCTGTGAAATCTGTCTTAACGTTATAAATTGCAATGTATCAATGAAAACCCATCAGAAGGCTCGCCTACGCCGCTACAAGAACATAATACGTACACTCGCTCGTAAAAGTCAAACTGTAGCGAAGAAAAAACGAGTTATTGTGCAAACAGGAGGGTCATTTCTCCCCATCTTATTTTCAGTTTTGGGCCCTTTACTGACTAGATTAATATAATGAAGAAAGTGGTAGTGATTCCCCACGAGGTGTACGCTTCACTGCAAAGAGACACGGATCTAGATCCCCGTAAAAGCAGACTTAAAAGAATGGAAAGCGAATTGTTAGCCCTATTAAACAGTGAAAAAACACCTGATGAGAAAAGAATCTTATACCAAGAAGCTCTGCAGAAATTTCTTCACGAGTACGAAAATTATAAGAGCCCTACGGAGATTCCTGTGGTTATTAGGCACAGCACCGATGGCGACATAGGACCTGTACCCGACGATACAGCTGATCAACCAAAAAGATTAGCCACACAACATATCGAACATGTATTAAAAAATACCCTCCCACTTACATTGAGGAGTAAAGGCTTAAGTCTTTATAATCTATTGAATGAGGATCCCGCCATACAATGGACCGATACAGGGGAGATCATTGTGGAAGGATCAAAGGTACAGGGATCGAATATCGTAGACATTGTCCATGATCTGGTGAGAAAGTGGGATAGGCCATCACCATCAGGATGGAAGCATATTAAAGCAAGACTACAACAAATAAATGTCCCTAAAACGTTGATAGGAAATCTGAACAGGTTAAAAGACTTGGAACACGCAACGTCTGTGGCACAATTGAAGACGCCGTCACCCCCTGCGGTAACACCTTTCAAGAGGAGAAAGAAGAGGTTAAACCAACCCTACCCACCTGCCTCTAAAATACGCAAATGGCTAACGTATTAACTAAACGTTATTATGACATTTCTGCCCCATCCTCTTACGGCGGCGTAGATAGACTGCACGTTTACGGAGTAGGAAAAAAAGATGTTGAAAGATTTTTGAGGGAGCAGGACGCTTATACGCTTCATAAGCCTGTGAGAAAAAGGTTTAAAACAGCCAAGACAACGGCTTCCTCGATTGATTCTATTTGGCAAGCAGATTTAACAGACATGCAAAGATACTCTGTGTATAACGATGGTTACCGCTACATTCTATTCATAATAGACGTATTCTCTAGATATCTGTGGCTAGTTCCTCTGAAAAATAAATCACCTGAAACAGTTGCTAAAGCCACCAAAACGCTAATGTTAAAAGAAAACAGGGTTCCTGGCTATTTTTGTACGGATATGGGGAAGGAGTTTATAGGCCGTGCTTTTCAGAATATGTTGACAGAGTTTAATATCAGCTATTACACGACCAATTCTATACATAAGGCTTCTTTAGCTGAAAGAGTTCAGCGCACCATAAAGGAACGCATGCACCGTTATTTTACACATAAAAACACATACAGATTTCTAGACATTCTGGAACCATTGGCATCATCCTACAACCGCTCACACCATCGCACGATTGGGGCAACACCTAACGAAGTTTTAGAAAGAGGTACGCTCCCGAGAAGAGATGGACCACCACCACCACCACACCACCACCACCACACTCTGTGCGCTTCAAAATCAATGATTATGTAAGGCTGTCGCGTTCGGGGAATAAATTCGCAAAGGGTTTTGAGCAAGGATGGACACGCGAGATTTTTAAAGTTAGGGCTGTGAGACCTAAAGGTGTGATAATGATGTATTACATTGAAGATTTGAATGGGGAGAAATCTCAGGAGGCTTTTACCGCGAGGAATGCAGAAAGTCGCGTTTAATTTAGAAAAAAATGTGTTTAAAATTGAGAAAATTTTAGGAAGCAAAGGTTCAGGAAGGAGAAAAATGTACCTGGTGAAATGGCTAGGGTACCCAGAAAGCTTCAACACCTATATAAAAGCTGATGCAATAATGAAGCTTAAATAGTATGCAACATGGCTCCTAACCATTTCTACGTCACACTCCCGTCCTCCTCGTCCCTGTCTGTACACCCTAACAACACGCTAGCCAACTTTGTAACAGAACTCCATGGGCACATTGAATTGGGTCGTGATTCGTATGAGGTGGGGATATGCGAAATTCAGCTGGACACCGTCTTTTTAAATATTGAACATGAAGAAACCGTTTTTACGATTCTTAGAGACATTGACGAGTGTGAAAAAGCTGGGGTAGCTATGGATGAAACTATGCGCATCGCTTGGACTAAGATTGCACGGTATTACAGTACAGAAGTAAGACTAGGGCCGGGTCAATATGGTTCGGCCGAGGATGTTGTGAGAGGCTTAAACGTAAGTTTAAGAAACTCAAACCTTACGAATGATTTAGTATATGAAATCGTAAACAACCCTGCACATACACTAATCCTAAAATCAAAGACTAACAGATGTCTTAAAGAACATAGAAAGTTCAAAATTCTAACCAACGGCCGATATAGCGCAGCCTTCCAAAGAGACACATTTCACGAGACACAATATAACTTGTCCAGATTAATGTATCAATTGAAGATGGAGAAATTGGCTGAAAGGTCCCCAGACATGTGCTATATTTACAGTAATATAGTGGAGCACCAGTTTGTTGGGGATACCCAGGCACGCCTGCTGCGCATTGCTCACATCCCCAACCATAGAGGAAGGAGTTTGAGTATTACATATGACAGACCCCATTATGTGAATGTCGCAACTAATTTAATAACCAATATCACAATATATATAAGAACGATTGAGGGCGAAAACTTCCCATTCGGTAACGGGAGCTTAACAGTGAAGCTACACTTTCGACGCACTGAGTTATAATGGATAGAAAGCCTTTCACCGTCTATCGAGGGATGCGATACCAGCGCGGTAGTGGACTTGGATCCATTTTTTCATCCATACTACGTACGGCTGTTCCTTTGCTGAAGAGGGGTGCCAGATACCTTGGAAGGAAAGCGCTACAATCAGGCCTTAACACTGCAGAAGACATATTGGCCGGGACTAAACCTAAAGAAGCCCTAAAAAAACATTTAAAGCGTACACGGAACGAAATCATCAAAGATGCAAAGAGAAAAATGCGTGGTGGCGGGAAGAGGAGGGCTCCCCGGAAGAAGAAGAAGGGGTCACGTGGTATTAAACGTAAAAGGCTATCAAAAAAGAAATGCTGTAAGCGAATGAAACCTATGGTTGACCACTTTTTTGACTGATATAAGCTAAGGATATTGATCTCATGAATCATAGTTTGTTTACCACTTGTCGAGAGAGGAGTCACTATTTCGCCATGGCACGCTTCATCCACCCATGTAGTTCACAATGCTGTAAGTCGGAGCTGTCCTTTTTTGAGCTCCCGCCAACCCAAGTTTCTATTGAGCACAGTGACTTTATTACAATTAACCCTTTAAACACAATTAGTTCCCCGAGTGCACCTATAGAATTCGTGATACCCAGCTCAGGTCCTTACTTTTTTGATCCAAGCTGTGTGCACATGTACGCTAAGCTACGTATAGCCCATTCTGATGGAACGGCCTGCGATGACAAATATGCTGTATACCCTGAAACAAACTTTCTGCACGCCATATTCAACCAGTGTGACGTATATTTAAATCAGACCAACATATCGGCAGGCACGGGGTACTATCATCTACGAGCCTATTTGGAAAATGTCCTCAACTTTTCCAAAGAAGCGAAGGCTACCTTTTTAAGTGCGGAGGGATATTATCAAACTAAAGATGAAAATAGTATAAAGGACAAATTTAAAAATTCTAAAAAGAAAATATACGAGTGTTTTGGACGGTTGCACACAGATTTCACTTTCCAGGAGAAGTTGCTTGTGAACGGGGTGGATATGAAAATAAAGCTCACCCGCACGAGTCCTGAGATCTGCTTAAATCTGGATGCGAATCAAGAAGAGGGCGCAAAGTCCGTTGTGGTTCACATTATGGACACATACCTCCGCGTACGGCGAGTGAAATTAAGTTCACCAAAACAACTAGAAATTGAGAAAAATTTACTAAACGCTACAGTGAAATATCCTATTAACAGAGTGCAGATCAAACTATATACGGTTCCTGCAGGGTTGGCATCGAAGCAGATAGAAAACATTGCCCTGGGAAATCTTCCTAAAAGGATATTAATCGGCATGCAGGACCACGCTTCGGTGAATGGAAAATATAAAAAGAGTGCCTTTAAATTCGAGAATTTCGGACTTAAAAATATAACTCTATACGTTAATGGCACTGCTTTGGGTGGAACAATGGGTACGGACTATTCATCAGATGCTGTGTTACCTCTTTGTGCCAGAGCCTATAGTAATCTGACCCATATTGCAGGTGATTGTGATGAGCTTGGTAATGGGGTAACGCAGGAAGAATTCATTGATCAATTTAACCTTTATCCGTTTGACATTACACCTGACTTATCTGCTAGCGTAAATACCCATTTAACACCACAGCAGAGCGGAAACATCTCAGTGCGGCTGGAATTCGCCAAGCCTATAGACGCTCCTATTAGTGTACTAGTATATCTCGAATCGCAAGCCCTAATAGAAGTAGATAGATTTAGAAGCGTTATCACTGACTTTTAAAATGGATGCTAATACACTTCAGAAAGTAATGGAGCGAGTCACACGTTCCAAATTTATCGGCGTGTTTGCGAAGAATGAAACATTGAGTTTGCCAAGTACGCGAGAATGCGGTAGTCTTATTGTGAACACAGACATCATCGGTAATGAAGGGATTCACTGGATCGCTGTCTATTTTAAAAATAGACAGCGCCTGTACTATTTTGATTCACTCGGTACTCAACCCTGGAGTGACCCTATTATTGTAAAATTTCTCGCTCAGTTACATATTCCCGAAGTTGTATGGAACCCATTTCGTATGCAGGGATATTTTACTAATGTTTGCGGAATGTACTGTGTCTCATTTCTCATGCATATGTCAAATGATAAAGAATTTATAAATTTTTTAAATTTATTTGACCCGTGTCACACTCACCGAAACGATGAAATGGTATGTAGACAGATAAAAAACCGTTTTCCAATTGTACGTACTCGTTGTATATTATAATGTTTTTGTTCGTATATTCGTTTATTGTACTGATTTCTTTCATTTAATAAATTTATGAAAATATATTGCGTCTTCTTATCCCAAAAAGATCGAAAAACACTTACATTATTTGACATTGTTGACTGATTAGTATATCATCCGTATTCCCTTCAAAAGAGTGTATAACTCGTGTCAAATCCTCATCGGACCTTAAAGGAAAACATATACAGACAGACAGACAGACAGATCTCCATTATGTGAAGATATCTTTGGTTCGATTACAATTTCGATTTTAGCATAATGGGGAAATAACATTGATTGACATTTTTGACTAGTATCTGAAATACTACAACTCTCCGTATATATATAAAATTCTAATTATGGACACTTACATTTCTATGGTAGTCCCTTGCGTCGGATTGTAAGGAGCGTCACTGCAAATATCTTCTACGGTTTGCGTCGAAAATAGTTCGCCACAATCAACAGCATTGAAAAGGCTAATTGTGGTTAATGCTGCAGTATCACGTTCTTCATACAAGTCTGGGGAGACGTACAGTCCATGGTGGAGGATGTGTGACACTGCTGACTGATCAGTATATCATCCGTATCCCCTTCAAAAGATTGTATAACTCGTGTCAAATCCTCATCGGACCTTAAAGGAAAACATATACAGACAGACAGACAGACAGATCTCCATTATATGAAGATATCTTTGGTTCGATTACCAATTTCGATTTTAGCATGATGGGGAAATAACATTGATTGACATTTTTGACTAGTATCTGAAATACTACAACTCTCCTATAAAATTCTAATTATGGACACTTACATTTCTATGGTAGTCCCTTGCGTCGGATTGTAAGGAGCGTCACTGCAAATATCTTCTACGGTTTGCGTCGAAAATAGTTCGCCACAATCAACAGCATTGAAAAGGCTAATTGTGGTTAATGCTGCAGTATCACGTTCTTCATACAAGTCTGGGGAGACGTACAGGTCCATGGTTGATTATTCACTGATGCGAAAATAGCTACTGTTACTCCCAACTGAAAATATCCCCTTTTATATGCACATTCACCAAGCTCCGCCCAAAAGACCAGATGTCCGTCGTGATTGGTTGCCGATGTAGCTGGGTGGAGCGTGTACCAATCCGCTATAACGAGACCGGACGAGTAACATATATATAAAATCGAATTATAGGCACTTACATTTCTATGGTAGTCCTTATATTATATCTTACAAATTATTAGTATTGTTTGAATTGTTAACTTATTTTTCGGATATACTACTGCCTCGGGTAAAATGGTCCTGTTATTTTAAATCACGTATTTGTTAATTATTATTATTGCTACATAGAAATTCGTGCAGTTTTTTTCGATTATTATTTATTGAACAAAACTCTCGCTCTTTCTATATATATATATATATATATATATGTATAGAAAGAGTAGTCTGGAAGGAAGTTTGCCAATGATTAAATTCTCTTTGCGAGTGACCCGTTGCCCGCGTCGTTGCCCGAATTGTTCATTCTGATGAAGGTCAAGCTTTTCACTCCACCTTAGACCTACAGTTTAACGTGGATTCCGAACCACGACCCATCAGCAGCCCAGCGTCTTGACCACTAGGCCTCCTAGGGTACCCATTTATCTACCAACCACTTTCTTTATTGTGTGGAACAGCTGGGCTTTGCTGCGCGCCGGCTGCCGTCGGGTCTCGAACCCTGGGCCGATGGACTCGTAGTCCGCGACGCTAACCACTACACCACCGAGGCGGTATTTGTCATTACTTACTCTGACTATAGTGGATTTAATTATCCCAGAAGAGTTCCATGCACTGTCTGTGTGTGTGTGTGTGTAGCATATATATATATATATATATATATATATCATTATATTCTATATGACACCATAAAAAATAACGCGTAAATATTTGTAGAAATAATAATAAGAATAATAAAATTAATATCTGAAGCCAGTGGTGATTTCTGCTCGAATAGCTTGTAGAAAGATAATCTCTCGGCCCGAAAAGGTCTCTAGAGACCTTTTTCGTTCGAATTCTCCGAAACCAACCTCGCTATAGTGGCTTGGGCAATGAATAATTTCTTTATTTTACGTCATTTTTCATTTTTTTCGTCGCAGGAATGAGACTGTATGCATCGTTCATCTTCAAGTTTAATGAAGGTTGGTATTCCTTATAAAAATTCGTTTCTGTCTAACGAAATAGGGTAACTTTGTTAATTCTATTATTGCGTAAATCTCTCTAATGTGTTATTGAATAATAGAAGATATATATTGTGGTATTTTATATATATATATATATATATATATATATATATATATATATATATATATCAGAAGATATTTAAAAGACTGATATAATTATAGTAAACTTTTGTCGAAATAGTTATCCATAAAATTAATTGTTTTCTATTATGGCGTTTTCGAAGGTAAACTATGTTATTTGCTTCGTTCAACTTCAAGGAAGCTAAGTACTCAATGTTCCAAATATTAATATTACCATTATATACATCTATTGTAAAACACTATATACATCTATATTTCAATTAAGTGTGTAATTATTTAATTCATCTACCATATTGTGGTACACAATGCTTAATATATATATATATATATATATATATATATATATATATTTCTATAATTCTGTTTTCTATGGTTGGTTGAATTATGGATAACTACGTTATTTGCTTCGTTCAACTTCAAGGAAGCTAAGTACTCAATGTTCCAAATATTAATATTACCATTATATACATCTATTGTAAAACACTATATACATCTATATTTCAATTAAGTGTGTAATTATTTAATTCATCTACCATATTGTGGTACACAATGCTTAATATATATATATATATATATATATATATATATATATATATATATATATTTCTATAATTCTGTTTTCTATGGTTGGTTGAATTATGGATAACTACGTTATTTGCTTCGTTCAACTTCAAGGAAGCTAAGTACTCAATGTTCCAAATATTAATATTACCATTATATACATCTATTGTAAAACACTATATACATCTATATTTCAATTAAGTGTGTAATTATTTAATTCATCTACCATATTGTGGTACACAATGCTTATTAGAATACATGGCGCTATCTGGAATACCTTGCGCTATCTGGCAACTCAGCCAGAATAGAGGATTATAAAAGATCGCGAAGTTGATGAAGAACCATTCCCCCCTCGGCTCCGGCCGAGTAAGGAGCTCTGCTCCTTCTATTTCATGCCCTTTGGTAAACCCCATAGTGGCCTCTTAGGTTAGGGAAACGAAAATAAATTGGGGGAGAACTCCACTCTGTCCTTCAGGTGTCTCTCTCCCTCCTTCAGCTCTCTCTCTCTCTCCTTCAGGCGCCTCTCTCTCTCTCCTGCATGTTTGCCTCCAGCATGTGTACTCCTGCATGTGTACATCCAGCATGTGTACCTACTGCATGTGTACTCCTGCATGTGTACCTCCTGCATGTGTACTCCTGCATGTGCACCTATCCTCTCTCCTTCAGGCGTCTCTCCCTCCTACAGGCATCTCTCTCTTCTTCAGGCGTCTCTCCCTCCTACAGGCGTCTCTCCCTCCTACAGGCATCTCTCTTCTTCTTCAGGCGTCTCTGGCTCAGCCAACTGGCTGATTAGGATAATATGTATACAATGGAATACATGGCGGTATCTGGCAACTCAGCCAACTGGCTGATTAGGAGCCTATAAAACAACGCCAGACCGGCTGGAAGTCTCAGTGTGCACTTGGCTCCTGCCAGGTGAACACCTCTCCTCCTTCTCTCTCCTCCTTCTTTCTCTTGGGGGATAACGCCGCCTCCAAGTTTTCCCCCCACCCCCCTTTCCCCCCACCCCTTCCCCCCTTTGCAACATCCCCTTTGCAACACCCCCCTTTGCAACACCCCCTTTGCAACAACCCCCACCCCCCTTTGCAACATTACATAATAACCTGCAACATTCCTGCACTCTCCCCTTTTGCGGCTATACTACTATCTCGGTGTAATCATTGCAGTCAAAATTCAGTTCGGGAATTTTAAAGTGACGAATTTCGCTTTTCTTTTCCTCCCTGGCTTTCTTGATTCTCCGCCATCCAAGCTCTCGTACATATTCCCGTTCATCTTGCAGCATTGATAGAAGGATGTTTTCAGGATGAACGAAATATGCGTTTCTTTGAATAACTGGACGAATTATATTCAGTTTCTTTTTTCAGAGTTTTTGATAGTTGTATGGTTTTGCAAACATTCCTAGCGCCATAGACGAAAGATGAATTTGATTTTATCTGAAACTACATCGGTGCATACACTTTCATTATGAATTCAACAATGTCAATTAGATTCTCTGTTGGATCTTCTGTTGATATATGATATATAAACGGAGTATTCGATTTGCTGTTATTAACCATCGAGAGTGGGACATCTTTCCTGGATTACGGGGAGGCAAATCTTCAGGAACATTTCCTGTCGAAACAGCTTTATGAATATCATATAGATATGTTTGGTCAGAACTTAATACCTCTGAATCGACTGACTGTATCTCTGAATCAATTGGTAAGAACTCTTTCAAAGGGAGCTTGTAACAGTCTTGAAGTTGTTTGCCAATTACACCTGTAAAGCCGCGCGGACCCGTTGTTTTTCCGTTCAGTTGTTGAATTAAATCGTGACCGGAAAATTCGCCGTAAACATTTTCGCCGTAGGAAAATTCGCCGTAAACATTTTCGCCGTAGGAAAATTCGCCGTAAACATTTTCGCCGTAAACATTCTCGCCGTAAGACAAATTCGCCGTAAGGATATTTCGCCGTAAATAAAATAAAATTAAAATTAAAAAAAAGTTTAACTGAACCCTTATAATAAGACAAATTCGCCGTAAGGACATTTCGCCGTAAATAAAATAAAATTAAAATTTAAAAAAAAGTTTAACTGAACCCTTATAATAGCCGGTGCTGGTTAAGTGTGCGGTCTACCTAGCTTCGAGCAGTCTACCACAATTAAGATTCTTTATACTGTACGGCATTGACGATTGGTTAGGTTAAGTCGTGATAGTTTGGTTAAATAAATTTCTTAAATAAATTCCTTATCTTGCTTTGAAACTCACTATATAGGAGGAGAACGAGGCCGAGGCGCGCGAAGGCGAAGAATGGAGCCAACATTTCCTATAGAATTGTGGAATGTTGTCGAAAGAACTCATAATAATATGCCGAGAACGAACAACAGTATAGAAGGCTTCCACAATGCAATACAAAGCTCTATTACTAACATGCATCCAAGTATCTAGAAACTCATAACCAATTTGATGAAGGAAGAGAGTTTATTTTTAAGAAGTTTTATCACTGACTTTTACCATTGAATAAAGACTTGCCTTTTTAATGCTTATATAATACCCTTTATCATCCATTGATTACACTGGGCAACACGTATTTTATTGAATGATATCTGACACTTGATTCTAGGTAATTTGGGTGCGCTGAATACGAATTTCAACTCGGTTTGGCTCTATCAGGTCCTGATTCTTGTCGACAGCCTATGTGCCATTTTCCAGATTTTTCAAATTAGGACTAAAAAATTAAGTCATGTGTTAAATTTTTTTTTCAAGTTTCATGAATACAAGCAGTTCAAACTACAGTAAAATTACATTATAACGATAGAAATGACTTAAAATAAAAAAACAAACAGATATGAAGCTTTCACTGTGGCAAAAAGTTTCTTTTGTAAGACTTTCTAGCGTATTTGCTTGTTGATGGCAGGTCTCTTTTCAAGCACCAGCAGTAATCAGCCATCATGTGGGAATCCCAGCGGCCTTGGTACCGTTCTCCATAATTTTGATATCTTGGTGGAATCTCTCCCCTTGTTCGTCACTTACATCACCTAAATTACTTGGAAATTGGTCAAGATGGCTATTCAAAAAATGCATTTTTATGCTCATATTGCAACCTAACTCTTTGTAGTCCCTTAAAAGTTTTTTACGATTTCTTCGTAGTTATCTGCCCTATAATTGCCTAAAAAGTTTTCTATCAAGTCCACGAATGAGAACCAGCCATTTTTTTCGCGTTCATTCATGACATTAGGAAAATTGCTGTCTTTAATCATTGTTCTTATTTGTGGACCGTCGAAAATTCCCACCTTGATTTTTCATAACTTAAACTTGGAAATTTTGAAGTTATGTATTTGAAACACTCGCCGTTCGTATCTAAAGCTTTTACATATTGTTTAATGAGGCCTAGTTTTATATGCAGAGGAGGAAATATGATTTTATCTCTGCTCACTAAAGGTGGATTAATTACGTTTTTTTCTCCGACAGTAAGTGATGTTCGTGCTGGCCAGATTTGTTTGAAGTAATGTTCTTCCTTGGCTCTGCTGTCCCATAAGCAAAGGAAGCAGGGATATTTAGTATACCCTCCTTGTTGTCCTAGCAGAAAATTAACCATTTTTAAGTCAACACATATGATCCACTCGTGCTCCCTATATTTGATAAGATTTAAAACCTTTTCTATATGTTCATACTTTTCTTTTAATTTTGTTGAGTGCCCAATCGGTATCGAGCCGTATAGATTGCCATTATGCAACAACACACACACTTAAGACTTCTTTTCGAACTGTCTAAAAACAAGCGCCAATCATTTGCATCGTAAGACTCAACCCCCATCTTCTTTAACAAACCAACTATGTCGCAGCAATATACTAAACTATCCTCTGTTCTAAATATTTAACAAGTTCTTCTTCTCTTTTTCTGTAAAATGAAATGTATGTGTTTGAAGTAAGCAAGTTTTTCTCTTTAAGTCTTGAAGCTAAAATTTCCGCAGCCTTTTTTGACAAATTTAGATCCCTTACAAGATCATTCAACTCGTCCTGGTTAAACTTTTGCGGATCGTTTTGACTTTCAAATACGCTGGGGTCAAAATCGGTGTCTGACTCCTCAAAGTGCATAACAATATTTTCAGGAACATCTACAACTAATTCTTGAGTTGGCAGACCCTTAAATTTTGGAATGGGGATCTCATTTGAATGTAGCACAGGTCGTATCGCGGTGTCGAAATTTGGGTACTCGATACAATGTTTATTTTTCTTAGTGAAGCCCGAAGTCTTGACAAAGCAAAGGTAGCAATCGGTCTCGTGGTTAGTAGGCTCTCGCCACACCTGATATGGAAAAAAAATTGTAAAGCGTTAACAAAAGCGACGAGAGACTTGTTTTTATGAATTTTATCAAAAGTTATCACCCAAACATTTAACATTTCTATGTGTTTCAACCTTATGCAATATTTGAGATTCTTATAAACATTTTCTGTAAATTTTTGTTTATGTACCTAAGTTACAATTACATTTAGGTAAGTTACAGTATACTAGTGATTAAATTACGTAGTTTTATGAAATCATAAACTTACCATCGGAACTCCAAAAGGTATTTTTGAATCCGAACCCTTCGTCCAATGTCGCAGTCTTTCAATGCATATAGTGCAGGCTTTATGTGGAGCCCACGATTTATCTTGGTCCCCCAGTTTTATGCCAAAATAAGCTAAGTAAGCTCTTTTTACGAAGTCAGTTATATTTGCTCGTTGATGTGGAAGTGTATAATTTCCACATATATAACAGAAGGAATCAGGGTTGTTTTTGCATTTGAACTTTCTAGTGCTTGATGACATATTGCTTGATTGTTCTGCCAATTTGTAAAGGTATTTAAAGCCCTTAATTCATATAAATTTAAGAAAATCTGAAATATAAACACAAAAATTAGTTTAAATAGGTACTTATTATGAAATAGGTACTTACAATCTATGAAATTAAACTAGAAACACGGATGAGTAGGTACAATATAAATTACGTCTAATTAAATCAACTATATTAAATCACGATGACAAAATTACTCAAAATCATATGCCAATTCAAAATTATGTTAATGCCCAAACTTAATTAACTAACTCAACTGACTGACTGACTGACTGACTGACTGACTGACTGATTGAATTGACTGATTAACTCTGGAAACGAGTCGCTTTTATATATTTTAGTTGTCCCTCTAGAATACTCTACAGAGAACAGGAACGCTCGAGAAAATTTTAGAATTCTATGATATTTTTAGCTTAATTTACTAATATTAAAAAGGGTTAAAAATGACAAAATTACAAATATTTTTAGGGTGTTACATATAAAAATATACATAATACAACAATACCATAACAATAGGTACAAATACCTAGATAAAAACCTAGTTGCATAATGTGTAACTGCAAAAAGACTTAGCGAGTATCGAGAAAAAAACCTTTTTATGAATACGACGAAAGAGGAGGGGTGTTGAGCAAAATCAGGACCTGATAGAGCAAAACCGAGTAAAACTTCGTGCTCAGCGCACCCAAATTACCTAGAACTAACTGTCAAATCTAATTCAATAGACAAAAAGTTGAAATTTGTTCCCCAGTGTTATTTTTAAAAAATTTTACGGCGAAATGTCCTTACGGCGAATTTGTCTTACGGCGAAAATGTTTACGGCGAAAATGTTTACGGCGAATTTTCCTACGGCGAAAATGTTTGCGGCGAAATTTCCTAGAACCGAATTAAATGACGCAATGGGAGCTCATTTGCATGTAGTTGGCAAACAAGCCATTGTAAAGGTTTTCCAAGTTTTCCTTCAAGTAATGTGCAAACACCGCCCTTGGTGCCTGTGTTGACGGCTGTTCCATCGCATCCAATTACGGTAATATTTTCAGTCGATATTTTTTTCTCGTCTAGGAACATCAAAATACCTGTAGCTATGTTTTGTGCTGATCCTGTTGTTGGTGAGAAATGGCCAAGAAATTTTGATTCAGGTTCGGCAATAACAGCAATATGTTCTTCAAGAACATTTTTGCGGTAGAATTTGCAATCTTTCTTTTCCGATATAATTGTTGTATCTTTGCGACCATCGAAATAGATACTTTCGATGGCGGTTTCACTTTCTGTTGCTGCCCCTTTTTGTACTATTTCTCTTTTGCGTTTCCTCTCCCGTCGTATTTTGGTGCGATCTATGACTTTGGATGGATTTTCTTCAGAAATGATATCAATATCTTGCAAGAGGGAGGTTGATATCAAGGCAGCTGCGCGGTCAGACACTCCTGTTCTATCGCACGCCAGAGCTAAGGTAGGTAAAACCGATTTCTGTTCCGTAAGTTTCTGCTCCTTTTTCTGCCTTTTTTGGGGAGGAATATAATTATCATCACATTCATCAGAGGACGTCTCAGTACTTGAGACCGACGTTTCTTCTGATAAATCATCTGCCTCTGATGTACATTCTGCTAGGCTTCTCAGGCTGCCGGATTTTCTAATTGCCGTTTTTTGTAGCCTTCGTGTTGTTTTAATATCTGCTACTCCGATGAACATTTTTCGCTCTGTTCGCTGATCCATTAAGAAATCCCGTTCTAAAACAGGGACTTTGGAAACCTTCGTACAGGAGCATCTTTCAAAACACTTGCACTTGCATGCAGCAATGTCAAATAATTTCTTAGCTTAATTTTTTAATTTATTTATTTTCTCTTTATAACTTTCATTTTCCCGCCGCCCCTTGAATCCTTTTAATATTGTTCGATACTTCTTGTGGTGTACTTTTAACATATCCAAAATACGTTTCTATGATAGCACTGGAATAGATGCTTTGGAGTAAATATAGATTATTTTCTTTGTAAGATTCTTCGCAATGACGTCTACAGACGGATCTTTATTTGACGTTTGCTTTAGTCAATACCTTTCCCAGAGAAAACACTTCATCACGTCTTCATAAGTTGGAAGTTGACTTTCATTTAAGTCGTTACCACTGCCGAAAATGGGGCACAAGTTTGCTTGCCTCGTACGCGAGGTAGATGGTCTACTTGAGTCCTGCATCTTGAAAGAACAACGAATAGCACCGTCTTCTGTCACTGCCAGGCTAACATGGGCCTGTCAGGCTGAGTCAGTTAGAGAGTGAGTCTGAGAGAGAGAGAGAGTGGTGCTGTTGATGTATCTATCTATATCTGATGTATCTATCACTACCGCTAAGTAACTACTAAAATATATTGACTTGTACAAATTCTTGAATATATATATAATAAATGACATATTTTAGCATACTTTACCGTCTCAGGGGCACCTGAAAATGAACTCCGATTGCAAAGATGTTTTATAGTGGTTATTTTTACACCAAATGGCGCCTTTTCCCGACTACACAAGTTCGATTTTTGAAAAAAGTGTATTTCGCTCCACCCTAGTGTAATATGTATGGCATACTAAATAAAATTAAATATTTTTGGCCGGATTAAAAATAAATAAGTCCTTTCGTGCCAACATCTGACGTCACGAGTAGATGAAATATTGTCTAGCAATATCAAAAGTTATACGTCTTGCATTATATATATTGTATTAATAATAATGAGGATTTTATATACCTATAACCTATAAGTATTTTAAGTTTCACAACTAAAGCACTTATCAAACGTAGCGCGGCACTGGCTCAGTTCTGGGGTCCACTGTTATTTTATTATATTAAATGAGCTTCCACGTTCATCTGATATACTGAACTTCATAATGTTTGCAGATGATACAAGTGTATCATTTTCTTGCAAAGATGTTAATTCAGCTAAGAATATATTTAATAGGTATTATTATTATTTTGTTATTATTATTATATTGATAGATAAAAAGATAGGTAGATAGATAGATGGAAGGGTGGAGGCTATATATTTATTTTATTTTTATTCTGTGGATCTGTGTGCTCGGTTAGGCTACCTCTTGGGGTTCATATACAGATATAAGGCCCGGATGTTTAGGCACTAATAAACTACAAAATAGGCAGGCAAAAAGGCAAAATAAAATACAGAAAAAGGCACAAAAAAGGCATTTATTTTCTTACAATTCAAACAAAACATATCAACACATGAAATACAAAGAAAGAAAAATTGCATAAAGAAAATGTTTTTATTGATTGTAATAAATGACAGCATTTTTTCCAAATTTTACGTTCAATTTTACACTTTGCGATGCACTGACTTTAGGCATTGTGACACGTGCAGGGTTCTACGACGAAACTACGGTTGCCAGTTAGGAAATAAATTCACAAATGTGGAACAATTAAGCTTTAAACTAGTCGCATTAAGAGTTATCGTAATTTCAATCGTATTTAGGCTAATGATAGCATCATATTTTAAAATCCTTTTTTAATTAATGAAAAATATGACAAATTTTATAAATAGGCGGAAAAGGCATTTTATGGCATTTTGCCTGAACATCCGGGCTCTATGTAACATACATATAAAAGAAACTTTTCTATACACTAACATACATATATATATTTATTTATTTTATTTTTATTTTAAAATATAATAGTAATAACAATAGTGGTAATAATAATTCTTAATAATGAAATATGTACACGAAATAGAGAAAGAGTTAGTAATAATAAGTGGACGCTCATTAGAACAGTTCTTCTTTACATGTTGATGTTTATGTACGAAGTGTGTGTGTGTGTGTGTGTGTGTGTGTGTGTGTGTGTGTATTATTATTATTATCATTATTATATAGATCTGTAGATGAGTTTACTCTTAATTCCCAAACTTTCTCCTTTTACGAGGTCTATTGGTAATGGTAATACTGTGCTGGATTGCGAGGTAGTGCTGTTCAGGACTGCAGGTAGTCTAAGGATGTATTTTGGGGGTTGTGCGGTATTTATTCTAAGGAAGGTATATATATTTTGCTATCGGGATAGAACCTTTACATGCCTCTGTTTATATATGAAGTGTGTGTGTTTATGTGTGTGTGTGTGTGTGTGTGTGTGTGTTTTTAATTCAATATTTTTTCTCTTTGTGGGCTACTGTGATCATCTTCTCTCTCCATTAATATATGTATTATAATACAGATAGTTGTTTTTATTATCCAATAAACAATTGAAACATTTGCTTTCCTGGGTATATATATATATATATATATATATATATATATATATATATATATATATATATATACAGGGTGTCCGATAAGTCCGGCATCATAGGAAAAATAATAAAAAAAGGCAAAACAAAAGTTTTTATTTACAGAACGTGCCCAGTATATCCACCATTGTTTTCAATACACAAATTCGGACGTGATACCCAGTCAGCAAGCACACGGTGAATGATGTCAGGAGTAATGGTGTTACATGCCCCAATAATGCGCTGCCGCAAATGTTCAACACTCCTAATTTTCTCTGCGTATACCAGCGCTTTCCAGTGGCCCCAGAGATAAAAATCTAGTGGCGTGAGATGCGGGCTTCTAGCTGGCCATTTCACAGGCCCTCGACGTCCTATCCAATGACCAGGGAATTGTTGGTACGGGTATTCCCTTACTTGGGTGCTGTAATGTGCAGGAGCGCCGTCTTGCTGGAACCATGTTGGGAAATTTTCTTCTTCGTTCAAGACACTTGGAAATGCTTCTTCCTTGAGCATACGTAGGTAGGTGCCTCCAGTGACATGTTCATCGAAAAAGAGGGGGCCTATGATGCGATCCTTCCAAATGCCACACCATACCATCACCCGAGATGCACCTTGTTCCTTTGAAGAGGTATACCAGTGAGGGTTGTTTTGAGACCAGTAGCGGGTGTTCTGTCGATTTACCTCACCATTTCCATAAAAAACAGCCTCGTCACTGAACAAAATGGTGGACGGGAATTTGGCATCCCGAGCATATGAATTATGGTTTGTAGAAATAGAAAAATATGAATTTCTCCTATGATGCCGGACTTATGGGATACCCTCTCTATATATATATATATATATATATATTATATATATATATATATATAAACGATATTAAGGAATAACTGGGATGATGGGAATATATAAACGATGCATGTATGCAAATATATATATGTATACACTATGTCAAATGGCTGGTTATGCAAACTGGCTGCTTAAGTCAGTCAGCAGTGCCTTCTATGCCAACTGGCTGCTTAAGTCAGTCGGCAGTGTCTTGTATGCCAACTGGCTGCTTAAGCCAGTTGGCTGATTTACACCTTCTAAGCCAACTGTAAGGTCAAGAATTTTATTATGGGTCTGGAGGTCCAGACGAAAATATGTTCTCCTCTCTCTCTTCTCTCTCTCTCTCTCTCTCTCGTAGGTTAGGTTTGGGTGGGATTTCCCCTAGCTTGTGGCAGCTTGGGGGATTCGATTCTCCCTTGCCGCCTTTTTTTTCTTTTTTCCTTTTTTGTTTTTTTCGGCACCCTGGGGGGAGGGGGAGGGGAGTTGGCATCGTGGGCGGGAAGGGGGTTTGGCACCTTGCTACATTTGATTAACATTGCAATTGCTCTGCTCTCGTCCATATTGAGGTCATACTACTATGAGGCGCATTCAGTCAGGGGGAAAACATTACCTTGTTGGGGTGGTTCCTGCAATGGTTGAAGTTATGCTATATAATTATGAGCAGTATGATGATTTAATATTTGCAGAATGAAAGTATGGTGATTGAATATTTGCAGCATGAAAGTATGATGATTTAATATTTGAAGAATGAATGTATGATAATTTAATATTTGCATAATGAAAGTAAGAATACATATATTTTCAGGGTTTATTACAATTAATTTAAGTTAGCAACAGTCTAATAACGTCACGTAGTGAGGTGCCGTTATGTTTCATATATTATATACTTTAATTCATAAATATGTGTTAAAGTTAACCCAAATCGGGTATATATTCGTAAGTCAAGATTGAATAAGAGGAAAAGAATTGGAGACAGCAATGAAGGAGTAATATCGTCTTTAGAAGTTGGGTTTGTTTGATCTTGTAGATACACACACAACAAAAAAACATACGCTCGATCAACTAAAACTTTCTTTAATTTTTCTCAGGGTTGTTTGATTTAAATCAAGTCGATTTAACTCATCGGTTTAAATCATGATTTAAATAAAAATATATTTTTGAAAAAATCATTGATTTAAATAAGGGTTTCGTTTGTATGCTAAGTGTAAAAGGAAAGAAATAAAAAAACACGAAACAATTGCTTATATGCTGTATTGTTATAAACTGATAAACAAAAGAAACAAATACAAACTATCCTATGCCTATATCACAGTAGCTTACATACCTAATCACAAGAAACCTTCACTTTCATAATGTTTACAATTCAGTTTTCTCACAACAGAAATTACAATATTGTTTCGTAACTGAAGTGACAAACACTTATAAGTTCAACACAAGTAACATCACTTTGCTTACCTTACATATTTTAATACTGTACTGTACTTATACTTAAAAGATGTAGGGATTGTCGATAACTATTACTGGCACTGGTAACTAGTTTATGGCTTAACTTAGAGCTGCATATAGAAGAACAAAGCAAAACAAACTAAATCACAAAACTTTTGAATATGACAATTTAAAATTTTTTTAAATCAAATTCTAACATCACTTAGTTACATCACACGTTGCAGACAGCAAGTTCTGATTTAATTATGCAACTTCGTAGCTATGACCAGTGTCTGTATTCAAAGACTTAAAAAGAAAGACAAGTTTTGCTGCTTTATCTGTGCCAAGGCGGTTGATTAGCTTCGAATGAACAAGTCCAAAGGAGGAAAAGACTCGTTCAACACCTGAAGATGAAGCTACTGCTGGCAGTTGTTGTACTACTGAAAGTATATCACTGCCCAAAACACTTGAATGTGATTTCCACCATTCATTAGCTGATACATTCCTCGTCAGAGCTTCAATGAATTTAAATTCCTGGAAAAGACTCGTTCAACACCTGAAGATGAAGCTACTGCTGGCAGTTGTTGTACTACTGAAAGTATATCACTGCCCAAAACACTTGAATGTGATTTCCACCATTCATTAGCTGATACATTCCTCGTCAGAGCTTCAATGAATTTAAATTCCTGGAAATACTGCCATACTGGGTCAATATTTCGAACAGGACTCAATCTTGTGTCCAATTACATGTTGACAGTATGATTGCTTTTTTTATGCAGGAAGGAAGGGCCAAGTGCAAATAACCGCAAAAGCGCCTCCTCATATAAGAAGAAGAGGGCCAAAATCAAGGTCCGGGGTTTTCGAGATACCTAGACACTCTGCGTTTGAAAAATGGGAGGTCATAGACAGGAAGAAAGATAGATTGAGGAAGATTGTTCCAGAGTTCACCGGTTGAGTAAATGAAAGATTGAAAATACCGATTAACCCTTGCGTTAGATAGTTGGACAGAAAAGGAATGAGAAAATGTAGAAAGTCTGGTGCTGCATGCTTTCCTTAAAGGACGAGGCATGCAGTTAGAGAGTTCAGAAGAGTAATGTCCGTTATAATAGCGATAGTAAAGAGAGAGTAATGCAACATTGCGGCGAAGAAAGAGAATAAAGACAATGAGAAACAGGGAGAGAATTGAAGAGACGAAAAGCCTTTGATTCCACCCAATCAAGCTCAGTAGTATGTGTGCAAAATGGGAGAGAGCAAATGCATGCAATGTTGATCATATGAGTGCCAGTGCCAAATCCTCTCCCCCTAGTGCCACACCCACTCCCCTTGTTGCAAGGTGCAAACCTCACTCCCCCAGGTTGCCAGTGCCATCCAAAGGAAGATACAAGCAAGGAGGAATCCCCCCAAGCAGCCACAAGCTAGGGGAATCCCCAAGCTGCCACCCAAACCTAAACTAAGAGAGAAAAGAGGAGGTGAGATGTTCTTGCAGGCATGTCGCATCGCTTAATGAACGCTCTTGACCTCAGTATACTTGGCTTAGAATGTGTAAATCAGCCAGTTGGCTTAAGCAGCCAGTTGGCATCGAGGGCATATCAGCCACTTGGCGTAGTGTATACATATACATATTTATTGGAGCATACATGTATCGTTTATATATTTCAATCATCTCAGTTATTACTTAATATCGATTATATTATATATCTATAATATAATATAATATATATAATATATAATATATTTTATATATTTATATATATATATATATATATAATATATATATATATATACCTAAGAAAAATCGTTTATTGGATAATAAAACCATCTATCTATATGATGATAATAATAAAAATAATAATAATACCTATTAAATATATTCTTAGCTGAATTAACATCTTTGCAAGAAAAAGACAGTTGTATCATCTGCAAACATTAGGAAGTTCAGTATATCAAATGAACGTGGAAGCTAGTTTATATACAGGGTGTCCCGTAAGTCTGGACCCATAGGGAAAAATAATAAAATTACAAAATAGTCTAAAAATTTATTTATAATATATTTTTTTATTATTTTTATTATTATTTTTATTATTTTTTTATTATGATCTTACTCCGCTGGAGTTTTATTTGTGGGGCCACTTGAAAGCCAAAGTGTACGAGGTCAAACTTCAGAACATTTTCCACCTTAAAGCACGCATTGTGGAGGCGTGTCAAGAAATTTCTGCGACTGTGATTCAGAAAGTGCTGTCGCAGTGGAGATTACGTCTTCAACTATGTGTGCGACACAACGGCGGACACTTTGAACAGATTATGTAATAAATTTTTGGACTATTTTGTAATTTTATTATTTTTCCCTATGGGTCCAGACTTACGGGACACCCTGTATAATAAAATAACAGTGGATCCCAGAAGTGACTCTGTGGCGCGCTACGTTTGACAAGCGCTTTAGTTGAGCAAACTTAATTTCGAGTGTAATTTTTAGTTTCATTTCATACTAGAAAATAAAATGGATTGAAACTTAAAATACTTATATCATAGATTATAGGTATATAAAGTCCTCATTATTATTACAATATATATGGTGCAAGACGTATAACTTTTGATATTTTCAATAGATGAAAGACTCGTTTCTTGCTAGACAATATTTCCTCTACTCGTGACGTCAAATGTTGGCACGAAAGTACTTATTTATTTTTAATCCGGCCAAAATTTTTTAATTTTATTTAGTATACATACTTATTACACGCCTCTATTTTTAAATGCTGCTAAAATATATATATATATATATATATATATATATATATATATATATACACACTTTGAATAATAAAGCACTACTACAACATGGATTCATTTACTTGGCATGGGCTTATTCGGAATATGTAGGAGTTAAATAATAACCACAAAGAAAAAAGAAAAAAAGAAAAAAATTTCCTCCACGATTTTCTTCATGAAACAAAGAAACAAACAGACATTCCGTGACGAGATAGAAGGCTTAATCAGAAGGAGCGTGTGTGTGTGTATATATATATATATATATATATGCAATAGATGTTCATGCTTGGCCTACAGAGAAAAAAGAAAAAAGGAGCAATTTTTTCCACAACGACTTCCTTTCTGAAACAAACAAACAAGCAAACAGACATTCCCTAACGAGATAGAAGGCTTAATCTGAAGGAGTGTGTTTATATATATTAATGGAATTGATGTTCATGCTCGGCCCACAAAGAAAAAAGAAAAAAGGAGCAATTTTTCCACCACGCCTTCCTTTATGAAGCAAACAAACAAACATTCCCTGACGAGATGTTGAGATCAGAAATATGAGGAATTTAAGGTCAAATTCCTTTGTACAAAGCGAATCATGCCAAGGAGTAAACGAGCCCAAGTTCCACACCATACCTAAAGTTTTAAATTTTTTTGTACGTGATCGGAAGAGATGATTCGTGTGAGTATATATATATATATATATATATATATTAATGCCATGTAAATTCAAATATTAAACGCAGAGTATATAACAACAAATTAACAATTTGTGACTTACACGAAAGGCCTTGGAATCGTTTTTCTTTTTCCTTGTGGGTTTGCAGCATATATATATATATATATATATATATATATATATATATATATATATATATATATATTATATATATACAGGGTGTCCCGTAAGTCCGGCATCATAGGAAAATAATAAAAAAAGGCAAAACAAAAGCTTTTATTTACAGAACGTGCTCAATATGTCCACCGTTGTTTTCAATACACAAATTCAGACGTGATACCCAGTCAGCAAGCACACGGTGAATGATGTCAGGAGTAATGGTGTTACATGCCCCAATAATGCGCTGCCGCAAATGTTCAACACTCCTAATTTTCTCTGCGTATACCAGCGCTTTCAAGTGGCCCCAGAGATAAAAATCTAGTGGCGTGAGATGCGGGCTTCTAGCTGGCCATTCCACAGGCCCTCAACGTCCTATCCAATAACCAGGGAATTGTTGGTACAGGTATTCCCTTACTTGAGTGCTGTAATGTGCAGGAGCGCCGTCTTGCTGGAACCATGTTGGGAAATTTCCTTCTTCGTTCAAGACACTGGGAAATGCTTCTTCCTTGAGCACACGTAGGTAGGTGCCTCCAGTGACATGTTCATCGAAAAAGAGGGGGCCTATGATGCGATCCTTCCAAATGCCACACCATACCATCACCCGAGATGCACCTTGTTCCTTTGAAGAGGTATACCAGTGAGGGTTGTTTTGAGACCAGTCGCGGGTGTTCTGTTGATTTACCTCATCATTTCCATAAAAAACAGCCTCATCACTGAACAGAATGGTGGACGGGAAATTGGCATCCCGAGCATATTGTTCCGTAGCCCATTCACAAAATTCCATCCGCCAGTCGGGATCATCTTCGTTTAATTTCTGTACGATCTGAAGTTTATATGGATGCCATTTGTGAGCCTGAAGAATACGATGGATGCTACTTTTCGACACTCCTGTCTCGGCGGACAATCGCCGAAGAGACTTATTGGGACTTCTGTTAAAATGAGCCGGGATAGCAGTCGCTTTATCATCGTCAGTGGACCTCCTTGAAGGTCCACTGCGTGGTTTATCTTCTATGGATCCTGTTTCCTTAAACTTTGCAACAAGTCTGCTAACACAACTCTGTGTTATTGGCTCGCGGTCTGAGTGCAGTCTGTTAAATTCAGCAGCGGCCTCTCTTTGACTCTGATTTCCTATGAGTAGAATTATCTGGATTCGTTCTTCCTTGCTCACAGACATTATGGCCTGTAGAAAGAGAAAAATATGAATTATGGTTTGTAGAAATAGAAAAATATGAATTTCTCCTATGATGCCGGACTTATGGGACACCCTGTATATATACATATATATATATTATATATATATATAATATATATATATATGAGGCATAAAATAAGAGTAATAACAATAATACATTCGCCAAAGACGGGTTAATACAGGGTGTTTCTAAAGTAACCATCTATTTTGCGAAATAATATGAATTATAAAAAAAACACCTTTAAAACATGGAAATATATATATATATTTGTAAGCTCGGCACACATTGTTGCTCTTCGTGGATAATCTTCTTCTTGTAAGTTGTGGAACACTTGAATGTGGTATGGCTTTTTCTTTAAATCATAACGTAGAATTCTGTAAACCGTTGTTTGTGGAATTTCTAATCTGTGGGATGCCCTCCGAATCGATAATTGTGGATCCTCTTCGAATGCTTCTTGAACAGATTCGATTCTTTCGTGAGATCTTCTTGGCCGTCCAGATCTACGCTCGTCATGCACAGATCCAGTCCTCATAAATTTGTTTCTAATTCGCGAATAGCCTGGTCTCTAGGGCCTGTTTTACGAAACCTTCTCTCAAACTTTTCTCTAATTTCATTGCACTTCATGCCTTTTATCCTGCATGTTACTACATAAACCCGTTCTTGCACATTCATCATCAATGATATGGGTCTGAAAATAAAATAAAAATAATTAACAAAAAATCGTGTAAAGCAATTGAAATATTATAAATACATGAATTTTGTATAACAATGCACATACCATTATGCCAATATAACAATTGTTTAAAATCCCCCTATTTCACCAAAATAGATGGTTACTTTAGAAACACCCTGTATATGAATATACAACAGGGGTTAAAACAAAAATAATGCATACTCGTCTTATTTAATATATATGTTTCAGGCATAAAAATGGAAATAATAACAATAATAATAATAATAATAATAATAATAATGATAATAATAATAATAATAATAATAATGCAAAGTTTAATCTCAGTTCCTACCGTTTTTAAGTAAGGTAGTGAATTCGCATATAATCACATCTACAATTACATCTTCAATATTTGGACAACATAGTGCACGCGATATAATAACGTTTCACCACTCAACGTATGCGGGGGCCTATATTCAATATAAAGACCTTTTAGAGCGTTTAAAACTATTTTTGTCCCCACTTTACAATTGGGTGTAAAACTCTCTCGTTCTTTAAACCTTAATAGAATACAGTCACTAACGCGCACGAACTTGGCGTCGTTTACTGCATTAGCATTAAATTCAAGTTTATAAAGAGCCCTTTCGAAGTGAGTGCTCTATCTTTCCTCGCTGACCTTTTCAGCGAACAGCACAGTGTAGACGTGCTCGAGAACTGTGTCGAAATAACGCATATCGGCGATACGCGCGTCTAAGAATGGCTTTAGTTTAAAGAAAACGCCAACTTCAAATCACCCATCGAGAATGAAAGAGGAAGGAGGTATAAGAGTATTGTTAACACTGTTTCTCCACATCAACCGTATATTGACAGAGGTTGCCTCGTATCACGATTCACATGCAGCGTGCAAATAATTGAGTATGAGGGGGTGTCGTTAATCTGCTCTCTTCTTGTGCCCACTCCTGCAGATATTTTATAGTTCTCTTCGACCACTTCTCAACCACAATGAATATTTTATTCATCTCCTCAATACACAAATAAATAACATTACGTTTGCCTGAGTCTGCTTGTTTACATTTTGATTCAAGCAAGTAATTAATAGCACCACTTTTACATTTAAATGCACGCACTGATTTGAAGACAGAGATATTGTATACTGCATTGAGGATACTGCTTAACGGTAGCTCCATCTTTTATGAGTTTCTATCGAGTCTGTGAGGAGAGCACATCCAGTCGGATCAATCTCTGAGACGGAGTGAGACGGACAGCGCGCGGATTGAATCAGTTAGCGAGTCGTGCGGGATGGAACATGTATTGCGCCTGTTGGTATGCGGTGATGAATTCATGTACGGTAATGTTCCAACATGAAAACATCGACACGTCTAGGCCGCATAAATAAATGTTTAAAATTAGATCCCGTTATACCGGGTAAATGCTAAGAAAAATTTTCCATCTGCGTTGCAAGAAGCAATACAGGTTTCAAAAGTTTTATCATACCCGTTCCCAGGGATGTGTACCAATGACTTTTTAACTTGTTCAGGAATAATAGGATTCATCATATTTCTTTATATAAAACATTAAATGAAGGTAAAAACTTAATGACACTGAGGGGCCCTATTCGAGAAAAATGCGTGCACGTACTGTTGCAATTTGTGGGATAAGCAATATTCATCAACAAAATCTATTAAAAATTCACATAAAACTTTAGCTATAATTTCACTAGGGACCTCATCGTGGTATATATGGATGTACTGATAGAAATATTTTAAACTGTCCATAACCACAAGATTTGCGTTTAATGACACACGTGTATACTCAGTGAAGTGGAGCTTCATACTCCACAATCTCTGCTTCTCTTCAGCGAACGTTGACTCCTTCACTCCACATTGGACGTACTCTTTTACACATTTTATGCTCACAACATATTCCATCACATCTTATGCATTGCGGAAGCTTGTAATCCTCTCATCAGCAAACCCATAAAGTATTTGAGCTTCCTGCTCCCACAGTTTCACTCGGTTTAGACTTAGCTTAAATGTCTCAAAAGACGGCTGACTAAAAGTTCTTTGAGTGTTCACCACATCTGTAGGCTGCCGAGTACCACTTCAGGAATGTAGAGCAAGCAACATGGAAAGATACCTCTGGGCAGCAACTTCTGTTGTGGTTAACTGAACGTGACGCTCTTTTTATTGACGCGCACATACAATGGGATGATCTTAGATTTCATGACACAGACACACACACACACACACACAAATAAAAATGAGACATTTAGCTGAAATATAAATTTAATTAAACCACACATAATAAATAAATAAATAAATAAACTTCAAACGATGTCAACATGTAAATAAACTCTAAAACAAACTTGTTTGTGAGTTCCTACAACCAGGTCACCCTCATTTCGATCACCTTCTAAACTCACTAGATCTTTGAGTGAATTAAAGTTAACGATCTGGCGGTATGCATGGTACAGGGTGATGCCTTTAGCCTTCACGATGTATTTGAACTCAACACCAACCCTCGCATATATCCCGGAAGGTTTTGATCCAGTGGAGACAAAACATTTGGAGGAGGTGCTGTCTCCATATTCATCCTTGATCTCGTCATTCAACTCCCGGGGGAATTCACCAATAGGAGGCATATATTCGCCTTCTTTCTTCGTTAATCTCACGCTATCTGTATACCCGTACAGAACCCTCCTCCCAAGAGATTGCATCAGACTCCACAGCTTGATACGTACGTAAGCCGTTGTGAAGCTTGCTACAGGTATGTTTGTGACACTTGATGTATCCTAGACATCCCTGGTCTGTTGTACCTTATTATGTAAGTGTTACCCACATTCGTGATTGTCATGGCTTCTTTGTCGACTGCGTTGGCGTAGTCTCACACTTCGGTATAACTTTGAGCTAGATGAACGTTTCCCTTGTCTGCATACTGTGCAATTTTCTCCCAAAGGCTATTTAAACACAACTTTGCACTAAAGTGTTTGCCAGGATTTCGTACAATATGGCTCCGTTCAAGATGTATACCTTCACGATCGGTAACGCTGGGTATATGCTGTTTTTTCGTCTTCGGTCTCAACGCCGAGCGGGTATCCTCACTCCTGAACTTTTTCTTTGAAGGAGGTGTTAATATAGGGGTTGAAGAGGTTGGGGAGCTTCTAGAACCTCCACACTTCATAAATCTTCAGTATTCTATAGCCTTGACGGATGACTAAGGACACCTCAGGACTTGTACAAACGCCTCCGATCTTCCTCTGATTGAATGCATGGTTACAGTTCCCATTGTTCTCCTCTGCACACTTCACACGGAGAGGGAATATAAGCTTATGATCTATGACAACAGGCAGTGATGGGCATCGATACATGAAAATCGCTAAAGCGATACCGATACATCGATACATGAAGAACGTCTTAGGCGATACCGATACGCCGATACTTTCTAGATGTCTTAAGCGATACCGATACCGATACATGCATCGCCGATACATGTATCGCCGGTACATTTTTATAATTATTCATTTAATATGTAGGTATTAGATATTATTGTTTATACTAGTAATTTGTACGCACTGTAAGTAAAATCAACGACATTTTAATGGGTTTTATAGATGTAAATAAAAACAATTGCTTTATTTAATGAAAGTATGTTTTAATTTTGTAGGATACATGAATCACTGAAAATATTACACTAACAATTAAAAGTAATTACTATTACCCTTCAAAAATACCAGCTGGATAAACATCTGGTCAGACAGTCTATTCCTTTTTGGAGCGTGAATGTGACCAGCCAAACTAAACAACCGTTCTACAGGAGCAAAGGATGGTAGTGGTGTGTTATACTTCAGGAAGACCCGTAGAATTCCTGGGTATTGCCTCAGAGATTGGAGAGAATGACTTCCGTCACCCAGATACTGTAAAACTTCCATCTCAGTGGAATCTTGGGTTGCAGAGACATTAGTGGAAGCAGACTCATAACAGAAGAAATCATCTGCACTTCCGTCAGATGCAGCATCACTTAGTTGTTGCTGGGGGTCTGCTCGCTGAGGCTCTTAACAGTGTCGAGGGGTACGTCCCTAAAAGGGCCCTCGATTTGTTTTAGACGACTAAGGACGATGAATACCGGGGGTGGTCCCCTTGGTTGGAGTCGGAATTATATCCGAAGGATAATAGACACGTCACTCTCGGGTTACCAGTGGATGCACTCGGCGCTCGCGCCTTGTCAAAAATGTGTGTGGATGTCACTGACCACTCTTACCTCAATTGGTTGTAAAGTTTCGGAAGATCACCTTTGAGTGCTTCCGTACGGTGGTTGTTTCGAGTTTATGCGGTGAATGGAAACCACTAACTAAATTTAACAGTCTTTTTATTAATTCACTTTGGGACAGAATTCTTTTTATATCAAAAATAATATTTAATTAAATTAAATGAAATTAAATTAATTAAATTAAATTAATTAATGAGTTAACTTTAGTTACGTAAAAAATGGCGATTATATAACAGCTCTTAAGGTGAGACTTAAGACAGATTAATCGGGACAAGTTAACTAAAGCTCTATGAACAATTTATAAATATTTTAAGTTAAGTTCCATATCAATGGAAGCTAAATTGACCTGGAGGGGTAGTGCCACTGCAGGAATAATTACAGACTTTAAGTCACAGAGTTTACGTATTATGAAGATGGTTAGAAGGCAAAGAACCTCGTTTCCGACGCTCTCGGGGTTTTTATAACCTCGGGGTAGGCGGAGACGAGGTAAACTAAGGGTCACCCTCTTACGGGCGGAGCCTAACAGCAAGCGCCTATAATAGTTTCTATATTCGAATTTAAGCGGAGGCGACTTTAATTGACTGCCTCGATTGGGAGATGGAACTTCGGGAGAGTTCCGGGGGCGAACCAATCATGATCGAAATAGGTTTCGCGGAATTTACATTTTTCTTTTGATAATAAAGCATAATTATAGGATCGAGAGGCGCCAGAGGGGCGGCATGGAAGGAGGGTCGAACCTATACAAAAGGGAACTGATTTGGAAGGAATTTATAGGGCGCAAATGAATTTCATATTCGAGAATCACTTTTGCGTGATTCTTTGGAAAAGAGAAATAGGGGTTAGGGAGAGCTGAAATTTGGTATGCGAGTAGGTCGAGCTAGGGGAAATCTGGTGGGCTATAGGTTGACACAATTATGCTTTATCTATGGGAATAGGTCAAGATTTTAGGAAAATTTAATAATAAAAAATATAAAAACTGAGGTGTTTATAGACGCTTGCCTTGCATCACGTGATGCTGACAATAATAGAGACGCGGAGGGATCGAAGAATTCATGCGATGTGCATATTTTCATATGCACCTCGCATCTAACAATTTAGATTTGGATTACTGGGATTTATGTGGATTAGATTTGGATTACTGGGATTTATACGGATTACATGGGATTAATGGGATTTATGTGGATTTATGTGGATTACATTGGATTTCTCCGCGTATGAAAGAATGCACACTCTGTGATGTCAGAACAAAGGAATTTTGGGTTCAAGGTTTAGAATGCAATTCGTCGGAGACGAACTCTTTTGTACCGTAAGGATTTACACTACGGGACACTACCTCCCCTTCTGCAGAAGTAACAATTAAACAAAAAAATAATATGATTCACAGTTTTAAGCAGAAACAAAAACTAATATGTACATGCTAGCTAACTAATTAAAATTTGGATTTCTCGGTGTAGTGACAGCTAACGGGGGGCCGAAGATTGGGGCAGACCGTCCGGGGCTTCTTCCGAAGGTGAGGGCTCCGAAGTAGGGGCATTCCACTTCAGTCGTCGACACGGGCGGCAAGCAAGGAAGATGATATAATTATTAGTATTAGTAAGACAGCGGCGGCGTTGACGTAGGTGAGGGGCTGAACGTGGGATAAGACATGAGACCGTTCTTGGAGGGTTTCGGTGATACGATCCAATTGCTGATCCCAAGGGGGATAGTTAAAGGAAGGTACAAGAGTTACAGAGGCAAGAGGAAGGTTGAAGAGAGGAATTGGTGGGAGGTGAGCCATAGGGTGTACAAGACGAGGCGTGTTGTTAAGGGAGCGTACTCTGGGGTTTGTGGATATAAAGCTAGAGGTAATAATAGAACAACCGGAGGGGATTCTACTAACTGGATCCAATTGTATCATACTACGGTTGTTCGGGCAATCCAGGGTTGCTTCACGTTTTTGGGGGATGGACAGGAGGAGGTCGGAACTTATTTGGAGCTGAACGGGGGTTGAGGGTCGAATGCTCGGAACGTGCAATTTGCACGGGACGAATTTTGTAACAGCATTAGATAACAAGGTTTCTGAAAATGTATGGAAACAAAGGGTTGGAGTGGAGGGCAAATGAGGAATTTGGTTGACAAAGGTGTCCTACAGTGAGTAATGTCGCGGGTGGTAAACAGGGTGTACTGTTGGTAGGTTTTGGAAAGGAAAAAGTATGGGTGTTCTGTGTGTAAGATGAAACGGGTCACGTTTTCCCTCATAGAGTAAACTGTGGGAAAGGGGTGAAAAAGATAAGCGTTGTATATTTGAGCATCGAAGAAGGGTATAACAATAATGATAGAGAATGGAGAGCTACCAAGTAACGTCCAGGTGAGGTCGAGAAAATGATGGGCGTTGGATGAGTGTAATGGATAAATTGGGGTAGAGCGAGTTCCTTACTAGCGTCCGTTATTAATGTATTTAGAGTCTTAAGGGAATTAGTGAATGGGGTGTTTGTTTTGACATGGCAGCATTAAGTGCGGCCATTACGATTTGATGTGTCTCGTGGACTTGATCGAGATACTTATCAATGACAGTAATTTGGAGGTTAATTAGGTGGACATATTCAATTTGGTTATAATTTCGGCGCTGTAACATAATTAAGGAATCTAGCTCGTTTAGATGTGTCGTGAGATTGCGGAGAAGGTGAAAATTTCGTTTGGCTGCAAAGACAGTACGTTTTAACACATCGCCCTTAACGATATTGTCACTCGCTAGCAGTCGGATCTTGCGTTGCACGCTACGCACATCTGCTGAAATGGCGATGCCAAAAATGGTCTTCAGCAACTGCCCGCCGAGATCGAAGAAACCGCGTTTAGTACGGTTTGAGGGACTGTTGGGGCGATACTGCTGAATCCAAGGGAGGGCCAGCGTATCGTTAAGTTTGTATTGTGTGGCGTGTATGTTTTCCAGAGTGTGAGCATAGGTGGAGGAGAGTAGTTGTTTATATATGGTAAACGACTTAGTCGGAGTAGAGTATGGTGGGTGGATAGGTGCTTTAGCAATAGCGATTGCGTGGGAGAGTAATTTTCGTTGGCAGGCGTTGAGCGTACGGAAAATAACGTATGGGGCTTGTAGGTCGAAAATCACATTCAGGTGGCCTTTTAAAAAATGGCCATCCGCTAAGGTTTCGACCACAGCGCCGGGGACGATGCGGTAGGTACTACTAGAAACAGGAAAAAGAATGAAGACAAAGGTAAGCATAGTGGCCGAGTTAACATTATTAATAATTTTGGGTGTGTTAGCGGTTACTTCCGAGAAGTTCTCCAGGAAGGGAATTTGGGTCTCACCTTAGGTTTGACCGAAGGTCGGTCCGGGGGACGAAGGGGGTGAGGTGGATGGGTCGTCGAAGTAGTGGCTAGTGACTCGGGTATTCGCGCAGTCGGAGCAGGCCGAGTCGATGGCAGCAGGGTGTTTTCGGTGGTAGGGAGGGGCTTTGTGGAGGTGTCTTGTCTTGTGTAGGTGTCTTAGGGACGGAGTGGAGTGTGGGTACGGGGTCGGAGCTTGGCTCGAGTAAGGGCTATGTGTGTGTTCTAGTGACTCGGGTATTCGCGATTGGGAGCGAGTCCACGGGCCTTGCGACGACTCCTGTGGTCGAAATCGATACGTCACTGTAGGGTCTGTTTTAGGGTCGTCGATAGGTGAGGGTGGTGATGGTGAGTCGGGGGGCTCCTCACTGGCTGCGGGGCCCTCCGGTAAATTTTAAAGTTTGGAGTTGTCTCCGGGGCTTCCAAAGGTGAGGAAGGAGCAGCAGGGAGTGGCTCCAGTTCATTTTCAGGTTCAAGGATAGCTTCCTCAGGCTGTACGGACAGGGTAGTCCGAGGGGGCCTTAGGTAGTTTCCCACTCGTCCGACTTCTCGGTTTCGGTATTGGTAACGCGGGGTTGGGTTGTATCCCCTTGTTGTCGGGACGACTTCGGTTGAGGGGGATTCGGATCCTCATTCGTAACCTTAATTTGGTTGGCATGAACAACCTTTTTCTTTAAGGTTTGCAAGTGTTGGATCGTGAAGGTGTTATGCCCCAGGTCTTCGAGGACACGATATGGTCCTACCCATTTTGGACAGAGTTTACGACTGAGGCCCGGAGGCTTCGTACCTGCCAACCAGCAACGGTTTCCGGTATTATGGTCCGTTGCTTAGGGTACCGCTTGTGTTGGTAGTGGACCATTCGGTCGGTCTCATGGTTGAGACATCGTCGTGTATCTTCGAAAACTTGGAACGAATGGCGAGCCAGGTCGTCCGCATAGCGTTGAGGTTCCTGTAGGTCAAATCCCTCTTCGGTGGAGTCGTTTGGGAGGTCGAAAGGAAATCTTGCATCGTAATGATACAATCTAAAATGAGGGGTGTCACCGATGAGTTGACTGTGGTTGTTGTTAACAGTCCACTGCACCATGGAGATGCACTCGTCCCAATTACGTTGGTCCGCGTCCACGAGATGTCGTAGGACGTTAAGGATCTTTTCGTTCTGCCTCTCAACCAGACCATTTGCTGCCGGATGGTACGGTGTTATTTGTACCTTTTGGATGTGGAGACGTTTGCATAACTCTACGAACATCGCGGAGGTAAATTCCCGAGCGTTGTCCGAGAGCAGCACGACCGGCGTATTGTGCCGTTGAATTACTCGTTCGAGTAAACACTTGGCAATGATCTCCGATGTATGGGCAGGCACCGGTACAATTTCATTATACCTGGTAAAATGGTCGGTGAAAACGACAACGTATTTATTTCCATTTCGACTTTGGACAAAGGGGCCCATCACGTCCATTCCTACGCGCTCCCAAGGTCTAACAGGAACGGGGTACGCATGCATATGCGCGGTGGGCGGACGCGCTCCTTTATGCCTGGCACATGCTGAGCATGCCTTGCAATGTTCTGTTACCTTGGTGCGCGTAAGTGGGAAATGGTAACGCGCTTGGACCAACTTTAGGTCCGTTCAATTCCGGGATGCCCAGCACAAACGCTGTCGTGGCAAAGTTTAAGTTTTGCCACGCCTTGAAGACTCTCGGGAACTTCTGCCACGTATTGCCCAGGAGAAATTTGATAATTCAAAATTTGATCCTGGAAAGCATACAACTGGTGAAGTTCCGAATTTGGTTGGCTTTTAATTGCTGCACCAAATTAGAGATATACGAGTCCTTGCGTTGTGCCTCGAAGAGTGTGTCTCTATCGAAATTGGGAATAGTCTCAATACGATGAATTCCACGGACCTCTTCGGGTTTATTTATTCGGGATAAACAATCCGGGAGAACGTTGAGTTTTCCGGGACGGTGAACGTATTCGGGGCTAAAGTCCTGGACGGTAAGAGCCCAGCGACCTAATCGCCCGTCGGGTAGTTTTTTAGAAAATATAGAGGTTAACGGAGCGTGGTCCGTTTTTACTGTTATTTTATACCCGTAGATAATGTTCTTGAACTTCTTCAGGGCCCATACGATGGCTAAAGCTTCTCGTTCAGTCCCTGAATAGTTACGTTCGGGTTTGGATAGTAACCGACTCGCATAAGCCACAGGTAGTTCGGTACCTTCTACTTCTTGGAGTAGGACGGCACCTAACCCGTAGTTAGAAGCGTCCGTGGCTACTATAAAAGGTTTACCAAAATCCGGGAACTGCAGTATGGGTTCTTGCAGGAGTTTGTCGCGGAGATCAGTAAAAGCTTTCTGATGCTCAGAATTCCATTCAAAAGTAGCCTTCTTTTTGAACAAATTGGTCAAAGGAGCGGCTATGTCTGAAAACCTAGGAATGAAATTGCGATAGAATCCTACAAACCCGATAAAGGTTCGCACTTCATCAACGTTTCGAGGAACAGGGTAATTTAGGAGAACCTGAAGTTTGGCGGGATCCGGTCGGATTCCGTCAGAGGCAAGAAGAAATCCTAAATACACAAGCGAGGATCGGAAAAATTGGCACTTAGCCAATTTTAGTTTGAGATTCTCATTCGAAAGACGTCTGAAGACTTTGGCAAGACGTACGAAATGTTCTTCGACTGTATCGCTATAGATCACTATGTCATCTAGATAGACTAAGGCATGAGAACCTAATAATCCGGACAACACAATGTTCATAAGTCGAGAGAAATTCGCAGGACCGTTTCGGCATCCGAATGGCAAAACATTCCACTCGTAATGGCCCTGGTTGGTAGTGAACGCAGTACATGGCCGTGACTCTGGAGACAGAGACATCTGCCAGTACCCTGAAGCTAAATCCAGCGAGGTAAAATATTTAGCTTTACCAACATATTGAATGACCTCCTGCATGTTGGGAAGCGGAAATCGGTCTGGAACGGTCACTTTGTTGAGGCGTCGGTAGTCGATGCACGGCCTTAACGTTCCGTCCTTCTTCTTGACCAGGATCAACGGAGAAGACCAAGGACTAACCGACGGTCGGATAACATCCAAATCTAACATTTCCTTCACGTGTTCCTCAACAACCACTGCTGGGAGTGCGGAACGCGATATGGCGGAATGTAGATGGGCTTTGTGTTATCCGCGAGATTAATATGAAAGGGACGAGGTTTGAACGTCCCAAAGCATCACCCTTGAGTGCGATGATGCTTTCGTGTTCGACCAAGAAGTCCAGTAATTGGTCAAACAAGTCCGGGTCGCTGCAAAGGAAAGAATTTGCGGGATCGGACTCTAGACATGCTTTGTAAGTAGCACGTAATGTTTGCTGAGGTACGCCTCCAGGAGTACACCTGCGTACGTCGTGAGAAATAGAATAGGCTCAGCTTGGGCCAAATAGGCCTTGCCTATTAAGTATTAGGTTGTAACGTAATGGATTCGGAACCAACATTAGCGCACAGTAGAGGGATAGTTGCCTCTTCGCTAGTGCACAGACTGCGTGCAATTACTAAGCCTGAATGTTGAACTTGGTTTTCAAGAACATTCTCCACGACTACTGAAGTCGCAGGATCCACGTAAGTACCATCGTTAAAGGTAACAATTACGCGGAAGCAGACCTGTTGGTTGGGCTCAGAACGAATTCTTCCTTAACTCTCAACTGAAACTCATCGGTTGGAACAGACTCTGAACTAACTTTCAAGGAACGCCGGACTTGGCGTGCAACGGGATTTTCACCCGACTCTAAACCATTACACGGCGACAAAGCCGGAAAAAATGGAATCCCTCCATTACTAGGATTACAACAATCCTGTAGGGTTCCATCAAAATCGGGAACATCTTCCGAAAAACCTTCAATCCTGCTTCAACAGCAGTTGAAAAACGAACCTCTGGGTTCGACTCCGTATTCACTAACGGAATAAGTTGTCCTTGCACTTGGACAACGTTGTTTCAAACTTAAGATCCCAACCATTTCCTTTAGGAAGGGATAACCGAGTAAAATGTCGGTAGGAAAGTGCATAGAGTCTTGTACTATTACGCAATCGGCATCGAAGCCTAACTTGCCGAGTTTCAGTTTAAGCCTAACTTGCCCCATGGAGGGTATGGTTCCTCCATTAACGTTCTTTAAAACAACCTTCGACGGGAAAAGTTCCAATTTGGAAACTCCCGGAATTCTATTCAAACTAGACTGTTTAATCAGGTTAGCGTTGCTACCTGTGTCTAGCAACCAAACATATCTACACTTCGAACGCGAAGTGGAATGACAGCATCTTCAAACGTATTACTAATTGTGCAAACATATGACGTGGGAACGTCAACAGAGTTTGCCACAATTCTCTGTGAAGCGGGACGAGACTCATAGGTCTCGGGTTCAATGCAAGGGTTTCTGAAAAGGGGAACTTAAAGGATTCTACAGTGGTATCTGGATTATTCGTGCAGGGCCCTCGGGGTCCTTAAGTGGAGCAGTAACTCCTGGTTTTTCCCACGAAGGAATAGCTACCCCTGGGGAGGGCAACCCGGCTCGTCCTCTTACGGGAATCCTGGAGCCGGCAGGTCCTCTAAAAAATCATCGGGCGGATTGGTCGTCTCCCGACTTTCCAGTTCTAAGGCTGGTGATCTGGTGTATCCCAGCTCGGTCAAACATTCTGTCAGAATATTTCGAACTATCTGGTTCGATGGATTAGGGTTAGGGTTAGTTATATAAGAGGGGGTTCCCTCAGGGTATCCTTGTTGCGGTGGCCTTGTGGGAGGTCGAGATCCTTTGGACCACTCATTTCGTCGCTGGGACGGTGCACCCTTCTCCCGGCATTTGGGACGATCTCCCCGCCGGTGACCGGATTCCCTGCAGGAATCGCAATAAGCAGCCGCCCTGCATTGTTTTATACCATGTCCTACTTGGCAGCAGTTGTAACACCGTAGGGGCGAACTCGGGGGAGTCTGTCGCGATGAGTTTGGTCGAGACCGGTTCGACGGCGCGGGCGTTGCAGAAGCAAACTTTTGCTTCTGGGGCCTTCCTGTTTGTTCGGTTGCATAACGGATGGACTGGGAGGTTTTGGTTCGTTCTTCCCTCGGTGACGAATATTCAGATCAGTTGAGTTTGGACACGACTCCTTCATTTTGTTCACGACCGTTGCTAACGACGCGGTGAGATCCGCGTGTTTCTGGAATCTAACTTGGTGGTGACTTGGTAGGTTCGCATACATGGCCGAAAAGGACAATATCTTCGCCGTTTGCGAGGACATTTTATAATCAAAAGCTCCGTCAAGGGCTAAGATGACGCTATTCATAGTGCCTTGAATGCGATTCCTAAACTCCATAAAATCTTCACCATCCTGCCAACGCAATCGGAACAAATTGTCATGGCCACAAATGGTTGAGTGTCGCTGACATCTCGGAAATTGTCCAAGAGAATCCGACGATACTGGGTCCATGTAGTGGCCGCTTCTAAGTCGGGGTTAGTGTCAACAAACTTCGATGCTGACCCTTCTTCTAGATCAACAAACCGTTGTGCTTCCAAGATCTTATCCTTGTCCGCGATCACCTTCTCATTTCGAAATATACTTCCAGTTTGTGGAGCCAGTGTTGAACAAGTGGCTCGGTGGTCTTTCCCGCGACGGTTCCCTTAAATCTTGGAACGGACGTCGGTAAGTTGAGTACCCTGGAAACTAGAACATTCGTGGTCGCGGCAGGCGCGGCAGCAGCAGCAGTGGAAGCAGTGTTAGTGTCAGCCATGTTGATGTTGGGAATGCGGCGACGTTTGGGGAAGGACGGGCGTGGAGGTGTAAGTGGTAATAAAAATTCCCGGTCTGAATCGGAATCGGAATCGGAATGTGGCATACACGTCACGCGCGAAAACAAACAATTGAAGTGTGTTTTGGCTGTGTGGTCCTAGTATTTATAGTATCAGCGTGTTTGCGTTGTTTTGTTTTTGGGGGGGGTCCAAATTAAGTAAACTACTAATTATTTAATTAAAAAAAATTAGAAGTTTAAAAATTTGGTTAACTTAATCAAACGCAAAGCAATCGAGGAAACCTCAACAATGCAGTAACACACTAAAATATCGTATATCAGGAACGACGTGATTGCTAAAAAAACAAGTTATGCCAGTATTGTTCTATCACTCTCTTTAAATAGGTGATATCAGAGTAATAAAAAAAACGAAATGTGAGAAAAAAATAAAGGTTGGGATAGCAAAAGGTTACTTGTAATCCGATTGTCGAATCGTTGGTCTCCAATGAATGAAGAGTCCCACACAAAGTCCCTTTCCGTATCCTCGATCCTAACGATGGCAACGTGAGTTCCAGCGGTGGTGGATCCTACCCTCTGCCTGAGTCCGCAAGGAAGTACCCTAGTCGTGCCCCAATCGTATTCACGGATGTGGCCTGCAATTAGGTCACAAGCGTAATTTCCGTAGCACCAAGTAAAACAAAAATGAAAAGAAAAACCTAACCCTCCCTAACCTATTCAAAAACAAAAAATAAAAATAAAATATTACACTCGGTAATTCAATAATGAAAACGAATTTAAAATAATTCACTTATTAAAATCGTTAAAGAAAAATAATAATAAATGACTACTTAGTCACAGTGATAGCGTATTTCACTATCACGTAATTAATTAAAATTACTTAATTTAAAGTAAGTTTGATAATTAAGAAAAATTATTAAGTGGTAAAAATCACTTCACGGATCCCACTTACTCAAAGTGAAAAAACTAAAAAAAAGAAAATTAAAATTTTCTTAACGTTTGTTTGTAGTTAGTGTTACTAGTCACCATTCACCGTGAATTATTACGGTGGCAAAAGTATTGTTAATGATTAGTGTATAAACTGTGTACACAATTTAAAGATTATAATTGGGTTAAAGGTAATCAGTGATACTTAATAGTTACGTTCATTTATCACTCAAACGTAAAAACGTTCGGGTGAAGTGGATCGAGAGAGGAAACTGAGGCGACTCTGTGTCGTGGCATCAGCTGGCGTCTCTCTCGATTTGAAGGTCACTCGCAGATGAGACAAGGGCTGGGCGGTGACGTCATGTACAGCCTTGGCGCCTTCCGAGAGGAGTGAGGGAGAACCCGGGGCGAGATGGGCAAGACTTCGTTCACCCAAATTCCGGGTCCTGGGGGTTCCTGGGTCCTCTGCGTCTCGGTGGGACCTCCAGTGTCGAGGGGTACGTCCCTAAAAGGGCCCTCGATTTGTTTTAGACGACTAAGGACGATGAATACCGGGGTTGGTCCCCTTGGTTGGAGTCGGAATTATATCCGAAGGATAATAGACACGTCACTCTCGGGTTACCAGTGGATGCACTCGGCGCTCGCGCCTTGTCAAAAATGTGTGTGGATGTCACTGACCACTCTTACCTCAATTGGTTGTAAAGTTTCGGAAGATCACCTTTGAGTGCTTCCGTACGGTGGTTGTTTCGAGTTTATGCGGTGAATGGAAACCACTAACTAAATTTAACAGTCTTTTTATTAATTCACTTTGGGACAGAATTCTTTTTATATCAAAAATAATATTTAATTAAATTAAATGAAATTAAATTAATTAAATTAAATTAATTAATGAGTTAACTTTAGTTACGTAAAAAATGGCGATTATATAACAGCTCTTAAGGTGAGACTTAAGACAGATTAATCGGGACAAGTTAACTAAAGCTCTATGAACAATTTATAATATTTTAAGTTAAGTTCCAATATCAATTGGAAGCTAAATTGACCTGGAGGGGTAGTGCCACTGCAGGAATAATTACAGACTTTAAGTCACAGAGTTTACGTATTATGAAGATGGTTAGAAGCAAAGAACCTCGTTTCCGACGCTCTCGGGGTTTTTATAACCTCGGGGTAGGCGGAGACGAGGTAAACTAAGGGTCACCCTCTTACGGGCGGAGCCTAACAGCAAGCGCCTATAATAGTTTCTATATTCGAATTTAAGCGGAGGCGACTTTAATTGACTGCCTCGATTGGGAGATGGAACTTCGGGAGAGTTCCGGGGGCGAACCAATCATGATCGAAATAGGTTTCGCGGAATTTACATTTTTCTTTTGATAATAAAGCATAATTATAGGATCGAGAGGCGCCAGAGGGGCGGCATGGAAGGAGGGTCGAACCTATACAAAAGGGAACTGATTTGGAAGGAATTTATAGGGCGCAAATGAATTTCATATTCGAGAGAATCACTTTTGCGTGATTCTTTGGAAAAGAGAAATAGGGGTTAGGGAGAGCTGAAATTTGGTATGCGAGTAGGTCGAGCTAGGGGAAATCTGGTGGGCTATAGGTTGACACAATTATGCTTTATCTATGGGAATAGGTCAAGATTTTAGGAAAATTTAATAATAAAAAATATAAAAACTGAGGTGTTTATAGACGCTTGCCTTGCATCACGTGATGCTGACAATAATAGAGACGCGGAGGGATCGAAGAATTCATGCGATGTGCATATTTTCATATGCACCTCGCATCTAACAATTTAGATTTGGATTACTGGGATTTATGTGGATTAGATTTGGATTACTGGGATTTATACGGATTACATGGGATTAATGGGATTTATGTGGATTTATGTGGATTACATTGGATTTCTCCGCGTATGAAAGAATGCACACTCTGTGATGTCAGAACAAAGGAATTTTGGGTTCAAGGTTTAGAATGCAATTCGTCGGAGACGAACTCTTTTGTACCGTAAGGATTTACACTACGGGACAACAGCATTAACCAACATTTCTTGAACCCTCTTTTTGACAATGTTAGTATTAAATTTGCCTTTTATTGTCATCCACTTTAACTTGAACAGAGGATTTGAAGACGATGCCAGTATTGCTGCTTTACACTCATGCGACGCATCAAGGCACAGAAACTTTTCAAACTGCTTAGTGAACCCTACTTTGACTGCATTGAGAAGTGGCTGACAATGACGCAATGCCTCCGAATTCAAACGCTCAAGCTTCTTCTCTACAGCTAACAATGTCGGAAGCAAGCAACCGTAAAAACATTCTTTGTCCGACTGCAACCTATCAAGTGCTGTTGCAATGGGTTGTAGTACGGTTATGTATTCCTGGAGAAAATCAAGCTCATTATATGAGGGTTTCTATATTATGAGCGTTTCTATATTATGGTTAATTAATCTCAATAACACAAGTACAAACGTGTTTAAACGTTGCGCCGTACTGTGTGACGTGACCAGTAGAGTAGTACTGTCATTAAATAAATATTTAATAATATTATTATTTATGTATATTCATAAATATAACTCAGTAGTGTCACATTATAACATCTATTTAAATATTTAAAAATTCTTATTAATGTATCGATGTATCGAAGTATCGATTTTTTTCGATACATTTAAGAAAATTGACCTTAGCGATGCCGATAAATCGATACTTTTGTCAAGTAGCTAAAGCGATACCGATACCGATACAAAAGTATCGATCGATACGTATCGGCGATACATGTATCTAGATACTGCCCATCACTGACAACAGGTAAGACAGGAATTCATAATTCGGTGGGTCTGAATACATGAACAGAGGAAAGTCCAAAATAGTTTTCGTTCAAATTAGTTGAGAAGTCCTCGATGGTAGGTAGTGCAGGGCCCACCAGCTTTTCAGGTGCTTCTACGGTACGCTTGATGTCCCTTATTTCTTCGCGAAACTGGTCACCACCCTCCATTTGCGCATCATATTCGTGTTCCCACATCACATTGTGAGTGAACTGGGAAAGAAAAAGCGAATTATTGTACAAATAGGTGGTTCATTCTTCATCTTATTTTCAGTTTTGGGGCCTTTCTATATTATGAGCGTTTCTATATTATGGTTAATTAATCTCAATAACACAAGTACAAACGTGTTTAAACGTTGCGCCGTACTGTGTGACGTGACCAGTAGAGTAGTACTGTCATTAAATAAATATTTAATAATATTATTATTTATGTATATTCATAAATATAACTCAGTAGTGTCACATTATAACATCTATTTAAATATTTAAAAATTCTTATTAATGTATCGATGTATCGAAGTATCGATTTTTTTCGATACATTTAAGAAAATTGACCTTAGCGATGCCGATAAATCGATACTTTTGTCAAGTAGCTAAAGCGATACCGATACCGATACAAAAGTATCGATCGATACGTATCGGCGATACATGTATCTAGATACTGCCCATCACTGACAACAGGTAAGACAGGAATTCATAATTCGGTGGGTCTGAATACATGAACAGAGGAAAGTCCAAAATAGTTTTCGTTCAAATTAGTTGAGAAGGCCTCGATGGTAGGTAGTGCAGGGCCCACCAGCTTTTCAGGTGCTTCTACGGTACGCTTGATGTCCCTTATTTCTTCGCGAAACTGGTCACCACCCTCCATTTGCGCATCATATTCGTGTTCCCACATCACATTGTGAGTGAACTGGGAAAGAAAAAGCGAATTATTGTACAAATAGGTGGTTCATTCTTCATCTTATTTTCAGTTTTGGGGCCTTTAGCGTCTAGTTTAGTATAAGTCGTGGGTCCGCACGAATTGTATGCTTCACTACAAAATAGAAAGAATAAAGAATCCGTTCTAGAGCCCATTAAAAACAGACTTAAAAGAATGCAGTAGTATGACCTCAAAAATCCCGAGTGCAATACAATTACATGAAACAGTGCAATTACATGCAACAAGATGAGACTATTATCCCCCAAATATATATATATATATATATGAATTGTATATATGTGGGTGAGTTTACATGTATAGAAAAAACAAACCTCCTTTTATATAATATATACAGGGTGGGCGGAAAGTAGCTCCCTATTTTGGATTGGTAAAAAAATACGTATATTATCCATTTATTTCAGAAGAAATAATATGAAAAGGTAGGCATACATGGTAGGTTTTCTCTGAAATTCAATGTGGGCTCCAACTCTTTCCACCAGCTTCTGGAGCCGCCCAGGAATGGCGTCCACTGACTTTAGCAGGAACTCCGGCGGGATGGAGGACATGACTTCCCGAATTCGGTCCTCCAGTTCTTCCAATGTCCTCGGTTTGGTGCGGTAGACTTCTTCCTTTACCCACCCCCAAAGAAAGAAGTCGCACGGTGTCAAGTCGGGGCTCCTGGCTGGCCATTGATGTGGACCACGACGACCCATCCAACGCCCAGGGAAGTGGGCATCCAGCCACTCACGGACAACAAGAGCGAAGTGCGGAGGGGCGCCATCTTGCATAAATATCAGATCGTCGATGTTCTCCCATGTGCTGACAACCGGCCAGACCTCGTTTCGCAACATAGCAAGGTACCGCTCAGCATTCATCGTGTTGCGCAGAAGGAACTGGCCCACAACCTGATCTGAGGTCATACCACACCACACCGTTACACTGAACCGATTCTGCCGTTTTTCAGCGGTAACCGTGCGACTTCTTTCTTTGGGGGTGGGTAAAGGAAGAAGTCTACTTCTTTATTCATTTACTTAATTCTTCCCCAAATGTACCTAATTCCCTAATATTTACTGTATATTCGTATAAGTATCTACATTTAATTAATAGTGTCACTCACCCTTGTACCATGGCTGTAAACCCTTCATTACTGTATCTCTCTAATTCGTTTCCTCTAATTTCTCCAAATAATGACTTATACTGTACGTACGAATTAAATAACTATGACGTATTACTTATGAATTGATGCATAATTTGATAAACTATGACGTCATAAAGTAACTTAATTCCCTTCACGTTTTCCATACCTTGACTATTGAATCACGTGTTTAGTATGTGGATATCTTTCTTATTCAATGTATGGTAAATTCTTTAATAATAATAAAAACCACCTCTCTATAAGTTATTATTTATATGTTGTGTCCTGTCTGGTGTTATGCAGTGTAAATGTTATTCGACCATATTCATTCATACATCCATGTCCTTTCTTGACTGCTATCTTTTATAAATTTTATTACTTATTCATTCATCTACCTATTGTCTACTTATGCCATAGCAACCTATCAGTCCATGTTTACTCGTGTCTATATTACACACACAATCTATTTTGTGATAACCGATATGTGCATTCGTACATGTCCCTTGATGATCATGATTACGTACATAGTTACGTACATGTAAATACGTCCACATGTATTCTTTATACTTTTTCTTTTAATTATTTCACCTCTCGCAAGATATTCGTTAATGCTGATACGAATGTTCGAATTCCGTTGACGTCGCCAAAAGCAAGCATCTGAATTCGAAATCTTCTCTCTTGCTTCTGCTACCAATTTATAACGTTAAGATGTTATGTTATATTATTATAATATACTGTATTGTTTCCCTGCCAGGCCACTGGTTCGTTATCTGCTTACGTCACATAGTTACCCACGTTCTCATTACTTGTATTTGCTATTTCTACCTAACTGTCATTCAAATTCTAGATTACTTATGTGTTACGTTATCATAAATGTCCGTGTACTTCCACTGGAAAGTACACCATAAGTTTCTTCCGTTTTCCTCATCGCTGGCTAATTAGACTTTCAAACTCTGATAACCAGCCATGTTCTGATAATATCTGACATAATTTGGCGTAATTATTGTTAACTATAAATATATAACATTGTTGTTAATCCCCTTTAAATCATAGAACAACGGTTAACTCTCCTTCATTATATAAATTGTATCACCTATTTAGATTACTTCAGTATTAGATATGTCAATTAACAATTTGCTAAAATTGTAATTAACTGTAATAATTTAATATGATGTAATTAATGTACCTAATGTACTCGGTGCATGTCGGCACCCCGACATTATGTCGCCATCCAAAAATGTATACTTTACAAAAATTAGTATTTTTTTGTTAATTTTTTATCTTTCTAAATTTCGTTGCATGCTTAAATTATGCTTAACGTCAGGATTCGTAATCTCCAGTTAAAATGGGAGCTTAACCTTCAACTGCACTCCCCCAAAATTTAGACTTATTTATGTCTTGTATTGTAAATTAAATCATTCCTGCCTGAGCCATTGTTACAAGAAGTTGCACCTCTCTCCCTTTAAATTCCTGCCTGAACTATTGTTACAAGAGGTTGCACCTCTCCCCCTTTAAATTCCTGCCGTAACCCTTACTCGAGGAGGACAAGCCTCCTCGCTTTCAACTCCTGCCTTAACCATTGTCAAAAGGGGTCGAACCTCTACCCCTGTAGATTCCTGCCTTACCCCTTAGACCAAGGAGGGCGAACCTCCTTCCCTTTAAATTCCTATCTTCGTCACCAGTTGACCTGTTAAAAATTCCTGCCATAGCTTTTGCCCGAGGAGGTCGAGCCTCCTCACTTTAAATTCCTGCTTGAGCTGTTGTTGCAAGAGGTCAAACCTCTCCTTCTGTAAATTTCTGACTATCAGTGCCTCGTTCTGTATATATTTTGTGTAATAAAAATTATATGAGTGAACGAAGACTCCGATTTAGAACTGAAGTGTTTCCATTCACCCTTTCGGGAAAAAAATTTGGTAGAAACTGTTTACTGTTACTCGGATGCTCTACGGCTAAGGCCGAGCTTAACCAACAAGGACCACCCTCGTTGGATTGTCCAAAGTGCATTCATCCTAAAAGTCGCCAGCGGGCAGTGGCCCGCGCACACGCGCGATATATATATGTAGCTGTGGGCCGGGGATAGACCCTCCAAAGGTGGGTAACCTAGCCTACCCTAACCTAAAATAAAACACAAGAAGGAGGAGAGAGATAAGATCTCTTCAGAGGCATGTCTCGGCGAATAATGGTGTGTTCCACCCCAGACGGGTTTAGGATCACAGCCAGTTGACATAGAAAGCAGCCAATCGTAAACGGCTCGTTTCTTTAGAGGCGCACAGCCAAGCATATATGGCTTAATCGTACAGTTAATTCCTTGTACGTACGTATAAAGAAGAATTAACATCGCTCTGCCTCAATAAACACACACATCGTATATGATGTACACATGTAAAGGAGAATTAACTCATCTAAATAATAACAAAATACACGCGAATCCTGAAACTACCTCTTAAACCCCTTCATACATGGACTTATCTCAAAAATAACAAAATACACGCGAACCCTTAGAATACTTCAGAAGTCCCTTCACACCTAGACCGTTTCAAAAAATGACAAAATACATGCGAGCATGCCATACCCCCAAACCATGAGCAGTATTGCTGCACCACCACCAGTAAGGTCTCAATAAACGGCACAGATAATAAACAAAACTATTCGATCTTCTTGGACTGAATGCCTCAACGAGACCAGGATTGTGATGTATTGGAATGCTGTCTGTTCTTTCAAACAAAAATTAAAACATGATAAACCAAATTTAAAGCAAAAACAAAATTTTTGTCTTAATCTAGAAATATATCTTTAAATCTTATTATAAAAAAATATTAATATAATTTTATAACAAAACTAGATTTTATTTTTTAGGGTAACTTATTTTTAACATTTTACCATACATTAAAGAAGAATTATTTAAAACAAATTTTCTGTCTTAACACACAAATATATCTTCGGATCTTTTCCGTTTGGGGGCTAGCAGCGAATTTTAATGAAAATCGGTACACTAATGTAGTTTTGGTCACTGATTTCAAAAATAACTCTTTATTTGGAGAAATGAAAAACAAACATGTTAGAGCACTTTAAATAATTAATGTATTTTTAACGAAAATATCATGCTTAACGTAATCAATCGTCAAGGGCGTACAGTTCACCTAACCGGGCATTCAATTGACCTAATCTGGCATTCAATTGACTTAACCGGCCATTCAATTGACCTAACTGGGCATTAATTCTTGATTTTTTCTGCTACTTTTGTAGGTCCGCCGGGATCCTTTAAAAAACGTATTCTTCGTAAAGTTGCACTTTTTACCGTTTGACCGACGCTTTAGGCAACGAAAGAACTGGGTATTTTTATCAAAGGAACACACTTTCCCACACTTAGAGCACTTTTTCATAAACAGTAGCAGTTTGCGACTGTGGCTAAACTTAACACAATCCAATGTAACTAGTTTAAGCTAGTTAAAACGCATATTAATTATTTAAAGTGCTCTAACATGTTTGTTTTTAATTTCTTCAAAGAAAGAAAGTTATTTTTTAAATCAGTGACAAAAACTACATTAGTATACCGATTTTCATTAAAATTCGTTGCTAGCCCCCAAACGGAAAAAATCCATATCTTCTAAGCATATAAAAAAAGGTACTTTTCTTTTATCCCGGACCCCAGACTTTTTGCCAAAAATATCACAACTTAACCTAGCTAATTGTCAAGGGCATACAGTTGACCTAACAGGGAAAGCACCAGTTTTTCTGTTATTATTATTAATAATCTTTTAAAGTCTCATTGTGGATATACAAGAAATACGGTTCGGTCAACTGTATGCCCTTGACAATTGGTTAGGTTAAGTTGTGATATTTTTGGCAAAAAGTCTGGGGTCCGGAATAACAGGAAAGTACCGAAAAAATATTCATTTGAACCAGTTTTAGGGCTAACTTACATATTTTCATAAAAATATCCTATTTTTGAACGGAGTCTGTATTTTACTGTACAAAAAGACGGCAGACCATAAAAACAAAGAAATACACGGGATATATATATATATATATAAGCCAAATAAATACAGGGAAAATATATAAATACATTCCTTTAATGGCTTTAGTAGGTTGCAACACGAATATAAGAAGGGAACATGAACTGTCCTATCTTTTACCTGGCATATCTGCCAATCTTCTCAACAGCTGGTGAAAAAGTTGCCAGCGAGGCCTTTAAACCAACAATATCGCCTAAACGTATTTTATAAAGACACATACTGTAAATTTATTTATATGTTAATGTATGTCCTGGTAGTTAATTTGTTAATGCAGCTCTCTACAGAAACATGTTAGCATTTTATTCAACAAGTCTGTGATGTGAAAGCTCATCGAATAAGTGCACACACACACACACACACACACACACACACCCACACACACACACACACACACATACACATACACCCACACGCACACTGTATCGTTTATGCATACACTCATCATTTCCGTTAATATTTGTTTATATGGTGTAAATGAGAAATAAAGCACAACTCATTCCTTCCTCTTCTGTTAACATTCATTAATGACAAAACAGGAATAACACCGGTCTGCATGAAAATCGATTTCTTTATTTTGAGTTGTGATTCTGAAGCAGTTCGCTGCGCTGAATTAAAAAATGCTACCAGTTTTTTTCTATCACCCACAGTTTTAAAGTTATAAGCAAAACAATTTTGGGGCGTTTTGTAATTTTTTACCTTTTTTATCGTTAATTAATTTCGTTTTTTCATATTTTTCAGATAGATAATTCTAACATTACGTCTTTAAAATTTTAATAATGGCTTCTAGAGGATGTACCCATAGTCCAGACATATTTGTTATATTTGTGGTCGGTATGTTGTAAAACAAAGGACAAATGTAACGACCTTCATTAAGAGAGCTTATCATGCTTATTTTGGAATTAAATTAGGAGATCAAGACAAAATTTGGGCTCCACACAAAGTTTGTCTTACTTGTGTTGCGGCACTAAGGAATTGGAGCAAAGGTTAAAAGAAAAGTTTGCCATTTGGGATCCCTATGGTATGGCGCGAGCCTAGAAACCATACCGACGACTGCTACTTCTGTTCATGCAATGTTAAAGGCTATAATGCAAAGAATAAAGAGAGCCTTCAATACCCAAGTCTTCCATCTGCAATAAGGCCGGTACCCCATGGTCCAGAAGTTCCTATTCCCCGCCCACCCGAGAGTCTGGATCAATATAATTCAGATTCTGATTCAGCTCCAAATCCAGACAATGATGATGTTTATGAACAGCCAACAGCTGACCGAGATCCTCCTAAACCATTAACCCAAGCCGAAATAAATGACTTAGTCAGGGATTTGAATCTGCCTAAGGACTCTGCAGAACTTTTGGGGTCTAGATTGCAGGAGAACAATTTATTGGCATCCGACACATACTTCGCTTGGTACAGAAATCGTGAGAAAGACTTCGTGCCTTTTTTCGAAGAAGATGGTCCCTTGGTATTTTGCAAGGACATGACAGGATTAGTGTGCAAGCTAGGCATCGAATACCAAACCAGTGACTGGAGGTTGTTTATAGATTCCTCTAAAACCAGTCTAAAAGGAGTGTTACTGCACAACGGTAACAAATATACATCAATCCCAGTGGCCCATTCTACTCATTTAAAAAAGACCTATGATAACATGAAACTGCTTCTGGAAAAAATTCAGTATCAAAATCACAGATGGATATTGTGTGGGGATCTCAAAGTCCTTTGCATGTTACTTGGGCAGCAATCAGGATACACTAAGATGCCATGTTTCATCTGCGAATGGGATAGTCGAGCACGTGACCAGCACTGGAAGAGGAAAACTTGGCCTCCTAGAGAGAATCTTACCCCAGGATCAAAGAACATTTTACATGAACATCTAGTTGAACCAAATAAAATCCTCCTACCACCCTTTCACATTAAGTTAGGCTTGATGAAGCAGTATGTCAAAGCATTGAATAGAGAAGGTGAGTGTTTCAAGTACATTTGTTCAAAATATCCAAAGATTAGCTACGAGAAAATAAAGGAAGGTGTTTTTATAGGTCCTCAGATTAGAAAGTTATTGACAGACGATCATTTCCTGAACACAATGACCAATATAAAAAAAAGAAGCATGGCTTGGTTTCAAAGATGTTGTTGAAAACTTCTTGGGAAACTACAAAAGCCAAAATTATGAAAGACTGGTGGAAAATATGCTTAAAAAGTTTTGCGCCTTAGGCTGCAACATGAGCCTGAAAGTTCACTTCTTATTTTCGCATCTTGACCGTTTTCCCGAAAATCTCGGAGATGTCAGTGAGGAGCAAGGGGAACGATTTCACCAGGACATCAAAACCATGGAAAGAAGATATCAAGGAAGATGGCATACAAATATGATGGCGGATTACTGCTGGTGTCTGCAACGAGATCAGCCTAACGCACAGCATAAGAAAACATCAAAGAAGCACCGGTTTAGTCGTCATTAGTCAGATCTACCTTCGTAGTCTTAAGTCTTTGGAATAAGTCCTGAAATGTTTGCAAGTAAAGAAGGTAAATATATTTTGTTTCTTTCAGTTATTTTGTTATTCTTTCATAAACAAGCAATATGCTTGTCCAAGAGCTAGGAGCTATTTAATTCTGCTTTAATTAGGTTTTACTCTATCACCTAAAGATTTCGTGCTACAAGGGGTGTTGTAATACCTCATCTGTCCCCAAATGTTAACCACCCATTGATGGGAGGGAGAGAGTATTTTGCTGGGAACGGGACTGGTTGTTATATATACTGTATTTACCCTACATTATTATGTAAGCGTTACTGTAGTCTATAACAACAAAATTTATGGTTTAGCATGTGCAATCCAATGTTGGTCTCGATAAGATGGTTCACATTTGGGGATAAATGGCGGATTTATGACACACCCTGTAGTAAGAAAACCATACGTGATAGGGAAAAACTAACTATATTTTTTAGATCAGCGCACTCAAATTATATAGATTCACCAACTAGTTTTAAAAATCGATCGACAAGTTTTTAAATGTGTAATGGTGTAATTGGAGTTATTTAACACATATATCTACATCAAACATAACACAACCAGTCGAGAAGAATTGTATATTCATTAGACGCAAATACAAGAATAATACACAATGGAGCTACTTATATATATATATATATATATATATACAGGGTGGCCCAAAAAAAAATGGCACCAATTTTGAGAAGTGATATCTCAATAACCATTGCAGCTAGGGACTTAAAAAAACAACCAAATGAAAGATAATTCTTTTCTCTTTAAATACTTATTCTATGGCTTGATGGTTATAAGCCCATATAATGCCCAAAATTGGCTTCCAAAATAATATACAAAAAAAGTTGCGCATTTATATTTATTACTTGATCCTAATTTTAAATGAAATTTTTCTATTCCAGACCCCTCAAGATGGGATTGAGAGAATCTGATAAGAACATTATACAAGCACTACGTGAAGAAAAAGGATATTCATTAAACAGAATCCTTTACGAATTTCCAAATAGAAATTGGAAAAAAAGAACTGTGGCACATTTTTTACAAAAACTTAAAGAAACCGGCAGCAGTCAACGGCGTCCGGGAAGTGGTCGACCAAAAAGTATTAGAACGCCAGAAAACATTGAAAAAGTAAATGAAATGGTTTTAAGTCAAGAGGAACAACCGGGAACAAGTAAAAGTGAACGTGAAGTTGCGAAAGAAACCGGGATTTTACGTTCATCAGTACAGCGAATAATTCGAAAAGATCTTGGGTTGAAAACATTTAAGAGGGTGAAGGTTACTGCTTTATCGGAGCCTGTGAAAGAAAGACGTTTCCATCGATGTCAAAATCTATTGCGAAGATTTCGGTCAAATGAGTCTGTGAAAAAAATTTGGTTTTTTGATGAGAAACGATTTACGGTCGAAACACCATGAAATACCCAAAATGACCGGGTTCGTGCAGCAGTGGCGACAAAAACTCATGTTGACCCAAAACGACTTTTGCGTGAAAAAAAACACTTTTCAGATTCGATAATGGTTTCCCTTGCAGCGTCATCTGAGAACAAAACATCCATCATTTTTATTCAGCGAGGCGTTAAAATTAACTCAATTTACTACTGCAATGACATTTTGTCTCCAATGTTGTCAGAGATCAAGGAGACGAGCACTGATTTTGTGTTCATGCAAGATGGAGCCCCATCTCATACAGCCAAGGAAACAATAACATTTCTCAATAATAATTGTCCTGGTTTTATCGAACCAAATAATTGGCCACCATGCAGCCCAGATCTAAACCCCATTGACTACTTTGTGTGGTCTGCCTTAGAGAGAGAAGTCTACCATGGTCAGAAAATCCGTGATGTGAACCATCTTCGTGAACGAATTCAGGCTGCATGGGAAAATCTCTCACAAGTGACGATCTCAAAGGCAATTTCAAAATGGAGGGCGAGATTACAGGCTGTGGTTGACCATAATGGAGGGCAGATTGAGCCATTTATTGAAAATTAGGTTTAACTTAAAACCACAGAACTTCGTTTAAAGACCGTAAATTAGAAGATAATTAATTAGAAAAAATAAAAGGAATAAATATAAATGCGCAACTTTTTTTTGTATATTTTTCTTATAAGCCAATTTTTGGCATTACATGGGTTTATAACCATCAAGCTATTGAATAAGTATTTAAAGAGAAAAGAATTATCTTTCATTTGGTTGTTTTTTAAAATCGCTAACTGCAATGGTTATTGAGATATCACTTCTGAAAATTGGTGCCATTTTTTTGGGGCCACCCTGTATATATATCGGGTGTGCCATAAAAAGGGTACATTTTAAAAAGGCTATAAAATCAACATTTGTCATTTAATTTTAATAAAACTTCTACACAATAAAATATATGTATTTATCTATATGCCAACAAGTTTTCAGACTAACCTATCAAATAATTCAAATTCTATCAACATTTAACGAAAGAGTATGATTTTTCTACTTAACATGCAAAAATTATTAAATCTTTTTAATATTTTTTTATGAAAATAATTTTTAACGTAAAATTTACCTGAAATTATTAAAAAAATTGTTCGAAATGCTTTCCTTCCATTTCAATAACTTTTTTATTCTTGGCCGAAATATGGGAGAACTTAGCAGAGCGAGTCTACAGGACTACGATAAAAGATGTCGCTCATTTACGTCAGATCATCATTAAAAAATGGGAAGAGCTTCCACAGGAACAAGTAAATCGAGCCATAGATGAATTCCGGCGAAGAATAGAAAAAGTTATTGAAATGGAAGGAAAGCATTTCGAACAATTTTTTTAATAATTTCAGGTAAATTTTACGTTAAAAATTATTTTTATAAAAAAATATTGAAAAGGTTTAATAATTTTTGCATGTTAAGTAGAAAAATCATACTCTTTCGTTAAATGTTGATAGAATTTGAATTATTTGATATTTTAGTCTGAAAACTTGTTTGCATATCGATAAATACATATTTTTTATTGTGTAGAAGTTTTATTAAAATTAAATGAAAACGTTGATTTTATAGCAGACAGTAGATTTTTTTAAATCAATAGTTATATTATGAAAATCAAAAGCATGTTAATTTAAAGCATATATATATATATATATAAACGGTTTATGCATAGAGTTTCCTAATTCATCAGTTAATGAAGATTCAACCATGAATTAGTTTAGGGCATCTTCTGGCTCCCTGAAAAGCAGATTTACTAACCTTCAGAACGGTTTATCACCTGATGGCACTATTGTTATATGAAGAAATTCAGTTTTTAATTAATTTCTAGAGTGACAAGTACTGAATATTCTCCTGGCTTAAGACTAAAACATAGCGTAAATGGGCAGGAGATCCCTTGCGCGGTGTCTTTGGGGGCCTGCGTAATTATAGTGCTATCTTATATATTCTCCACTTTCCTGTAAAATTTCCTCGGCTACTTTTTTAGGGTCAAGGTATTTTCTTCAACCTTTTCCGTACCTGCCTCTGGCAGGGAGGGTGGAGAGGGAGTCTTGTACTTTTCTCTTCAGTTTTCTACTACTGCGAGAATAGTTGAAAGACAAAAAACTTGTTTCATAACAGGAACGTCTCAGAGTGGACCGGAAGGTCTTTGAGGCTTCCTCTTGTCCTTGTAACTCCTTGTAACTCTCGCTCTCTCTCTCGTCCACATAGGTTTCTTATATTTGGCTGAATAGACTGAACACAAATTAGCACTTCACTGTGAATTTTAAAAAGGGCATTGACTACAAGCCTATTAGATAAGGAATTCCCCTTAATCACTGAAGATTTTACATTAATTTTATGTGGTAACTCCTTTTGCATCACCCAACTCAGTCCCAATTATAAATTTAATGGTTAAATTTTTACTAAAACTATGAAAAATCATTTGATTCAGTATATAAATGTAATTATGGGGTTACATAAAACTGACACTAGTTTCTATGTGTATAGGCCTACACTGGTCTTCTAAAGTTAATTACCATCCATGTAATCCATCTCTACATAGACTACAGTATATGTAAAAATTCTATGGTTAACTTGGACTTTTATGATCCAATGAAAGATATGACACTGTCCGTAGCGACACCAACGTCACTGACTCTGGTAGCTTTTAGTTTAATACATTTTAATGATAGCTGTGCATGCCCCTATATTTACTGTATATTAAATTACTGTCACAAAGGCAGGTATCTTCTTCTTCCAGACTCTTCAATTCAGATAGGTAAACGTTAATTTCCCACCTCTCCAGCTGTATCTCAGCATCCTGGTTGCAGAGATGGAAACAGTATCAAGCTGATTAATGAATATTTTAACTTAATGACAAGTAGCTACTATAAATAAGCCCATTTAATTAGCTATCTAGCATTAATAATTGAACCCATTTTTAAGTATTGTTTAAACCCAAACACCCTGTACTTATCTCATACTAAAACAAATTGGGGATCACCTAAAGATCAGGGCCCCGAGCCTTCTTTGGTTAGCCTTATAAGGCTAACTAACGAAAATATCACGACTTAACCTAACCATTCGTCAAGGGCGTACAGTTGACCTAACGATTGGTTAGGTTAAGTCGTGATATTTTCGTTAGTTAGCTTTATAAGGCTAACTAACGAAGGCTGGGGGTCCTGATCTTCAGGTGATCCTAAATTGGTACTTTGCTAGTGGTTGTTGTTGTTGTTGGTTAGCCGATCAGCTCACCCTGATCGAGCAAGCCGGCAGCACGCAGGTAACCGATCGCCCTCTCTGGAGTTGACCAGAGGTTTAGCGCACTAGTTATTTTGTGTTGTGTTCTATGTTGTGCTAGAGCGGTATAGTCTGTCATAATGTGTTCAATTGTTTGTGGTGTGTCCTGGCACAGGTGGCAGGTGTCGTCTGTGTAGTTGTCTAGTCTGTATTTATACGTCTGTAAGTTGGGGTGATGTCCACATCAGAATCGTGCTAAGTTAACTCGATCCGATCTGCTGAGGCTGGTCTCTGACCTGTGAATGGGTGGCGGCTTCGCACCTAGGACCGCATTCGGACCGAGTTGTGTCAGTGCTTTGTGGGTTAGGTGTGTGTGTGTGTTTTCTGTACTGTGTAATGTCTGTGGGGCGTGGTATGGAATGGAGTATTTGGTTATAATGTCTCTCTGGTGTTACCTTAATGGTGCTAGGTGTTGGTGCATGATTGTACATGTAGTGGCAAGGGTGTTGTGGGTTAGTTGTCGTTGCTGCCATGAATTGTGTTCCCCTCATGTCTAAATGTTCCCTAACTTTCAGTATTTTTCTTTTTGTGTGCAGGTGTTCTATTGGTGTTGTTTGAGTGCATCCTGTAATGATACGAAGTGCGTTGTTTTTTATTGTCTGCAAGGTGTTTATGTGTGTGTTTGAGATAATGGGTGGCCCAGCATGGGCTAGCATAGTCCATAACTGAGCGAACATATTGTTTGTATATGAGTGATGTTGTTTCCTACTAATGTCCAAAGTTTGTGCCTGTTAGTACCCTAAGCGTGTTAAGTCTTGACGTACATTTGTTTTTAATGTCCTGAATGTGGTTTGCAAAAGATAGTGATATGTTGTATGTGAGCCCGAAGTATTTTGGTCTTGTGAGTATGTGGAATGTTGGTGTTGTTTAGTGTAAGCTGTGGAGTTATCTGGTATTCTTTTGTGTTGCTTGTTAGCAAGGTGATGGTTGATTTTGTGGGCGCTACTTTGAGTCTATTGTGTGTGAGCCAGTCTTGTATATTGTTTATGTATGTTTGTAGGTTATTTGTAGGGGTGTCGATGTTGTTATGGATGGATGTTAGAGTGATGTCATCTGTATATGATGATAAGGTAAGCTTATCTATGGGTGTTGGAATGTCATGCATGTATAAGTTGAAGAGTGTTGGTGAGAGAACAGAGCCTTGAGGAACCCCGTTCGGAAAAAGTTTGTTTTTGGATGACTTGCCATTAAATGTGACGTGTGAGTATCTTCCTGAAAGATAGTTGCTCAGCCACCTTTTGGTGTTATTGTGCATGTTTGTGTTGAGTATTTTTTTATGAGAGGGAAGCGTGGGATAGCATCAAAGTTGCTAATATTGTACGTTGAGCTGGTCGTCTGGAGTTGATGCCATCCATGATGTGCTGCGTGAGGTTAGTGAGTAATGTCGTGGTTGAGTGGTGACTCTGGTGAGGTCTGAATCCAAGTGGTAAAAACTTTATGCTGTAATCATGTACATTTATGTAGAGCAATACCACTACAGAAATATATAATTGCATAGCAATAAACACTTTAATATATCCTATCACGTTTACCCAAACTACATTTTATAATAATAATAAAATCTTAAGATTTTCAATCACAAGCTCATTAGCTGTGTGGGGTAAATATGACCAAATGAAATGTAAGAAACAATGTTATATCTTTCCACATAACTAATGAAGGGTTAAAGGAAGGGTATAAGAAAATGATAACTAAACCATACTTATCTCAGACATATGACATGCTAACAACTGTAGTACATCAAGAAATGAGACGGATCTTTTCCGTTTGACTGCCGCCAGTGAAACATAAGAGGTGAGTGCCCCCAGCCTTCTTTACTTAGCCTTATAAGTAGGCTGACCATACGTACCGTTTTGAACGGGACAGTACCGTTTGTTTTATATTTCCTGGCCGTCCCGTCGTTTTAATAAAAATGTCAATTTTGTCCCGGTTTATGTACTTACTTTTTCATGAATACAGAATATTACATAACCCCGTCCCTTTTTTGCCATCCCAATGTCCCGTTTTTGTCTCAAGGAAATATGGTCAGCCTACTTATAAGGCTAACTAACGAAAATATCACGACCTAACCTAACCAATCGTTAGGTCAACTGTACGACCTTGACGATTGGTTAGGTTAGGTCGTGATATTTTTGTTAGTTAGCCTTATAAAGCTAACTAAAGAAGGCTGGAGGCCCTGATCTTCAGGTGATCCCATTATTTTTCTGAGTACACGATTAAAACTTAAAAATTAAGCATGGATCTTGAAAGTAATTAAAATTGTTTATAAGAAACAAAATTTGAAGGGGAAATTAAGAAAAGCTTTTTTATAAAGTAACTTATTTTGTATCATCAAGACATTTCAGTTAAAATACAAAATACAAAAAGTTTAATTATGTTTCAATGGCGGCAGTCAAACGGAAAAGATCCAATGAGACACCACATTATTATATCTTCATAATGCTAACAATGATTAGGCCTACCAATATTCTTATTTCAAATTTTAGTAGCCAATTTAGGACCTATTTTCAAACTTAAAACTCATAAAACCCATAAATTCTTTATAGTTTACTGACATATGAAATATGGGAGCAAGTGTAGTTTACGTCCCCCTGACGCAAAAGGGGACACAAACTACACTAGGTCAATGTTGGGGGACGTAAACTACACTAGGATCTTTAGGAGACATTTTTTAAATGAATCCATCAAATAAAATGTTAAAACTAACGAAAATATTACGACTTAATTTAACGAATCGTCAATATATATTATATATATATATATATATATATATATATATTGACGATTGGTTAGGTTAAGTCGTAATATTTTCGTTAGTTTTAACGTTTTATTTGATTAGGTATACGCCGACAAAGTTGGGGAACGCAAACTAAACTAGGATAATGTAATGTAGGGGAACGTAGACTACACGAGGATAATGTAGGGGAACGTAAACTACAATAGGCACCACAGGGGGACGTAAACTACATTTGCTCCGAAATATGTATTGTAATATTTTATTTTTATCATAAAAACCAATTTTGACTTTCAACAAGATCTTCAGGTTTATGCCAAATTCTGAAACTGGTACCAACTCATTAGAGTTCGTAATTTTTTTTTGTTTTATCCAAATCTAAGTCCAAGAGCCTGAGAATTTTGAAGGTTTCCACACTTATAGCATCAATGTCAGAAGTCTTATTTATTTGTACTGACACAAAACTTCATGAGAAGTATAGGCACAGAAATTTGCATCAGTTTCCAAATTTTAAAAGACCAGAACAGAATAAAAGCTCTAGAACAAAAAACACATATAACACAACAGAGCACGCCATCCCCGGTGGGTATAACAGCTCTGAAGAAGAAGAGACCAATGACCAGCGTTCAACCCTACCAACGCGCTTCTAAAATACGCAAATGGCTGAAGTATTAAGAAAACACTAATACGATATTTCTAATCCGGCATCTTACCGTGGTGTTCACAGATTCTACAGAGGTGTCTATAGTGAGGGTGTGTGTTTGAGCGTGTGAGCAGGACACCTATACATTTCATAAACGAGTGAGAAAAAGGGTTAAAACTACAAAGCTAAATGTTGCATCGATTGATTCTATTTGGCAGGCTGATTTGACTGACATGCAAAGGTAATCATCATACCATGACGGTTATAGATACATTCTATTTATAATTGACGTAATCTCCAGATACTTGTGGTTAATACTTCTTAAAAATAAATCTGAAACAGTTGCTAAATCCAGAAAAGCAAAGATGCTATAAGAAAAGAGGATCTCAGGTTATTTCTATACCGATTTAGGGAAAGAATTTAAGGCCGAGCTTTTCAGAACATGCTGACAGAGTTTAATATCAGTTATTACACATCCAACTCTGTGCATAAGGCATTTTTAACCGAAAGAGTACAGCGTACGTACCATGAAGGAACGGATTCACCATTATTTTCCGTATAAAAATGCGTACAGATACATAAACATTTTGGAAAAATTGGCATCGTTCTGCAACCGTTCACACCACCGTATGATTGGTACATCGCCTAATGAAGTTTTAAAAAGAATTACGCATACAAAGCCTGAGGTATAAAAAGATAGACGCAGAGTATCACCACTGCCAGAACGTTTTAAAATCAATGATTACACTGCCCAACACCAATTTTGCTGATTTAATTCTAACACCTGTTTTTAGGTAACTTTGGTGTGCTGATTTAAAAAATCACCTTAGTTTTTGCCTATCACGTCAGGTTTTCGAGCAATCAAATACGGGTATTTTGGACATATCGCATTTTGGCAGGGTTATGCCCGATTTTTTTTCTTTTCAAAAAATAAGTTTTTACATACTCAGAATCAGCATGGAAAAATAAACAATTGTGCAGGGAGTGAACTTTAATATACAAAGGTAATATTGACACATAAAGTGATTAAAAGTGTTTAAATAAGCAAAAAATGAATCCATATTAAAGCAAGCACGGGACCAGTTTTCTTAACATTGTCTTTTTCTTGTTTTCTTACTTTTCAGTGCTGATAAATTTTCTCTTATAGGACTTCCTAGAATGAGAGATATCAAGACAATCTCTTTGCGGGCTCCAGCAGTAGTCAGCCATCATATGGGTATCCCATCTTCCTTGGTATCGTTCTTCCATCACTTTGATATCTTGGTGGAACCTTTCACCTTGCTCTTCACTAACATCACCAAGATTTTCTGGAAATTTATCCAGATGACTGTTGAGATAGTGAACTTTAATGCTCATGTTGCAACCCAACAATGGGAAATCTCTCTCAGATCATGACGTCACGCAATAGGCATATTGCATTGCACGAAAACCTGATGTGATGGACAAAATCTAAGGTGATTTTTGAAATCAGCACATCAATATTATCCAGAAACAGGTCTTAGAATTAAATCAGCAGAAATCTTTTTTTTGTTGGGCAGTGTTATGTAAGACTGTCGCGACCAGGGAATAAATTTATAAAAGGATTTGAGCAAGGATTTACCTAAGAAATTTTTAAAGTTAGAGCTATGAAGCCTAAAGGCAAAGTGATGATATTTTACGTTGAAGATTTGAATGGCGAAGAAATTGAGTGGGGCTTCTATGGTGAGGAGTTGCAGAAGTTAACATTTAATTTAGTAATAAAGGTGTTTAAAATTTTTAGAAAATTTTAGGAACCAAGGTACAGGGAAGAGAAAGATGTATCTGGTGAAATGGCTAGGGTACCCAGAAAGCTTCAACTCTTATATAAATGTTGCCTGAATGATGAAAATTAAATAGTATACACCATGTCAACCGACCACTTCTACCTTACAATGCCATCCTCTGCCTCTTTGAACAAACACCCAGACAATACTCTGTCGAACTTTATGACAGAACTGCATAGACCTATCGAGTTGAAGCGTGAATCATACGAAATTGGATTGTATGAATTTCAACTAACCAGCAAACTTTTAAGTATTGCGAAGGAAGAAGCCATTTTGTAGGTTCTCAGAAGTCGTGATGAATGCGAAAAAGGAGGCGTGGAATTGGACAGTACCATGCGTTCGGCACGGAACGGGACATACAGTACTACACTACGGAAATAAAACTAGGTCCAGGGCATTATGACACTGCCGAGGATATTGTAAGAGACTTAAACGAGAGTCTGAAAAGCTCAAACCTTACGTCTGATTTACATTATGAAATCATAAACAAAGTTACACCAGTACATACTCTGCTGTTAAAATCAGAGGCTAGTAAAAATATTAAAGACAAAGACCTGTTCAAAATTTTATCTGAAGGCAGATATGGCCAAGCCTTCCAAAGAGACTTTTCACGAGCTACCGTATGATCTGCTCAATTTATTATACCAGCTAAAATTGGAAAATTTGAACAATAGAGGCCCTCCCCCACCTATGTGGGGACAGTTTGGTCCCTTATTCTGGCTAGACGAGCGGCTTGACTATTAAAGGCCCGGTCAAGCCAATCGGCTGGTTTTCTTATTGGCTAGAGTCAAGCTTCCACCACGAGGTCGGCGCCCTATTTGGTCCCGCGGGTGCCATCAGACTTAGTGGTGGTTGCGTATATCTCTCCACTATCCCTGTGGTCTATATGGCCTCCCCTTGTTGGAATCCGTGGTGGGTGAGGGGGTGGAGTGGCGAATATTTAATTATATGTTTATAATTAAACTCCCTGTCAAGCCGTATGTCTCCAACCTTAAACGATGTTCCCACTGCCAGGCGTGTGAACATGTCAGCCGCTTCTGCCGCCGCCTGCAGAATGGCCTCCCTGCTCTGTGTGTAAATTGTGGGAAGTGTGTGCATGAGAGTGCATGAGAGTCGAGCCTCGTACTACCACTGCCATGAGGACCATCTTGCGTCCTCCAAAGACTGTGACCAGTACAAGCTGGAGAAGTCCATTCTGACCATAAGGGTAAGCTTTGCTGAAGCAAAGAGCATGGCACTTTCCCAGCATGTTCGTCCTGGGATATCTTATGCTTCGGTGATGGCACACCATGCTGCCAGTCATTCTTCTGCTCCATAGTCGTCTCGTCCTCAGCCATTCAAACAGCCAAAGGCTCCATTAGCGTGAGCTACGTCACTCAACACTATCCCGACTTCTGGCAGTTCCACTTCCATTTCTAAGGTTATACCAAAACCATCTATGACGTCTGTTGCAACTTCCAGGGTGGTAGATTCACCCACACGGAAGCGATTCCTTAGTGACGAGTCTCTCGATGGGACTCCACCATTCAAAGTTCGACCTTCGAGACATTCTGGTGGGTCTCTGAAGCCACCCCGGGTGTCGGCTCCCACCGTCACCCCTCTCTCAGTGGCACCGGCTGCTCTGTCAGATGCCTCTGGTGATCTGGCTCCTGCTGCCACTCCACCGGCAGCAGAGGCCCCTTGGCCACGGCTCCCCTGGCTTGGCCAGTGGCTCCGACATCGGCCTCTGGGCTGGGGAAGGACTCAGATACAACAAAACGCTCCTCCACCTCCAAGATATCACTTACCTCTAAAGGCAAGGGTAAGATTAATTCTGGAAAGGCCCTCTTCAAAGGCCTTTCCAGAAACGAACCCACCTACAATTTTCAAGGTCCTTCAGTGGAATTGTCGTGGGTTAAGGGTCAACTGGGAGGAGCTTCTGCTACTCCTAGACCAGGTGTCCCCAGTTTGTGTGTGCCTGCAGGAGACGATGGTGGGAGACAAGGGTTGTCCTGCCCCTAGGAGGTACACCATTCTCCACTCGACGCCTGATCCAGCCGGTGGCTATCATGGCGGCTCTACCATCCTTCACCGCCGAGATGTCCCTTTTACCACCTTACCCATCAAGTCTCCACTACAGGTTGTTGCTGGAAGATGTTTTCTGACACGATGGTACACGGTATGTTCCCTGTACTTGCCTCCTAACACCGTCTTGTAACGTGGTGATATCGAGGGGCTATTGCGCCAGCTCCCATGCCCCTACATTATCTTTGGCGATCTGAATTGCCGTCATCCCCTGTGGGGAGATGTCATCTCCACCCCAGGGGTGACCTCCTCGCCTCTATTTTCGATGATTGGGATCTTTATATTTTAAACACTGGTTACCCTACGCACTTCCATATTCAGACAGGAACCTACACTGCGATAGACTTATCAATATGCACCCCCAGACATTGCTCTTACTTTTCAGTGGGAGGTGGCTGCCGACCTTCATGGCAGTGATCACTTCCCAGTCATTCTAAGCGCTGCGGGAAGTCCACCATTTTTCCGACTCCCAAAGTGGTGCCTGGACAGGGCTGACTGGCACCGGTTTTCGGAGTTGGACACCTTACACCCGTGGGTGGATGACTTTCCCACGGTTGATGAGGCCGTGTAGTATTTCACGGATAGCCTTATCACGGCCGATCTCCAGAGTATACGAAGGACATCTGAAACATTTTCGCGACGCCCTGTTCCCGGGTGGAATCAGGATTGTGCTGTGGAACATGGAGTGTACAGGCGAGCTGCTACGCGCTATCGTTCCCACAGACACAATGACTTTTTAAAGTAGAATTCAGTAGGGCCAGGGCTCACTATAGGTGGGTCCTGAAGACCGCACTCCGTGATTCGTGGGCCTCCTTTGTGGGGACTGTATGCTCTTCCACACTCACGTCCCTAGTGTGGAAGAAGGTACGGAAGATATTAGGTAAACACATCCAGTTCTCCACCTATTTTAAAAATTAATGGTACTCCTGTGGCTGAACTTGACGCGGTGGCTAGCACATTTGCGGAGACCTTTGCTGGGATATCCAAGAGAGATCCACAGTCTCCCTATGCTGCACAGCGCCGGCGTCGGGAATCTATTCTAATTAATTTTATTTCTCGTGGGGTTGAGAGTTATAACGTTGTTTTTAGTAACCGTGAGATGCGAGAGGCTCTGAGAGGGTGCAGTGACACCTCTCCAGGACACGACGACATCCCCTATGCCATGTCCTCACGGGACGATGGCGTTCATACTTGACCTTTTCAATAGAATTTGGCAGGAAGGGATCTTTCCGGACAGTTGGCGGTTGGCAATAGTGAGCCCCATCCCTAAGCCGGGTAAGGATCACTCCCTTCCGTCCAGCTTCCGCCTCATTGCCCTCACGTCTTGCCTCATTTTAACTGCAAACAACACAGTATAATTAATGTAAAGACCGACGCTTGTGTAGAAGAACGTCCGCACAAGATGGGGAGAGAGAACGAGCAAATGAAAAATGAGGCACCTCCTAGAAATCGAACCCGGGATCATCCAATTGCCGGTCGGATATGCTAACCATTGCACCTATAGGCCAGTGTCGCTTACATCTCATCTCACTAAAATATTTGAAAGAATAATTAGACAGAAAATCTATGACTTTTTGGAAACTCAAAAAATTAAATGATGACCAACATGGATTTAGGTCAGGCAGATCATGCCTATCACAACTAGTGGAACACTACAACACCATTATTGATGCATTTGAAAGTAATGAAAACTATGATGTAACATACACAGACTTTGCAAAAGCGTTCTACAAGTGTGACCGTGGAATCATAATACATAAAGTATATGGGAATAAAAAGAAAAGTAGGGAAATGGATATATAATTTCCTTAGTGAGCGGCGGCAAGTTGTTACATTACAAGGAATATCTTCATCAGAATCAGAGGTCCTCAGCTCAGTACCATAAGGAATAGTATTAGCGCCACTACTCTTCATAACTGGCATAGATGAGGACGTTACCAGATACATCACAGTAACATCCTTTGCCGATGACACAAAGCTCAGCAGAAAAATAAAAAGCCCAGAAGATGTAGGATCTCTACAAACCGACATGAACAGAATCTACAAGTGGACTGAAAACAAAATGAAGTTTAACACTGAGAAATTTCAATTGTCATGGTACGGAAAAAGGGAGGACCTAAAATCCATGGAATGCTATAACCTAAATGGACAGGAAATTCAGAGAAATTCTAAAACAAAATATTTAGGAGTTGTAATGACTGATGATGCAAAATTTGAAGCACAAAATAAGATAGCAATAAACAGAGCAAATAGATTAACTGGGCAGATACTGAGAACCTTTAAACGAAGGGATAGGAATATAATGATTCCTCTATTGAAAACACTGATTATGCCCAAGTTGGAATACTGTTCGGTCCTAACATTCCCACTTAAAAAAAGAAGACATTAGTCAGCTAGAAGGGATTCAGAGAAGCTTCACAGCCAAGATCAATGGGTGTAAAGAACTAAATTACTGGGAAAGGAATTAATCCTATATTCACTGGAAAGGAGAAGAGTGAGATACACCATTATTTACATTTGGAAAATAATGGTGAAACTAGACCCTAATCTTACTCTGAACCCTATAACTCCCAAACAACAGTGAAATGTAGAAAAGGGAGAGTGTGTCGTGCTTCCAAATTAAAGGCTAAACAGGGAACATCCTTAACCCTGAAAGAACATAGTTTTGTTGTGAGAGGACCAGGATTGTTTAATCAGCTGCCCAAAGAACTAAGGAACATGAATGTTGTTGCCGTGGACATCTTCAAAAGAAGATTAGACGCCTGGCTCAGAACAATCGCTGATGAGCCGGGTGTGCCTGGCTATGTGAGGTGGAGAGTACAAAAAACCCACTCTCTCCTTCACCAAGCCAACTCGGGAGGAAAGGGCGACAAGCGCGACCTTCGTGAAATGAGGAATCATTGCACGGAACATTTGAAAGATTGAAAGGAAAGGTGTATATATATATATATATATATATACACACAGCGCTGTTATATACATGGGTTTTACTAAAGTTTTCGATGAATGTGATCACGGTATAATAGCATATAAAATGAAACATATGGGAATGATAGGCAGAGTGTCGAATTGGATCTACAGCTTCCTCAGAGAGCACCTACGGGTCGCCACAATTCAAGGTATATCATCATCAGAATCAAAAGTACGCAGAGCAGTACCACAAAGTACAGTACTGGCCTCACTCCTCTTCATTATCATGCTAGGAGACAAAGGCAACGGTGTAAACAGCATTAGTATAGCAGCCTCGTATGCAGACGATACAAAGTTCGGAAGAAAAATCAGCGAGGCAAATGAGTGAGTTGGAGGCCTTGCAGAGGGTCACAAGCAAAATATACAAATGGTCAGAAGACAACAACATTACATTTCACATTGAGAAATTTCACTTCTTGAGATATGGTAGAGATGAAGAACTTTGTCAACATACATCAACTGAAGCGTTGAAAGCGATGTTTTAACCATCGAGTATAGCAATTTACCCTGAAGTGATATGGTAATAAATAGTAGTTGTTTAAGATTGTTTTAAGAAAATGTTGGATGTGTTCATGAATGAGAGTTTATAAATTGATTCATCAGTGCCGAATTATGTAATTCTATACCCTAAGTGTGACGTTTCTGGAGGAAATTTTTGGTAGGTTGGGTAGTTTTCATATGGAAGATGTCACAAGTTAATAGGTTTGACCGTGAATCTTTTATTTCTTTGAGTAAATGATGTATTATAAGCAGACAACGACCCAGTACCTTCAACGTTAAAGCAGACATGTATATAAAGAACTGTGTGTTTTGTGCAAAAAGAGTTAAATCATGTGAAATCTTTATATACGGTTTCACCCGTCCAACTGCCCCAGAAAGTATTGTATATACAGACAAAAATGAGGTGAATGAACTTATAAAACTTTTATTTATAGAAATTTATTTGAGCAAATATGATGATATTAATGGTTGAATAATTGTTTTGGAGCAAAGTAGCGTACATGATTGTAAAACTGTATATATAATTTAGTGGTGGACCGGATGTCAGTTTTTCAACATCTGCGGATGCGGATGCGGATATTTAGTTAATCTATCAATATAATATAGAATTATGAATATATGACATAATTTTTCAAATTTCGTGATATTACTATTATGGCAGGCAATGCATAAGAATTAAAATTAATATTAATGTTTTCATTATGACAAAAATAATAACTTTCTCAAGAGTTTCAGCCACAGAAAATTCAATGAAACAAGTTTCATTCAATTTTCTGTGTTACCAGGTATTTATATTTTGAGCAGAGATGGGAAATCGGATCGGATTCGAATCGATAATCGGAATTAATCGATATTTTTTGAAAATCTGAATCGAAAAAAAATTCGAATCGAAAAACGGGCGCGGATCTGAATCGAAATTTTGATCCGAATCGAAAAGAAACGATGAATCCGAATTCGAATTGAAATCGATAAAAAATATGGATCCGGATTTTAAAAATTTGGTTATAACTTATAAATAACTTATAAGGCTTATTAACGTTTCCGGTTTCACCACAGGTAAAGACTGACCTTTCCGAGAATCTGTTTGCTCGGACAAAAATCATACTAATCCTATACTCCATCCATTAAGGTGCTAATCCTAATCCTTAAATTTTGGTATTGTCCGAGAGTGACAATTTCACACGCTCCTCAAAGAAATAACCTTTTGCCTTCGAACATTGAAAATATGTTAGTTGTCAGGGCTAATTTTAATTTGTAAATTTGTGTCTATACAGTGGATATATTTCTTAAAGTATTATTATCATATTTTAATTTTTATGTATGCTATAATCAATATTTCTTGTATATATGAGCCTTAATTGTTTAATAAATTAGCTTACATGAATGATTTTTTTTTGCACCTTATTAAGAGTAAATCTAAAGTTATTACTTAGATCGTTAATAGACTGAGAATTATCTGTATTATTTATTAAAAATGAAACTTATTAATAATAGCCACCCCTTGACTAAAACAACGATGATAGGTATAATTTTATTAAATGAACTCATAAAAATCAAGAAAAATTAGGCCTGGATCCGAATCGGATTCGAATCGGATCGAAATCGAAAAATAAATAATCCGAATCGGAAAAAAATTCGAATCGATAAAAACCGAAAAATTTGAATCCGAATTCGAATCTATATTTCTAATTGCGTGAAAATCGGATTCGAATTTGAATCGAAAAAGATTTCGATTTCCCATCCCTGATTTTGAGGTTTATATATTTGTTTGTTCATTAATAATTAATACTTTACATAAAATGTGCATGACTGGGCCTTATAAGCTACTTTATAAGCTAATTTAATTGTAAATTGCCTAATTTATTAGAGGTAATATCCGCATAACATCCGCAGTCAGAAGTGCGGATGTTAAAAATTATGCAGATATCCGCATATGCGGATGCGGATATCCGGTCCATATATATATATATATATATATATATTATATATATATATATATATATATATATATATATATATATATACACAGTATATATATACACACACACACAGGAGCTTAGATAAGCGCAAGTAAAAAAGCAAGCGCTTACACATTAAATTGGAAAGTCATAATATTTTAAATAAAGTTCTCAAGAAATCATTTATCATTATAATAGTTTATTATAATTACAAGATGGAAAAGGATAATATTAATTATTACAATTTGACAAATACACTACTTTGTCCCAATATTATGTTGCTATCCTGTGCTCTGAATAAAAGTGGATTTTGCATCTCAGTTGATTGAATAACCACTGACTTCAGTATTGTGGGCGCAAAATGGACGAGTGCAATGCAATTGCAAATGTCGATCAGTGTTGCAAGTTGTTATGCAACAAGGGGAAGGGGGAATGTTGCAAGTTGTTATGCAGCAAGGGGGAATATTGCAAGTTGTTATGTAACAAAGGGGAAGGGGGGAATGTTGCAAGAGCAACAAGGGGTTATACAACTTGGAGGCGGAGTTATCCACCAAGAGAAAGAGAGAGGAGAAGGAGAGAAAGGAAGAGGCTAGGTGTTCGTCTGGCAGGAGCCAAGCGCATATTAAGGCTTCAGCCGAGCGGCCGTTGTCTTAATATCTTCCTAATCAGCCAGCTGGCTTATCTGACTGAGTTGCCAGATTGCGCTATTTATTTAATTAAAGCATATATTCTGGCTTAATCCGACAGTTGGCGTATCTGGCTGAGTTTGCGCTATTTATTTAATTAAAGCATATATTCTGACTGAACCCGCCATTTGGCTTAGAAGGTCTAACCAACCATTTGGTATAATTGAATAATAATAATGATAATAACGTTTATATATACAACCAAAAGAATTAAATAAAAACCACCACATCACTCTTTATTTAGACGAATTATTGGATTGGCATAATCGGTCAGCTGACTTAACCCACCAGTTGACTTAGAAGGCCTAACCAGCCATTTAGTATAATTAAATAATAATATTAATAACGTTTATATATACAACCAGTACACATTTGAAAACTTGTCGATCGATTTCTACAAACTAGTTGGTGATTCTATATAATTTGAGTGCGCTGATCTCAAACATATAGTTAGTTTTTCCCTATCACGTATGGTTTTCTTACTACAGGGTGTGTCATAAATCCCCCATTTATCCCCGAGACCAACATTGGATTGCACATGCTAAACCATAAATTTTGTTGTTATAGACTACAGTAACGCTTACATAATAATGTAGGGTAAATACAGTATATATAACAACCAGTCCCGTTCCCAGCAAAATACTCTCTCCCTCCCATCAATGGGTGGTTAACATTTGGGGACAGATGAGGTATTACAACACCCCTTGTAGCACGAAATCTTTAGGTGATAGAGTAAAACCTAATTAAAGCAGAATTAAATAGCTCCTAGCTCTTGGACAAGCATATTGCTTGTTTATGAAAGAATAACAAAATAACTGAAAGAAACAAAATATATTACCTTCTTTACTTGCAAACATTTCAGGACTTATTCCAAAGACTTAAGACTACGAAGGTAGATCTGACTAATGACGACTAAACCGGTGCTTCTTTGATGTTTTCTTATGCTGTGCGTTAGGCTGATCTCGTTGCAGACACCAGCAGTAATCCGCCATCATATTTGTATGCCATCTTCCTTGATATCTTCTTTCCATGGTTTTGATGTCCTGGTGAAATCGTTCCCCTTGCTCCTCACTGACATCTCCGAGATTTTCGGGAAAACGGTCAAGATGCGAAAATAAGAAGTGAACTTTCAGGCTCATGTTGCAGCCTAAGGCGCAAAACTTTTTAAGCATATTTTCCACCAGTCTTTCATAATTTTGGCTTTTGTAGTTTCCCAAGAAGTTTTTCTTTTTTTTTTTTTTTTTCAAGCCATGCTTCTTTTTTTTATATGGTCATTGTGTTCAGGAAATGATCGTCTGTCAATAACTTTCTAATCTGAGGACCTATAAAAACACCCTACTTTATTTTCTCGTAGCTAATCTTTGGATATTTTGAACAAATGTACTTGAAACACTCACCTTCTCTATTCAATGCTTTGACATACTGCTTCATCAAGCCTAACTTAGTGTGAAAGGGTGGTAGGAGGATTTTATTTGGTTCAACTAGATGTTCATGTAAAATGTTCTTTGATCCTGGGGTAAGATTCTCTCTAGGAGGCCAAGTTTTCCTCTTCCAGTGCTGGTCACGTGCTCGACTATCCCATTCGCAGATGAAACATGGCATCTTAGTGTATCCTGATTGCTGCCCAAGTAACATGCAAAGGACTTTGAGATCCCCACACAATATCCATCTGTGATTTTGATACTGAATTTTTTCCAGAAGCAGTTTCATGTTATCATAGGTCTTTTTTAAATGAGTAGAATGGGCCACTGGGATTGATGTATATTTGTTACCGTTGTGCAGTAACACTCCTTTTAGACTGGTTTTAGAGGAATCTATAAACAACCTCCAGTCACTGGTTTGGTATTCGATGCCTAGCTTGCACACTAATCCTGTCATGTCCTTGCAAAATACCAAGGGACCATCTTCTTCGAAAAAAGGCACGAAGACTTTCTCACGATTTCTGTACCAAGCGAAATATGTGTCGGATGCCAATAAATTGTTCTCCTGCAATCTAGACCCCAAAAGTTCTGCAGAGTCCTTAGGCAGATTCAAATCCCTGACTAAGTCATTTAGTTTGGCTTGGGTTAATGGTTTAGGAGGATCTCGGTCAGCTGTTGGCTGTTCATAAACATCATCACTGTCTGGATTTGGAGCTGAATCAGAATCTGAATTATATTGATACAGACTCTCGGGTGGGCGGGGAATAGGAACTTCTGGACCATGGGGTACCGGCCTTATTGCAGATGGAAGACTTGGGTATTGAAGGCTCTCTTTATTCTTTGCATTATAACCTTTAACATTGCAAGAACAGAAGTAGCAGTCGTCGGTATGGTTTCTAGGCTCGCGCCATACCATAGGGATCCCAAATGGCAAACTTTTCTTTTAACCTTTGCTCCAATTCCTTAGTGCCGCAACACACGTAAGACAAACCTTGTGTGGAGCCCAAATTTTGTCTTGATCTCCTAATTTAATTCCAAAATAAGCATGATAAGCTCTCTTAATGAAGGTCGTTACATTTGTCCTTTGTTTTACAACAACATACCGACCACAAATATAACAAAATATGTCTGGACTATGGGTACATCCTCTAGAAGCCATTATTAAAATTTTAAAGACGTAATGTTAGAATTATCTATCTGAAAAATATGAAAAAACGAAATTAATTAAAGATAAAAAAGGTAAAAAATTACAAAACGCCCCAAAATTGTTTTGCTAATAACTTTAAAACTGTGGGTGATAAAAAAAACTGGTAGCATTTTTTAATTCAGCGCAGCGCACTGCTTCAGAATCACAACTCAAAATAAAGAAATCGGTTTTCATGCAGACCGGTGTTATTAGATCCAATTTCACGAAATATTTTGAAAATAAATATACATTCCTATACAAGCGAAGGAATATATGCAATCAAAAATAATAATAGCATTTGGTATAATTAAATAATAATAATAATAATAATAATAATAATAATAATCATAACGTTTATACAGTAAATACTCGATAAGTCGGGCTATATAGGCCCATAGGGCTCTAGCCAGTCCGACTCATTGAAAAGTCCGACTCATCGCGAATTACCTTAATTACCCCTATTTACCCCTAAAGAGGCATAAATACTCTCTAACCTTTTAAGTTTGATTAGTGAGAGTCTAATACAATATTCAAAATAAACAAAATAAACATTAAAAAACAATAAAACTTTGTTTCACTTGCCGTTGCTGGAATTATTTTGAGCGCGAAACAAACAATTTTATTGTTTACCTTTTCCTACAATACAGTATTAAAAAACACTTCACCTTGTAAAAGAAACAAAATAATAATGGCACTTGACATAGGAAATAAAAAACTCTCAGTAAAATAAACAAAAGAATAATAGCACTTGACAGAGGACGAGTCCGACTCATCCAGAATTCCGACTCATCGAAGTCCGACTCATCGAGTATTTACTGTATATACATCCAAAAGAATTAAATAAAACACCATCACATCACTCTGCTTATTTAGACAAATTATTGGATCCAATTTCACGAAATATATTGAAAATAAATATACATTCCTATACAAGCGAAGGAATATATGCAATAAAAAATAATAATAGTATAAGAACTACGAACGAGGAGTATATATATATAATAAAAAGAATAATGTACAAGCCCGGACCTATCCAAATTGATCATTCTAACGAAGGTCAAGCGTGTCACTCCACCTTAGACCTACAGTTTAACGTTGAATCCGAACCACGTCTAAAATAAAATGTTAAAACACTCCGTAACACAATAAAATCTAATTTCAGAATAAAAATTTTTTAAACAGCCTAACAATACAAAATATCACTCGGGAGCTGACTAAGACGGTTTAACGAGAATAACACAATCACCTTGTGAAAATAATATTTATCATTTACAACAGAATTGCTCACCCCGTCGAAGATCAAGCATCATCGGGGTTCTTTTTTTCTATTCCATGGAATTTTAGAGCCTCCTCTTTTCCGTTCCGTAACAGTTCAATTTTATCAGTGTTAAACTTCATATAAAAACTATGCAACATCGCCTAAAACTTACTACATCATTAGCCCTATCCCGTCCTTCATGCATTAAAAAAGTTCTACTTTATCGGCAATCTTTGTTTAGCATCTTCCCTGATTGTTCATCCAGGCGAAGGTCAAGCGTGTCATTCCACCTTAGACCTACAGTTTAAAGTTGAATTCGAACCACGTCTAAATTAAATGTTAAAACACTCCTTAACACAATAAAATCTAATTTCAGAATAAAAAAAAATTTAAACAGCCTAACCATACAAAACATCACTCGGAATTGTCCTGAAAATGAAAGAAAGAAAAAATAAACAACAACAATCAGTTCACCTATAAAAATATGAAAATTGCTGAATATATATATATATATATATATATATATATATATATATTAATAAAGTAAAAAACAAATTAATTTATCAAAAGAATTTACGAAAACAATTTCTCTATTTCAATTAAACCAATTTTTTATCTTTTTATAACAAATTTTGCTTATTTTGAAGTCTCACACAATTTATATATGGCAAGCATAATAAACTTAAACAGTCCGAAATTGACCTAGTATAAATTGATGTCCTTCACGATTATTTTTCGACTTTAAACCTTTAAATTAACTTAAAATTATAAAGCGAACTAAAACTAAAAAGCGATGCCTGTAAATCCATTATTCACTTCCAGCCAAAAATAATCTTAAAAACTCGAATAGATTCTGGAAAATTTTGCTACTTCTTTATTGAATCTCTTAGAATGCTCTAATATATATATATATATATATATAATATATATTATATATATATATATATATATTTATTTATTACCTAAAATTGCGTCACCATACACTCAAACATTTTAAACCATGCCGTATAAAAATCAATACTAAAAGGAAACAAACAACTCTCGAATTCCGAGAACTCTCGAATTCTAATTTTGACTCCATATTATTACGGCTTCGACAAGACGACTCAGATAAATTTTGAGTCAAAGCGGTTTGGAAATCTAGACTCCAAAGAGAAGAGAAAAATAAATTTTGACTGCGAAAATTACGAAAATGCTCCTATGAGAAAATTTTTTGAAAATGATGGGCGCCATCTTAAAAACAGCTACAATGATTGTTAAGGAATGAGAATCGAAATTTGCTTGCAAATGGGATAACACATTGCATATTGCTATTTAAATAATGGAACCAGAATATTTAATAATGCTATAATACGGGTAGCAACAATTTTTACCGGAATATAAGGCGACGTGGGAAAGCCCTTATATTTATATAAAGGAGCACCGCGTAGCCACCAAAATGTTGTGTTTAATTTCTTTAAGGGCCCATTCCTTCATTATTATATTTCATTATTTACTCTACTTTCTATTCATTTTCTCTCTATCTTTCATTTATCGTTCTCTTTACTCTCGTTTCGCTGTGCTTTATAAATACGGGTAGCACGTGGCCGAGTATGAGAAGCCATTATGATTCGAACAATGCAAAGGAAACCGGGGGATTTACTATACACTACACTATAATTATCAGAAAACTCGCAAGAACCACACGCTCCTCCACCAAGCCAGGAAGACCTCAACTTTGACTGTTGTGGCGGTCCTGAGATACGCTCATTTAAGTCTCTGACAATATCCCAGGATATATCATAACGCCCGATTAGTGTTACTATTTTGCATCAGTATTACAGCCTTCCGCTCAACTCGAGCGCATAGTGCCGAACTGAGTTACCATGCCTTTCACACCCCTCACAGTTTCTAAGAATCATAAAATCAGGGACCTTTCTTGTCAATACTTTAAAACTTGCTGCATCAAGTTTTAAAGTATCGCTAATAAAGGTCCCTTTTGTGATTCTTAGAAGTTGCGAAATGTATGGGAAACGCACGGGCAACTCAGGTCGACACTATGCGCTCGAGTTGGGGCGGAAAGCTGTAATACTACAGCAAATAGTAACATTAGCTGGGGCGCAATGATACATCCTGCGATATTGTCAGAGACTTAAATGAACGTATCTCAGGACCTCCACAACAGTCAAAGTTGAGGTCTTCCTGGCTTGGTGGAGGAGCGTGTGGCTCTTGCGAGTTTTCTGATAATTATCATTTTTAACAGCGATTTCAAATCATCAATGTGTGTGTGTGTGTGTGTGGGTGTGTGCGCGCCGTCTTCAGTTTTTCACTCTCTCTGTATATATATATATATATATATATATATATATATATATATCACAATTTATATACGGCAATGTGTGTAGGATGGGTGGGGTGGGGTGGGGGGTTATCGATGTTTGATGAAGCTGAAAACATGAATTGATAAGAAGTTATGTTTTAGCCTTAAGGTAGATCATGTCTACCGTTTATGATGATATTTATAGGATGAAAAATAAAATATTAATCTCATAGAACATTTATATTGTTTATTGTGATTTTAAGTCAAAGAACGAATGTAAGGAGAAGCAGAGTGAGACATCATGGGTATTCCCTCGCTGTTATCTCGGGAAAACATTCCGATGGTACCCTTTCATGTACCTGCGCCCTTTCCTTCTCGTCTCACGTAAAATAACGTGGATGTGAAGAGAATTTAATGTAAAAATGTATTTACCCTGTTTTCTATAAAAATTAACAGTCGCTCTTCGCAACACATGACCGCTTGGTGTAGGAGGGAATTGCTCTTTTGCATCGCGTTTGACACAATTTTGAACCTTAAACAGTTGACTGAACAGGTGAAAATAAATGTGTTCTTTTAACTACCGGTTGAAAAAGAACTTAGTTGATCTTATATATACGAGGTGTGATCAAAACGTTCGGTAAATAGTCCCGCAACTAATGAACGCGTGTCACTAGGTGTTGTCAGTGTGTATGGTTATTGGGTTTAGTTTGAGGTTTGGTACCACTCGCCGATTTTTCTCTTTGCGTCATTGATAATTTCGTTCGTAATATTGCCTTTGGTCGCGCTGAGAGACACTAACTGAGTCGCATTGTGTCGGTATGGCGGGGTCCCGCGAATGTAAACACCTCCAAGTCGCGGTTAGCTCCATGCCACAATCACGGATAAGTGCATGATGGTGACAATCAATTAGTAGGTCATGTTAACTCAATTGACGACAGTGAATCACGGTTAACTGCATGAATAAAATGTGTGTACCACGATGCGTTTCCGCGTGTCGGTCTCTCTTCAAACGAAGATCGAAGCTGGTGGTGCCTGCCTCTAGGATTGGCTTGGTAAAGGAGTGAGCCGTTCTCTTGCACTCTCCGTCACACATGACCGCTTGGTGGAGGAGCGAGTTGCTCTCTCGCGCTCTCCACCGCACATAGTCATGTACACCCGTCTCATCGGGCCTAATATGCAGTCTAATTTCTTCATTTCTACCATATCTCAAGAGTTGGAATTTCTCGGTGTTAAATACCCTATTGCTGTCTTTTGTTGTCCCACTCTGCTGTCCTATCTTCACAGGGGGTTCAAGCAGGTGGTCCCGCCTCTAGACCTGTCTTGGTGGAGGAGCGAGTTGCTCTCTTGCGCTCTCCGCCACACATGACCGCTTGGTGGAGGAGCGAGTTGCTCTCTCGCGCTCTCCACCGCACATAGTCATGTACACCCGGCTCATCGGGCCTAATATGCAGTCTAATTTCTTCATTTCTACCATATCTCACGAGATAAAATTTCTCGGTGTTAACTACCCTATTGCTGTCTTCTGACCCTTTGTTAGTGTCCCCCTCTGCTATCCTCTCTTCACACGGGGTTCAAGCAGGTGGTCCCCCCTCTAGACCTGTCTTGATGGAGGAAGGAGTTGAGTTGCTCTCTTGCGCCCTAAACACATGACCAACTGGTGGAGGAGGGAACTCTTGCAATGCGTTTGACACTCAATTTTGAACCTTAAACAAATGAGACTGAACAGGTGAAAATGAATGTAATCTTTTAACTACCGGATTAAAAGGGACTTATTAGATCTTATATATATATATATATATATATATATATCGAAGAATTTTATAATTCTTTATTGTTGGATAGATCCCAATCTTCTACTTTTAAAATGTTTTTGATAATGCGCAGAATTAGACGGAGTGTGAATAAAAATGTGTTTAGCTCGTGAAAACGTTTGTCTGGGCGGAAATGCGCTTCAATCATTGGTCGGCCTTGGGGTTAAGGTGTTTTTGTGTGTTACGATGTAGTTGTGAATATAGAATAGATTACTTTACTACCCCAACCCCCTCGCATTATCCCGCTTATCTAAAAGCGTATCGGCATAAATAAAAGTTAGTAAAGTGCAGTGTATAATAAATCCCCCGATTTCCTTTGCATTGTTCGAATCATAATGGCTTCTAAAACTCGGCCACGTGCTACCCGTATTTATAAAGCACAGCGAAACGAGAGTAAAGAGAACGATAAATGAAAGATAGAGAGAAAATGAATAGAAAGTAGAGTAAATAATGAAATATAATAATGAAGGAATGGGCCCTTTAAAGAAATTAAACATAACATTTTGGTTTGCTACGCGGTGCTCCTTCATATAAATATAAGGGCTTTCCCACGTCGCCTTATATTCTGGTAAAAATTGTTGCTACCCGTATTAAATATTATTAAAATATTATTAAATATTCTGGTTCCATTATTTAAATAGCAATATGCAATGTGTTATCCCATTTGCAAGCAAATTTCGATTCTCATTCCTTAACAATCATTGTAGCTGTTTTTAAGATGGCGCCCGTCATTTTCAAAATTTCTTCTCATACCGCGCATTTTCGTAATTTTCGTGGTTAAAATTTTTTTTTTTCTCTCTTCTCGTTGGGGTCTAGATTTCCATACGGCATGGTTTAAAATTTTTGAGTGTATGGTGACGCAATTGTAGGTAATAAAAAATAATTATATATATATATATATATACATATATATATATATATATATATATATATATGTAATACACAGACCGTGCATGGAACAGGGTACTCTTCTAGGAAAATTAAATCCACTATCGTACGACTATGTAATAGTAACTGACAGATACTATAGTTTTTTCATTTTCATGATGCTAGCCCGACGTGGGCAACAGGTCACTCGCAAAGAGGTCCCAAAAATGTAGCTTCCCTCACCAGCTATTTGTAAAGCAGATAGGATCCAACTTTGGGACAGGATCTAGGGTTAAAGCAGCCTGTCCCAAAGCTGGATCCTATCTGCTTTGCAGATAGCTGGTGTGGGAAGCTATATTTTTGGGACCTCTTTGCGAGTGACCCGTTGCCCACGTCGGGTTAACTTCATGAAAAAGGAAAACTATAGTATCTGTCAGTTACCATTATTTATTCGTACTATAGTGGATTTCATTTTCCAAGAAGAGTTCCCTGTTCCATGCACGGTCTGTGTGTATTATATATATATATATATATATATATACCGTATATTATTATTATTTTTTATTACCTTAAAATTGCGTCACATACACTCAAACATTTTAAACCATTACTTACTCGGACAATAGTGGATTTAATTTTACTAGAAGAGTTCCTTTTTCCATGCACGGTCTGTGTGTATCATAAAAAACCTCAGGGAAACATTCTGAGTTCTTTCAATACTTCGGGAGGTGATAGTATCGGTCATTGTGAGAAAAAAGTTCATATGAATATTAGGGTGGCCCACTTTTCAATTTTTTTTTAAAAGTATAGGTGATCGTGGTTTTTCCCATTATTTGGCACTATACTAGCACATTGGTACCATTTTTACAAAAATTGATCAATATTTAGGGGTCTCGCATCGACCTTGAAATTACTATTTTTTTTTTAAAATGCCTACTTTTTAACTTTTTACTGAATCAAGATAAATCATTAAGTAGGGATGTTTTCTGAATCCTCTTAATGAGAGAAGTCGTTTGGTGTGCCTGCCAATGTCATACGACTAACGGTTTAAAGGTTGTGCCTGTATACAGGTAATACCAATGTGCTAGTATAGTGCCAAATATGGGAAAAACCACGATCACCTATACTTTTCAAAAAAATGAGTCACCATACCCGGGCGGAATGTATAATGTATATAGGTAATTAGAAAATGCACTATGCCTGTGCCAGGTACCTAACCTATTTCTTTTTTTGCAGATCATAACATTTTGAAATTCTGTCTGAGTTCCTCATCCTTTGTCATGGACAAATCGATGGCAACCATAACTGGAAGAACTCTTGAAGCTACAAATAGAGAGTCATCAAAAGGAAAGGCGAAAATAACATCGCTACCTTCTCTAAGATCGGCCTCGGAAATTTTTTTAGTTGGCCAACCGTCGTCCTCCATCAGTGGTAGCAAATTGCCAACAACACGGCAGGTTTTGCAATACTTCTTCAGTGTTATCCAGTACACTGCTAACAGGAAAGACGCATTCAAAGAAACCGTAAACAACGTCTTAAAGTTTTGGAACATGGCCCGCATTAAAACAATCACAAAGCTCAACTGCGAACGGAAGCTAGAGGCATTGTGGAAAGAGTGGCACTTACTCCAAAAGAGCAGAAAACGAGAAACTGACGCCGGAGGAAAACGGCAGAAGTTTTCGGACAGTGTGGACAAGCTGTGGGATATCAGAGCATCTGAAGCTGTCGAAGATATAAAGAAGAATCGACTGCTGTCCGACAAGGACAAGAAAGAAGACATTGACTTCTACCTCGATCAACGTGGTCCTCGGGTGGCAACGATGAGCGGGAACGATAAAGTTTTCGCTGTAAAAAGAAAGCTACAGGAAGGAAGAAAACGTCCTCGCCAGGAGCCGCAAACCTCAAAGTGTGCATACGAAACCGGAGATGAGGCCATGGAGAATGATGATACTGGCATGTCAGAAGAGTCGGAGACAGAACTAGCGTTCCCCCTGCCGAAAGAGCCAAGTGTGTCTGTCAATCTTCCTCGTCGCATCCTTAATGCACCTGCTGTCATGGAAGTGGTTGATCGTTCCCGCATGTCCAATAATCAGGTGCGTATTGTGTATAGTATTCATCGATAGCGTCAGTTTTAAAGTGTCCCGTAACCCACATGTATTCTTGACAGTTTCCGTTCCAGTTTCCATTCTCTACATAGGTAGTAAGCATTGTGGCTGCTATCACACGTTCGGCGGATTCACCAGCAGACCTTAATCAGTTCAGCATCTCGAAAGAAACGGCTCGCCGGGGAAGAGTGTCACATCGGCGTGAAGTGGCGACGGCTGTGAAGGACTCCTTCACGCCACCGAGGCACACTGTTGTCCACTGGGATGGCAAAATGGTCAAGGTCAGTTGATTAAGTTTTCATAGCTATCAATTTAGTAATGAGATTCATGAAGCATAATGTCAATTAAAAAGAGAACTGAATGTGAACAAAAATAGGTTACTTTACAACCATGAAATTGAAATATATGGCATGTGTTTCAGAACTTCCTTGGAACGGCGGAGCACCGCCAAGCAATTCTCATCTCCGGGGCTCCTCATTGCACAGAAGGAAAGTTGCTGTCAGTCCCAGCTGTTGCTGACGGCACCGGACTGTCGCAGGCGCGGGCAACCATACATGCTCTCGAAGATTGGGGATGTGAGGAGAGCGTCATCGGACTCTGCTTCGACACCACTTCCACCAACACGGGGAGGGTGCAGGGTGCAGTTGTCCTGCTGGAAAACATGCTCGGGCGACCGCTACTCCAGCTGGGATGCCGTCATCACGTCCTAGAGCTTATTGTGAGGGCAGTAGCCGTCACCCTGCTCGGAAGGACTACGGCACCAACTGATCCTTTGTTTCAGCAGTTGAAGAGAAGGTTAGTTCATTTTTTGTGCAAGGTAAAGTTAGGACACACATGATATTCCACTAGTTTATAAAACAGCAAGCCAAACCGGAACTTCAGAGTTTTCTCACACATTTTTCTTGTTTATTATTTTTGAAGATGGGACGATCTCGATCTCTCGACCTACTGCAAGCTGCAGGTCGAGAATCTGGCGGAGAGTACGTGGCTAATAGAACTCCGGGACGCGGCGGTCAGCTTCCTGAGCACAGCTTCTGGTTTCGTCAGAGACGATTACCGGGAAGTGGCAGAGATCACGCTCCTGGTACTCGGGACACAACCACGCCGTGGCATTCACCTCATGCGCCCAGGAGCCTACCACCACGCAAGATGGATGGCTAAAGTTAGTATTTTCAAACAAAAATAATCTAGAGATAAGTTTAAATGTTATTCAAAGATAAACATTTCATTATAACGCAAACAAAGTAATTGGTAACAATAAACCTGTCTTACTTACAATGGTGCCTATTCTGTTTCAGGTCATCTACTACACAAAACTGCTGATGTTCAGTAGGCAGCTGGAGCTCGACGCCGAGCTGGTCGACAAACTGCAAAGGATCGACGAGTCCTCCTGGTTCTTATTTGCAGGTCTGAAGATGTATGGGTCTTCGTGGCTCACCCTGCCAACTGATAAGTGGAACGAGAACGAGGACTTTTGTCGTCTGAAGGATGTGATCTCTAATCTCCAGGTCACCAATGACGTCGTTGAAAGAGGAGTCCAACTGATACAAGACTATGCGAACACGGTCACAAAGGACGAGGCACAGCTGCAGGATCTTCTGCAAGTGGTGGAAAAGAACCGGAAAGAGCTCGGCGACTTCAAGAAGTCATCACTCGCCACGATGACATAGCACAGAGGGACAACGTTGCAGCCAGTGACGTGTGATAGTGGTCAATACAATGCAAAAGTGATTGTTTAAGTTATTGTTTCTTTCTTCCTTATTTGTCTGCTATTTGCTGATTTTTTTGAAAAGTATAGGTGATCGTGGTTTTTCCCATTATTTGGCACTACACTAGCACATTGGTATTACCTGTATACACGCACAACTTTTAAACCGTTAGTTGTGTGACATTGGAAGGCACACTAAACGACTTCTCTCATCAAGAGGATTCAGAAAACATCCCTACTTAATGATTTATCTTGATTAAGTAAAACGTTAAAAAGTACGCATTTAAAAAAAAAAAATCGTAATTTCAAGGTCGATGCGAGACCCCTAAATATTGATCAATTTTTGTAAAAATGGTACCAATGTGCTAGTATAGTGCCAAATAATGTGAAAAACTACGATAACCTATACTTTTAAAAAAAATTGAAAAGTGGGCCACCCTAATGAACTTGTGTCTAATTCTGAATGGTTACGGAAATAGAGCTGTTTGAATCTACAAATACAAAAGCATTGTTAATGGTAATCAAGAAAGAGAAACCAATTACTGTTTCTAACATTTAATGTTTAAACATTGGCATTTTGAATGGTATCAGATACAGAAATGACAAATTTGTTACAGTTTACAATACGTTTTCGAAAATCCCACCGTCAACCTCACTGCACTTTGCAACTCGTGTGTGAAGATCGCGTGTTGTTCCTCTGAGTTGATCTTCTCGTTCCTTTATGCAGGCAGCAGCATCGAAAATGCGCGCGAGCAATTCGTTTCGTGTATCCATCGATTGGCTTATGTTACATGCTTACATTACAGCTTACATGGTTCAAGGTTATAGCGGAAGGAAGGGGGAGGAAGAGCTATGCAGGCATCAGATTCAAACAGCTCTATCTCCGTAACCATTCAGAATTAGACACATGTTCATTTTAACTTTTTTTTCTCACAATGACCGATAGTCACCTTCCGAAGTATTGACCTTTCCTCCTGAAACAACCTGTACACACACACACATATATATATATATATATATATATATATGACCATTCTAAGAGATTTAATAAAGAAGTAGCAAAATTTTCCAGAATCTATTCGAGTTTTTAAGATTATTTTTGACTGGAAGTAAATAATGGATTTACAGGCATCGCTTTGTAGTTTTAGTTCGCTTTATAATTTTAAGTTAAATTAAAGATTTAAAGTAGAAAAATAATCGTTAAAGACTAATTTATACTGGGTCAAATTCGGACTGTTTAAGTTTATTATGCTTACCGTATATAAATTGTGTGAGACTTCAAAATAAGCAAAATTTGTTATAAAAGGCTGTTTAAATTTTTTTTTTAGTCTGAAATTAGATTTTATTGTGTTAAGGAGTGTTTTAACATTTTATTTTAGACATGGTTCGAATTCAACGTTAAACTGTAGGTCTAAGGTTGAATAATACGCTTGACCTTCGCCGGAATGAACAATCAGGGGGGATGCTAAACAAAGATTGCCGATAAAGTAGAACTTTTTTAATGCATGAAGGACGGGCTAGGGGCAATGATGTAGTAAGTTTTAGGCGATGTTGCATAGTTTTTATATGAAAGGGAGGATCTAAAATTCCATGGAATAGAAAAAAAGAACCCCGATGATCCGGGTGTACCTGAGAGATGGAGAGTAAAGAAAGTTAACTCACTACTTCACCAGGCCAACTAGACCTATTGTAGTAGTATCCCCCGTTAAACTGTAGGTCTAGGACGGGGCGAAAAGCTTGACCTTCGACGGAGTGAGCAATTCTGTAGTAAATGATAAATATTATTTTCACAAGGTGATTCTGTTACTCTCGGTAAACCGTCTTACTCCGCTCTCGAGTGATATTTTGTATGGTTAGGCTGTTTAAAATTTTTTAATTCTGAAATTAGATTTTATTGTGTTAAGGAGTGTTTTAACATTTTATTTTAGACGTGGTTCTAATTCAACGTTAAACTGTAGGTCTAAGGTGGAGTGACACGCTTGACCTTAGTTAGAATGATCAATTTGGATAGGTCCGGGCTTGTATATTATTATTTTTTTATTATATATGTACTCCTCCCTCGTAGTTCTTATGCTATTATTATTTTTGACTGCATATATTCCTTCGCTTGTGTAGGAATGTATATTTATTTTCAATATATTTCGTGAAATTGCCCCCGATAATTTGTCTAAATAAGCAGAGTAATGTGATGGTATTTTATTTAATTCTTTTGGATGTGTACAGTGCCCGCGAAAAGTATCCGATCACCCTTGAAATTTGTATTTTTTACATAAAAAACAATGTTTAAATGTATACTAACCTTATATTAGTATTTTGTCATCTGTCCTTTGGTTTGGATGACTTGTTCTAGACGTTTTGGCATGGATTTAATCAAGTTTTGACAAACTTCCACTGATATTTCCTTGCACCATACCTTTTTGATGGCCTCTTGTAATTTTTCGACTGAGCCAGTGTCGTGGCATTCAACCTTATTTTTTATTATTAGCCACAGATTTTCTATCGGATTGAGATCTGGACTATTACCAGGCCAATCCAAAATATCAAATTTATTGTCAGTAATCCATTTTGTCACTATTTTGGCCCTGTGACATGGTGCACCATCATGCATGTATGTTTTTGTCCTTTGGATTGCCATTGCCATTGGAAGTTTATCCTGTAGCATTGCTAAATACCGTGCACCATTCATAGTTGTGTTCTTCGGAAGAAAATATAAGTTTCCACGCCCATAGTAACCGAAACAACCCCAAACCATCACACTTGGAGGGTGTTTCATTGTCTTTAGGGTGTATTTAGGGTCCATCCTATTTGAGCCAATAGGCCGGCGAACCTTTTTTGGACAACTTCTGAATGTCAAAAATGTCGACTCATCGCTAAATAAAACCTTCTTCCAGTCATCAACAGTCCAATGAATATATTTTTTACAAAATGCGACACGTTTTTTACGCATTTTTTCATTAATGAACGGTTTCTTAGCAGCATGGCGAGATGGTAATCCGAGTTCTTTTTGGAGCCGCTCCTGGATAGTTCGTTCAGAAACACCAGATAACAAATTATTCATATTAAATTTTATTTCTTTCGCAGTTATTGTTGGGTTTTTCAATACTAAACGTTTCATAAGTTTGTCTGTTCGCGAATTTGTTTTTCTCGGTCTGCCAGATCGTTTTTTAGGGACTGGCGTGGTTAGGCCACCATTGTTCTTAGCCTGTGAAACCCATAAATTAACGGTACTTTGGGATATGTTTAATTCCTTAGCTATCTGTCTCTGTGATTTCCCACATGCATGCAAAGCAACAATAGCACCTCGACAATCACTCTTAAGTTGTTTTTTAGCACACATTATATATAAATTTTATTTACACCACTTTCTGTAAAAAAAAAAAAAATATCAAGAAATTTACACAAACAGTGAAATCTGACAAATTTGAGACACAGCCACCCGCAACGAAGGCTACCAGAACACTAATTTGAGAATGCGTTGGATAGCTCTCATATCAGCGAGCAACCTCAAAGTTACCAGATGTCGCTAGAACAAATAGAAAGTGAATTACGTGTCTCTGAATATCAAGGGAAAATATTGTATTTTCTTGAGTGATCGGATACTTTTCGCGGGCACTGTATATATAAACGTTATTATTATTATTATTTAATTATACCAAATGGCTGGTTAGGCCTTCTAAGTCAACTGGCGGGTTAAGCCAGCTGACGGATTATGCCAATCCAATAATTAGTCTAAATAAAGAGTGATGTGGTGATGTTTTATTTAATTCTTTTGGTTGTATATATAAACGTTATTATTATTATTTAATTATACCAAATGGCAGGTTAGACCTTCTAAGCCAACTGGCAGTTAAGTCAGAATATATGCTTTAATTAAATAAATAGCGCAAAGTGGCAACTCAGCCAGATACGCCAACTATCGGATTAAGCCAGAATATGTGCTTTAACTAAATAAATAGTGCAAACTGGCAACTCAACCTTCTAAGCCACCTGGCTGATTAAGCCAGAATATATGCTTTAATTAAATAAATAGCGCAATCTGGCAACTCAGCCAGCTAATCCAACTGGCTGATTAGGAACATATGACAACGGCCGCTCGGCTTAAGTCTTAATATACGCTTGGCTCCTGCCAGACGAACACCTCTCCTCTTCCTTCCTCTCCTTGTCCTCTCTTTTTCTCTTGGGGGATAACTCCGCCTCCAAGTTGCATAACCCCCTTGTTGCTCTTGCAACTTTCTCCCCTTCCCCTTTGTTGCTTAACAACTTGCAACATTCCCCTTGTTGCATAACAACTTGCAACATTTCCCCCGTTTCCCTTGTTGCATGATAACTTGCACCATTCCCTTTGCAACATTGGCAATTGCATTGCACTCGTCCATTTTGCGCCCATGCTAATGACTTCTACACTAAATTCCTAATTTTTAGTGCACCAGAGACCATTTACAGGAATCTGTATTTAATTCTCGCCTTCAACAGTGGAAGGGGGGGGTGGGCAGCCCACTTCCACATCTTCCCACAGCTCCGTGCTTCACTTCCCGGTGCTTACACATTAAAAAGGGCTAGCTATGCCTCTGACATATATATTGACAAGATGTTGAGAGAGAAACAAATGAAAAATGAGGCACCTCCCAGGAATCGAACCCGGGATCATTCAATTGCCGGTCGGATGTTAACCACTGCACCAAGGTCCCCGATCAGTCACTACTCGTAATTCTCCTACATACTGTACGAGCGGAATCAAATACCGTGAGGGGGCACCTTCTCATGCCGTATAATTAATGTATAATTAATGTAAAGAATGACGCTTGTGTAGAAGGACGTCCGCACAAGCTGGGGAGAGAGAACGAGCAAATGAAAAATGAGGCACCTCCAGGAATCGAACCCGGGATCATCCAATTGCCGGTGGGATACACTAACCACTGCACCAAGGTCCCCAATCAGTCATTTTTCATTTGCTCACCTCCTTCTTCTCACTTCTGAGCAGTTCCAGCTAGTAGAGTACATGCCTGGGACCCTCCACCCAGCTGTGATTTAACTTGATGTTGGACCAGTTTGGCATGTAGACTCCTACTATGAATTCCACAATTATCCTCAGATTCTTCAGGTTCCTACCCTTCAGCCCATGTTTGGAAATCCACAATCTGCAGAACCTTAGAGCCGTGGTGAGCCACCTACTGTGACAGACTGGCCCAATCTCCAGGAGAGCTAGACTCTGAGGTACCTCTCCCGATCTGATGGCAGTGATGATTCTGTAGCCATATGACTGGTCTGTGCTGAGATCCTTGACTACCTCCTGACTGACATGGGGTAGAGGAGGACCAACAGTGATCCTCGTGAAGTTTAGGTTGATCTCCAGATCAGTGGCAGTGTCTAACATCTTCCCTAGGGGCCCAGACCACTTGTTCTTGCTCAATGTCTTGCCATCCAGTGCAGTCACCAGGTGTCTGAGACTCAGCTTCCCAGTGTGCAAGTCACAGACAATCCACACCAACTTCCTGCTAAGCTTGGCCTCCACATAATGCATTACTCCTCCCTCCCAGTCAGTATTCACATTAGTACTGTCACCTCCTATGGCCAAAACGGTCTGGTCTGCTCTTCGCTCTCTTAGCCAGTTCACCAGATGATCAGCAATGTCCTCAGCATGACTTCTCTCCTCTGCAGCTTCCTCTGGTACAAAATGCCACAAATATTTCCCACCTGGTTCAATGCACACTGTCTAGTGTTCTTCCTTAATGACGCCAGTAAACTGCCTGTCACTGCCCTCAGCTTCCATCATCACTTTGGTGTCATCTCTTTTCCCATCAAAGAAGATACAGATGATGCCATTTTTCCCTAATCTCTTCATCAAACTTCTTGACCAGCTCCTTAGTCAGTCTCTCCTGAGCCGTCCTCACCTTGTTGTGGTCAATCACCAGTGCTGTGTCAAACTCTGTGATAAGACCAGCATCAATCCAGGAAGCAGTGGCAATCTCTGCAGTCTCTCTCAGCCCAGTGTGATGTCTCAAGCTAGCCAGAGCTATGTTGGTGATATCTTCTGTGCTGTATTTCTTCTTCTTAGCCACAGGCAAGAAAGAAGTTGCCGCAGCCTCTGGTATGAAGTCTTCGTTCTTCTCTCTCCTCCTTGCCTCCTCCAGTATATCTCCAGTCTCCTCCAACTCCATCTCCAGCAGTGACTCCTCCCTCAACTGCAGCTGCAGTCAATGTGAACCTCACTGTTGAGGACAGGGTTGCACCCGAGCTCACTGCAGCTCCTGATCACACAGTGACAGGTCAGGATGTCCACCAATTTGTCCACTTTCATCATGAACCTATCTTTGACCTCTAGCTTCACATTGCCAATGAACACCTTCATTCCCTCATCCCACAGTGCCTTCACTTTAGCCCTAATCCTGACCTCAGTGTCGATTACAGGCCCTGTGAATAGAGCGTTGGCCTTTCTCCACTGAGCCAGTAGCCCTGGAACAATGCCGTTGTTAATCAGGTCATTAACTGGGTAATTCCTCCTGTCTTCCTCACTCATCTCTCTCCTCAACAAACCATACCTCAGCAGATCTCTGGCTGTGGGCAGCTCAGCAGGGGGAAGTTCCCCCCCCCCACCAAATGACTTAGGTGACAACTTGATTTGCTTCCGGTTCTGATTTCTTTCTGACTCATCCTGTGGACCTGTGAACAAAAGAAATGTCATTGAAATTTGGATAGTTCTACTGATTATGATTACATAAAATTAAGTTAATTGAAATTCTTAATATCTTCGTATAAGCTCAGATAAAAGGTTGTGTTGTTATAGGTACAAGACTTAATTATTCAAAGTAATGACAATTTCATATATCTACCATATCAAAATATACAGAAAGTTTGGATCACACATAACATTTCGAATAATTTGAATTACACAATATTTACATTACGAAGTAATCAAAATTGTGAAAAAGGAGGGAAAACACGCATTCACAATCAAAACTCCAGCATTTGTGACTATGTGAAACTTAGAAACCATACTGCACACCAAAAATAACCAAAGTTGACCACACATATCAATGGCACATTGATATACGATGCTACAGTCATATTTAGGTTATATTTCAAACCTTTATGGTCAAATATAAGTAGGTAAATGGAATTTTTAAGCAACACTAAAGATATTTCTAAGTTTGCTAGATTATATGACATCATTTGAGCATTAGTAGTCTTTGAAGTTTTGAGTTTACTACAACTGACACACCCTATTAAACCAATTTACAACTGAGACTAGAAGTAGAACCATTATGTTTAACAAAAGTTAGTCATAACACTGTTCAACAACACTTTTTTTCCGCAGATGAGAGTTGTTTCTTTCGCATTTTTCTTCTCTGATTACGAAAATGATAACGAAATTTTGCTATCACATCAGGTTTTCGAGAAATATGAGGTTCAATTCTTGACCAAATTTGTATATAATCATGATAAATTGAACAAATTTTTAAAACCGCATCTACTCCACAGCTGAGAGTATCCCAGCAGAAAATGTTCTACAGATCTACAGAAGCTAAGGCTAACAAAGACCCTAAGATCCACTCTAAGGTTGGCCCGAGAGAAAGGAAAGAGGAGGGGGTTAAAAGAGGAGAATAAGGGGTTAAGTAAGTAGCAAAACCTATCATTCGTGCGTTAACATTCATTCAGAAAAAGAGAAAGAAAGACTCACCATCATCATCCGCCAGCCACTGCCGACAAGTCGGAAAAATAGTCGAAGAGAATAGGAAAGGGGTGTAAGATGAAAAGAAGTAAAATAAGAACGCTTACAAACCATGCAAACACAGTCTTAACTCAAACACTATCATACCATGCAAACTACAGACATGCAAGTAAAGAGAGTTACAGACATGCAAGTAAGGAGAGGATAAGAAAAAAAAAGTAGGTAGAGTATAACAAAAAGTGGGTTAGTTTACGCTACGAGCTACATCTACGTTCGTGTTAGTCTGATTTTTTTTTTTAATAATTTTATTGCTGGCATATCACACGCTGGCCTGTCACAGGCTGGCATTAATCGTCAACAGACTCAGCCCCGACCATCACCCCAGAGCTCCTGTTGCTAATTGTGTTATTATTTTAAACAACGTTAATATTTTCAAAATACCTATCTAAACGGTTTTTAAACATATTAACGCTGGTAGAGTTCACGACGGACGCGGGAAGATTATTCCATTTATCAATTACTTTAAACATAAAAACGTTTTTAGCGATGTTAGTAATGAATCGTCTGCCACACAACTTAAATCCATTATTACGAGTATTGCTATAATCAAAAGTGAATAGTTTGACAAAATTTACGTTATCGATTTTATTAACGATTTTGAAAACTTCAGTAAGTTCACCCGCTAATCTCCTAGTTTCAAGTGAATGTAAGTCTAACTCTTTATTCCTATCTTCGTAAGACTTGTTGCGCAATGACGGAATTAGTTTCGTGGCGCGACGCTGAACCTTTCCAACCTATCAATATCCTCACGCAAATAAGGGCACCAAAACTGAACGGCATATTCTAAATGAGGTCTGACTAGGGACTTGTAAAGGGGCAATATAATATTCTTCGATTTAAATTTGAAATTACGCGCTATGAAGCCTAACATCCTATTAGCACTGGTTCTTAACTTTTAAATCCTTAGATACGCGTACGCCTAAATCTACTCATCAACGCTTGCTAACCGTCTATTGTCCATCGTGTCCGTGTAATTATTGTTACGAGAACCTATATGCAAAACTTTACATTTGTCTACGTTAAATTGCATCTGCCACTTATCCATCCACTCCATAATCCTATTTACATCGTCTTGGAGCCTATTTCTATTGTCCACGTTAACAACTTTACCGCCTATTTTAGTATCGTCCGCGAATTTTGACACGTTACTGGTGAAGCCTACATCTATGTCGTTAATGTAGATTACGAATAGCAATGGGCCTAACACTGAACCCTGTGGGACACCGCTACCTACATCCAACCACTCCGATTCACTACCATTAACAACGACCCTCTGTCTCCTAGCACGAAGTCATTCCTCTAACCAGTTAGCTACCTGACCGCGTATACCGTGCGCTTTAACTTTCGCAATTAATCTTCTATGCGGAGTCAGCCAGACTCCGTACTCAGTTATTAGCCAGACTCCGTACTGGAGTTGTCAGCCAGACTCCGTACTGGAGTTGTCAGCCAGACTCCGTACTCAGTTGTCAGCCAGATTCCGTACTCAGTTGTCAGCTCTCTGATATTGCTTCTGCTTTTGGATATTGCCAATAACCTTACTTTTGGTAAGTTCTGAATTTTATATACTTGCGTTTATATTATATAGTTAAGTACTTGAATATAAGTGGTTTTTAGTGATTTAGAAGTTTTCATCGCGTGCCGGCTTAATTTAACTTAAACTTGTGGCAGTTATAAACTAATTTAACTTGCGCGATGCCGTCGCAGAAAGCGTCGTGTGTTAGGTGTGGGGTGAATCGGTGGTATACGGATTTTAGGGACTATGACGGCGGTCCCATGGCGATTACCGAAAGATCTTTTTTTTTTTTTTGCGAATTAAGGGAAGAAATATTGACATAAAACGCAGTATACGTGACTTAACGGAAAGGCTTGCAACGCTTGATGAGGGCAGGGGTAGGGCTACGGTTGACGAAAGCCGAACCAATACTAACGTTGAAGACGTTAGTAATTTGAAGAGTGAGGTGCGTAACGTAGTTTCTAGTTTAGGTAGCTAATCGGGAAGGTTGGATAGAGTTGAGGAAGGGGTTAAGGTTGGTCCGAGATTAGTAGATGGGGAGGGATTTAGAGAATTCAAGGGTGGAGCTGGGCCGCGGATAGGATTGACGTTGCCTCCCGTCACTCGATGTTGGTGACAATGGTTGGGGGCAACGACTCGTATAGGCCAGATACGAGAGTACCTGACCTTTTGGAGAGATATAGGGGGTTAATTAGGTTCCTGAAGGCGAGGTCAGATAGGTCTTTAGTTCTAGGTATTACCCCTAGGCACGGTTTGGGCCTTAGGATTACGTCTAAAACGATATTTTTTAATACTAAATTAGAAGAGATTTATGCTGAGGAAAATGTACCCTTCGTAAAGCTCTCGTCAGATTTCAGTGATCCTAGCCTTTTTATAAAAGATGGGGGTGCATTTTAATGAAATAGGTAATGCTAGGCTAGGTAGGTTAATAGACGAAAACCTTCGAAAGCTGTATAGGTCGAAGCCTTCTTTAAACGTTGTAGGTCCGAGGAACGCGGACCCGACGTGATAAATAGTTTAAAACGCCGACCCATGGTCAAAAATAACTTAAACGTCTTTTATTGTAACGCGCGTAGTATTAGAAATAAATTAAACGAATTTAAGGCGATAATCTATTCCGGCAACTACGATATAGTTTCTATCACTGAAACGTGATTAAATACCGTGATTCGGGACTTGTTGTGGGAACTTGAAATATGGGTTTTAAACTCTTTACTAATGATAGGTTACATACTGTAGGATTGGTGGCGGCGTTTTGCTGAACATTCGTAATTCCCTTAGGGCTATCGAGGTTAAGATAGATTTTCCGGCAGCAATTAATGCGATATGCGTTGAAGTTAGGGTGCGTAGTATTAGTTTCAATTTTGTTGTTGTTTATAGACCTCCCGTTCAATCCCTCGATACCGATACTAGATTTTACACACTTCTTAGTAACTTTATTAATAATCGGGATAGTATAGTTGTCGGAGACTAGAACTGCCCTAACGTCAATTACGAGACTTTTACTGGTAACGTTGAGGGTTTGAGATTGATTGAGTTTATGGAAGATAATTTTTTACGACAGATGGTTACCGAACCAACGCGTGGTGATAATATTTTAGAGGAAGGTTTAGAAGTAGGCGAGAGTTTAGGATGTAGTGATCATCAAATTCTTAGGTTTAAGTTATTGATAGAAAACACTAAGGATATTAACGTAATAGAAGTCCCTGATTTTCGTAGGGCCGATTTTTATAGTTTTGGGGACAGGATGAGAGTAGTGGACTGGGGTGACTTATTTATGGGTAATGACGCAAATTTGCATTGGGAGGCGTTTAAAGATAGTTTCTTGAATATCGAAAGGAAGTTTATTCCTCGTAAGCCCAAGCGCGCTAGAAATCATGGTAGGCCCAAGTGATGGACTAGGGAAATAGGCGAGTTCATAAACGACCGTAACAGAGCGTATAGACTTAATAAACGCAATGGCATGGTAGCTAACGCTAATAGATATATCGAGCTTCGACGTTACGTTAAAAGATCAGTTAGGAATGCTAAGCGTAATTTAGAGATCCTTATAGCTGCGGATAGTAAACATAACCCAAAAAAGTTTTTCGATAACGTAAATAATCGTAAGCCGATAAAAGATAATATAGGCCCTTTCTTGGACACTAATGGCGCTTTGGCTTCCGACGCTCAGGCGATGGCGGGTATTTTTAATAACTTTTTTGCGACAGTTTTTACCGTAGAAGACGTCAATAATGTCCCCGATGTGGACGATATCGTTACATTTAGTAGCGAGACTATTTTGGATTAAATAACTGTTTACAAGGGTGAGTTTGCGCATTATATCGATAAGTTAAAAGTTAGCAAGGCTCCAGGCCCTGACACTTTTTATCGTAGACATCTGAAAGATTTGAAAGACGTTGTCGTAGGCCCCTTAACGAAAATTTTTAATCAGTCACTGGAAAGGGGATTATTCCTGAAGACTTCAAATTAGCTAACGCCACGCCCATTTTTAAAAAAGGCGACCGCACAGTAGCTAACAATTATAGGCCCACTAGCTTAACGTCATATGTCGGTAAACTTTTGGAATCCGTAGTTAGGGATCGTATCATCGAACACTTAGAATGTCGCGATTTGATTAATAGTAGTCAGCATGGGTTTCGACGCGATAGATCTTGTTTAATTAATTTGTTAGAATTTTATAACGAAATTGTGCGCGAATACGATAGGCATAGAGCGGCTGACGTTATTTATTTAGGTTTTAAGAAAGCGTTCCATACAGTTCCGCATTGAAGATTAATTGGGAAGGTTAAAGCGCACGGTATACGTGGTCAGGTAGCTAACTGGTTAGAGGAATGGCTTCGTGCTAGGAGAGAGAGGGTCGTTGTTAGGCCCCTTGCTATTCGTAATTTACATTAACGACGTAGATGTACGTTTCACTAGTAACGTGTCAAAATTCGCGGACGATACTAAAATAGGCGGTAAGGTTGTTAACGAAGACGATAGAAATAGGCTCCAAGACGATGTAAATAGGTTTATGGAGTGGACGGAGAAGTGGCAGATGTAATTTAACGTAGACAAATGTAAAGTTTTGCATATAGGTTTTCGTAACAATAATAATTACACGTACACGATGGATGATAGAGAGTTAGCGAGCGTTGACGACGTAGAAGATTTAGGCGTACGCGTATCTAAGGATTTAAAAGTTAGGAACCAGTGCCTGGAGTCTTGCGCTAAAGTTAATAGAATGTTAGGCTTCATAGCGCGTAATTTTTAATTTAAATCGAAGAATATTATATTGCCCCTATACAAGTCCCTAGTCAGGCTTCATTTAGAATATACCGTTCAGTTTTGGTGCCCGTATTTGCGTGAGGATATTGATAGGTTAGAAAGGGTTCAGCGTCGTGCCACGAAACTAATTCCGTCATTGCGCAACAAGCCTTATGAAGATAGGATTAAAGAGTTAGACTTGCATTCACTCGAAACTAGGAGATAAAGGGGGGAGCTTATTGAAGTTTTCAAAATTGTTAATAACATCGATAACGTAAATTTTGACGAACTCTTCACTTTCGATAATAGCAATACTCGTAATAACGGATTTAAGTTGCATGGCAGACGTTTCCAAACTAATATCGCTAGAAACTTCTTTACGTTTAAAGTAATTGATAAATGGAATTATCTTCCCGCGCCCGTCGTGAACTCTACCAGCGTTAATATGTTTAAGAACCGTTTAGATAGGCATTTTGAAAATATTAACGTTGTCTAATATAATTATAAAACAGTCCCCCTTTTGCCCCTGAGCCTCCCCCTTTTGCCCCTGAGCCTCCCCCTTTTGCCCCTGAGCCTCCCCCTTTTGCCCCTGAGCCTCCCCCTTTTGCCCGTGAAGCTCCCCTTTTTGCCCCTGAGGCCCCCCCCTTTTCCCCTGAGGCTCTCCCTTTTCCCCCTCCCTCGTTAAAACTATTAACGTTGTTTAATATAATAAAACAATTAGCAACAGGAGCTCTGGAGGTTGTGATCGAGGATGAATCTGTTGACGATAATGCCAGCTTGTGACATGCCAGCGTGGGATGCCAGCAAAAAAAAATAAAAAATAAAAATTAAAAAAACAGACTAACACCAACTTAGATGTAGCTCGTAGCGTAAACTAACCCACTTTTTGTTATTCTTTATGCTTTTTTTTTCTCTCTCTCTTTCCTTATTTGAATGTCTAGTTTGCTTGGTATGATAGCGTTTGAGTTAAGAATGTGTTGCATGGTTTGTAATGGGTTCTTATTTTACTTCTTTTCACCTTTCACCCCTTTCCGGCGGAGTGGGCTCCGTCCTCTACCTCCCTATGGACTAGAGGACTGGTCTGCAACTGCAGGAGGTATGTGTTGCTTTGAGTTAAGAATGTGTTGTTCTTTGAGTTAAGAATGTGTTGCATGGTTTGTAAATTGTAATGCGTTCTTATTTTATTTCTTTTCATCTTTCACCCCTTTCCGGCAGAGTGGGCTGCATCCTCTACCTCTCTATAGGGTGGAGGACTGGTCTGCAACACCTGGAAGTATTCTCTTCGACTATTTTTGCGACTTGTCAGCAGTGGCCGGCCGATGGTGATGGTGTCTTTCTTTCTCTCTTTCTGAATGAATTTTAACCCACGAGTGATAGGTTTTGCTACTTACTTAACCCTTTATTCTCTTCTTTTAACCGCTTACTTTCTTCTTTCTCTCGGGTTAACCTTAGAGTGGATCTTAGGGTCTTTGTTAGCCTTAGCTTCTGTAGATCTGTAGTTCTGTATTCGCGCAATATTTCGTTATAAAATTCTAACAAATTAGTTAAAAAAGATCTATGCCGTCGAAACCCATGCTGACTACTATTAATCAAATCGCGACTTTCTAAGTGGTCGATGATACGATCCCTAACTACAGGATTCCAAAAGTTTACCGACATCGACGTTAAGCTAATAGGCCTATAATTGATAGCTACTGTGCGGTCGCCTTTTTTAAAAATGGGCGTAACGTTAACTAATTTGAAGTCTTCAGGTATAATCCCCGCTTCGAGTGACTTATTAAAAATCTTCGTTAAGGGCTTACGATAACGTCTTTCAAATCTTTCAGATGTCTCGGATAAAGCGCGTCAGGGCCTGGAGCCTTGCTAACGTTTAGCCTATCGATATAATGCGCAATCTCACCCTCGTAAACAATTATTTCATTGAAAATAGTCTCGCTACTAAATGTAACGATATCATCCACATCGGGGACATTATTTACGTCTTCTACGGTAAAAGCTGTCGCAAAAACGTTATTAAAAATAGCCGCCATCGCCTGAGCGTTGGAAGCCAAAGCGCCGTTAGCGTCCACCAGAGGGTCTATATTGTCTTTTATCGGCTTACGATTATTGACGTAGTCGAAAAAACGTTTTTGGATTATGTTTACTATCCGTAGCTATAAGTATCTCTAAATTACGCTTAGCATTCCTGACTGATCTTTTAACCTGACGTCGAAGCTCGATATATCTATTAAAGTTAGCTACCGTACCATTGTGCTTATTACGTCTATACGCTCTGTTACGCTCGTTTATGAACTCGCCTATTTCCCTAGTCCATCACTTGGGCCTACCATGATTTCTAGCGCGCTTGGGCTTACGAGGAAAAAAACCCTTTCGATATTCAAAAAACTATCTTTAAACGCCTCCCAATGCAAATTTGCGTCATTACCCATAAATAAGTTATCCCAGTCCACTACTCTCATCCTGTCCGCAAAACTATCAAAATTGGCCCTACGAAAATCAGAGACTTCTATTACGTTACTATCCTTAGTGTTTTCTATCAATAACTTAAACCTAATAATTTGATGATCACTATATCCCAAACTCTCACCTACTTCTAAACCTTCGACTATATTTTCGCCGTTCGTCATCACCACGTCTAAAATATTATCACCGCGCGTTGGTTCGGTAACCATCTGTCGTAAAAAATTATCTTCCTTGAGCTCAATCAATCTCAAGCCCTCATCATTACCAGTAAAAGTCTCGTAATTAACGTTAGGGCAGTTAAAGTCTCCGACAATTATACTATCCCGATTATTAATAAAGTTACCAAGAAGTGTGTAAAATCTCTTATCGGTATCGAAGAGTTGAACGGCAGGTCGATAAACAACAACAAAATTGAAGCTAATACTACGCGCCCTAACTTCAACGCATATCGCAAAACGCCGCCACCAATCCTATGTAACCTATCATTAGTAAAAAGTTTAAAACCCACTTTATCAAGTTCCCCCAATGAATGACTGAATGTGGAAGAAACAAATATGATTGTTTTAGAAATTAGATTTTGTTTTAAATCATTGACTGCCGTCAGAACTTCAACAGTTGAAACACTTTCACCCTCTGTTTTTAAAACACCTTGATGAAAGGTTGCCGCTTGATTGTGCACAAAGTTGAACCAGAGTTCTGAACATGAGTTTTCGAAAAAAGTTTTCGGTACAATTGAACATTTTGTTTCTTAAAAAATATGAATTTAGAACAAGAAACGATTTTAAAATCCTTTCGACTGCAGGCATGAGTGCCAACCACCTAGTTTTACTATATCCTAATAATTGTTTATATTCAGTCTCAACAAAATTACCAAATTTTTTCAGTTCTTCTACTCTAACAGTATAAATATAAAAAAACGAGTAAATTTTAACAATACCTCCCGCATAAATAGTCTTACAGTCGCTGGCAGATTGAATTGCATTATGTACGATGTGGGCACCGCATCCAAGAATGCATTTAGTTTCCTGAGAATGTTATTAACACCTTTTCTTGCTGCATCACCAAATTTACTGTTCGTGTTATCACCACAGAAAGCAGCTAATTTGCTCTTGAGACTGAGTTCTGCCAGAATGTCGGTTGAATATTTCACAATAATATCCGAAGTTTCACCTGACTGTGACTGAAAGTCTATGATTTTAACATGAACACATTCATGAGGTTGAAAGAGGTGAACTAAAACTGGAAGTAACTTTACACTGCCGTGGTTGGACACAAATTAATAATGTTACACAATGAGTATCCTCTACCTGTTTTTTTTAATTCGCTTAACGAAAAAAGTGTAAAAATATTTGTAACAATTGCTTCACACTTTGTTCGAGCGCACCTAAATTTTGACTCAAAGCTGTCTGCATAATTTTCGATACACAGTCATTAGAACGAAAACTTCGGTTCTTTTTTTATGCTAGCTGTAGAACTTTTAAAATAAGCAGTAGCTGTTTTGCTGGAAAATGTACTGTAATTAGCAGATTTTTGGGGAGGGGGTATTTAAATATTTTCCAATGTCATTAGCCCTACCATGAGCAATGCTGAATTCCGGTCTACATTTTTCACACTGAACACCACTTTCTGTAACGTTTTCTTAATAAAAAGATATTAAGATCGCAGTTCTGAGTTGAAAATACATTTTCTTTTGAGGCATCTTCACTTTTGTTAAAAAATATGTAGAGAATTTAGGAAAAATATAAATAACTTCCAAATCACACCCTCTTCATGCAATCACGCGAAAAGCAGTACTGCCAATCAACACACCACCCACACCACGGTGACGCACCTATAGCACCAAGTCCATGCGGAGTACCAACATTTGTGCCAACATTACGCTCACACATGAACATAAGCTGCATATTTAATTAATAATTTTAATAATGCGGGACATTTAAGTTCGTTATTTTCCAAAGCGGGGCATTTTCGTATCCCTCAGACTTTCTGGGGAACAGCGCGGGACATATAATTCGAAAGCGGGACGTCTGGTCACCTTACCTGTACAGCTCCAATCACCTGGGATTTGAGTAAGTCACATGTTGAAGGACTCCAGCTTCCTCTTTTGTTTGTAAATAATTTCTATTCATTCCAGCTGTGTGCTTTGGATCATTATCTTGTTGTAGGATAAAGTATGAACCAATAAGTCATGTGCGACTAAGAACAACATGGTGGATCAAAATCTGTTTGTACCTAGCAGCAGCAGCCAATATACCAGCAATTTTTCAGATTTTCTTTTCTTTTATTCTCATTGCTCAACCAACAATTGAAACGGCTTGTTTTACATACGTATACTCCAGAGAAGCCCATTGTTCTTGTCTCTGGAGGTTTATACTTGTGTCAGCATACTTTTTCCAAGCACTCACTAAGATTTCCACCTGTCTGGCTATTTATCACTTGTTTGCAGGTGGGTTCCTTATAACCTCCACACCCGTCCAAGCAGGAGTTAATGACATCAACAAACTGTTCAATGGCTCCACTGATTCTACCTTTAAATTGAATTATATTTGTAATAATTATCTGCTCCACAAACTCTTAACACTGGGAGGGACAGAAACATCTGGAGTACGTTGTATAGAATTTGGCGCATCAAAAGTAATTACGGATGTTTAGAAAACTTTAGAAAACTTGTAGTTCGACATTATAAGGCAAATATTTATTATAAGTATCGCTACTATTATTATTATTATTATTATTATTATTATTATTTATCATTATTATTATTAGCATTGTTGTTATTGAACTATAAAACATGTAAATGAGAGCAAAAACAATGAAATAAATGAGATAAATTCTATACCTTTACTACAGTAATATTGTATACTTAATTTTCTTTTGAACAAATAAAAATATTTCAGTATGAATTATGTTAAAATAAAAGTAATTATTGTTCCACCCTCTTCTTCTTCATTTCCATTTAACCACACATACACACCAAATTTAGTAATTTACTAATATAGAAAATTTAAACTAAATACTCAAATAGGTTAATGTCAAAATTAAATATATATATACGAGGGTCACTCAATATATTTTGCTCCACATGATTTTTTTTCTTTCCAAGTTTCCTTGTAAGTTCCAGAAATTTTGTACACAAGTAGTTACATACCTTTTTTATATGATAATAAAAACCCAATCTAATAGACAGAGTTTATTTCCACAACAGTTTCGATAGATCCCGTTCTCCCAACACCGGAAGGGCATTTTTTTTTATTAAAGGGACCCGCTTATAAGTACAGTCGCACAAATTTAAAACTATCTTCCTGTTCTATACATACAGATTCTATTATTTTTTTTACATAATTATTACATTTATTATTACATTTATTACATTTAATATTGTGATGTAGTGCCCAACCCGTATATTTATTTATGGTACTGGACACCCTTTTAATTACGTTAATTCACTTCACGGGTACCCTTTAAGTTGGGCGTACCCGGTGATTTTATCTCTTATTTTCGTCCAGGATGACTCGGCCTACCCAAACGGATGGCCCTTTAAATTGATAGGCTAGGTTCCTTCGGCTTTCCAAAAGCCTACTTTGAACGTTAATTTTCCTCAGCTAACAAGAGAGGTCTATCACAAGGTATTTAGAACAACACACGCCCTCTTATAAATTTTATTAAATGTTACTCGACACAGTACATGCATTTAATAGTTTATTCTGAAGTAAATCTATAAATTTCCATACAATACAATCCAATCTTAACGTCAAAGACAAAGGTCACAGTTATATGAATTTAAATCGTTAAATTGATCAATTTTCTGTAACAAATAATTCAATGCTAAATCTAAAGAAAAAGTTAACAGTTATCTGAATTTCAATAATTTATATATCGAGGGGCTTTATATTTTAGTGCAACAAAAATAAATAACAAGAAATGAAGTGGTCGGAATTCGACCCAGATATTTGAAGAATTACACTGCCCAACACCAATTTTGCTGATTTAATTCTAACACCTGTTTTTAGGTTTTTAGGTAACTTTGGTGTGCTGATTTCAAAAATCACCTTAGTTTTTGCCTATCACGTCAGGTTTTCGAGCAATCAAATACGGAGTTATCGCATTTTGGCAGGGTTATGCCCAATTTTTTTTCTTTTCAAAAAATAAGTTTTTACATACTCAGAATCAGCATGGAAAATTAAACAATTGTGCAGGGAGTGAACTTTAATATACAATGGTAATATTGACACATAAAGTGATTAAAAGTGTTTAAATAAGCAAAAAATGAATCCATGATCATGACGTCACGCTCACACCTGGGGAAATCACAGATACCCAAGATTTTAATATGTTGTACATGACCTTTAGATTTAATGCACAGATTTGCGTATTCCACAAATAAAATTTTAACAGCAAAACAGCTGTTAACAGGTCTCAAAAATCATCAATTTTGATAAGCGCCCTTCATGGATCGCCCAAAATAGGCATATTGCATTGCACATTGCACGAAAACCTGATGTGATGGACAAAATCTAAGGCGATCTTTTAAATCAGCACATCAATATTATCCAAAAACAGGTCTTAGAATTAAATCACCAGCAAAACATTTTTTTTTTGTTGGGCAGTGTTATTTTACTTACTACTGGCAGAAGACAAAATTACTCTTACTTGTGCTGCGTACGGACCGTAGATTTACGGCCCGCCCAAAATTTTCAACACTACGGTATATCAACTAACGAGACTTACTTCTGAACCCAAATTGACGGATTCAGGAACTAGGGGCCCAGACGTACCCCGTTTAGCATTTACTTGGAGCCAAATTAAACTAATGGAAAGTTCACAAAACTCTTGGTCCGTTGGTTAACATTAATTAAGATACAATCAAATTATCGGTTAAGGTCGCTAACAATAACCTTTCTTATGCACAGGTTTCCGCGTAAGCTAGTGACATGCTATACTTTCCGTTTTAAAGTTTCTTACGCCACAAGTCTACAGGGGGTTTGTTTAGCCACAGTTAACTTCAAGGAGGAACGACTACAACTAACTTAACAATTTTCGAATTTACTTTACAATTTTGAAGGACCCCGCCTTCCAATGTTCTGAAAGCCTATCAAACCCTTTGTTTTTCCTAAGACCGTCCCCCCAGAAGGCTATTACCCATACAAGAGGGAAAGAAGGCGTCTTTACTACGTTTCCCAGGATCCTGGGCCCCCTGATTGGAGCGGGACCTGATTTCCGGGTATAAACCCCTCCTTCTTCCCAAAAAATACATTTAAATAGAGTTAACAGATTCGAAGTCCTAAGTTTATGACCCCCTCGTGGTTCAACTTTAGCAGCGTCTTCGAATCTGCTTTACAAAAGTCGCACCATCATGCGAAAGAGAAACTAACCATTTGTACATCTGGACCCTGCAGTTGTAAATCTCCGCGGCCAAGCGGTTTGGGTTTCCTCTTCCCCTGAGAACAACAACTTAAATAGAACGACCGTTCTACCATCGGAAACATCTTTAACTTATGCCTTTATGAATATTCATAACCCAAAACGCTTGGCTTTTTGAGAACAAAATTAAACTCTTAAAACTAACATTTCTGCATGCCAATTGCATGGTTACGACATCCCTCCCCTCCTTTAATTTTGCACTCCGATGCAAACTTTCTTAACTAGGGTCGGGTATTATCACTTTACTCACAAAAATTTTCCATTTACTTGTCCCCTTTATTGGGACACTATCACTGATAGATTTTATTTGTCCCCTTTATTGGGACACCAACACTGACACATTTAGTTTTAGTCATCCTCGGGTTCCTCGTAGTGTACTCGAGGTCGGGGCCTAAGAGCATACAGACGCTCAACCGGTGGCCCTGGGAAAGCAGCCTGTCTGCTTTCTCCGGGGGACCCTATTCCCATAAGGTCCCCGCGAGGAGGTAGTTCGGAAGCACCTGGCGGCTCCTGCTCGCCACTCGGTCCTGCCAGGGGGCAGGAGGTGCACTCCGGTTCACCTCCACGGGTCGATGTTCCTCCGTTCCCTGGGCGAAGCTCTCGGGGAGGAAGTAGCTCGGAGGCGCCCGGCGGATCCCATTCCGCCACTCGGTCCTGCCAGCGGGCAAGAAGCGCACTCCGGTTCACTTCCCCTTGTGGATGTTTCTCCGGTGTCGAGGGCGGAACTCCAGAGAGGAGGGGCGGTGGCCCTTCCCCCATCTCATCCCCTGCGCCGTCCGCACCGCCTTGTCGCTCGACGTCCCATGGGGCCTCGATGCTGCGGCGGATGCGGTCTCGATGGATCACTATCTGATGTCCAGTGATCATGTGACGTAGGAGATAAGTGACTGGAGTCTTCTGTTCGATGATGATGTATGGACCCTCGTACCGGGGCTCCAACTTGCCTCTACCCGGTCGTGGGTAATCAATGTACACCAAGCCATGGGGCGCCTTCTCTTCGAACGGCTTCAATTCCTTGATTCCGTTAGCCTTTTCGTATCTCCGCATGAACTCTTCCACTCGGCGGTATATTTCGCTCAGACTCCTCTTTCGGTCTTCGGCGTATTCCTCTGGGTTGTACGGGCTCACGCATGCCTCCTGTGGCATGCGAAATAGCTTTGAAGGTACGTTGGGGGTTCGCCCGTACATCAAGAAGAATGGAGAATGTCCCGTGGCTCGGTGCACTCGGATGTTCAAGGACAATTCCAGGGTGTCGAGGATTTTATCCCAGTCTCGTCCAGTTTCTTCACAAAGTATGCGGAGTTTGATGCATAACTCTTTATTCAGACGTTCGATCTTCCCGTTGCTTTGGGGATGATATGCGGCGGTCCGTTGGTGTTTGCACCGTATCAAACGATGGCACTTGTCCGCCACCTCCCGGGCCGTCTTGTCCTTTATTGCTGCCAGTATGGTGAATTTGCTGAAACTATCCACACACGTGAGGACATAATGGCTGCCCTCCACCGTCGGAGCAAGGGGACCAACTAAGTCCACGTGCATAAGTTCCCAAGGACTGTGGCCTCGCACACAAGGCATTGTTTCCACAGTCACTTTCCGCGTCCGTTTGTTCCGCGCGCACGTGTCGCACGCTTGCAATGTCATAACCGAACGCTCTAGTCTTCCATTGGGCTCTCGGTGTCCTTCCCTCAGAAGCCACTTCAACGGCTTATGGTCAGAACGGACGATGACTCTCTGCCCAAATATAACATTGCTTCAATTTCATTTTGTTGGTTGGCCTCTGGGAGTTTTTGATGGCCTCTTCTTTGGATTGTTGTGGCTTCACCCCGTTCCTGGTGACCACATGGCCTAAATACCCCACCTGGGACTGTAATAACTGACATTTTTCCAACTTCACCTTTAAGTTGGCGGTGCGTAGGCTATCCAAGGCTCGTCGTACCCTCTCGTCATGTCCTTCCAAAGACCTTCCAAGGACAATGAGGTCATCCAAGTAAATCAGTACTTCCTTTTCCAGTTGCTCCCGAAAAATAAAATTTATTACTCTTTGGAACACTGGTGGACTATTGGATAACCTAAACGGGACCACCCTGAACTCGAAATGACCGCTTCCCGTGGGGAAGGCAGTTTTCGAGATGCTATCGTCGTGAATGGCCAACTGCCAATATCCCGAGCGTAAATCCCTGCTCGAGAAGTAATGAGTCCCGTGCAACTTGGCCAAGGTTTCCTCAATGATGGGTACTTAATATTTGTCCTTGCTGCCATTGACGTCCCAAGGTCTATAGTCTACACAAAGCCTCAGGGCCCTACGCTTCTTTTCTTCAATCGCTTCCCCTTGGGACTCCTGTGGTCACTCTTCGTTCCTAGTGATCACTTGGTCCTGGTACTCTACCGGTGACGGTAGTAGTTAATCTTTTCTTTCCCTCGTCGTTCTTCCTTTTGAGAGCGACGGACATCGGTGAACATGCGTCTTGAGGTGTTTTCAATCTCTTCTTAGTCACTTGTGGAAATTTGACTCTTTCTCACCGTGACACTTGTTCCATTTTTCCTTTTCGGGCGAGGAATCAAACGGCTCCTCCGACGAACCTCCCCGTTCTCGTTGCCTCAACCACCATGCCGATGTCATCTTATCGTCAAGGTAATACTCTTCAGTCGTCACTTTTATTTCTCAAGATACTTTACCGCCTCCTTGGAAAGGGTTAACTTCCCGTTGAGATTTCCCGCTCTGTGATACTTGCAAACCACGCTGAGCCTCACTGCACATTCATTGCAGCGTAGAGTAGACGTCCGGGGGAAACCATACCCCAAATTTTCTTCTTCGTCTATTCCCTTTTCCTTTAACTTCCCTTTGGGGATTCTGCTCGACAACTTCTCCAAGTATCCTCGAGCCTCACCGCATATCCCATGCAGCGGAGAATAGACGTCCAGGGGAACTCATACTCCCCATTTTTCACGATTACCAATGGAAACGACCAGGTGGAACAGCTATGCTGTATCACTCCTTGATCCAGCATTTCTGCTATTTGTCGCTTTACCTCCTCCTCGTGTGTAATAGGTATCCTGTAGGGTCGCCTAAAGATGGGAGGATGGTCCTGGGTTTCCAACTTCATTGGCATCAGGTTATCATAACCCAATGGCTCGCCCTCCAGTGAGAAGACATCTGAATAATCCCTTAGCCACTCTTCGACGATTTTCCTTTCTTTGTCGAAAAAGGATTTCCAACCAAGGACATAGGACTTGAGGCGTGTCACTCGTTCTTCGAAGTCCTTCTTCGATGCTTGACTTCCTTTCACCGTGACATTCGTTCCAATTTGGGGTGAGCGTCGACTACCCTCCCAATTAGCTCTGCCTCCGTCTCTATGCCCACGACGTCTCTTTTTTCGCCAAGGTATTCTTCGTCATCCTGATTGATCATCAGTAACCTTATCTTCCTCTGTGGGATCCTGCTCGGTAACATTTTTAAGTTTCCCCGAGCTTCACTGCACATCCCGTGCAGCGGAGAATAGACGCCCAAGGGAACTACGTCCCCGGGTCTCTGACTTCCCTCGTCAGAATCACGGCGGCCACCTTTAGTTTTTCGTGCGGGATTGCCTCTACCAGAGTCACCCTCGCACTTTACTGTCTACTCCCTTTACTTGGATGGTTACTGTTTCATTCAGTGACTGTCCTCTTCCGGTGGTCCACCTGGGCTGCGTACCTTTGTTTCGTCTTCATATCCTCCGAAACAACACGCCTATAGTCAAGTCTTGCTGAGCCTCTGGAATTATACAGACACAAAAGAATTCTTCAACCCCCCTTCCCATAGTCAAACTTACTTCTACTCCCCTTACATGAATGGGCGGGGCCGGTGCAACTGTGTACTGAGAAGTTGGCAACTGTCCAAAGAAGGCTCCCGATGTTCTTGTGCATAGCTTATGTCAATGTGACGGAAGCTCCACCATCGTCCAACGCGGTGGAAGCTTGTTGAGCGACGAGTACTGGTAGGGTGATCAGTCCTATCCGACGGACTCGCCGCTACTTCCTCTGAAGCTATTCGGGAGGCTTCTCCTTCCAGTCCTGCTGAAGGTTTGCTCGAGGGCACGCCTCTTCCCAATTTCGCATTTGCTGACAAATCTTGCACTGGCTCCGGCCACTTTCTTCCATTGTTTCCTCTTTGGAGTCTCTGTCTTCATTTGACTTGGTTTGTTTTCTCTTCTGGTTTCTGATGGGGTTGTAGTCATTTGCTTGAGTTGTTTTATTCCTCCTGTGACCAGTGTCACAGTTCTTCCTTCTGGGCTCTCCTCTCTTGCTGGACTTGTCTCCTTCGTTCACCTCCACATCCTTGATGTTGTCCTCCTTCGTGGCTGTGGCTGTTCTTTCTTCTGAATGTTGTGAGTTGTAGTCCCAGGATGTGGCAGGATTTTGCAGTTTCTGCAGTCTTCGGCTTCTGTCATGTGGCGTTTCTTCTCTTAGGACCTCTTCATCTCTTAGTCCTAAGCTTGGGTTGTTTACCGAAAACTGGGTTGATTCCATCCAATAGTCCCGAAAGGATGTTCCTTTGATGCAATTACAAGCATACTCCGGCATAACGGTCTTCAACGCGTCCTTAGGTATGCCCACTTTAATATGTCTCCTTGTGGGATTAGCCTGAACCAAGGCATTACCTGCACTTAATGTTCCTGTGGCAATTGGGTTGACTGTCTCACCTTGTTCCTTCCTGACGGCGTTTGGGCTGGTTCCTGGGTTCTCTTGTGCCCGTTCGCCCATAAACTTCGGCGAACTTCCTTCCAAGGTGTGTCCAAAAGTCGTTTGCTCAGGACCCCTTACTGCCTGTTCACGTTGCAAAGGTAAGCTAGTACTCTTTAATACCTGTACGACGGTTTTTATATTCTTCTGCCGGTCTTCGTCGGTGCGGTGTTTCTCGTCTCTTGTGGTGTGTGCACTTCTGCAAGGATTCTTTGGGATGTCTTCTGGGTATATTTATTTATGGTACTGGACACCCTTTTAATTACGTTAATTCACTTCACGGGCACCCTTTAAGTTGGGCGTACCCGGTGATTTTATCTCTTATTTTCGTCCAGGATGACTCGGCCTACCCAAACGGATGGCCCTTTAAATTGATAGGCTAGGTTCCTTCGGCTTTCCAAAAGCCTACTTTGAACGTTAATTTTCCTCAGCTAACAAGAGAGGTCTATCACAAGGTATTTAGAACAACACACGCCCTCTTATAAATTTTATTAAATGTTACTCGACACAGTACATGCATTTAATAGTTTATTCTGAAGTAAATCTATAAATTTCCATACAATACAATCCAATCTTAACGTCAAAGACAAAGGTCACAGTTATATGAATTTAAATCGTTAAATTGATCAATTTTCTGTAACAAATAATTCAATGCTAAATCTAAAGAAAAAGTTAACAGTTATCTGAATTTCAATAATTTATATATCGAGGGGCTTTATATTTTAGTGCAACAAAAAATAAATAAGAAATGGAGTGGTCGGAATTCGACCCAGATATTTGAAGAATTATTTTACTTACTACTGGCAGAAGACAAAATTACTCTCACTTGTGCTGCGTACGGACCGTAGATTTACGGCCCGCCCAAAATTTTCAACACTACGGTATATCAACTAACGGGACTTACTTCTGAACCCAAATTGACGGATTCAGGAACTAGGGGCCCAGACGTACCCCGTTTAGCATTTACTTGGAGCCAAATTAAACTAATGGAAAGTTCACAAAACTCTTGGTCCGTTGGTTAACATTAATTAAGATACAATCAAATTATCGGTTAAGGTCGCTAACAATAACCTTTCTTATGCACAGGTTTCCGCGTAAGCTAGTGACATGCTATACTTTCCGTTTTAAAGTTTCTTACGCCACAAGTCTACAGGGGGTTTGTTTAGCCACAGTTAACTTCAAGGAGGAACGACTACAACTAACTTAACAATTTTCGAATTTACTTTACAATTTTGAAGGACCCCGCCTTCCAATGTTCTGAAAGCCTATCAAACCCTTTGTTTTTCCTAAGACCGTCCCCCCAGAAGGCTATTACCCATACAAGAGGGAAAGAAGGCGTCTTTACTACGTTTCCCAGGATCCTGGGCCCCTGATTGGAGCGGGACCTGATTTCCGGGTATAAACCCCTCCTTCTTCCCAAAAAATACATTTAAATAGAGTTAACAGATTCGAAGTCCTAAGTTTATGACCCCCTCGTGGTTCAACTTTAGCAGCGTCTTCGAATCTGCTTTACAAAAGTCGCACCATCATGCGAAAGAGAAACTAACCATTTGTACATCTGGACCCTGCAGTTGTAAATCTCCGCGGCCAAGCGGTTTGGGTTTCCTCTTCCCCTGAGAACAACAACTTAAATAGAACGACCGTTCTACCATCGGAAACATCTTTAACTTATGCCTTTATGAATATTCATAACCCAAAACGCTTGGCTTTTTGAGAACAAAATTAAAATCTTAAAACTAACATTTCTGCATGCCAATTGCATGGTTACGACAATTGCATTATTATTTATTACAGAAATTATAAATTAATTATTACATTGATTATTACATTGTTGTTTATTATACAGAAATTATAAACCGAAAAACGAATGAAAAAGGCGAGAAGGAAACAATCCAGAGATCATTAAGAAATTAGCACCCAGGTTAGATCCCGTTCCCCCGACACCAGAGGGGCATTTTAATAAATAGTCCCGCTTATAAGTACATTCGCACAAATTGAAATTATCTTTTTGTTCTATACATACAGATCCTATTATTTTTACATAATTACTGCATTTATTATTGCATTTACGTTTTTTTTTAACATTTATTATTATTACCTTTACACTTATTATTACATTTATTTTATTACCTTTATTATTACATTTATTGCATTTACATTTATTTCCACATTTATTACTTCTATTATTATACAATTTACGTTTATTATTTCATTTTCATTTTACCGAAAAAACGAATGAACCAAAAGCGAGTAAGGAAACAATCCAGAGACCTTTAAGAAATTCACACTTAGGTTAGAACCCGTTCACCCGACGTATTAAGGGATTTTTTGACCAAGAATCTCATTAGAGGGTCCAGCTTATAAGTACCTTTGCACAAATTAAAATTATCCACTTGTTCTATCCATACAGATTCTGTTATTTTTAGTTTGACATAATTATTGCATTTATCAAGTGATAAAAAATTGCATTATTAGTATTACAACTTCTGAAGGCATATTTGTGTTCATTAATACGGGTTTCATTATTTCTTCGAGTTTCTCCTACGTATACGAAATCACAACTTTTACAGGGAATGCTGTAGACACACGCTTGTTCCTGTTTTGCAACGTTATTCCTGACCAATTTACTTTTCACGGTAGACGAAAATGCAATAATAAATGCAGTAATTATGTCAAAATAATAGAATCTGTATGTATAGAACAAGTAGATAGTTTTAATTTGTGCGAATGTACTTATAAGCGGGACCCTTTAATAAAATGCCCCTCTGGTGTCGGGGGAACGGGATCTAACCTAGGTGCGAATTTCTTAATGGTCTCTGGATTGTTTCCTTCTCGGCTTTTTCATTCGTTTTTCGGTTCATAATTTCTGTATAATAAACAACAATGTAATAATCAATGTAATAATTAATTTATAATTTCTGTAATAAATAATAATGCAATATTAAATGTAATAAATGTAATAATAAATGTAATAATTATGTAAAAAAAAATAATAGAATCTGTATGTATAGAACAGGAAGATAGTTTTAAATTTGTGCGACTGTACTTATAAGCGGGTCCCTTTAATAAAAAAAAAAAATGCCCTTCCGGTGTTGGGAGAACAGGATCTAACCTTGGTGCGAATTTCTTAATGGTCCCTGGACTATTTTCTCTCTTGTTTTTGGTTCATTCGTTTTTCTGTATCCACCCGAAGAGGATGCCAGTGGGCATCGAAACTGTTGTGGAAATAAACTCTGTCTATTAGAGTGGGTTTTTATTATCATATTTTGACCTTCACGTAGAAAAGTGAAGTTTTTTGCCTTTTTTAAAATTTTTTATTTTTTTCACATACTCTCCATCCTTTTCTACGGCTTTCCTCCACCTCGAAACAAGGGCCTTTATTCATTGCTGGTAAAAGTCCGCTCGGTTCCGCTGGAGCCACCTCTTAACCTCCTCAACAACCTCATCGCCACTGAAACTTTCTTTCACGAATAGCATCTTTCATTGGCCCAAACAAATGGAAGTCTGAAGGTGCCGGATCCGGGCTGTATGAAGGGTGGGGTAACACAGTGAAGCGCATTTTTGTGATGGCCTCCCTTGTTTGCAAACTGTTGTGTGGTCTTGCGTTATCGTGCAAAAGAAGGACGTGTTCCAGTTTTCTCTCCTGTCGAACTCGCTTTATACGTCTCTGGAGTCTCTGTAAGGTAGCAATATATGCCTCTGAGCTGAGTGTTTGTCCTTTCTTCCTAATGTCCACCAGAATCACCCCTTTCATGTCCCAGAAGATGGTAGCCATAACCTTTCCTGCAGAGGGAGCCATTTTGAACTTTTTCTTGCGTGGGGAGTTTGCGTGATGCCACTCTATGGATTGGCGTTTTGATTCAGGTTCAAAGTGGTGTAACCAAGTCTCATCCCCATTCACAATTCGTGAAAGGAAGTCATCCCTTTCTGTCTCGTATCGAGCCAACGACTCAGAAGTAATTTTTTTTCTTTGGGCTTTGTGATCTTCAGTCAGTGCGAGGAACAAACATTGAACACACTTTTGAGTATCCCAGTTGCTGAATTATCATATTTATACTTCCTTCACTAATTCCTAGCTCCAGTGATAGCTTCTTGTATGTGACGCGCCGATTTGATCGAATGATACTGTTAACACTGTTGCACAGTGTGAGATGTCACAGCCGATGCCGGGCGACCGCTGCATGGCTGATCATCGAGACTGGCTCTCCCTCTCTCCGATGATGTCACACGTTTAGACCAGCGTCCAACTGTGCTCCGATCAACAACAGCATCTCCGTAAACGTTTTGTAGTCGTTTGTGAATATTTCCAACTTTTTCTTTCTCTGCGGTTAAGAACTCGATAACAGCTCTCTGTTTACGACGCACATCACTGTCAGACGCCATTTTCGAAACTGCGTTAACCATCGGTTTTATACAGGGCGTTTAAAAGCGGTCTTATACAAGGAGGGGAGGTTCAAACTGGAAAAATCCGGTTATGTGAAACGCAGAAAGTTGAAACTTACGGCCGAAAAGACATTTCAGCCCCATGGCCTATTATTATTTAGCTAAGAAAAAAGGGTGAGGGCAAAATATATTGAGTGCCCCTAGTAAGAATTACACTGTTCAACAATGATTGTCTCAGGAAAAATTTTATTTCACTATTATAGAGTTTTTAATGTTGATTACAAAAGTGGTCTTATTATTTTCCTATCACGTATAGTTTCTGAGAAATTTCCATTTTTTTTGTTTTGGAAAAAATATTTAATTTTTGTAGTAAAAGCTGTCCATTTATTTTATAATCTCGCATCTCTCGCATCTGCTACTCTTATACTATGTGTGATGTTAATATTTTTTAATATTTTGTATAATATTTAATTAATTATATGCAGTATACAATATTATACATATTATGCATATTATATACAATATACAATAATTGTATAATATTTTTTAAGATTTCATGGAAACTATGCGTGATACGCCAAAAATGAATAACATTTTCGGAATCAGCAGCGTCGACTTCATATAGACCAGCATTGTTTTTTGCTGAGACAGAATAAAAGTAAAAAATTGTTGTTCAGTGTTATTGTTCATTTTTACAATACTATTTTTTTTTCTAAAACTAGCTAGGGGGATAATCTAAGAACTCTCAGTATTTATGGTTCTAAAATATCCCAATCATGTACTCATTGTGATGAACTGGAATACTTCACTGGGACAATTCATGTATCATGCAGTTTTAATGCAATTTAGTTAATTTAGTGAGAAGTTACTTTATCTTGATACACACCTAAGTATACCGAAATCAAGGGTACATTTCCAAATAGCTTTTCTGCTATAGCTATTTAAAACAAAATTTGGACTATTAGTTGTTTGCTGAAAATTATTTTTAGGATACCTAAGTTGGGGGCATGGGAGCGATTGCCACCCCTGACCAAAATTCTAGTTGGAAATGGAAATTTAGGACTGTAAGATGTAAAACTGAAATGTATTAAAATTTATAGAAAGATAAATTTATAATTTATTAAAATTTACCAAAATTTATAGGAAAATAATATTCTTCATTGGGAAATTTAGGCTACTTCCCCCCCCCCCCCCCCCTCACATTTTCGGAAGAGCCCTGCGTTAAGTGTAAAAGAGCATTGAATTTGTAATATGCCGTCCTGTACAGTCGGAAATTTTAACTCTTTTGCACCCCCCTGGAAAAAAAAACACGATACGCCCTTGTGTTCATGCTTGTATTTTCCAAACATAATGCTTTATAGCTAATTCTATTACGAACAGAAGTCTTTAAATTCGGTTCTAATAATTACTCTTAATTCTTTCGCAGATCACTGAGATGGAGGGTCTTTGTCGGATCTGCGAAAGCTCGCTGAAACTGAAAGATCGATCGTTACAATCATAAGGGGACTGAAGACCCTTATCGACACAAGTCTGAAGAATGGAGATGAACTGTTCCCCAGCACAGAGGGGAGTTCGTCAGTCACACTACACGTCGATTGTAGGAAAAATTACACCCGTCCAAAGTACACGAAGTCGAACAGTGGCACTCACGGCTACCCAAGTTCTTCAACTGATTCATCTGGTGGCCGAAGCTGACCAAGAGGGATCAAGATCCGACCAAGAGGGACTCTATTTTCTGTGGGGAGGAAGCAAGTACATCAAATGAAACAGATAAACACTCTAAATACAGACGTGCAATATACGAAGTAAGCACAATTAAATTCAAAGAAACAGTAATTACCCGAGCTCACGACCAACACGATGAATGGGGTGATATTGTGGCGAAGTATCACCAACAGTGTAAAGTCCAATTCTTTTGTACATCAAGACCAGTTCAGCAGGCTGGTCGGCCAGAAGATGCTGGCAAACAAACTGCTTTTGATCGTCTATGTGAGTTTCTGCACACCAGTGACGAATACCAATATTCCATTACAGAGCTAATGTAAAAAATGGACGAAGATGGCAACTCTAGGTGTGGCAAACAACATCTGAAAAGGAAACTTCTTGAAACTTTGGGTGAAAACATTACAATAACAGATTTGCCAAGCAGAAATGGAGTCGTGAGCTTTCGAGACACAGCCCACAAAATCTTGCATGACAGTTGGTATACACAAGTCTCAGAAGACAAGAACAACGTAAGGGCATCGTGGAAGCAGCAGCCGAAATTTATGAAGATGTGTACCCAGCATTCAGTGCATATGCCCAAACAACCAATGATATGGTTCCTGAAACTTTGATGTTTTGTTAATGGTGTGGTGATTCCATGTGAAGGAAATGCCGACAGTGCAAAGAAAAAGACTGCAGAAATACAACAAGCTATCAGGGCTGCGAGTCTACCAAGATAAATTTTTTCACCGATTCTTCTCAGCATGCATTGCAATATTCATACATCATCGATATGGCTGCAAAGACCTCATCACTCTTCTTCATAATTTGGGATTTTCTAAGAGCTATGCCGAGACGCTGAGATATGAAAATTCACTCGTTATGAACTCATCCCAGTCTGAAGACACCCAATCTGCAGACACTCCTTTAGAGGGATTTTTGCAGTTTGCCTTTAACAACGCAGACTTCAACATCAACACCGTAGATGGTCACAAGACGTTTCACAGCATGGGAGGGATCATATGCGTAACCAGAGCTAGTCTCGTAGACAACAGTGTACCAGTGCCACGAATAAAGGCTAACCCCCTTGCTGAGATGACAGGTTTATTCCGAAATGACTCAATTCAGACTTACAAACAGCGGCACAAATAAGGACTTCAAAGAATCTCGATACGAGATCTATCTCTTGGCCCAGAAAAGGCATCACAATCTGATAAGGGCAGTAAAGCTTGATTCCCTGTGGATTGCAGGATGCGCATTGGAGATACGACCAAGACCTTCATGGGCTGGCTTCATGCAGCAAGTGATGCAGGACTCAGACTTATGAAATCAGCACCGTGGAAGTTCTTCCCTTCATAAACCTTGATCCGACCAAACCCACTACCATTTACACAGCCCTGCTATTTGCAGTGGACGAATGCAAGAAACAACGCAAAGCATCATGCATCGTCACTTTTAATCAACCATTGTACGCAAAAGCATCTAAAATTTTTGCGTCATCCCCATAGGCACTTGGAAATGTTATTTTAAGGCTAGGTGGTTTGCACTTGCTGATGTTGTACATGGGGACAGTGGGATATATCATGGCAGGGAGTGGACTGGAAGAGCTTTGGAGCACCGTGTATGCACCATCGTCAGTTTCCCACACGATCACTGGTCACATCTACTCAAGGGCTTTACGGGCACACTTCCTTACTCAGGAAGCACTTGCTACTCTCCTCATCAGAGAATCTAACTACCAGGTATGGGGCACTTACTTGGTAAATGTAATTATGATAATTACAATTACAATTACATTTACAAAGAATTGCATTTTTTCATAAATTCACACTATTTGATTTATGTCATGCTTTTCTACCGAGGTATTTCAATTTCATTTTCAGTTTTAGCCATCATCTTGAATGAAAACTAGGTAATATTAGGTCAATAAAATATACTCTTCTTAAACATTACACCGAACCGTATTTTTCATGAAGCAGTTCTTGCTATAGACAATTGGACATTGGACATATGTATGTGATATGGTCTAAAGAAACCAAAGAAAAGGCTCTTAAAAAATACTAATATAAGACAAAAAAAATGGCATTTATTTTATGAAAATAATAAGGGCAAAAAACTGCCACTTTAGTTAGGAACATTAGTAATAAATGGAACATTTTATTTCAAATAAAAAGATTGACATTTGATTTTAAAAGAAAACTCCCTCAGACATGATGAGCAAGTAGATTAAACTATAAGTATGACCCATTAACTTTAATATTCATGTAATTGAAAGTAATTGACTAATTGTATCAATTATCTTGGTTTCCCAATGTAATATGGAAGAGATTGTAGACACCAATCGACCAGGGAAGTACTAAGGGGGGGGGGACGTTAGGCAGAAGATTGGGAGTGCTGCAACTCCCGTTTCTCCTGTCACTGTACTCTTTAGCTGATCTTTTTTTCGTGTCTCATCTACCCTGTGAGTATTTCAACATGCTCTCAAACACACACTTCTCTCCCTATCCCTCACTACTTACACATCCATCTTACATACTACATAATCTTCTCAAAATTTAAAAAAAAAATGGCATCAACTTCAAGAGCCTCGGAGTCCCCTGGAAAGGGGACCATAAATGTCCCTACTTCTGGCTCACCCACCTGCCGATACCGGGAACCCAGATCCGGGCAGTGTGGCTGGATCTGCTGTTGCCCATTCGAGATATTCTGGACCTCTGTCTGATTCACTTTTCATAAACTTCTGCAACATTCGTGGCCTTTTCTTAAATTTTCAATCTCTTGAACACCACCTCTCCTCCTCTGACCTAACTTGTTTTCGTATTCCCGAATTCGAATCTTCCGAATTCTATACCCTGTGGCTACGGCTTACATTCCAATCTCAAAATAAATACATCTGCGCTGTTTACCTTTCTCCTAATTCTATGACTATCCAAAATTCTTTGAGTACCTCATTTCCAAAGTGGAATAAAATCTTTCCCGTTCTCCTTTTGCTGAAATCCCCATTTTTAGGAGATTTCAATGTCCACCACCACCTTTGGCTTTCCTCCCATTTCACTGACAACCCTGGTGAACTAGCTTACAACTTTTCTATCCTAAATGACCTAGAGCAGATTGTACAGCACCCTACTCGTATCCCCGAGTGTTCACAGATCAAGCTGTTGAGGAACTGTCAACAATTCTTCGCAAAGCGTGTGACCAGGCATCTAGGAGCAACCGGACAGCCAAATTGTGGATGCAGTACTTTGAGCAGGTGAACATTATGAGACTGTTTGTACGTGCCGCAAGGACAGGTAATTGGTATTTGCATCTGAATGCCGTCATACAAATGCTGCCTTACCTCCATTCAGCTGGACACCTTGCCTACGCCAAATCGGGTCATCTGTATATTCAGCAAATGGAAAATCTTGCAATAGAAAAAGAGGACCAGATGCACTTCAGAGTATGGAGTTTTACCATTTTTACCAAAAAATTTTGGAGTGGCATCTGGTCAGACATGAACATTGAACAGGTGCTGATGAGAGCCATCAAGACATCTGGTGGATTAATCTGAGGACGAGGTATCACAAAGTACAATGGCAAGGTGAGTCCAGCCGCTTCTTTTTACCGTTCCTTTGTGCAACGCCCTGGAAGCTTTTGCGCATGTTCAACATGAAACATCAGAACAAGGAGCTTAGACCAACAAGACAGTTCAAGGAAAACAGTGATGTCGAGTGCTTCATTGAGTGGCTGAATACACACTCACCATATGAATCCAGACAACTAAACATACTTGTCTCTTTGTCTACAGGGATTGTTGCTGATGAATCAGTGGACCGTGATGATGCACTGAACGTGGGTATCACAAGCCAGAGAGAAATGATAGGGCAGACATTTGCAGACGTGACATTGCAGCGCAAAAAGAAAGTGAAGTCCATTGCAGCACTGAAAACCCCCATCAAAGTAAATGGCAAGGAGGATGTGGTAAACCCACAAAAAATCCTCAACCGTATCCTGTCAGCCTTTGATTCTGCGTCTGACTTGGCAACATACATGAAATATGAACGTGTACCCGAGCCTCCAGCCCTCTTTAATGAAGTTTCCATGAGACAGCACACAAAGGCTACATTGCCGTCATTGCTGCTCTCCCTTGTCCCTGATGAAGTGGACTTACCTCAGGATGTCACCTACGTCTTGGACGGAGGTTGTTCCCCATGCTGTTGTGTGGCGTCGTCCAGCAAACTATGCACAAATTTGTGATTGTTATGTGCAGTATGTGCAGAGCCACTATGGACCAAACACAACCGTGGTGTTCGAAGCTCACCTTATGCGGTGCCCAAACAGCATTTCCAACTCAGCGACACAACACTCAATCTCGTGGTAGAATGAAGGAAATTTTTTGTTTACTTTGTGTCATGCCTATTTTGCCATACACCAGATTTCATGCTAAAATCCACCAGATCCACTTCCTTACACACCACATCTATTATGACATGCTACAGTGATGTATTTCAAAAGCTAACATTTATATTTCAGTCATTTTGAAGTTGTTGAATCTGCAAAGCAATCTGTACACCAGAAGTAGGTTGGCATTATGACATCACAGATCAATTAGATGTAAATAATATGGACATGGTTTCAAAACGTTATATATGGGCTTTCTTATTTCTGTATTGTATTTAGGATTCTGTTCGTTATTTTAAGGTCAAGAAGGTGTGAGGCATCCCTACCCCTGATATGAAAATATATGGCCTAAGAATAAAGAAAGCAAACTTTGAGGTGATATTTTTCTATGATGCGCACATGGAATTTCTTGTGACTTTCGGTATGTTCTCATGTCATTTGCCCGTCATTTACACAAAACAGAATTCTGTACTATTTTTTACACACCCTTAACCTAAAAGTACTGAACTAATCCTTTTTTACCATACTATCATTAATTTCCTGTCTTTGGTTTGAAGGCTTATAAATGCACTTATTCGAATGCACTGGAACAATTTATTCGGTGAACCGTCCTTCCATTGACTACTCCGTGGGTTGGTGGGTGACGACAACACACTCACATTAAAAATGGTAAAGTGACCAATGCTGTTTTTAGTTCTCATTATCTTTAGGTTTTCCATGTAACCACAATTAAGTTATGGAAAACTGATGTGTGGGTAGTTGGAAGGTAATGAAAATGGTCCACTGAGTAGGGAGGTAGTTAATCTAACAATTGGTTGATCACCAGAGTTAATCGCTACACTACTACTTATATACTGTGTGATAGAGCGTGCTTGGTAGTATTGAAACACATTACCAATCAACCAACAAACACAAAGAAAGCTGGGAAAAAAGCCGGAACAAAGGACATGAAAAAAAGAGCGGCATGGCGAGCGACGGGGCTTGAAACGGACGAACGAAGAACCAGCTAAAGTACGTTCAACTAAATTAAACAACTAGAAGAAAGACTCCAATAAGAAGATCAGGCCTGACTAAGGAGACCAGGACTTATCTAATAACACTCAGTAAGTGAACCATTGTACAGTATTTCTAAGCCCCAGTTTAGTGATAACATTTAAACTAGATCCACTTAAATTAGGCCAACATTGTAGTCTAAGACCTAGCATCAACTCATAGTTTAACAAAGACTACGGTAAATTACCGTAACCTAATTTAGTGATGAATCCTACAGTGGACCTCACTTTACTCTACGCGCTCTGGACCATTTCCGGAATCTCTAGGATGACCCTACAAGGCTAAATAGTAGTATGACCACAAACGGTTAGAGTGCAATGCAATTGCAAATGTTGATCATGTTGCAAAGGGGGAGGGTTATGCAACAAGGGGAGGGGTTATCCCCCAAGCTGCAATGAAGGGGAACTCCCCCAGCTTGCTGGGGGAGTTCCCCTAATCTCTTTGGGGGAGAAGTTGGGACGGCCTCACCCCACAAAGGGGTATTCCTAACCTAAGAGAGGGAGAGAAAGGAGGAGGGTCTTTGGGGGAGAAGGTTGGACGGCCTCACCCCCCAAAAGGAAACCTAACCTAAGCCTTAACCTAAGAAGGAGAGAGGGGTGTTCACCTGGCTCCTGCCAGACGCATAATGAGAGTTCATCCGAGCGCCAGCTGTCTTGTAAGGTCCTAATCAGCCAGTTCGCTTAATCCGCAAGTTGGCTTAGAAGGCTTAGTCTGACTTAGAAGTCGTAAATGGTTTATTCAGGTATACATTATTAGGGTTGAGTTGCCAGATTGCGCTCTTTATTTAATTAAAGCATATATTCTTGACAGTTGGCTTTCCGCCAGTTGGCATTATCAGACAGTTGGCTTAATCCGCCAGTTGGCTTAACCCGCCAGTTGACGTAGAAGACCTAGAAGGCAGGTGTATATATTAATTAACTTTTCAGCTGCCAGATTGCGCTATTCAGATATTCTTGACAGTTGGCTTAGAAAACCGTCAGTCGGTTTAGAAGGCCTAACCAGCCATTTGGTATACATATAATTAAATAATAATATCGTTTATATAGTATACAACCAAAAGAATGAAATAAAACACCATTACATCATTCTGTTTATTTAGGCGAATTATTGGTCAATTTCACGAAATATATAGAAAATAAATATACAATCCTATACAAACGATGGAATATATATGATCAAAAAATAAAATAAAAAATAATAATAGCATAAGAAATACGAACGAAGGAATATATATACAATAAAAAAATTAAAATTAATATAATACAAAACGATGGAATATAACCATCAATTAACAGTACAGGAGAAATATATATATGAAAATTATTTCACGAAAGTAACAAGTGAAAAATATTTATGATGAATAAAACCACGAAGGAAAGGAAGCACAGAATGTTGCTCAAGCGCTTTCGTCTAATGACAAAGTGGACTACATCAGGAAGATGAACGAGCTTCTCCAGGACCCCGCCACATACAGTAAACTTAGGAAGAACCCGCAGGATGACGTCATCAAATCATTCAATAGTGGCTTGAAACGCATTCTCAAAGATCATAAGGACTTAATTCCGCTTTTCATGTCCACTTCACCATCTCTTCCCTACCTTTACGGTCTTATTAAAACTCACAAACCTGGCAACCCTGTGCGCCCTATTATTACCTCGGTGGGCTCTATTACTTATAAACTCTCCAAATGGCTTGTCAAAGTCTTGTCCCCCATTCTCGGAACTATCTCTGATTCACATGTAAAAAATTCCATGGATCGTACTGAAAAATTGAATAATGCACGTACTGAAACCAACGATAGATTGATCAGTTTTGACGTTTGTTCATTGTTTACAAAAGTGCCGATTGACGATATACTTGACTTTCTCTCCCAAGAATTACATAAGTATGACCTGCCACTACCTGCGCACATTGTTTGGAACTTATTAAGCTTAGCATCAAAGACTGTAAATTCACTTTCAATAACGAGTATTATCAACAAGTTTTTGGGATGGCCATGGGCAACCCCTTGTCTCCCCTCCTCTCCAATATTTATATGGAGTTTTTCGAAATTACTTACATTCCGAGAATCCTGGGGGTTGGCATCCCATGGTTGCGGTACGTCGACGATATTTTGTGTATCTGGCTCATGAATCGTGACCTGGATGACTTCCTCCTTCAGTTAAATGATGAAGTCCCCCCCATTAAGTTTACTTTAGAAGTGGAACAAGACAACTCAATCCCGTTTTTGGATGTGCGTGTACATAGGGAAAGCCCAGGTTTTAAGTTTAGTATCTATCGGAAAAAAAAAAACAATTTGTCCTACGTACACTTTTACTCTGGACATGACACCCCCATTAAGAAGGCCATTTTTTCTTCAATGTTTCTCCGCGCTCTTAGGATCGCCAGTCCGGAATACATCGATGCCGAATTGGAAAAAATCAACGGTATTGGAAGTGATTTGTGTTACCCACCTGCGTTTATGGAATCTTGTCTCAACAAGGCAAAACGAACCTTCTATCGTGTGAATAATAACACTCGTACTTTGTCAAAGAATTTTTTAGTACTTCCATTTTTCCTGGGCTTTTTAGGCATTGCTAATGTACTTAAACTTTTGGATATTAATGTAGTATTTTCATATAACAATATTGTGAAAAATATCATAGTTAAAAATAGCCCTACCAATAATTCAGGCATTATCTATAAAATTGGTTGTAAACAATGTGATTCCTTTTACATAGGTCAGACGGGAAAGGATTTTCACACACGTGTTAAACAGCATCAATATTCCGTCAGAACAGGACAGTCGTCCAGTGCCCTTTTTGTCCATTTGTCAGAGTTATCCCACTGTATTGATTGGAATAATGCTTCAGTTTTGTTTCACTCTAGCAACATTGTTAATAGAAATATTCTTGAGTCTGCAAAGGTCTTTTTCAACTCGATCCCGTTGTTTTGAATTCTTTCAGAACGGATTTAGACAAGAAGGGTAGAGTGCTAAACCTTTGGTAAACTTGGATGTTTCTCTAATAACTTTTATTTTTCAATTTATTTTTTATATATATCGGACTTAGACAAGAAGGGCAGAGTGCTAAAACCTGGGCAGATTTCCAGTATAAATTCGTATGCTCCTCTTACAAGTTTTATTTTTATTTTTCAATTTATTATTTTTTTTAATTAACAATAACATTGGTTGGAAACAATTCATTTGATCTTGTGTTGGATTCGGGCAAAGTGCTAAAATCGGTAGTTTTTCCTTACAAATTTGTATGCTCCTCCCACAATTCTTTAATTTTTTTATTTCTCCGTTTATTGTATATATATAATTTTTTTTTGTAACCTATATATAGGCTGTAACTCTTTATGTACTTCAGTGTTCCTGAGGATGTCATTAGACGAAAGCGCTTGAGCACCATTCTGTGTTTCCTTTCCTTCGTGGTTTTATTCATCATATATATATATATATATATATATATATATATATATATATATATATATTATATTATATTATATTATATTAAATAATTAAATATATTGAAAATAAATATACATCAAAATACATTCGTTCTACTGCGCTTAACTAAAACACTAAACTCGCACGTAATCGAGTCTCCAGTCACATCATTATTGCTTTGCACTCCGCCGTAAATACGATTTAACATTATTTCACCGCTCAAGGTGTGCGAGCGCCTATACTCGATGTAAATGGCCTTCATATCGTTCAATACTATTTTTTGTGCCCACTTTACATTCGATTGGCAAGTTATCTTTAAACACGGATAGAATACATTCAAAAGCACGCACAAAGAGGTCATCGTTAGCCACCACATCATTATTAAATACAAGTTTATAAACACTCCTTTCCAATCGATGGTTTTTTTCTTACCGCCCTGAGCTTTTCAATCGTGAACTCTTCTTCACAACGCATAGCGGCAATTGAAATAATCTTCCAAGTCGTAACGACAGGTGCTCATTATATAGAGGTACAGTTCTTCAGGGTGAACAGTGTAGGCGAGCTCTGCCCAGTACCGCTCAAGTCCTTTGTACCAAAGTTCATGATATTTCGAATAGTCTAAACCTTTTAAATAAGCATCCAGCTCAAGACCATTCTCGCCTTGTTCATTCCTACATTCGATAAACCCGTCGAGCAGAGCGGTGTATGTGTATTCAAGAACCGTATCAAAATAAATCATATCCATAACACGCGCGTCTAATATAGGCTTCAGCTTGCGGAATCCGACGATTTCAAACATTCTGTCGAGGATGAATCGGTTTCGCGTGGGGACAAGAACATTGTTATTAGATGTATTCTTCCACATCAGTCGTATATCAATGCATGGCTGATCGTTATTTATAAACAACGTACATATAATGGCATATGAGGGGGCATCACTTATATGTTCTCTTCTTGTACCTACACCTGCAGGTATTTTATAACGATCCTCACCCCACTTCTCAACTATCACGAAGACTCTACTCATCTCCTCAACACTTAAATAAATAACATTACGTTTACCAGAGTTTGCTTGTCTACAAGTCGTTTGAAGTGCATAGTTAATGGTGCCGGTTTCACGCTTGAACACGCGCAATGACTTCGTCACGGACACATCGTACGCGGCATTGAGAATGCTTTTCAAAGGAAGTTCCATCGTATTCGAGAGTGCACGTCCAGTCGGTTCAAGCTCTGAGATAACTATGAGCCACGGGTGGACGGATCGGCTCGACAGGGGAGCGAGTCACACCATAAGCTGTTGAATAGTGTACATATTTGTTCTAGCACGAATCACACGAATACTTGTAACCATTATACCAGGCAATTTTCCGACACATGGGATAATTTCAGTTTTTATGTTTTATGCGCACTAGACGTTCTCCACACTTTAACAATCCGGTGCACTATTTGAGAGAAACATTTTTGTTTAACCATCGATACTCGTCTTTAAACTCTATCAAAAACTCACACAGGCCTTTAGCCACAACCTCACTGCGAACATCGTCATGCTATATATGAATGTAGTGGTAAAAGTACTTTAGCTTATCCATGATGTCAAGTTTACATTCTCAGCCGCAGGGTACGCGTACTCGGTATGATGCAGCATGACAAAATACCGCCTGTTACACCACTCATCAACAAGACTCATTATCCATATCTGTTGCTTCTCTTCTGCACGCGTTGTTTCTTTCACCTCACGATATATGTACGCTTTTATACAGTTTAGCCCTACAACGTAATCCATTACGTCGTTTGTGCCGCGAAATCTGGCAATACTCTCGCCAGAATATCCGTAGAGTACTTGAACATCTTGTTCCTTCGCGCGATTCAATGTAGCCTTAAAAGTCTCAAAGGAGGGTGGGGTAGGTCGTCTTTCAGTATTCACCACATCTTCCGACTTTACCGAATACCAGTTCATAAACGTCGAACACGCAATATCAAAAGTAGCCATCACTATTTTTTCGTCTACGTGAGAAAATACACGTCTGAGCTCCACGGTTTGCACGCACACAAAGGAGAGAATGAAACCTTAATTGAAACAAATATACATAATAAATAAACATAACGTTAACAACACACACACACACACACACACATATATATATATATATATATATATATATGTTACGCCAAACATGAAATCTCTCAGTGAGCGAAAAAAAACAGCCACAACGCGTTGTGGATGCACCTAAGTGACTACACACCAATGTTAGATATTTTTTCGCTTCGTGGCCGTTCTCAAAGAACCACAACGCGTTGTGGACGATTCGGATATGACCACAACGCGTTGTGGACGATTTGAAACGACCACACACCGACCTAAGACTCGTATTCATAACGCTTGGCATAGATTCTCTCGGTATGCTAGGTTAGGTTCGCAATATCAAATTAGTGCGTACGGAGGTAAGGCCAATGTTTTCCAAAAAAGACAACCTTGGATTTCTACGGAAGATACGTCTGTACAATTAGGTCATTTGATTGTTGGCAATACCTCTGGTGTTGAAAAATATAGTAATGTTTCTCCTACTTTTATTTTAAGACTATTTATTATATAAGTTTGAAACAATATTTGGGTTTGTAATAAATTTAAAAAAGAGCACTTAGATTTTTATCCTTTACATTAGTCCTTTTGGCTCCGGCTACCCAGGCAAGATGGGTACATTTACTCAATATTATCACCTGTATAATTTAGGTCTCGTGGGTACGGGGCCGGAGCCCCCATAGTGCTCCCCTCTCCCCCTTTTTTTTAAGGGTTTTTTGCCTCTAAAACATTCCGGTAAGAAAATATGATAGCGTCAGCGGTTGTCTACATCATTAAAAGAGTTTTACGTCATTAATTAGTTTAATCGGTGAATACATCGATAAATATACGTCGTGTTTATCTCATTTCAATATACGTCGTGTTTAAATAGAGTTTGATGAAAGATATCGGTGTGTGGTTGTTTCAAATCGTCGACAATGCGTTGTGGTCTTATTTGAATCGTCGACAACGCGTTGTGGTTGTTTGAGAACGGCCATGAAGCGAAAAAATAGCTAACATCGGTGTGTGGTCACGTAGGTTCATCCACAACGCGTTGTGGCTGTTTTTTTCCGCTCACTGAGCGATTTTGATATTTGAGCGTAACATATATAAACAATCAAGGATTAAGGTATCCAAAGGGTACGGTATCATAGGTACCAAGCACCTGATAACGTTTCCTATAGGTGTTACGGCATAACTTCGTGCCCCTAAGTTCCTTCACACACCCCACTTTCTGAGCCCGAAAATTGTGGGTCCCCACATTCAGTTGGGGTGGCTGGTCGCCCTCATCTTCCAAGCACACTAGAGCCTTCAACGAGTCAAAGTTAACGACTCAACGGTTCGCAGATTTAAGCGTGATACCCTTAGCCTTCACGATATATTTCGTATCCTTCCGAATCCTCACCCGTATCGCATAAGTTTTTGGCCCTGTTGATAAAAAATGAGTCTGCGTATGCACCATCACCATACTTATCCGTGATCTCGTCAGTTAACTCTCCGAGGAATTTCCCAATAGCAGGCATGTATTCACCCTCCCTCACTGTGAATATTACGCTATCTATCTGTGTCAGCGTACAGCATCCTCCGTCCAAGAGAGTGCAGTAGACCCCAAAGTTTGATGGGGGCGTAGGCCGATGTGAAGCTGGCTACAGGTATGTTTGTAACCCGTGAGGTATCTGTGGCCAGTTCGGTGATGTTATACTTTATTATGTAACTATTACCTACATTCACGATCTCTCTATCGGGAGAGTTGGCATAATCCCAGACTTCACTATAACTTTGTGCCAAATGGACGTTCCCTTTGCCAGTATTCTGTGCAAATTTTCCTCAAAGACTGTTTAGACACAACTTTGCACTAAAGCGCTTGCCAGGTTTCTTAACAATTTGGGAACGGTCAAGCTGTATACCTGCACGGACACGGTAACGCTGAATATAAGCCGTTTTTTCATCTTCAGTATCAACTCCTCGCGGATACCCCGATGCTTTTACCTTATCCTTCAAAAAAACGTTTATATATGGCGTGAAAATGTTGGGTAGCTTCTGAAACCTCCACACATCATGTATCTTCAATATTCTGTAGCCATGGCGAACGGCTAGGTCCAGCTCAGGGCTTGTATGTACACCTCTGATCTTACGCTGGTTGGTTGTATCATTACAATCACCGTTGTTCTCCTCTGCGCAATTCACGCACAGGGGAAACATGAGCTTGTGATCTATAACGATGGGTAAGATCGGCATCCATAAATCGCGAGGGGGGAGCACGTCTACGAGAGAGAGTCCATAGTAGCGCTCACTCAAGTTAGCTGAGAACTCCTTGATGGTTGGCTTGGCGGGGCCCACTAGTTTTTCAGGTGCACCTACTGGGTACGGATTTTTTTCATCACGTAGGGATATAAAGAACAGAAGTCGTAGTAATGGAGTACCACCCCCTCCGTAGGGGAAAGTATAGCTTGAATGAGTTTGTACGCCCTCCAAACAAGCTATTGCCGCATTTGAGGGGTTCCAACACCATTGAACGTTTGATGGCCTTTATTTCTTCACGGCCATCTATTTCCATCCGTACATCATACTCATGCTCCCACACGATCTTGTGAGTGAACTGGAAGCTTATAAGTTGATCGCCGTTACGGGTCCATGCGAGGCTGTCGGCGGGGAATCTTCCATGGAGGTTCCCAGTGACGGCACACTCAGGGCGTGGGCATCCATGCACCAGCAGTCGTTAAAGGAGTACACAGTCTTCTCACCAGTGGTTGGATCCTCACTTAGACCATCAACCAAAAAAACACGACCATTGACCTTAATGGGTACTTCCCCCGTGTTGTGGTCGTGTTTTATATACACCCCGGTCTGTTGCTGTAGGTGTATCAGCCAGTAAATAGCCTTGTCCCCAATAACTGCGGGGATTGTTTCTGTGAATGACGGCTAAGGTGTCTTTAGGCATGAAGTTATTCTTGAACACCGTAAAACATAATGAGGCGATCGTGTTTGCGACTTGCAACGGATCGCATTTCAAACGGGATATGCACATCCTTCTAAAGGCCTGGAAACATACTCTAAGCACGCGCACATCATTCACGCAATAACGCTCACATTCATCAGCTATATTGTATGGACTAGTTTCATTAAAACTGTTGTAGTAGCGGTCAAATTCTTCACGCTCACTATCACTCATGTTGGTGTAGTTCAAGTAATGTTTGGGGGGAGGCAGTCCTACGTAATTTAAAGTTTCGTTAGTGAGGAAAGTGTAAGGGAAATACCCTTTCGAAACTTCAGCGGCTACACCCATGACCTTGGGTAGCTTGTCTAATTTACAAGGTGTGAACAGCAGGGTGTCTTTAAACTGAACATTACCCCATATCTGAATTTGTATAAGTTTGTTGCCACTTTTCAAGGGGTCGCCTGTAAATATCTCCGATGACTCGTGTTCTAGCAACTCCTTATAAAGGAACTGTGTGTCAAATTTTCCCCCGTTATGGGCAAGAATATACACAGTCATTTTTGTAAATTGTCCGCTAACTTGACAATATACAGTAGGACACAAAGAGTTTCACAGGGCTGTCGTGTGCAAGTGTTTTAAAAACGTTTGTCCGTTTACCACTTTTGTGACACTCATCACACTCGACATCCATGCACTCATCACAGATAGTCTGGCTTACGAGTAAATGTGGAATAACCTCTTTGGTTTCAGCGTTCATGTACGTTTCTATATCGTAGTACACGGTACAAGGGCTATTTTTAGGCTTAGCATCTTTCATATAACATACATGCTTCACTCCATCCGCCTTATATGTTTCATGACATGTAGAACAGTGAATTTCATCGCATTTATGCACAAACTTACCCCAATTATCCATCATATGAAACATGCCACATTCACAGATTCTCATTTTCCTGCAAGTGCCAATTGATTTATGGAGCTCAATGCATTTATTATTGAAAAATGTACGTCTACGCACATTACATTCCCTCTTCTCAGCTTCACCAACACGACTTTCACATTTGGGGCTTTTACACTGCTCACATACCATGTAGCACACCTTACACTGTTTCACTATATCATCCGCAAACTCGATGCAGCCCTTACACAAATCATGATGCCTTCCATATTTTCGACTTTTATCATAACTCGCGTAAAGGTCCCTTATATTACGGATGGGGAGATACGTTGACCCTGACAGCCCTAAAATAAGTAGAGGTCTTCTATGATCTCTCACACAGCTTTTAAAAACATACACAATCTTACGATGATCATCCATTCCAGATACAACTATACGAACATTCATTTCCTGCTCTACCCTTCTCAGCTCTTCAGGGCTCATATTACACTCAAATAGTCAGGGGGCTTAATCATATAATTGTTCAAATCAGTCCAAAAGTGCCATTTCTGGACCACAGGTAGCTATGACCATACTAATTTGAATGTTTGCGGGAGCCAAGCTGGGCTCCCACTGTGGCGGCCATATTGGCCAAATCAAAATGGCCTCTGTCCAAAATGACATCCACTTGAGTACCAATACTAGTACGGGTTACATAGTTAACTTGATAAAAAATAAGAGTCAGCATCAACATCTTTTGCCATTAAACTTTAGTATATACGCAAGTACAATCTTCTTTATTCCTTTTACTCACAGTACTGCATCTCATGATAATGTCTATCCAATAGATGGCTGTTCACTGATTAATAGTCGTCATTGTTCAGGCAGCCACCCTCACACTTGCAGAGTGTCGTACATCGAATTCCAGCACTACTGCATTTGCAATTCCCTCTGCAGGCTTTAGTGCATCCGCAATGAAGGAGAAGAGCACATGCCTTACTGGCATCAGCGAGAGTTGTCCAGAAAGGGAGCCATTGGTTGCTGCGCTTGTCATATTCCCATCCCCATTTATCAAAAGCAGGGAGTGTCTGATGGCATGTGGTTGACTGCTTCCACACAAAACTTGCCTGCAACAATGACCTCTTGATATGCTGGAAGAGGGCAGCTTGGGTAGGTGGTATGCTGTCCAATGATCGACTGCCACTAGAAAACAGATGGTGCCTGGCTACGTTTACAGATGCTTGTCCACATGTTTTACTGTACATGAGCACAACAAACCTCTCAATGTGTGTCATTTCAGGAGATACTAGACTGAAGGACTCGGGGTCTTCAGTCAATTTGATCATGGTTTCAGTTAAGTTTGGTGTATTATTCCATGCAGTCCATGCTGTCTTCTTCCCACATCCAAGAAACTGAGACGTAGTGTCGCAGCCTGTTAGTGCATGGAACAGAGGTAGAGCCAGCGACTTTGATGGACCAAGCTGTGATTGAATGCTGTGCACTGGGATGTCTCGGTAATATTTGCCACTACCAAAACCAATCCAGAGTTCTGTTAGGTCAAGCTGTTGAAAGAAAGCAATGGCAAGAACGACTATGTCACTGTCAACAGTGCGGATGAATGCTTTCTTGTGACCCTGAGATGATGCGTGAGCAAGATGCAGAATGATCCGCGTATCTGCCTCTGTGTGGTTGCATGGTTGGAGCCCTGATATATCAAATGCTTTATTGGAGAGCACAGTTTCTAATTCAGTGCTGAGGAGGAGTTTTCCACCCATGTCAATCTTGATCAGCTGTTTACTGATAAAGACGAACAGTTCCTTCTTGTTTTCCACATTTTTCAAATATGACTGCCAGTCTCGTTTGGGAATGGGTGTGGTACCATCACTATCTGGATCAAGTCGAGTACGTGCTCCTGAACCACGCCGCTGCTGTGCAAGTGATTTCAGACTGTCTTCAGGATAGGTATCCCACACGGCATCGACGCGCTCAACTGTGTCAGTCATCTGTGCTTTAATGAAAGGTATGATGTGTAGAGATACATATTCAGCAAATGTTGATGCTCTACTTGGACGCACAATGTGGACGATGGCGGCCATGTCATACAACTGAACTGTCACTTGTTTAGCAGGATTGGCAGATCCAGTTGGTGCATTGACACATGCAAGAATGTCTGATTTATTTCCAGCTCTGAGTGAACCTCGGTCTGAGAGTGAAGGGGGCTCTCGCTGATTCTCGTATGTGAAAAATTCTGTCATATCCGCATCTGGACGTGATTGTAGAGACAGGAATAGCTGAGTAATGAGCACTGTGTTTTGCTTCTGTACCCCCACTTTGCTACTCTTCTTGCGTGGGTCTGGCCGATTGCTGAATGTGTACACATTGTTTTTCTTTATAGTGTTTGATATAGGAACTGTCCCTTTGTCCAGCCTAGTCTTTACATACTCCTCATGAAGGGCTTGGCCAACTTCCTGTATCTGTGACAGTGATGCTGCTACTTCATTCTCCATAACATCGTGTGTGTCAAGGGCTACAAGCTCCTGATTTGTGGCCAGGAAGGGGTTGCCCAGTTCAGACACCACCTTTGTGAATGACTTGACATCCTTCAAAAACCTAGACTGTAGCCCAGGTGCTGTTTCGTGGTGGCCAGTTGGTCCTTCTGTAAGTTTCTGAGCATTCTCAAACTCTTCTATCATTCTGACACATTCAGGACCTGCCAACATGTACAATGCTAATGCTTCTGTTTTGTCATAGAGGTCAGATGCTCCACCACAGCCCTGCAGTACTTTGTTCATCTGCTCATGAGATTGATCTTTCGCGATGAGGCTGAATGTACGAGCAGACTTTTGGACTGTAAAGTTCCCTTTGAGGTACTCTGCGTACACCTGTGGATGGCTTTCAGCAAGACCAACCATATCTCTGACATGAATCGGCAACCAGCGGGCATAGTTAGTGTGGTCCAGCACAAAGAACCATGGACATAGTTCATCACACACCTGGACATAGAGAGGGAAGTCACCCTCTCTTAATGAGCGCACAAATCGACACATCAATAGCTCAAGCTCAATCACTAGTGACCAATATTTGAACATGTGAACATTTGCAGATTTCCTTGCACACCACATCTCATATGACTCACAAGGCCCCAGCACATTGGATGTGTATTGCAAGTATGCATTTTGCTTCAAATGAGAGAGGGAAACAAGTGACACTTGATGAGCATATCGTGTACGCTTTATGTGGTGATCATCGAGAGCTGACTGGGCACGTCCAGAGGAGAGGACATCTGCTTGAGCTAGAGCTGTGTCCCATCCGGAACCTCGTAGCACCTTGCCCATCATCAGCTGACACTTATCCTCGATATGTAAAGCTCCCAACTGCATCACAAACTTATCCTCACCCAGTGTGTCAGGAAACTCCCACTGTAACTGTTTGCATATGGCAAAGAGAGGCTGATCAGCCCCAAGGACAGGGGTTTGACCAGGGTTTATGAACTCAGTCGTAGTTTTCACAATCTCCATCGTGTGCTTCATCATTGATGCAGAAGCTGCCTTATCAGGAAATAAGGGGAGTATACCAGTCTCTGCCTTTGGCTTTATTGATGCATCATCCATGAGCTGAGAGTTGAAGCCTGACCACGTAACCACATCACGTTTTTCAAGCTCACCCTTTTCCAGCACTCTTCCAACATGTGCTATCCATGCATCATCTTTTACTTTGGCACCGTTGACCAGGCTGTGGTTCGGCCGAACTTGACCTTCGTTGATTCTGGGCACAAGAATGTCACGGGTGTTGAGTTCGATGGGAGGAACAATTACATAACTATCCGGCAACTTGGGTTTTGATGTATCAGATGGATCAAGTGTGATTGCTGGTCGACGAATTCCCAAGTTCTCTTTGGATAGGTGATTGGTCACAGTAATGCATGTTCCATGAAAATCACCACGTGACAAATTTCCCGTTTTGTTGCTGTCCAGATTGTCTACATCATGTGTAGTGAAAACTGAAAGTCTTGTATTTGTGGGTAGAACAATACCGTCTTCAGTGTGTCTCTTGCAAACAGCACGAGCTACCTGTGTTTTGACTTCCATCACACGGTCATATGAGACAGAGAGCCCAAGGTGATGGGCATTCTCTATCTGGTGCTTGAATCTGGCATCTCCATGCAGTTTAATACCATGGTAAAGTGGGAATGGCGTTTCACGATCCCTATTGTGACGGATTTGGGTGCTGTCTGATGAAGATGCATATTTTACTGTGTTGAATATCAGCAGTTGGCACAGTGTGCACGCAATCTTCGCCCTTGTGCCCAGTTCAGCATCACTGTTGGATTGCTCTCTACTATGTTTATCGATATTACCTTTAGGACCCTGGAGGACAACATTGATGAAACCTAACAGTGTTTCTTCTATGGGGGACGTCAGGCATTGTGGAGAGAATGAACCATTAAATGGCTCTTGTTTCTGAAGGATTCGCTTTCGTAGTGCCATAGCAGCACGTATCAATAACACAGCTTCATCTTGATTGATTTGTGAGGAATGATAGCTTTGTTCTAGCACAGCACCCACTTTTGCCTTGTGGCTAATGAATACATCTCTCCCCTGTGCATAGGAAGCCCACTCAGGAAGATGCTCAAGCAGATGGTCTTTGAATCTTGTTGCATGAGGTTCTCTACCAGAACAGGGATGTCCTAGATCTGACATCATTATCTTGTACATTTCCCGTAAGTCAGACAACTTGTGGACCTCAGACTGAGAGTCATCCACAAATGCCACTAACTGTGCTATGACCATGGGATCAAATGGGGGAGGCTTGGGTTCACTTGAAGATCGACGTTCAACTGCACGAGCTCCATCACGAAGCCGCCAATAGCATTGTACATGATAACATGCATCCATTGCATGTGCATCAGAACCTGCAGTCAAGCGCCCATATAAATGCCAGTTGTTAGTTGTTTTTGCCCAATTCTTCAGATTTTGATCAATGTTGTCACTTAAGGCTCTATGAAGATCATGCTGATCCTCACCCAGACATATGATGCAGAATAATGTTTCTGGAGGTGATCCGTAACTTGATCTGAGTTTCTTCGGACTTATCCCAGCTGCACATTCATCTTGCGTGGCCACTTTTCCTCGTGCCCGCTTTACCCTGTAACTGTTGCATGCACTCCTACAACTTTTATGATACACTGCAGCATGTGATTGGAGGGTTGCTGCAATTCCTGAGCCATCATCGAGCTCACTAACCTTGATACCAGATGGAACAGCATTGAGCTGCACAAAATCATTCAGATCTCTTTCAAGAGATGAATATCCCTGTTCTTTTGGCTGTTGTAATGCCTCGTCTTTGCTGGACTGACATAGGCAACACAGTGTCCAATTAATTCCAGTTATGTTAGTAGACATGTTGAGGTATTAATGTTCTACTACACACTACTAACTACACACTAACGAGATCTTCATATCTGCAGGCCTGAAGAGACTAGAATGTGAAGAAGACCACCACCGCATAGACTTGCTTCAGAGGAATACAGGTATGCCAACACCTGCAAAAATAATAAAAAATAGATTAATAGTGGACAAAATGTCAGTAGAAATCCAATGTAAAAGTTAATATAGCTGTTACAACCACAAATCTAAGTGCAATAATTATGTATCATGATTCAATTGACATAAAATGTACATTTCTTATAAAATAATATCAAATGTGGATATATACGACCTGACGTATATCTTGAATTAAAAAACAAATATCAGAACTGGATTCTCTATACTCAAAAACATACAAAAAGTGTCATTATTTGCTGTTCTACTATGATTGGTTGTTATTTTATCGCCCAATGTCAGGCCAGATGGCGGCCATCTTGGATTCGTCCATAATGGCCGCCACAGGGAGAGCCCATGTTGGCTCCCGCAAAAAAATGAATGCTTATGGTCATATCTACCCCTCGTAAAACAATGGTACTTTTGGAACAAAGGGAACAATCGGGGTGATTTTTTGGATTAAGCCCCCTGACTAAAACTCAAGCTTACAATCTGAAGCCAGTTTACGGGCACGCTGCACAACGTAGGCAGCCAGATATTATACGCAATTCTATTTAGTATAGTGAACATATGAGCTAAGACTATTGCTATAAAGCCGCAACCACGATCGACGTTTAACTGCTTTCTGTAAGGTGTGGCACTATGACCCGCAACCCGGAATACTCTGTCGATATCTAGCGTGAAGTTGTCCATATTGAAAGGTGTACTACTTCGAGAGGCCTGCATTATACGACCCAAGATATATTCTATATCTACAGCTGCCAAGCGTCTGAACGGTATTACTACCCAAAAATCATCTACATCCCTGTCATCTGAACCGAACCTGAAGGACAACCTCGTCCGGATTTCACGTTCATCGCGGTTCTGAAGGGCAAACTCCGCTTTCAACTACGCGTCGCAGTTCAACACTGTTGGTATACAGGGATCCAGGGTCAACCCTGACCACGTACCGATTTCTAGTCAGGGCAGGGGTGGGGGTAGCGGTGCGCACCAACTCGAATGTTATACCTTCCTCCACAGCACCAGCTGCTGCTGCTGCTGGTGTGGAGGAAGTACACGGAATTAAACATGAATAAGGGGTATATTTGAGGAAGGTACTATTGTGGGCGTTCTGTCGTAAGACGTAGAGGGTTGGGGCTCTATTACTCGGGGTCTAACAACCGGTGCACTCCTGGCACGCTTTATACCTGACGTGGAGGGTTCTTCATCATGCTTCCGCTTTGAATTGTTGCATGCTACAGATATCGCTGGTAAGGGCTCGTCAGCGGGGATGGAGTCTGTAGCTACACGGTCATCGGGGTCATCTGTAATATCGATGATGGGGGGCTGTACATCGTCGTCATTCACGGTTCTGTGGAAGAAGAAAAACAAGAATATAAAGAGCAGCACTTAAATTTTGTTATATTTTGTAAATGACCCACTTAGGGTTAGAGATAGAATCTGACGTGTTAGAGATAGAATCTGTAGAAAAATTCAGGTTCACAAGCTCCTCCAAATGTATTATATCTGGCCGTGCAGGATGTGTTAAAACTGTGTTTATGCTTAAAATTATTAAAGATAAGGGGTAGATGTTCTCAAAATTTGTGCATAAAGTAATATGGTTCTATTCGACGTATCAATCAGTGTTCAACGAGTACCAAAATGATATTTTGTTCCACGAAGGTGTGTATGACGTTAATTTGTTAAAGGGAAATGAGCAGACGGTCATTGTAATTGACGATCTCATGTTGGAAATGGATAAAACGTTTGCCGAGACATTTACAGTGTTCTCCCACCATCTTAGCATAAGCGTATTCTTCATCTCTCAGGATCTATTTTTCAAAAATAGATACATGCGCGATGTGTCGTTAAATACACAATATCTAGTCTTATTTGCACAACACAGATATGTGTCACAAATTGGGGTATTAGCCAATCAAATGTTCCCGAATCAGTGTAAGGAGTTTTTGGAGGTTTATAAAGAAGCCATATGTCAGCGTTACGGATATTTGCTTTGTGACCTTCACCCGCGAAACACGTTTAGGGTGCTTCTAAGAACGAAAAATTTCCCAAACGAGCCTGAAACGGTATATATTCCACAATGACAAATAGGTTGAGGAAATATCTGAATTAATAAAAATCTATCAACGATTGCCCCGGGCATTGCAGCAGATGTTTGTTAAAAATATCGACTCCGACTTTTTAAAATGCATCTGTGACATCTGTCTTAATGTTATAAATTGTAATGTGCCAATGAAACCCCCTCAGAAGGCTCGCTTACGTCGTTACAAGAACATAATACGTACGCTCGCTCGTAAAAGTTAAACTGTGGGGAAGAAAAACCGAATTATTGTACAAAGAGGGATCATTCTTCCCCATCTTATTTTCAATTTTGGGACCTTTACTGACTAAATTAATATAATTAAGAAAGTGGCAGTGATTCCGCACGAGGTGTATGCTTCACTGCAAAGTTCAAAGAATCCAGACACGGTTCTAGAACCCCTTAAAAGTGGGCTTAAAAGAATGGAGAGCGAATTGTTAGCCCTATTAAACAGTGAAAAGTCACCTGATGAGAAAAGAATCTTGTACCAAGAGGCTCTGCAGAAATTTCTTCATGAATACGAAGATTATAAGAATCCGACAGAGCTCCCCGTGGTTATTGGGCACAGCGCGAGCAACGCTGAGCATGGCGACATAGGACATGGGCCCGACGTTAGAGATGACCAACCAAAGAATAACGGAACGAAACACATCGAGCATGTATTAAAAATCAGTCTCCCACATACATTGAGGAATAAAGGCTTAAGTCTTTATAATCTATTGAGTGAGGACCCCATCAAAGAGTGGACCGATACAGGCGAGGTCATTGTTGAAGGAACATGGGTACAAGGGTCGAATATCGACGACATTGTCCATGATCTGGTGAGAAAGTGGGACAGGCCCTCACCAACAGGATGGAAGCATATTAAAGCAAAACTACAACAAATAAATGTCCCCAAAACATTGTTTGGAAATATGAATAGGTTAAAAGACTTAGAGCAAGTCTCGCATGTGTCACAACTGAGTACGCCATCACCCCCAACAGTAGCATCTCTGAAGAGGAGAAAGAAGAGAACAAACGTCCAACATTATCCACGTGTCTCTAAAATACACAAATGGCTAACGTATTAAGAAAACGCTATTATGACATTTCTAAACCCGCCTACTATAGCTGTGTTAGTAGACTGTACAGAGGTGTTTACAATGATGGAGTAGCGGAAAAAGATGTTGAGAGGTTTTTGCCGGAGCAGGATGCTTATACACTTCATAAGCCAGTGAGAAAAAGGTTTAAAACGGCCAAGACAACAGCGGCATCGATTGACTCTATTTGGCAAGCGGATTTAACAGACATGCAAAGATATTCAGTGTATAATGATGGCTACCGCTACACCCTATTCATAATAGATGTATTCTCTAGGTATATGTGGCTAATTCCTCTGAAAAATAAATCGCCTGAAACAGATGCTAAAGCCACCAAAACGCTGATGTTGAAAGAAAACAGGGTTCATGGCTATTTTTGTACAGATATGGGGAAAGAATTTATAGGCTGTGTTTTTCAGAACATGTTGACAGAGTTTAATATCAGTTATTACACTAGCAATTCTATACATAATACCTCTTTAGCTGAAAGAGTTTAACGTACCATAAAGGAACGCATGCATCGCTATTTTACCCATAAAAACACATACAGATATATAAACATTCTGGGATCATTGGCCTCGTCATACAACCGTTCACATCACCGTACGATTGGCACAATACCTAACGAAGTTTTAGAAAGAGGTACGCGCCCAGAGCCTGATGTGAAAAGAGGTGGAGCACCTCCACCACACTCTACACGTTTCAAAAACTATGATTATATAATAGGGTGTGTCAATTTTGGGGGTGAAATGACTAAATTGAAAATCATGTGATTTGGTAGCAATTTAATGTAATCATTTGGCATACAAATTAATATCCTTGCTTCAAAAACAATAAAAAATAACTCCTACCTCCATCAATTTTAATTCAAAAATTCCATTTTTCCGTAAATTCGTAACAAAATAACAAATGTGCGCAAACATCCTATCAACATTTAAAGTGGCAATAAGATATCATTCAGAGTCTTTATTTGAAAGTAACCAATGCAGTCATGTCCTTTTTGCTGCGGTTCCTTGACATCAGCATTCGGCTTGCTACTTGCGCTTTGATGTAGCCTTCTCGCCTCTCGTGACTGTAAACTTGACTAGCTACTTCTGTGACCATTTTCACACATCTCTCCACACTCTGAGTGTGAGAAGGCCACTTTTGCACTTGCATTGGGGCCTCTTTAAGTTGTGTTAAATCTTTTTGTTATACATGTTGTCAGTCGTGGCTCTAAAACTTCCGAACTCAAGTTAACTAATTCTGACAATTTCGTGGCATTGACGTTTATCGGAGGTACCTTCCTTGTCTGAACAGAGCAGTCTCCCAGCTGGTCATCATCTAGTGATGTTCCTCTAAGCTTTAGAATGATTTCCACAGCCTCAGTTCGCTCTTTGGTACATTGGCTGCAGAGTATTGCTTGCAAAACTGCCTCTGGCCTAGCATACCAAGCGGACCTTCTCACCACAGGTAACACGATGTCCACCACTACTTTCCTTTGGGTTCTCAGTAGCTGTAATTGAAACAAGATGTGGTTGGGCCCCTTCATCCACATTGGATTAAGTTTTACATTGAACCAGTGAGGAAGATAAAACCCAATAATAAATTCAACAATCAACATCAAATTCTGTAGCATTTTGCCCTTCAGTGAATGTTTGGAAACCCAAATCCTGCAGAAACGAATCGCTGTAGTTAACCAACGACTGTGACTTACGGGTCCAATCTCCAAGAGAGCCAGATTTTGAGGCAACTCTCCTGATCTGATTGCTTGAACAATACGATAAGCGTAAGATTGATCCGTCCTGAGGTCTTTGATAACTTCTTCAGACAACACTGGAAGGGGAGGGCCTACTTCGACCTTTGGGAAATTTTGTATTTATTTCTAATTCCGTTGCTTCATCTAGCATGTTGCCAAGGGGGCCTGACCACTTATTGTTGCTCTTTGTAGGACCATCAAGTTCCTGGATGAGACGACAAAGAGGTAGTTCCCCTGTGTGCAAATCACATACAATCCAAACAAGCCTTCTTCAAGTTTTTTCTCTAAATGCGTCATAACACCGCCCTGCCATCCAGTGTTCACCGCAGTTGAGTCTCCACCAACGGCCTGCAGTGAACTGTCGTCTTCTTTCTTGAAGCCAACATATTATTTGATCAGCAATTGCCTCTGCATGTTTCTTGCCTTCTACTTCTGCTTCAGGAACAAAGTGAAACAAATAGCGGCCACCAGGTTCGGAACACACAGAGTAGTGTTCTTCTTTGATGAGACCGGTAAACTTTCTGTCCATTCCCTCTACCTCTAGGAGAACTTTTGTGTCATCTCTTCTTCCATCAAACAAAAGGCAAGAGAGGCCTTCCTCCTTCAAATCTTTTTCATGCTGATCAGATATTTCCTTCATTATTTTTTCTTGTGCTCTTCTTATCTTATGATCTATCACTAAGGATGTATACTTTCGGCTGATGAGGCCTGCATCTATCCAAGCGGCAGTGGCAATCTCTGCAGTCTCTCGTAGCCCCGTATGGTGGCGAATACTGGCAAGGGCAATGTTTGAGATGTCTTTAGTGTTGTATTTCATTCTCTTCGGCGAAGGTTCAGATGGCATTTTGAAGCTATCATCTGATGTTGCTTCTTTCTGTTCATCCGAAGAGCTTTCAAAGAAGTGAGAAACCTCTTGATAGAGCTCTTCATCTCTTTGGGTGGCTTCTTCACTCTTCTTTTTCTTTCTTTCTTCCCTCTCTCGGATTTTCTCTTTTTTCTTAGCAATAACAATCTGTTTTTTGGTTTCTGAATAATCTGCCGAACCAATCTGCATACTTCCTTGGCCTCCTGCCTTTGTTCTCTGCGCCTTTATGAAAGCCAGCTCCAAAACAGGGATCTTCTTCTCACGAGGACAGTGACAATCAATGTGAGGGTGAGGTTCTCTTCTGCATGAGGGAGAACAATTGGCTTCAGAACACAACTCTATGGGACACTGGCAGTTAAAAATGTCAAGAGTAGTATCAAGTGTGTGCAGAAATTTATTTTTCTTTGCTAGTTTTCCTTTGCCAAGTGATGTCTCAACTGCATTGTGCCACAGCTTTGTTAATTTTAGCTCAATAGTTCTATACTGATTGAGTACAGATGGTTTGAATAACACATTAGCTTTTTCCCACTGATGCAGAAGAGGGGGAATCATGTCGCTTATGAACTCTTCCTCTGTGTAGTTCCTTCTATCCTTTGTATTTTGTTCACGAAGGAGTAACCCTAGTCTCAGCATGTCTCGCACTGTTGGTAGTTCTGATACGGGAAGCTCCTTGCCTGTACCGACTAACAGGCTCAAGTGGCATGACGACTGATCTCTTGTCTTCAATTTTGGCATCTTAGGAATATCTGAAAAGAAAGAAAAACATTTAAGTATTTTATATCAATTACGATGTTTCAAAGTTTAGTTATTCGATGTTCTAAAATTCAGTAGAAAAATATTTCATGGGATTACAACATAATTCGACAGAAAAATATAATAATAATAAATAATTGTAATAATCAATAATCCATACTTACAGTTAAACTGTAGTATTCGTCTAGTAGAATAACTATGAAGTAGGTACAAGAGCAATAACAGCAAACCACCGTCTATGACATCTAAGAGACAACTGAGGACTGAGAGTGAGGGGCAGTTCTATTCATATTGTGACTTGTACATTGTACAACAACTATATGACCTTGAAAACACTCCATATGCGATCAGTGGGATAATTTTGTGACAGATGAATAGTTAATCAATTTATGTCCTATTATTTAGTAAAAGAGTCAATTTCTGAAACTTTAAGGTAAAATTGATGTAGGTAAGGGTTATTTTATTTCATTTTGGTTGGCCAATTTCAAGTTTTGACATGAAAAGACACTATATTTTCACTACCAAAATTGATTTGAAAAAAGTTGACAAAATTGATACCCTATTATATAAGGCTATCGCGTTCGGGAAATAAATTCGCGAAGGGATTTGAGAAAGGATGGACACGTGAGAATTTTAAAGTTAGTGCTATGAGACCTAAAGGCGAGAAAATGATGTATTACGTTGAAGATTTGAATTGGGAGAAAATCGCAGCAGGCTTTTACACCGAGGAGTTGCAGAAAGTGTCTTTTAATTTAGGAAAAAATGTGTTTAAAATTGAAAAAATTTTAGGCAGCAAAGGTTCATGAAAGAGAAAAATGTACCTGGTGAATTGGCTAGGGTACCCAGAAAGCTTCAACACCTATATAAAAGCTGCTGCAATAGTGACGCTTAAATAGTATGCAACATGGCGCCCTAACCACTTCTATATCACACTCCCGTCCTCTTCTTCTCTGTCTGTACATCCTAACAACACCCTAGCCAACTTTGTAACAGAACTCCATGGCCCCATTGAGTTGGAACGTGATTCGTACGAAGTTGGTGTTTGTGAATTCCAGCTAGCCACCAAATTTTTAAGTCTTGAAAATGAACAGATCATATTTCTGATCCTTCGAAGAGTCGATGAGTGTGAAAAATTAGGCATAACCTTAGACAACACTATGCGATCAGTCCTGTTCGGTGAGGTACAGTACTATAGTACAAATGTAACACTAGGAATCGGTCATTATGACAGCCGCGGACATTGTGACGAATTTAAACAAGAGTCTTGAAACGTCGTACATGACAAACGATTTACTTTTTGAAGTCGTAAACATGGACACGCCTGCACGCACGTTAAAGTTAAAATGTACGCTTAGTAGAAATATTAAAGACAAAGAACTGTTCACAATTGTTGCCGAGGGTCGATATGGTGCAGCCCTCCAAAGAGATACCTTTCACGAGGCACAACATGACTTGTCCAGCTTGAAGTATCAGTTGAAGTTGGAAAAATTGGGTGGATGCTACCCATCCCCAGACAGGTGCTATATTTACAGCAATATCTGGAGAATCAATTTGTTGGGGACACCGAAGCGCGCCTGCTGCGCATTGCACACATTCCCAACCATAGAGGAAAGAGTTTGAACATTACATATGACAAGCCCCATTAGGTAAATGTTGCGACTAGTCTATTAACCAATATCTCAATATATATAAGAACGATTGAAGTAAAAAAATCCCAATTCGGTGATGGGAGCTTAACAGTGAAGCTACACTTTCGTCGCATTCAGTTATAATGACCCGAAGGCCTTTCACAGTCTATCGAGGGGTGAGATATCAGCGTGGGAGTGGGCTTGGATCCATTTTTTCAACCATACTACGCACAGCTGTCCCATTGTTGAAGAGGGGTGCTAGATACCTCGGGATGAAGGCGTTACAACCAGGTTTTAACGCGGTAGTAGTCATAATGGGTGGAACTAAGCCTAAAGAAGCTCTAAAAAAACATTTAAAACGTCCACGGGACGAAATCATCAAAGATGCAAAGAGAAAAATGCGTGGTGGCGAAAAGAAGTAGAGGGCTGTCCGGAAGAAGGGTTACCAACACGTGGCGCTAAACGTAAAAGGACATCAAAAAAGTAGTTCTAAGCGAATGAAGTCTATGGCTGATCATTTTTTTAACTGATATAAGCTGAGGACACTGCTCTCACGAATCATATTCATAGGCTGATTACTACTTGTCGAGAGAGGTAGCACTATTTCTGACTCGTCATGGCGCTCTTCATCCAGTCGTGTAGCTCACAATGTTGTAAATCGGAACTGTCCCTCTTTGATATGCCCCCTACACAGGTTTCTATTGAGCATATATAAAGTGTGGTATAATATATATATATATATATGGGAAGAGAGAGTTACAATAAGAGAAAATGCCGACTAGGGCGCCCGGGGCAAATAATAATCACGAAGCAGGTATCCTAACATGGCTCAAAAGTAAGATTAGCTGGATGTGCTACGCATCATCTGCCAGCACCGGGTCTCGAACCCGTGGCGCAGGGAATTCTTTAAAGTTTTAATAATTCTAAAATCCTACCTGTAGAATTTTTCTTTAAATTTTTAAGTTCTCAGAAACAAGCGTGTAATAAAATTTCACCTTCCAATGACACATTCATCGTATAATAAAATTCACTGTCTATATGAAGTTATGAGGAAGGAATATTAGCTGGGTGTGCTACGCATCGTCTGCCGGCACCGGGTCTCGACCACTGGGCAGATATCCTTTCACTTCGTTTTATTATGGCTTATTATAAATTATAGCCCGGCCTTCCGCTTAAATCACAAACTATTTTTTCAAAACGCATTTATTATGGCTTTTTATAAATTAACTAACACTGGCACTGAATGAAACGATGTGTATATATATAGCCCGAATCACAAATTAAATTAATTAATTACATTTCAATGTAGTCTTCTACAGCTGATTCTTGCACTCCGTCCCAAATTTCTGCAATGCTTTGTGTGGAGAGAAGATCATTCCGGTCAGTCGCACCGAAAATGTAGAGTGTAGTCCCTGTATAGAGGTCTCCGTCTTCAAACAATTGCGGGGAGACGTAAAGCTGTTGTGATTGGCTCATGGCGGTATATCTCTGTGGTTATTCTTTGATAAATACAGCTGTTGTGGAATCCAGATGAAAATGCCCCCTTTTTATATACGCGAACCTAATTGTAAACACCCACAATAGCCGAATCACGAGTTTTCTATTAGCCGACGATGAAATTTGGGTGGAGCATAACGTGTAAGCACGACTACCCACCAACCAGAGGTCCTGGGCCGTTCTCAGGCTCCGCCCATTGGGGTGTAATTGGCTGAGCCGTGAGTTCTGGGGTGTGTCAAATATAACTTACGCATTCCATAGATTTCTTTCAGAAATGATTCGTAGAGAGAGATAGAGAGAGTGAGAGACGCTTTGTTTGGAAAATAAAACTTGTTTTTCTGAGCTGGTGAGATGGGTGGGCGAAGTGAAATTTGACCATATATTAACCATCCATTTATTACCTGTGCCGATATATATGAAGGATTTTACAGCCCCCTAAAATGAAAATAATTTTATCAGGTCATCCCATAAGTAATGTTTTTTAGATCGGAATTTGAAGGACAAAAAAAAACTCAACTGAAACTTTTTAATCTAGTATATATTTTCCATCGGAATCAATGACACTCTGCCAACGTCCTACAAGCTTTTCAATGCCATGTTTATAAAATTCAGGCGGTTTTGAGGCAAAAAAGTACAAAGACTGGTGTGCAGGTCATCTAAAGAAGTATAATGTTTCTCGTCAAGATAGTTTGGCAGACTCCTGAAGAGATGATAATCTGAAGGCGCAAGGTCTGGAGAATATGGAGGATGTGGAGGTTTTTCCCACCCAAGCTCCTCAATTTTTGCAGAAGTGATCCGAGCGGTATGAGGACGTGCGTTGTCGTGGTGGAACACGATTCCTTTCCGATTAACCAAAGAAGGTCTCTTTTCTTTTAGTGCAGTGTTCAATCGATCCAGTTGTTGAGAGTAGACTTGAGCGGTGATTGTTTGGTTGTATGGTAAGATTTCAAAGTGTATTACACCACCTTTATCCCACCAAACACTAAGCAACACCTTCCGAGGGTGAAGATTTGGTTTTGGCTGTGGTGTCGCTGGTTCTCCGGCACAAACCCACTGTCGACGGCGCTTAACATTCTGGTACAGTATCCACTTTTCATCACCAGTAACTAAACCGTGCAAAAACGGATCTTGGAGTTCACGGGAATGAAGAGTTGTGCTAATATTTACCCGCACCCTCAGACTGTCGACCGACAATTCATGTGGCACCCATTTTCCTAACTTAGGTACTTTCCCGAGTTGTTGCAAATGTCGATGGATGGTGGACGGGGATGAATTGAGTTTCTGGGCCAATTCTTCGACAGTTGTTGAACAGTCTTCTTCAAGTGCGGCTAACAGCAGGTCATCATCAAACTCAGCAGGGCGTCCAGAGCGTGCTGCATCTGTCAAACAGCAGTCACCATTCCTAAACTTTTGAAACCATCTTTGACATTTCCTCACATGCAGAATATCGTTGCCATAAACGTCCTGAATGTTTCGCGTTGCTTCAGTAGCACTATTCCCTTTTTTGAACTCGTAAGGCATTATATGCCTGATATGCTCTTCTGATACCGCCATGTTTATGAGGGGTTCACATAAAGCAAAACACACGTCTTCACTGGTCAAGGTCTGTAAAGTATGTAGCGAAACACGATAGATCTCCTCTTAGATATAACCTTCGAAAAATTTATGCTTAAACCGAGTAGGACTAGTTTAAACTTAATCTATTGTAAAAAACAACATTACTTATGGGATGACCTGATAAAAACTAGTTGTGGAAGATCAATGGAGAGAACGGCCGTATATTAAACTTCTGGTTTATCACCTGTAATAATAATATATACAGGGTGGTGCAAAAGTCTGGACCCATAGGCGGTTTATATGGAAAAAAAAGTGTGGCCTGCAGGAAGTTTATTATGAAATGAAATTTAATTAACCATACACCAGTGACTAAATTATGTTAAATTTAACGTTCTAGTTCAGAATTTACAATAAGTGTTCGAATTGATGTCCATCTTCTTCCAAACACTTTTCTACTCGGTTGACACAAGACCTTTGCACATTTGTAAGCATAGTAATATTCGTTCTTATGGCTTCAATTTCTGTTGTGATGTTATCCTTTAGCGCTTGTATTGTTCTTGGTTTGTTAACGTAAACCATTGATTATAAAGATCGAAAGATTTTTTTTATATAGTAAATTGCCTATGGGTCCAGACTTTTGCACCACCCTGTATATATATATATATATATATATATATATATATATATAAATTTTCCTGTAGTTATTTAAGAATATATATATATATATATATAAAATTTTCCTGTAGTTATTTAAGAATATATATATATATATATATGGGATGAATTTCACAATAAAACACGTGAAATGAATGAATGCTGCAAACCCACAAGGAAAAAGAAAAACGATTCCAAGGCCTTTCGTGTATTCAAAGCTACACCTCATCAGGAAATGAAGATAAAAGGCGAGATGCCCATAAATATATACAACGTACAGGAAAAACAAAACAATTAGCACATACTTAACAAGGGTTAATGAGAGGCAAAAGAAATTTTAACATGATATCGTCAATTTTATACGTCCTCGCACTGTTATTGAAATTGTTTTTAAAATGAATAAATGCACATTCTAGAATATTTCTTTCTATTATATCTCTGTTTTTAACAAGCGCTTTAGAACTATCCCACTTGATGCTATGGTTACATCTATACATATGGTTAAATAAAGCATTGGAATTATTAGCTGTTCTACAAGCATATTTATGCTGTTTTACCCTAATGCCTAATATCTAACGTTTTACCGGTTTGGCCTATATATACTGAGTTACATTGTGTACATCCGATCGAATACACATAACCAACAACATTATCAGGGCTATTCTTTATTAGGCGTGATTTAACAATTATTATACTTAAAGATTACATTAATGCCAATTGCTTTAAGTACAGTTGGAAGGTATTGAAAATTAACATGGTAAGGTAGGCTAAGGATATTTTTACGCTGAAATTCCTTTAAAATTACATTATTATAATACCTATTCTTGGCTTTCTTAAGACAGTTATCTAAAAATGAAATAGGATAACATAATTTAGTACCAATATTCATGATATTGCATAACACGGAATCTAAAAATTCAGGACTGACAACTCTCAATGCTCGAAGAAACATAGCAGAGAAAATAGAGAATTTAATCGAAGGATGATGGTCAGAATAAAAATGCACATAAGAGTTATTATTAGTAGGCTTACGGTAGACTTCATATTTGAACTGATTAGAGCATCTCCAAATTTTTAGATCAAGAAAAGATAGGCTTCCATCATTTTCTTTTTCAACTGTAAACTTAATAGATGGGACTAAATTGTTGAGCCTACCAAGAAGTAAGACCACATCCAAATTATTAGGCCAAAGGCATAAAATATCATCTATGTACCTGTACCAAACCAGGTTAAAATTAACAATCGTAGGCAAAATTCTACTTTCAAAATAATTGTGGGTTTGCAGCATATATATATATATATATATATATATATATATATATATAAGTGTGGTATAATGTATTGCTTGTATTTTCAGCCAATTGTTTTTCATTCAAAGTCCAGCCTAGCGGCGAATGTACCTGGCGCGCGGTAAAGATCATCCTTCCGCACAATTGGTTGGTAGATAAAATGGGTACCTTGGGTGACCTAGTGGTTAAGACGCTGGGGTGCTGGATTCCCCGTTAAACTGTAGGTCTAAGGTGGATTGAAAAGTTTGATCTTCGTCAGAATGAACAATTCGGGTATTTTTGTCTTTCTTGGAATAAAAAAACATTTTGTATAAGGGATGATTGACAAAAGTAAATAGACGCCTCTCTCTCCCTCTCATCTATAAATAAATAATTAGTAGGCTGTGTGTGTGTAATAATAGGGGATCTATGTGCGTTTGTGTGCACTTCTTGGGGGTTCAGGCGATGGATACCCTGTGCCAACTGGATGATAATGCCTGGAGGCACTGACTTCTACGCCAACTGGCGGATTTCGAGTTCTAAGTCAAGTGTTGCTACCATGATCAGTCATTGAGCTTCTGCCTCTCGTGGAAGCTGGATGGTCTCTTCCTCTCTCTCTTAGGTTAGAGTTGGCACTAAGGGGGTTTCTTGCAACAAGTGGGGGAGGGGGTTGGCACTGGCACTCACTGCAACATTTGCAATTGCATTGCACTCTAACCTTTTGCGGTCATACTACTGGCTAGACTTACCCTACTTTACAGTTAGACTGGAGATATTAGGGGTGAGTTAATTGGGGACCATTCATACAGAGCATTTTTCATAAAGTAAATTAATGTTTTTATCGTTGAACATAATAACTTCAAAATTTATCTTTTTACCCTTAATATAAACTGTTTTATTATGAAACAAATATTTTTATACTTTTATCTTATGTTCACAGATTATTTTAACTTTACACTTACGTTATACAGTATAATTCAAGATACAAGGTTAAACCTTGACTGAAAATCAAGTTGGCCTTTAAAAACAATGTGATGTGAATAAAAAACCTAGGGCTTGGATAAAAGATTCTTTCGTCGGTAGTCTTAGTAGAAAATGAAGTTAATTTTCTGTTATGAACCCGTCTTAATATAGGCCCTACTTCTTCTCACGGGTTCTGATCGAAAAATTCAAAAACAAATTGACAATGGAAGGCAAAACGATCTTAAGATGAACAAACTGCTTCTGACGACTCTGATTGACTCTGTCTGTCACTGTGTCTCTCTATCTCTGTCTGTCATTAGCGATGCGCTGCCTTTTTCTTCGTGTAGATTTTGTAGTTCCATTCTCGTTTGGCATGTTATCTGTCCTTGAATTTTTTATGAACCTAAACCTTAAAATATCATAATTAATACATGATTTCAATAATTTTTAATTTACTACCTAGTCTGTATTATTTAACTAACTTTATTGAACTATTTTCTGATAGTAAATCACTTACTTTTATAATTCCGATACTATCTAAAACTAACTTTTCTTCAAGAACATGACTGAGCATGACTAAATGAGAGTATCTCGTGATAACAAACCTATGGCGTGGTTGGCTGAAATTTAAATACGAGTATGAACAAAACTAAACCTGTTGGTCTGGCTTCGCAGTTCTTATCACGTATTCTCGTCCAAATTCAGGATAGGCTTATTTTCTACCTTTTACAATCTAACTATTAAACCAAACTTACATTTATACATTATGAACTGTTATTTTATATTCATTATTAAATCCCAATTTTATGATTCCACCAATAACATTCCTAAATAAGAAAGTCATGAAGTGCATACATTAAATATTACTGATACCACTGGTCGACTTTTAACTATACGTTTGTTTATTCAGAAGTTACACCAGCTTCAGCCGAATTTTGCAGGTAAATCTTACACATTTTTCGGTTAAGCTTGAGAATTCTCGAAGGAGGAAAAGCTCTCGCTTAGTATTTTTGTAGACATCACTAAGCGAGATATTTGATATTTCTGTAACTGTTAAAGCTGTACGCAAGTGTTCGCTGCCATATGCGACTGACAGTTTGGGGAGCATATTTGGGGTTTAGCTTTAGTGTTTGTCTTTATTGAATAAAGTTTACATTAAACTCTTAAGTAACACACTGGATAAAAACAACAACAACAACAACCAGATTTAAAACATAAAAACTGTGATATATGAAAAAACCAATTTATAAGTTTTTAGCCCAAAATGATTATGATTTTTGTAAATTGAAATTTACACGAACGAACTTAAGCATTAAAATAATATAAATGGGAGGAAAGAAAGGCCCCTAATTAGTATCTTTAAAATAAATGAAGAAGTATTAAGAATGGATGAAAGCACGGAGTGCAAAGAAAAGAATTCAGTTACGTTGGCCAGAGTGGCCGATGCAAGAATTGAAAAAAATGGCATAAGGGCCTGGCCAGCGGGTGAATATGTGGCCGAAGTGCCTCGTAGGTATGGAGAGAAGCCGTGCAGTCGAGTATATTTAAAAGTTTGGCATTCCCCAAGAGCATTACTGTTTGGAGTAGAAATTATTTGGTTTGTTTTAGTTACTAAGAATTTGCATCGTCGAAAGCGACATCGAAATATCTCAGAAACATATGGTGACGAAATTTTGCGGGTCAACATTTTAATTGAAAAATATTTTTTCAGTATTGAAATTTTTTTCCAAAACCAAAATTCTTGATATACAATTTCTGACTCTGAGTGTTAGTGTTACCTAGTCGGCCCCCGCCCCCCCAAAAAATGTATATATGGGATTTGAATTATATGTGAGAAATTTTGGGGTCGTTATGTAACTAAAGTTATTCAAAGAAGAACTTGATGGGAAACTGAGTAATTTATTTGAACAAGTTTTCACGTTTAATTTTACATCAGTTGATTGACAGTTAATAGTTTAGGAATATAATTATTATGTTAATAGACGAAAAGATTTGGGAGATGTCAATGGCTACATCAACGTCAAGTCGCAGCTCCGCTTCCTGTTAGATCAGCGAGATTAAACGACGTTGGATTTGTTGAGTGGTTGGATGGGTAACCGTCTCCTCGTTCAGACGATGTAGCGACCTGTGGTTCGGATCCCACGTAAAGCTGTGCAGTAGGTACCCTTCGTCGCATCATATTTACTGTTAAGGAGGACGTTAAACAACCCTAAACATTATTACTATATTATTGGGAGGTACGAGCTCAATTATTTTATTACCTAACTGACGTAATTTAATGAATTTATGTAACCCGTGAAAGGGGAAGGGTCCAATAATGAAGTGGTAACGGGGAGTTATCGAAAGTACAATGTTGGATAGTCATCAAAGGAGGAGCGCTGAGATCTTTCGCTGTCTGTTGTCCACTCAATCTGAAAATGTTGAAGGAGACAAATTGTAAAAGTAGATGTTTGACTTTCATAATGGTGTTTGTTTAACTTCCTTCACAACATTTAAAGTCATATGACGGAGGAGACCTACAGCTTTCCGTGAGATTCGAACTACGGGTCGCTACATAATTTGGACGAGAGCAGGGGTGCAGTGCCAATTTTATAGGTGCCGGAGCTCTGGTGGGCCTGACAGAAGCCTGCCATTTCCTATCCTGTTTCTATATATGCCACACGATGACTAAGTATTTCGTGTTTGCACTCACTAATTATCATAAAATAAATATAATTATCAAGCAAGTAAAGAAAAAAGAGCAATCATGTATTTTATCAATTTAAGAAGTTAAAACTACTTAGTGCTTACCAAATACCACCAGTGGGAAGTTTCACAATAATTTCCACAAAGGGTCAGGCGTGATATGTTTTCGGGGGTCTGAAGCAACTCTTGTCCTGGTGTCATCTGCCGATCTGTGGTACCGCAGCCATGATATGGCATATGGCTCAGGATTCCACTGAACTAGAGGAGGTCCATGTAGTTTAACAAACATAAGCGCTGATACATGATTTATGAGAATTCTTGAGCGTGTTGTTGTTATTATCAAGTTCATGTGACTGAATCCCCTCTCACACTCAGCAGTACTAATAGGAATAACTTGTGAACAGCTCAGTAATGGGTGTAAATCTTGGGGGATGCGGCGCCCATGATCTTCCACATAGTCTCTAAAGGCATTTAGTACAGAGTAAGAAGAAAGCTTAAACCTCTTACAGAGATGAGATTTCAGCTTCTCCGTAATTAGGTGGTATTTCATCAGGCCAGTAGTCTTTTTCAAGGACATACATTTCATTTAGCAGTGATTTATACATACTTTGAGGTTCAGAAGTTTGAGAACCTTTCATGGATGTTGTCGTGAACATACGGTGCTGCAAATTGTTCACAAGACTAGTAAGAAACTGTTGATAATTAATGGAGACAATTTTTTTGTTGCTTGTTATGGTAATTCCTCCAAACTTCCTCTTTTCAATTGCCTTTTGAGCTTCTAAAGTTTTAGTGCCAGGTTTCTCTTTCAGTCCATGCAGTGACCTTATGCTCCGCTGGATCAGTTTGTTTGCATACACAATCGAAGTAGTGCGTTTCTGTAGACACTAACAGTAAACCAAGTTCATGCAACGTGTCGTACATTAGAGCTAAATCCAATAGAAACTGTTCTGAAGATAGCTTTTTCAACAGACCTTCATAGGTTTTTCTATCACTTTCAGATCTTGTTTCATCTTTCATTGCTTTTTCAAAATGAAAACAAAGTGCTTCATAATTTTGCCACACTGCTGAAACTGTTCGAAACGAGCTGGCCACCCACCTGGTGCCTAGAACACGGCCTATTTTGCAAATTTGTTGTTCTAGTTGAGAGGCACATTCAGATAGTTCCTTTTGATTTAGAAGTGATCTACTGTAAACTGAGTACAATTTGTCCATAAATGCTTGAAAATGATTAATTCCATGAACTTCTTTCACTGAATCACCTACTGCAAGTTCTAATCTGTGATTAAGACAGTGCCAGATTATTATATCAGGGTAATGTTCCTTGAGAATTGTTGCAACGCCAGATTTGACACCAAGCATGACGCTCGCCCCATCACTAGCAAATGCTACAAGGTTCTGTTTCAAATATGAGTCATCAAACCCATGGTTATTGAGACAGTTCAATAGATGCCTAGCAATAGTTGCTGCTTTCTGATCAGGTAGTTCAATTAGATCTAAGAACATGAAATGGGGATCACCTTCCTTATCACTTTCACATTTCAAGTAAACTATCAAGGCTGTTTTAATGCTCAGGCTTGTTGATTCATCAATGAGAACAGAAATTTTGCCATTTATCTGCTTGATATGCTGGCAAACTTTCTTTTTCATATTAATGGCTATGTGATTAATTATCTCTGTAGCACTAGTGCGGGAATGTAATCCTATTCCAATGTCAACACCATTTTCTTTTTGTAGTTCCAGTAAGCCAAAGTGATCAGAGTATGGTCTGTCATTCTGAGCTAAATAATATGCAGAACGAAAAATTGAACAAGTTGTCTTTAGTTGTGAAGCATTCATGGCATCACACAATTTTCCAAGAGCATCTTCACTAGCTACATTTTTAACACGTAGAGCAGCAGTGTGAGCTTTTGATAGTTTATGATCAACAATTTTTTTTCTGAGAGACTTCAAGCGTGTACTTCGATCCGCTCCATAATAGGATACTCGGTACGTCTGCCACTCATCTGATAGTCTTAAACCCTTAGAAGTGAAAAGTGTCACATTGCTTATGTTTGCACATACATTACACCCAAGTTTATCATCCCTGAAGTCTAACCATGGATAAGTTTCCTTCTTTTTCTTCCACATTTCTTCAGTCCAAACACCTGAACAGGGATACAAGCTAAACTTCAAAGCACCATTACTTTCTGAACTGCACATGGATCCAGTTTGAAAATTTGAACTAGAAGCAGCCGAAACACAACTTTTGCCACTTTCACTGTTATCACTAGTCTCATGTACGTTATTCTTCTTACACTCCTCATTTTGTTTACGAAAGAAGGAAGTCAACATTGTTTGCTTAGAAGCCATGATGGGGTTGTTTCTTGTTTGTGAGAAAAATTACTTCCGTATTAGCGAGTAATCCACGGACCACCTATAGATACAAAATGATAATAAATTAATAATTGCACGTAATATTATATGCAAGACGAATGGGAATAAATGTGTTGAGGTCGTTAATTGGTCTCAGTTTGGGTTTTAAATTTTATTATAAAATATATTTGTAACAAATTGGATAAAATATAAACGGTACGTAATTCCAATGGAATACGTGTAACACTTATACAAGATGAAATACGACCAGGCAAGGAAGGTACGTATTCAAAGGAATGTATATATAATGTAATTAATAATTACAGTTAATAAATGCAGGAAAGTATATAACTGACAAATAATCAAAATGGAAATGAAAAGTAGGAAATGGAACCTGATGCCTAGCTGAAATAAAAAGGCTAGCATCAGTACAGTTGCAATATATATAATTAATTTAAGAAGGAAAACATTAAATGCAATGCAATAAAATGGTTCTAAGATAATTGATTAGAAATGTGAATGATAGTAATAAATGCAAGAATACATACGTATGAAGTTACTCTAGCCTATCCAATATGGTTAATATTTACTATGTCATATAACAAGCAAAATATGTGCAAATGCATATGATAATACAGCATTCGATGAACAATGATGATAAGCAATATCAATGGAAACACGGAATAGGCTAAGACAACCAAACCAAACCAAATACGGCATACGCTAAGGTAGACCTAACTTCAGGTCTGGGGTGTGAATTAGGCTTAGCTAAGCTATAATAATGATATTTCAGATTGTACATTTATATTGAAACTCAAAATTAAAACAAATTGATATTAATTAATTCACTTTGGATACTTACGTATATTCAATATTATATCACATAAAATATACTATTTGAAAATGTTAACGCAGATAAGTGGCAATGCGTTCGGTGTGGATCTGCGTGAAATAATAAGGGCTGATATTTCCAGATTGTATACAATTTCGATCGCAATGCTGGATGAATAGTTTGGTGAAAAATCAGTATACATTTTAGAGCTTTTTTGACTAATTTGGTTAAACGTTAGTTACAATGATACAAAGTTGTTCCAATATTAAATATGTAATTAAAATGCACAAATATTATTGGCATAATTGAAAATTGGCATCATTGAACAGGGCCCACAACGCTTAGCAGTGTTACTAGGAACAAAATTATAAAAATAACAGAAATAATGCTTTTAGTCACCTGGCTAAATTGAAACTCTCCCTTTCCCCCACCCCACCACCCACTTGCAGAGGTGCCGGAGCGGCGCTCCGGTGAGCTCCGGCAGCACTGCACCCCTGGACGAGAGCCGTCTCCCATCCAACTACCCTCCAGACCCAATGTTGCTTAACTTCGCTGATCGGCGGGATGTGGTGTTACGACACTGACCACGTAGCCCAACTGTTCAATTACTAAAATGTTGCAGTATTTTAGATTGAATCCCAAATGCTTTATAAAATTTATAAAATAAATAAGTTATATAAGTAAATAATAAATATTATAGATAGGTAATTCATAAATAAGACATTCCTTCATTCCCACGTTAACTGAACTACATTTGGTTGTATTTTATAATGTATTTATGCTTCAGAATTTCCATATTATTATTATTATTATTATTATTATTAAACAAAAAATAATAGTAACGATTACATGTTTAAGATAGTTTGCTCGTTGGAAAGCGAAAATAAATTTAAGTTATTGAATAATTGGTGTTATTTATAGTTCGTTGAGCGTCTTGTGACTCGATCGGTTAGGACGCCACCTGTCGGTGCTGAGGCTCCGCTGAGTCGTGGGTTCAAACACCAGTGTTGCCTAGAGCTGGGTGATTGTCTTTTCTGTTTCTTACGTCACGACGAAGCGGCAGGCTGCCCCGCCCTCCATTTGAATTGACTCGGGCTAAGATATCCCAGGCTCGGGCCCTCACCCCTCACTTAATTGGAAAATATGGGACAAAGATGTTACCTTTTCATTTAAAGTTAATTAATTGATATTTACCTTAGTTAGAGGTGATTCATATTTATTATAGTTAATTTGTTTAAATGAACAATAGTTTAAATAATTATTAATTGCAATTATATTTCAATAATTACATGAAAATGACAATTAATAATACGTTTGTGATGAATTAAGAGCTATTTCGTCTTTCTTAATGAAAGGCGAATTCTTATTAGGGAAAAGAAGATACCAATCAAAGCGATGTAATTTGTACGAATGGATATAGGATTAGAATCTGCCATTGCGAAAGTGTGTGTGTGTGTGTGTGTGTGTGTGTGTGTGAGAGAGAGAGAGAGAGAGAGAGAGAGAAATTATGGGAGTTCTGTATAATTTTAACTTCATTATTTTGTTACGAGAAAATGAGCGACATCTGAAATTTAGGATTCAAATAATTGATTATCTTCAAATTTAATTTGTAAAAGTTAGAGTTAGCTTTCGCGTTCCATTGGGACCACATTACGATGGAAGAATACCACATCCGTCTCACGTCTGGATCACACATGCAATGGTTTTGAGAACTTTTATTTAATTATTTTTAGAGCAGCATAACATCTTAGCAGTTGTACTGTAAATACTGTTTTGGCTTTACTGATATATATTATTATTATTATTATTATTATTATTATTATTATTAGTCACTGTGTGAAACCAGTCATTTTGCATAAAGTCTAAAAGTTTAAGGCATTAGTAATAAGTACTGCCTGTGATTAAGGGTCACAGGCATTAAACAAAATGCCTGAAACCTTCAGGTATCACCGCAATTAATGATATATATATATATATATATATATATATATATATATATATATATATATATATATATATGCACTAAAATCACAAAATAACACGTGACCTTATTAATCAGCAAACAACCACAGGGAAAAGGAAACACAAAGTCCGAGCGCTTTCGTGATATATTCACATTATCAATGTGAATATATCACGAAAGCGCTCGGACTTTGTGTTTCCTTTTCCCTGTGGTTGTTTGCTGATATATATATATATATATATATATATATATATATATATATATATATATATATGTGTATATATATATATATATTAATTAATTAATTATGGTGGTCTTCAGAAACGAACTTCAGAATTTATCTCGGAATCCGGGATATCATTCCTTCTCCTTAGAAACTGCTACAAATCAATTTTTGGCAAATTTGAAAAAGTTTTAGAGGTTGCACAATAAGCTGTAATGTTTAATAGCTCATTTAGTATCATACTGTATAATACTTGGTATGAGTTTGCATATTCAGCTTTCAGGTCCCCTTCACACCGTGGGGTGAGGGTGGGGTGAATATTGTCTTCTCAATGGAGGGGGTGTCATGGTTGCTAAGCACTCAGTGTAGCCTGGTTGGACTCTGGAGGCCTTCAACTGTGGTCTTCTTATTCGAATTCGGAAACCTTTTTCAGTGATCTTCAATGACTTGGAGTAGATATTTTTTTGTTCTTCATTTCTAGTGATGCTGCTTTTGTAATCTTGTATTAAGGGTACGTCACGTTCTGCTACATCATTAGCAACTTTCAAGCTCCTGAGGATTGTAGAAGCTGTTTGATATTCTGTAATTTCAAGCCATTTTAATGGATCTTTGGCATTCAAGAATGAAACATCTAGTCCGAGCTTAGAGAATAGCAGTCCGGAGTTTCTGGTTATAAACAATGATATATCTTTTGCTTCTACTTCAATTTGTATTCTTCGAGGAGGGTCTTCAACTCCTTCATTGTCAAGTGCGCCAACCATTTTTCTCTTCGTTTATGCAGACAAGCAGTCATCAAAGAAGGACATGCTCACTAGATGTTCACTCAAGTACCATAATGATTTCCAAAAGCAGTACCTGCACAATTGGAGATCTCAGAATTCGGATATCTTTTGATATCTCGAAAAAGTTCGAGATCATTTGCAGGAGCCATAACTGCCTGAGGACATTGAAACCAGGCCTTCACGTACACTTTCGTGATAAAAACTGCAAATTCTCTCAGAGTATTCACTTCACTTTGTAGTCATCTCTGGGCTGCTGTTCTAGTCGATTCTTTCTAGCAAACTCAGTTATTTCTACTTTCCATTGAGAAATGTCCATCTTTCTTTCTTCGTCATTAACAATGGGTTCCAGCTTTGTCTTGTCAATTGGCGTTCATTGCTATTAAAATTTCTTGAACAAAGCAATTTCAGGACCCGAAAAAGCTTCATGGGGCTTCTTCGGGTCCTGAAATTGCTTTGCTTTGCTTTGCTTTGAAAATACTTCTCCATGACAATTTCTAGTATGTGGTGTCGCCAGGCGAAATGTAGAAGTTTTGTTGAAGTCTCTATTCATTTGAGATGCAGGCTCTCCTTCGGCATCCAATATTGCTGGCGGTAGTGTCAAAAGCCATTCCCTGGACTTGATCAGTCAGATTCCAGTCTTCCTTTGATGGTTCTGTAGCGCGTTTTGATACACCAAAAAGCTTACAGAGTTTGTCCAGATACTAACACTGGCGGCCGGCCAACTCTATTTTCCTGTGATATCAGTCAACATTTTCCGTTCCAGTGGACAACAAGTGGAGTTTTTGATGCAAAAGTGTCTTTGATGTTTTCTGCAGCCTTTTCACGGAAAGTCTTTCGTGTCTTCCTGATGGAGCTCCTGTTGATAGCTTGATAGCTAAAGACGTAACATCACATCCTAAACTCTGTGCAGTTGCAGCGATGATGTGTAATGCTGATCGGTCGCTTGTAGTGTATGTGTTCTGTCTAAAGCCTGAGCCAAGTCAGATGTTATGGTATTTGTTGAGCGGAATCTTTCTGAAGTCGATGGGCCTTCCTCACTTGAAGTGCATGTTGCTTTTGGATTGATGGTGTAATCATTGTCATTGCTATCACTATCACTACTGCTGCTTGACTCTAGTGCTAGTATTTCAGTTTGATTTCGAATTTCTTCTTCATGCTTTCGTTTTTGCCTAGCAAATTTTTTGTTCCTTGATCTGTTTCTTATTCACTTTAGCTAGCCATTTGACATCAGTGCCAGACATATGACCTTTCCTTCCTTCTTGTCTTTGAGCTATGAGAAACTATCTGTCCTCCTCGATTTTAATGAGAGAAAGAGCATCTTCATAGGCGATGTCATATAGATTTTGAGCTTTGAGATAAGAGAGCTGCTTAGAAGATCTACGAGATTTGGCCTTTTTAAGAGATTGCCATTCTGAGTGAAGTTTCAGTAATCTTTTCACAAGATCATGTTGATGAGCCGTTGGGATACCAGCTTTCTCCCAAAATTGTGTCACAACTTTTAAGGTTTCCTTTGCACTGTCTTTTAAAGTTAATTTCATTTCTGTGTGATGGTAAAAGAACACTGATAAAACTTCGCCCTTTGTAGGAAGTTTTCTGCCAATAATTTGGGGCGAAGGTTGGCCAGTAAGCCAAATGTTTGTCTTGGCACGTATTCTACCTCCAGTATACGACATGATTATGGTAACCAGTGTGTTTTCCCTCAGCAGCACAGAACAACTGAAGTGTTAGTACTAAAGCAGCAACAGTGCTCTCTCAGTTAGTATACTGCAGTGACTGAGGACTTGTGTTTCAGGAAGAGCAGGAGAGACAAGGAGCGGTGTCTGTATGAAGGGAAAGAGAAATTTTCCAGTTTCTGCTTTCATTACATTTCACACGAGTAATACTACTACTACATTATTATTATTATTATTATTATTATTATCGTACTGTATATTATTATTATTATTATTATTATTATACTGTATATTATTATTATTATACTGTATATTATTATTATTATTATTATACTGTATATTATTATTATTATTATTACCGTATTATTATTATTATACTGTATATTATTAAATGCACATTAAATATATTATTATAATTCTATATTTTTTATATTATATACTATTACATTATTATATTATGAAGCATTATTTTACTAAATTAAAAATGCTAAGGGCATTTATCACTAGAAAAAGTATTATAAATATGATGCTTAAAATTGCTCATAATTTTCATAGCACACTCATATAAATTTGATACTGGAAATTTTTCAAACCGTCTCACAGTGCCACCAGTTGTTAAAAAAACGGCCAAAATTATTTCTTAGCTTCTCCTGGCTTTTGACGATATGTCAATCAATTGGTTATTTAGAGAATACTTGAACTAAATGTTATTAACTTGTTTTAAGACAATTACAGTGCAATAATTATTTATTTATTATAATTTATATTGGTTTAGTGTTTATACTTGAGTTATGCCTAATTGACACAATCTGTTGATTTGTGATGTATTGCACTCAGCTTAGATCTGATGGGAAACATTTCGGGTTACCATTAATTTATACCACTATTTTTAATAATAATGATGATGATAATAAGAATAATAATAGTAATAGCAGTAGCACATTTGATACTTTTCAATTGATATGTATATATGATAAGACTCCATTTCGGAAATTGATCATTTCATTTTATATTAGTGATTAATATAACTTTAACTTCTAAATCTATAATTACATAAATGAAATAAAGGAAAGAGAGATGAAATTAATAAATCCAAATATATTTATTATACTATAAGCCATTATAATCACATTTTCAATTAACAGAAATAAACAAATTATATAAAATATCTATATTTTTTGATAATTTGAAATAAATTTTCCGTATGTTATAAAATTCTAATAGAAATAAATGTAATATATTTATAACAGTTTATAGCTATTAAGATAAGAAATAATAACATCAACCATAATGCATAGCTACTAATTGGAATAAATCATATTGTAAAACATTAAATTCTACATTAAATTCAATTTTGAATTTCTAATCATCTTCATCATCAGAACTTAGATATAAGTTTAAAAGGTCAATGTTATTATTTCAGAAGTGAGACAGCATCATGAGACAAACAACTCTTTTTAACCGGGTCAAATTTTCTCAAACTACTGATAACTGGATCACTAGACATTAAGAGATAATGGAGTTGATTTTTAATTGTGTCATGCCTTGATATCTTTCTTGAATGGTGCTGTCGTGCATTTCTTATGTGTTTATTAAGAGCTTCTTGTGCCTCTTCTGAATACATCCCAATTGGTAAAATATGTTTATTTATCACTTCTTTTAATTTACTTCATATAGTAATAATTAACATACATACCTAAAATAAATCAAGGCAATTCACATTATAATAATACTATGCTCAATCACAGTGTGACTGATAATGAGAAAAGTTAACACAAGCAAGCCTATATATAGTAATTTATGCTCAACACGCTTGAACATGCTTGAACATGCTGCAGCAAGTGAGATGATGCGCGCTCATTCTTCTCCACTGTCTACCACTAAATAGAATCTTGTTTGAAATTGTGCAAATATGCGCAGCTATTTCTTTCTCCCTCTTAATTTTCAGTATTTTTCCTGTACAAACTTGGAAAGATTTCGTCCCCATCTATTCCTTTTCATAGTTAGAAATTTAAGTGAATTATTTGTATATTTTTATTTCTTTAAATAAAATATGTATAATTTTAATTTTTTTAAATGAATATGGAAATTTAAAATTAGATATTTAATGTTCATTACCTATTATATGAAGGGTTATTCTATGCAATGATGATTATGAATTGAAGATTTAACTTTTATATATCATTTTACAGAGATGTTGAATAATCATATATATTATAGAAATAAGATATATTTATCTATCTTCATAATTAACGTATTTCATCCTATTTTTGATCCCATTAAACCAGCCTCACAATGTGAATAAAATACGATTTAGGGTCCTCATGCACTTTACAATATGGAGAAAAGAACTTGGTACCAATTCAATTCATCAAACAAACTTTTCTTTTTACTCTTGGCCGATTTTTTTACAATTGGTGGCACTGTGGCGTCTGTGCAACCTGTAAAACTAACCAGATTTTCACCAGAATTTATCAAAAGTATTTTTAAGACATTAAGAATAAAATGCAAGGTTCCGAACTATGAATAATGGAAAAAAATATTTTACCTAAAATTTGAGAACCACCCTAATATATATATATATATATATATATATTATATATATATATATATATATATATATATATCCCTTTGCTTTGTCCGGAGCGATAGGGCGCATCCCTCTGAGGCGAATGTGGGAATACACCTTTCTTCGGTGTAAGGGCTTTCTCTGCCCTTGTGGACCATTGGACCCGTTTGGGGACCCGGCTGATCTCCTGCTTCTTTTTCTTTCTTTCTCCTTTCACCCATTTTTTCTGGCTTCTCTCTCTTTTCTGGCGTTGTTCTTTGGACCTTGATTTTGACGACCCCTTCCTAGGCCCTTGGGTGTGGGAGGTGGTTGCCCTGCACCCTTGTCGCTTTTCAACCAAACCCAAGCCCTGTCCCTGCCACTTTCCACGGCGCGTTGGATGAGAGTGGCCGCCTTTCAGGCACAGGGACTGGATACGGGTGTATCTCCCCTGCGTGACATCTATTGGCGGTGGGACCAAGTGTGCCCACGATTCGGCTTTTCCTTGTTGGAGTCGGTGGTGGCTGGATGCGCGCGGGGGATGAAGTTCTCTTTTGTTCGCTATGGATACTTCTCCCCCTCGGCTTACGACTACTGCTTCTCATTCCCGGACTACTCCTTCTCTCAACACTCGGGTGGTGGGCAACCAGGCCATCGAATCCTCTACCACTGGAAGACCGCAACCTGATGGAGTTGACCTCCCTGTGGAAGCGGAACGCTTGCACTCTCCTTTTCCGTTGCCGACCCCAGTCTGTCCCTCGACTATGCCCTTGGACCTACACTCTCTGGAGCAGGGGTTTCGCCCCAGCCCACCTCAGCCACCTTCGGGCAAGTCAAGTTCCACCCAGGACTTGCCCCCACAACCCGGCTTCTTGCTCTCCCCATATGCCCCCCTCACCCGCCGTCAGCCCACCTCCCCACGGAGAGAGCCCCGCGGCGGACGGGGGAGCCGGCATTCACGGCCGTCCTATCGACCGTTGAATATCCCAGTCTACTTCGACTCTACAGCCTCCCTCTCCCTTCCAAATATCCACAAATTCCTGGTGATTCGGCCTACATCTGGGTCCATCCCGACCAACTCTGAACGGACGTTCCAGGCGATCCGAACCCACAGCAACTCCAGCCGCTATGACGTACGCCCACAGACGGATGGCTCCCTCCTCGTAAAATCACGCTCAGCCGCAGAGACAAAAGCCCTACTCTCCATCACTGAAGTCCTTGGATGCTCGGTGTCCGTTTCCCCACACCCTCGCCTGAACCAGAGTCAGGGCACTATTTACGCCACCCGCCTATTGTCGATCGCAGTGAACGAGCTCCTGGAGGACCTCGCACCCCAAGGAGTCACTAAGATTTATCGCTTCACATCCCGACAGGGAGGCACCCCTTCCCCCACCCCACGTCTGCGCCTTACTTTCAATACTTTAATCCCCCCCACCGCATTGTATGGGGTATGGGAGACCGCGCGTCATGCGAGTTTTCTATCCGCCCATACATCCCAGACCCGATCCGTTGCTTTAAATGCAATAAGTTTGGACACGTTAGCTCCGTTTGTCGGCAGCCACATCAACTGTGTGTTCACTGTGGACAACTCGCTCACCCTGACAGGTGCCCCAACACACCCAAATGCTCCAACTGTGAAGGCGCACACCCCTCTTCATCCCGCGAATGCCTTTTCTTCAAGTTCGAGAAGGAGGTCCGAGGCCTACAAGTAACGGACTTCCTTAGCCCCCGTGAGGCACGAAACAGGGTGCGGAGTCGGGAGGTGAGGCCGGGGGTGTCTTATGCCGCTGCTCTCGGCTCTATCATCTCGGCACGCCGCCCTGGCCTGCCGCCGAAACCCCCTTCAACCACTGCTCCCTGTCCCACCCAAAGAAAATCCTCGCAGGACCCGACGGTCTCCTGTCCCTCCATCATCCCTCCTCTTCCCGCACCTCACCTGCCACGAACTCCCCAGGAGTCTGGGACCAGGACACCCAGGCCCCATCCACCTCAAACCCTGCCTTCCCAGTACTCTCTGCACACGCCTGAACCTGCACGGAGACGCCGGAGCGAGTCGCCAGACCCTCCGGCCTTCCAACGTGTCTCTCCCTCTTTCCCTAGAACCAACAAGACGGCTCGGACCCTCACACCGCCCACTACGTCTAATATGTCCATCTCTCCACACCGCAGAAGTCCCACCAGTCTACCCCCACAGACTCTGACAATAGTAGCTGAAATCCATGACCCGCCCCCTACGACGAGACCCAATCTGAACAATATCCTCTCCCCCAAGGATCCAGTGGATGCGGCCCTGGCGCAGCTGCACGGTGTGACCGAGGAGAGCTCGGCCGCGCCCACGAGTCTCATGGATCTGCCCTTGCCTCCTGGTGCCATTTTCTCCACCCCTCCACGAGACCACTCTGGTTCACCTCCTTCCACCCCCCATAGTACCTACCCCCCCAACATTCCCGGCCCCCTCCTTGTCAGCCACCCTGAGTAAGCCCTCCCTTCCACACGCCCGGTCCTTCTGGTACCCCCTGTCGCCACCTAGGGTCCGCCATGAGACCCCGGACAGGCGGGGTGGCGCCACGTTTGGGGTTAACGTGACCCCTCCTGGCCCGACCACAGAAGCCCGTCAAAACACTTCTGACCCTCTCAGCCCACGATGTTCCTTTGTCTGCCGTGATCCACGCCTCCGGTCTCGCTCGGCCGACTCGACCCCGCAACCTCCGCGGGGTTCGACAGGCCGACCGATTCCTTCCCTGGTGAACGGTAGATAGCCAGCCATGCTCCCGACCCATCCTTCAATTTCGCGAACTCCAGATCTCCCTTCACACTCCAACCTCCTAGCACCTACACCTTTACCCATCCCCCTTCATCAACTAATGGATCCCCCGAAAACCACAATAGTCCACTGGAACTGTAGAGGAATATTCGCGAACTATGAAGGCCTTAACTCCTTGATTGCCACTTCCCGTCCGGTGTGTGTCTGTCTCCAGGAGCTAATCCTGGGGACCAGGCCCATGCCCTGCCCTACTGGTTATTCTTGCATCGCCACCCCGCCTCCTACCTGCACTCGAAGGGGAGCTGCCATTCTCGTACACCACGCAGTCCCCTTCCACAATCTCTCCATCCGGTCCCCGCTACAGGTGATTGCCGCCCGGCTCTCCCTGGATAGACAGTACACCGTCTGCTCAATCTACCTCCCCCCCCCACGCTCAAGTCTCCCGCGACGACCTGGTGGAAGTCGTACAACAACTCCCCAGGCCCTTCCTACTACTGGGCGATTTCAATAGTCGCCACCCCTTGTGGGGCGACACACACTCCACCTATATGGCCCCAACCCTGATATCTGTCATGACCGAGCTCTCCTTCGAGTGCCTCAATGATGGCTCTCCTACATTCTACCATGCCACCACCTGCACTCCATCCTGTATAGACCTGTCCCTCGTTTCAACTGATGCCCTCCTAGATTTCACGTGGCAAGTCCTCCGAGAGGACCATGGAAGTGACCATTTCCCCATTCAACTCACGCTCAATCGACCCGACCAGACTGTTCGGGTACCGGTAAGGTGGGTTACTACCAACGCGAATTGGGCCCGCTTCCGCGACAACACGTATACAACCCTTACAACTGCCCACTTCCCATCCATCGACGAGTGCATCGCATATTTCGAGTCCGTCGTTCTAGCGGCTGCAAGCACTAGCGTACCACGATCCTCCGCCTACCCCGCGCCCGACGGGTGCCTTGGTGGACCCCGGAGTGCGCGGAGGCCGTGCGCGCCAAGAAGAAGGCAACTCGGCGCTTCTACCGGACGCGACTCCCCATCCATCGCACGGAGATGCAGCGGGCCAGGGCCATCGCCCGCCGCACAATGAAGACAGCGCGCCGAGCCTCTTGGCGTGCCTTTGTGTCCGGCATCACCGCCACCACACCTTCGGCTACCATCTGGAAGAAGGTACGGGGTGTCGAGAGGCGACATGTCCCCTCCCGACCCCGGTCCTCCGGACTAATGACGGACTCCTATGTGAGCCCAAGTCGGTGGCAAACCACCTCGCTTCTACCTTCGCCGCCGTTTCTTCCTCTGCAGCCGATTCCGTACCCGCCCCTGACGATAGCCCCTCTCCACCGTCCATAGACAGCACCTACAACCGATTGTTTACCATGCGTGAACTACAGGCGGCACTGGCCTCTCGACGATCCCCTTGTCCCGGTCCGGACGGTATTCCGTACGGCATGATCCAGCACATCCACACTACCTTACAGATTTTCCTGCTAGACCTATACAATCGCATATGGATAGAGGGCGCCTTCCCCTCTAGGTGGAAGGAGGCCCACGTCATCCCTATCCCCAAACCCGGCAAAGATTCCCTGGACCCCATAAGCTACAGACCAATCGCCCTGACGTGTTGTGCCTGCAAAATCCTCGAAAAAATGGTCTCTACGCGATTATCGTTCGTCCTTGAAAATAGCAATTCCTTCCCGGCTACCCAGTTTCAGACAATTCCGCTCCACCAGTGATCCCCTCCTGCTTCTCAGCCGAGACATACAGGATGCCTTCGACAATGGACAGTTTGTACTGTCAATTTTTTCGACATCCAGAAGGCCTGTGACACCACCCGTCGAACAATGATCCTCGGTCAGCTCCGACATCTGGGCCTCGTCGGAGCCATGCCGACCTTCATTAGGGGCTTCCTTTCCTCCCGGACCTTTAAAGTCCGGGTGGGCTCAGTCCTCTCTGACACCTTCGTGCAGGAGGACGGGGTCCCACAGGGAAGCATCCTCAGTGTTCTCTGCTTCTCCGTCGTGATGAACACGGTCTCACAATGCCTTCCACCCACCATCCGCGCTTCCATTTACGCGGATGACCTTGCGATCTACTTCGCAGGGCGAGAACCGTCCGTCGTTCAACGACAAATGCAGCTCGCCATCTACCGGGTGGAAAGGTGGGCGACGTCGGGGGGTTTCCGCCTCTCCATCCCTAAGTCCAAGTGTATGCTCTTCAGTAGAAGAAGACCCACAACCCTTCCTCTACCCTCTGTCACATTATACGGCAGTCCTCTTGAGGTGGTACCCTCCACGCATTTTCTGGGCATGACCCTAGACCGACGGCTCAATTGGGTTCCCCATCTCAAGGACCTAAAGCAATTCCTTCGACGCCCCCTCGCTCTCCAGTATCACCTCTCCCACACCACATGGGGTGCAGATCGACGCTCTCTTCTTCGCCTTTACACTTCCATAGTACAGTCGAAGCTGGACTATGGTATTGCAGTTTACGGTTCATACTTAATAGAGACCTCCGCCTCGCCACCGGTGCTTTCCGCTCCTCCCAGCCTCCAGCCTCCACGTGGAATGCGATCATCTCCCTCTCGCCCTCCGACGGGGTCTACTCCTCATGAGGACATACCTCCGTGCACAGAGGCTACCTTCTTCGCTTCTGGGCATGGCGGTTTCTGAACTACCACCTAAGGGATGGAGCTGGCACTTCACTGAAGTGGTCCGCTCTTTCCTTGATCTTTTCAACATGCCCGCCCTCTCAGTTATCCCCATTTCATTCAGCATCTACCCCCCCCCCTGGCTCCTCACCCCTATCACGTTTTGCAGGGATCTGTGTGCCCTACCGAAGAATACCACGAGCGCCATGATATACAGGTCACTCTTCCGCGAACACGCAACCCAACACCCGGACGCAGTCGCCATTTACACAGATGGTTCCCGCTCTGAAGCTGGTGTGGCCTCCTCAGCGGTGATTCTGTCCCAGCCGCTTTCCCGGGGCGTCGGCCTGCCCCGCGAGGCCTCCGTTTTTTCGGCGGAACTTTTCGCGATTACGGAGGCCCTCGATATTGTGCGCACCCACTCTGCCAGCTCTTTCGTCATTTATTCAGATTCCCAAAGCGCACTTCTCTCCCTAGAAAGATTTAACTCTCCTCACCCGCTCGTCTGTACCATCCAGCAAACCTTCCACTTTTTAACGGCCTTCCAACACAAGACAGTCGCCTTCTGCTGGGTCACGGCTCATGTCGACATCCAGGGTAACGAGGAGGCGGACTGCACGGCAAAGACGGCCTGCTCACTGCCGGCCTCCTCCCGACCCCTCCCCTTCTCCGACTTCTTCCCGACTTTCCGCTCCCACTTCCGCTCCATATGGCAGTGGAAATGGGGCCAGGCCACACAAAATAAACTCCACATGATCAAGCCACAAATAGGATAATGGGCCTCCTCATTCCAGCGGTCCCGCCATAAAGAAGTAATTCTAGCCCGTCTCCGCCTAGGCCACAAACACAACCGCAAACACAACCGCAACCGCGGTTGTGAAAAACCGACCACTCGATCCATCACTACTATCAATCGACACAACTGTGTACTGGGCCACCGAAAATATATATATATATACACCGGGTGTCCCAATAAAATGTTTACACATCATATTAACATATATATATCAACATGCACACTTTTGATGATAGTAATATGCGCTGATGTATTAGTATATTTATAGTACTTAGTAATAGTAGTACAGTATAGTAGTATAGTAATGGTGTATTGTACTTAAATAACAGTAGTATCCCCTGTTTCAGGAAATGGCGGCATTGCAGTTATCGTTTGAGCAACGTAAGTGAATTCTGAAGCACTACTGGAAGACGGAGAATGTGGCTGAGGTACAGAGACATTGGAGAAATGAGTTTGGATTACCACCATCACGGGTAACAATTACAAGATTACGTGATAAGTTTGGTCCGATGAAGCCACTTTTAAACTTAATGGTACTATCAATTAGTGATGGATCGAATAACCGCAACCGCAACTACAACCGCACAAAAATTCACAACCGCAACCGTAACCGCAACCGCCGTTCCATAAGTGCGGTTGCGGTTGTAAAAGCTTAGTTAATTTTAATTTTAGGTTAATTAGAAATATTTCTTTTTTTAAAAAGAAAATGATGGGTCTCCTTATGCGTGCTTAAACGTGACGTCATACGGCTGCCGTAGTAAACTTGGTTTAAACTGCGCTCTAAGTTATTACTCTGTGAGCTCCATGAAGTAACATTTAAATAGTATTTATTTAGTAAATACCTTATGTTGAACACAAGTTTTGCAACACACAAATAGCGGTAGCGGTGTATTGCAAAACTTGTGTTCAACATAAGGTATTTACTAAATAAATACTATTTAGTATATAATTTTCCTAGTATATGATAACCGCAACCGCAACCGCGGTTGGAAAAAATTCGACAACCGCAAACACAACCGCAACCGCGGTTGTGAAAAACCGACCACTCGATCCATCACTACTATCAATCGACACAACTGTGTACTGGGCCACCGAAAATATATATATATACACCGGGTGTCCAATAAAATGTTTACACATCATATTAACATATATATATCAACATGCACACTTTTGATGATAGTAATATGCGCTGATGTATTAGTATATTTATAGTACTTAGTAATAGTAGTACAGTATAGTAGTATAGTAATGGTGTATTGGACTTAAATAACAGTAGTATCCCCTGTTTCAGGAAATGGCGGCATTGCAGTTATCGTTTGAGCAACGTAAGTGAATTCTGAAGCACTACTGGAAGACGGAGAATGTGGCTGAGGTACAGAGACATTGGAGAAATGAGTTTGGATTACCACCATCACGGGTAACAATTACAAGATTACGTGATAAGTTTGAGACTGACGGAACAGTGCAGAACGTCAACAAAGGCCGATCTGGAAGACGTCGCACTTCAACTGACAATGAAAGGTTGAGACCGTGTTACAGCCTTCACAAACTCTCCAAATAAGTCTACAAGGCAATGTTCTCGTGAGACTAGTGTTTCTAAATCCAGCGTTCATCGCATTTTGCGACGTGAAAAGTGGAAACTCTACTTACCTAGCCTGCTTCATGCAATGAATGAGGACGATCCAGATCGTCGAAAAGAATTTTGTGAGTGGTTTTTGCACCTGTGTGATGAAAAACAATCTTTTCCTGATTTCATTGTTTGGTCCGATGAAGCCACTTTTAAACTTAATGGTACTATCAAATTTAGTGATGGATCGAATAACCGCAACCGCAACCGCAACCGCACTACAACCGCACAAAAATTCAACCGCAACCGTAACCGCAACCGCCGTTCCATAAGTGCGGTTGCGGTTGTAAAAGCTTAGTTAATTTTAATTTTAGGTTAATTAGAAATATTTCTTTTTTAAAAAGAAAATGATGGGTCTCCTTATGCGTGCTTAAACGTGACGTCATACGGCTGCCGTAGTAAAATTGGTTTAAACTGCGCTCTAAGTTATTACTCTGTGAGCTCCATGAAGTAACATTTAAATAGTATTTATTAGTAAATACCTTATGTTGAACACAAGTTTTGCAACACACAAATAGCGGTAGCGGTGTATTGCAAAACTTGTGTTCAACATAAGGTATTTACTAAATAAATACTATTTAGTATATATTATGTACCAAGTGTGGCTAAATCGCACTATAGTGGCTAAATCCAGTTAATAATTACGCATTTTTCCTAGTATATGATAACCGCAACCGCAACCGCGGTTGGAAAAAATTCGACAACCGCAAACACAACCGCAACCGCGGTTGTGAAAAACCGACCACTCGATCCATCACTACTATCAATCGACACCACTGTGTACTGGGCCACCGAAAATATATATATATATACACCGGGTGTCCCAATAAAATGTTTACACATCATATTAACATATATATATCAACATGCACACTTTTGATGATAGTAATATGCGCTGATGTATTAGTATATTTATAGTACTTAGTAATAGTAGTACAGTATAGTAGTATAGTAATGGTGTATTGTACTTAAATAACAGTAGTATCCCCTGTTTCAGGAAATGGCGGCATTGCAGTTATCGTTTGAGCAACGTAAGTGAATTCTGAAGCACTACTGGAAGACGGAGAATGTGGCTGAGGTACAGAGACATTGGAGAAATGAGTTTGGATTACCACCATCACGGGTAACAATTACAAGATTACGTGATAAGTTTGAGACTGACGGAACAGTGCAGAACGTCAACAAAGGCCGATCTGGAAGACGTCGCACTTCAACTGACAATGAAAGTGTTGAGACCGTGTTACAGGCCTTCACAAACTCTCCAAATAAGTCTACAAGGCAATGTTCTCGTGAGACTAGTGTTTCTAAATCCAGCGTTCATCGCATTTTGCGACGTGAAAAGTGGAAACTCTACTTACCTAGCCTGCTTCATGCAATGAATGAGGACGATCCAGATCGTCGAAAAGAATTTTGTGAGTGGTTTTTGCACCTGTGTGATGAAAAACAATCTTTTCCTGATTTCATTGTTTGGTCCGATGAAGCCACTTTTAAACTTAATGGTACTATCAAATTTAGTGATGGATCGAATAACCGCAACCGCAACCGCAACCGCACTACAACCGCACAAAAATTCACAACCGCAACCGTAACCGCAACCGCCGTTCCATAAGTGCGGTTGCGGTTGTAAAAGCTTAGTTAATTTTAATTTTAGGTTAATTAGAAATATTTCTTTTTTTAAAAAGAAAATGATGGGTCTCCTTATGCGTGCTTAAACGTGACGTCATACGGCTGCCGTAGTAAAATTGGTTTAAACTGCGCTCTAAGTTATTACTCTGTGAGCTCCATGAAGTAACATTTAAATAGTATTTATTTAGTAAATACCTTATGTTGAACACAAGTTTTGCAACACACAAATAGCGGTAGCGGTGTATTGCAAAACTTGTGTTCAACATAAGGTATTTACTAAATAAATACTATTTAGTATATATTATGTACCAAGTGTGGCTAAATCGCACTATAGTGGCTAAATCCAGTTAATAATTACGCATTTTTCCTAGTATATGATAACCGCAACCGCAACCGCGGTTGGAAAAAATTCGACAACCGCAAACACAACCGCAACCGCGGTTGTGAAAAACCGACCACTCGATCCATCACTACTATCAATCGACACAACTGTGTACTGGGCCACCGAAAATCCAAACAACAGAAGAACGAGCACATAATCAACCAGGAGTGTCAGTGTGGTGTGGTCTGTCTTCCAGAGGACTGATAAGGCCATTTTTCTTTGAGGACACTGTCACAGGTGCTGCTTACTTATCAATGCTGCAAGACAACATTGTACCTTCAATCAGAGCTCTTTTCTTGGAAGAAGAGTGTTACTTTCAACAGGATGGCGCGCCACCACATTACCACAATGACGTTAGAAATTTTCTCAAAGTTTGTTTTCCTAGAAGATGGATAGGACGTAGGGGATGTACGAAGTATCCACCACGATCTCCTGACTTAACACCCTTAAACTTTTACTTGTGGAGCACTCTGAAGAACACTGTGCATGCTGAAAAACCAAGGACACTATAGGCCTTGAGACACGAAATTGAAATAGCCTGTGCCAACATTCCACTCCGAACAATCCGAACAGTATGCCGATCTGTTGCGCGCCGTTGTCAAGAATGTATTGATGCTAGTGGCGGACATTTTGAACATTTAAAACATTAAAGTAAACAGCACAACCATGAAGGTATTGACGCTGCTGGCTGATATTTCGAACATTTAAACATTAAAGAAGCCTATTTGCTACCTATTTACTATTCGCCTATTTTGCTTATTGATATATATGTTAATATGACGTGTAAGCATTTTTTTGGGACACTCTGTATATATAAAGGGTGTGTCTAAATTATGTTAACACTTCCATAGAAGAATACTTTCCATAGAAGTGTTAACATAATATATAACACCTCCATGGAAAGTATTCTTCCATAGAAGTGTTAACATAATTTAGACACATCCTGTATATATATATATATATATATACACACACACACACACACACACACACACACACACACACACACTGCTCTGCCAAAATAAAATGAACACCCTCCTATAACAATGGAATGGACATGTGGCACTGTTCTCTTGAAACATGATCTCCAGGTGAAGTTTCCATTTTAAAAGAAAGCCAAGAGGTTCTTATCTACTTAAGATAAATATGTAATCTTGTGAATTAAGTGCCCCTATATGAACACAGGGTCAGTTTTTTCAGATTGAGAAATGTTTGTCCACCACATAACAGCATAACCCCAGAATTTCGCATTGGGTTGCACCAATTTTGGATTGAATATATCGCCACAGGTTCTCTATACTCAAATCCGCCCTCCTGAAGCAAATTGCTGGAATGTTGATTCATCTGAGAGGATAAAAGTCTCCCAAAATTGATCAGTTTTGGCACTCATTTATCTTCTCAGATAAAAAAACATATATAATTCTTGTCTTTGTTTCGGAATGGAAACTTCGCTTGGAGGACATCATGTTTCAAGAGGAAGAGCCACATTTTTTTATGTAGGAAGGAGGGACCAAGAGCGAATGCCCGCAAAAGCGGTCCCCCGCCCTCAGAGAAGAAGCGAGCCAAAATCAAGGTCCGGGGTTTTCGATATGCTTGAAAACTCTGTGTTTGATAGATTGGAGGTCATAGACAGGAGGAAAGATGGATTGAGGAAAATTGTTCCAGAGTTGACCGGCTGAATAACTGAAAGATTGAAAATACTGATTAACCCTTGCGTTAGATAGTTAGGCAGAAAAGGAATGAGAAGTGTCGAAAGCCTGGTGCTGCATGCTCTCCTTACAGGAGGAGGCATGCAGTTAGAGCGTTCAGACGAGCAATGTCCGTTATGATAGCGATAGTAAAGAGAGTGTGAGGCAGTATTGCGGCGAAGAGAGAGAGAGAGAGAGAGAGAGAGAGGAGAGAGAGAGAGAGAATCAGTAAGAGGCGGGGAATTGATGAAACGAAAAGCCTTTGATTCCACCCGGTCAATAGGCCTTTGTGAGTTGAGCCAACCCACACATGAGAAACGTACTCTACACAGGGGCGGAGAAGACTCTTGTACAGAGACAGCAACTGAGTGGGAGTGAAGAAACCGCGGAGGCGGTACAGCACACCTAACCTCCTAGAAGCTGTTTTGGAAAGAGTATATAGTATGTGATCTCTCCTCGAAAGATCACGAGAAAAGGAAACGCCAAGAATGTTAAGAGAAGAGGACGGAGTGAGTTGTGTATTGTTGAAGGTAAAGGGATAGTCGTGTGGAAGATTGTGACGATTAGACAGAAGGAGAAACTGAGTTTTTGAGGCATTGAAAGCCACAAGATTTTCTCTGCCCCAATCAGAGATGGCAGAAAGATCAAAGGTCAGGTGTACCATAGTTGTCCTACGCGAAGCATGGACTGACTGCTGTGAGGAGTGCTTTGTGAAGCGGGTGGAGAAGTGAAGAATGGAATCATCGGCATAGCAGTGGATGGGACAGGAAATGCGATTTAGTAGACCATTGGTAAATAAAAGGAAGAGAGTGGATGACAGGACAGAACTTTGATGAACACCACTGTTAATAGCTTTAGAAGAACAGTGGCCATTTACAACCGCAGCTATAGATCGTCCAGAAAGGAAATTAAAGAGGACGGCACAGACAGAAGGATAAAAACCAAAGGATGGCAGTTTCGAAATTAAAGATTCATGCCAGACTCTATCAAAAGCTTTCGATATGACTAGCGCAATAGCAAAAGTTTCACTGAAATCCCAAAAGGAAGCTGACAAAGATTCAGAGAAATATGCAAGAAGATCGCAAGTAGAGCGTTCCTTGCGAAGCCACTACTGATGGTCTGAAAGAAGATTGTGAGAAGAGAAATGTTTTAGAATCTACCTATTAAAGATAGATTCAAAAACTTTAGAAAGCATGAATTGAAAGAAATTAGACAATAGTTGGAAGGTTGATAGCGGTCACCCTTCTCTTTGACAGGCTAAATGAAAGCGAACTTCCAGTAGGAAGGAAAAGTACCAGATGAAATACAAAGACGAAAGAGTTTGTCTAGGCAGGGATGTCACCACAGAAGCACAGTTCTTGAAAACAACAGGAGGAACACCATCAGAACCGTACGCCTTTCTACAGTTGAGCCCAGATAGGGCAGAAAGAACATCTTTGGAAGAGATTCTAATTTTAGCCATAATAAAGACAGAGGAAGGAGGAGATGGAGGAACAGCATCGGAATTGTCCATGTGAGTTGGAGGCGAAAGTTTGAGCGAAGAGTTCAACTTTGTCAGGAGAAGTGTCCGCAACTGAGCCGTCCGAATGGAAAAAGGGAAAGAAGCGGTAGTAAAGTTGCTGGAAAAGTTCTTAGCTAGATACCAGAAAGAGCGAGAAGAATTAGAATTCGATAAGTTTCACATTTTTGTGAAGTAATAGTTTTTCCACGGGAAATCAGAGCAGTACTGCCTGAGGGGCTTCCAATCAGCGATAAGAGAGGAAAAAGATATAGGATTGTGGTCGGAAGAGCTCAACGGAGAAAAAAGTTTGACAGAGGAAGAAGAATGATGAGAGATGAAAAATAAGTCCAAAATGTCAGGCCTATCTCCAAGGCGATCGGATATTCGAGTTGGGTGATGTACAATCTGCTCTCGGTCATTTACGACTGAGAAGTTTTTAGCTAGTTTACCAGGGATGTTAGTGAAATGGAAGGAAAGTCAAAGGTGGTGGTAAGTAGTATGTGCGAAAAAAGGCCGAGTGCAATTGCAGTACAACATTGCAACATTGCGTGCAACAGGATGCGAGTGTTTTTGAACCCACCTCACCCCCCCAAAATTATATATATATATATATATATATATGTGTGTGTGTGTGTGATCTCCAAATGGTAACCTAACCTGGTTGCTCAGGCCCCCACCCCCCCAAAAAAAAAAATGTATATATATATATATATATATATATATATATATATATATATATGTGTGTGTGGTTATATATATAGTCTATATATTTGTATGTAGTTGTGTATACATGTATAGAAAAGCTTCTTATATATATCTATGTATGTGAACTCCAAGGGGTAACCTAACCTGGCTGCTCAGGCCCACAAAAGTATATATGAAATGGATGTACGTGGGTGTGTATGCATGTATAGAAAAGTTTCTTTTACATATATATATATATATGTGAATTGTATATATGTGAACTCCAATGGGTAAACTAACGTGACTGCTCAGGCCCACCCCCAAAAAAATATATGTGGCCACCCACATACATATGTATGTGGGTGTGTATTTATGTAAATGTGGGTAGCCTAAAATAAAACACAAGAAGGAGTAGAGAGATGAGATCCTTTCATTGCGACGTCTCGAAGCATTTTGAATTCTCCACGGTCGCCTTAGTTTATGGCCCTATATACAGGGTGTCCCATAAGTCCGGCATCATAGGAAAAATAATGAAAAAAGGCAAAACAAAAGCTTTTATTTACAGAACGTGCTCAATATGTCCACCATTGTTTTCATTACACAAATTCAGACGTGATACCTAGTCAGCAAGCACACGGTGAATGATATCAGGAGTAATGGTGTTACATGCCCCAATAATGCGCTGTCGCAAATGTTCAACACTCCTAATTTTCTCTGCGTATACCAGCGCTTTCAAGTGGCCCCAGAGATAAAAATCTAGTGGCGTGAGATCCGGGCTTCTAGCTGGCCATTCCACAGGCCCTCGACGTCCTATCCAATGACCAGGGAATTGTTGGTACAGGTATTCCCTTACTTGGGTGCTGTAATGTGCAGGAGCGCCGTCTTGCTGGAACCATGTTGGGAAATTTCCTTCTTCGTTCAAGACACTGGGAAATTCGTCTTCCTTGAGCATACGCAGGTAGGTGCCTCCAGTGACATGTTCATCGAAAAAGAGGGGGCCTATAATGCGATCCTTACAAATGCCACACCATACCATCACCCGAGATGCACCTTGTTCCTTTGAAGAGGTATACCAGTGAGGGTTGTTTTGAGACCAGTAGCGGGTGTTCTGTCGATTTACCTCACCATTTCCATAAAAAACAGCCTCGTCACTGAACAGAATGGTGGACGGGAAATTGGCATCCTGAGCATATTGTTTTGTAGCCCATTCACAAAATTCCATCCGCCGGTCGGGATCATCTTCGCTTAATTTCTGTAGGATCTGAAGTTTATATGGATGCCATTTGTGAGCCTGAAGAATGCGATGGATGCTACTTTTCGACAATCCTGTCTCGGCGGACAATCGCCAAAGAGACTTATTGGGACTTCTGTTAAAATGAGCCAGGATAGCAGTCGCTGTATCATCGTCAGTGGACCTCCTTGAAGGTTCACTGCGTGGTTTATCTTCTATGGATCTTGTTTCCTTAAACTTTGCAACAAGTCTGCTAACACAACTCTGTGTTATTGGCTCGCGGTCTGGATGCAGTCTGTTAAATTCAGCAGCGGCCTCTCTTTGACTCCGATTTCCTATAAGTAGAATTATCTGGATTGGTTCTTCCATGCTCACAGACATTATGGCCTGTAGAAAGAGAAAAATATGAATTATGGTTTGTAGAAATAGAAAAATATGAATTTTTCCTGTGATGCCGGACTTATGGGACACCCTGTATAGGCCAACTGAACCGCCACCACCACTCACAACAAATTTTTAAAGTAAAATGTGTCTTTCCTTGTTGACTTCAGCGAAACAGCTAGAGAATACAGTCAGTCGCCTTAGACACACATACACACACTGTATCGTTTATTATGTGTGGGAGTGTATAGAAAATAAAACAAAACTCGTACACATATAAAGGAGAAGCAGCATCGTTCTATCCCCATAAAATACGCCACACACACACACACACACCCTGTAGAATATATATATATATATATATATATATATACCGGGTGGACGGAAAAGAGCTGGACACTTTTGTTTTTCCGACAAATTTCAAACTAGCCAAATTAGTATAGTTATCATGTGCTAAAAATTTCAATAGAACTCATATAAAACTTACCATATTGAAATCGATGTTGTATTGGCCCCCCCCCCCTATTTTCTTGAATTACGGCCAGTACTCTCCTTTTCCACTGATCTATGGATGACTTGATTTTGTCTTGGGACACCATAGGCCAAACAACCTCAATTCTTTGTCTAAGTGCTTCTAGGTTCGAAAATGGTTCCCTGCGACTATGGTACACCAATGACTTCAGCTCATTCCACACGAAGTAATCCAGAGGATTTAAGTCAGGAGAATTTGGTGGCCATTCTTCACTTTTTATGAATTCAGGAATGTTCGCCATCAAAAATTCTTGGGTTGCCTTGGCTGAATGAGATGGTGCATTGTCTTGAACAAAAATAAAATCTTCGTTCGGGTACAAATCTTGGCATTCCGGTAAAAGTTCTCAGAGGTGTTCAATGTAATTTTGCGAGTTCATTTTTGTTTTCTGTGTATCAGTAAAGAATAATTTGTTTTTTCCATTGTAACAAACACCACAAGATACCATTAATTTCTTGGAAAATCGTGAAATTGGATGATGAAGACGGTCTGGCGGGATTTCCGATTTTGAAGGTAATGCAGTGACTCGGTTGTTTTATCGATTTGTTGATACAGTTAATGTAAAGTCGGACTCATTTTGAAAAAACATGCGTTTAATGTCTGCGAAATTAAATTTCCTGTACAAAGAATTACACCTTTCTAACCGTTTTTCCATGGCTTATTTTGTTATTCCGGGGACACTCAATCTTTTAAAAGATCTGATTCCTTTACTTTTCATTATATTTTGGACACTTGCGCGAAATATTTAAATTATTCGTCATTTTTCTCTGCGAAAGATGAGTACCAGGATTATTTTCCTGCGACAACGCATGCTCTTCAACGTACCTTTCGGTTTCTCGAGTCCGAGCACTACGCGGACGACCGCTGCTACGATTTCTGTCAGTTGACCCTGATTGTCTAATTTTTTTATTACGTATTGTACTGTACTTTTCCAATTTTTTCCCGGAAATTCCTTAATTATTTTTCTAGCACTCCATCGCTTCTCGGCCAAACACGCCTTTATAACAGCTAAGTCTTCTTTACTTAAAACCATTTTTTATAATTAAGAAACGGCCAAAGATAATTAACTGAGGTTTTCAGCACATGATAACCATACTATTGGCTACATCTTGTACTAATTTAAGTGTATCAACTTGACTAGTTTGAAATTTTTAGGAAAACAAAAGTGTCCAGGTTTTTCCGTACACCCGGTATACATCAAGGGCGACGCCAGACTTTTGTGAATACTCAGGCTCAAACCTTTCAAGCATATATATATATATATATATATGAAATAGGATCTCTCCTAAAGAGGCGTAGTTTTACATTCAGGATAAAAACGAAGACGTAGAGCAAAAAAGTCATTATATTTGGCTGCAGCCGACGTTTCGGGCAACTCTACCCATTTTCAAGGCCTAATTAATAAAAAGCTAGAATTAATACATGGCACTTCTCTATTCGTAGCAGATCTGGATATATAAAAAGTCCCGAATAGTTAATTATTATTATTATTATTATTGTTATTATTACGAATTATGTTCTCTCTCTCTCTCTCTCTCTCTTTCTCTCTCTCTCATCTATTCGTATCAGATCCGATTTATTACTATAATAATTATTATTATTTTAATTATATATATATATATATATATATATATATAATATATATATATATAATTTAGGGTGTCCCAATTTATTTTCTTAACACGACCTGACCACTCGTGTCATGCCTGGATGTGGTTTGGGCTAAAGCATTGGCTGTGTGATTTTCAACTCGATCAGATGATATTTAGAGGTCCCGACGTTTGATGACCTTTTTTTGGTTTTCAGAATTGATCATTATGGCGTTGACAAGATCAAACATCAAGGTGTGGCTTCTTGAGAGGTCTCCGATAGCAGAGCTGGCTAAATCTCGATTACCAAGTAATATGGACGTGTTGCTCCTTTACTTCTACCATCACCGCGACCAAAAGAAGACAGATTCCAACAGTGTCAAGGCTGTAATATCGGCTATATTAGAAATCTGGGCTAGAGCCAACTCGAATCTGGCAACAACCTCCGTTCATGCCTCGACTAAACTGAAAGCTTTGGTTCAGAGGTATCGAAATTTGCATAAAAACAAGAACAAGACTGGAATGACTTACAATATGCAGCGGGATGTATTCTTGGCTGATATGGAGGATATTTTTTATGTCGCCCGCTCAGACGTTCTGGATCGGGGAGATATCCCTCTTGAAGACAAGGAATTCCTCATTTCCCAAAGGGCAGATCGACATACGAGTTACATGGGAGGTGAAGATAGAAAATATAATGCAGCCACAATGAAAAGACAGGAAAGGGAAAGAGCTCTTGAGCGGGCACACCGGCGTCAAACGGAGGAGGCTCTAGCTGTAGGAGTCACAGAAGAGGCTACCGACAGCAGTTCTAGCACATCGTCAGCTGACAGTGGAAACGAAGCCGTCACTTGTGGACTTAAACCTTCGAAAGCTCCCAAACATGACAGACTAAAAGAAAGTCAGTGATCTTGACCTGGCAGCAACTTGGGATCGCGAGGGCCTTTCTGTTCGACAGGCAACATCAGCGTTTGCTGCGACTGCAAAATCCCTAGCTCTCGGTCCTGACAGTGTTCCGTCAAAGAGCACGGTTCACCGCTTCCGACAAAAGGCCCGTACAATGATAGGGACCAATGTTATTGGCCACCTCGAGCAGCTTCCACCTCGACTGCAGATCCACTGGGACACAAAGATACTCACTGACATCGAACAGGAGGGTAAGTCAGTCGATCGGATTGCTGTTGTGGTGACTAGGGATGGTGTGGAAGAGCTATTAGGAGCACCGAAAATAATAGACAGCACAGGACAGCAAATGGCAAGCGCAGTCCATCAAGCGCTCACCCTAGTCGGAATTGAGGACAAGATCATAGGCATGGTGTTTGACACGACGGCATCAAACACAGGGATAGTGCAAGGTGCGTGTGCGCGTTTGGAAGCGGCATTGGGAAGATCTCTTTTATGGTTTGCTTGGCGTCATCACGTTCACGAAGTGATTCTGAAGGATGTCTTCGTCGTGTGCCTAGGAACACCACCAAGTCCTCAAATCCCACTTTTCAGGAGATTCAAGGAGGCCTGGCCATCAATGAACCACTGTCAGTTGGATGCATTTGACAAGGACGAGGTGGCTAAAGCCTTCATAAATGACAATGCTTGCCTTTCACAAATGCGACTTGAGGTAATAGACTATCTCCGCGATGCCCTAAGAAGTGGTAATCATCCTCGAGAGGATTATGAAGAACTTCTTCGACTGAGCCTCTTGTACCTCGGAGACGACGTAGGACGTTACAAGCTTCGGCCTCCAGGGGCTTACCATCAGGCCAGATGGATGGCCAAAGGTATTTACTGCCTGAAAATAGCATTACTGCAGTCAGTCCCAGTTCTCCGAACTTCGTCTCCAAGAACTGCAAGGGGTTCGCCGTATGGCTCTCTTCGTGAGCCTTGTATACGTGCGTCACTGGCACGAGGCTCCCATCGCCATCAAATCTCCCAAAAATGACGTTAGGCTGTGCAATCTTCTTGTAGGTTACCCTGACAAGGACGTTGGAAACACAGCTTACCTGGCTGTGCTCCGTCATCTGTGGTATATCTCGGAGGACTTAATCTGTCTTGCACTGTTTGATGACAGAGTTGACGACAATGAAAAGCGTAACATGACGGCTAACCTGAAAAAGCGCCCTGGGAAAGGACTCAAACAGGTCCAAGGCAAGGGACTGCAAGTGGATGGCCGTTTAAGTCCGTGGGTGACGAGTCGATCCACCACACTCTTCCAGTTTCTCCAAGTTGAGCCCACGTTCCTCACCAAAGACCCTGAAACATGGCCTACTGACGAAAACTACCGTCTGGCAAAGAGCCGAGCTGCAGAACTGATGGTGGTCAATGATGCAGCAGAGCGAGGCATCGCCCTCATTGAGAAATACACAAGCAAACCTCTGTGCCGTGATGAAGAAGACCTCCAGTTCCTCCTTCGAACTGTCCACTCACACCGACGGAATGTGAGCCGGAAGGGAACAAAAACGGATCTCATGAAACACGTGTTCAGTTAAAATGCATAAATGTGATGCTTTGAAATTGTTGTTTGTAAGATTAAAATACATGTTTATTTTGTATAATCATCTTTGTGATGGAACTTTTGAGAGAAACATTTCAGTTAATTTGCCTTTCAGTTAAGAGGAGAAATAAAGTGTTCAAAGTTCGGGACCTTTAAATTTCCTTCGATCTCTCTGAAATTTTACAGGAAGACTTCTAATGGGAAACATCAAAAGAGCGCAACACGAGCGGATTTGTATCCCGAAAAAACATTTGGCCCCCTATGAGTTTGGGACACCCTAATATATATATATATATATATATATATATATATATAATGTACGTAATAATTGACGAACCTACGATCACCATCTATGTCAAAGCTCATAGTAATTTTAATAGTTCTAAAAAATTTAGTAAAATTATTCTTAAACATAATGTAATGCCATATATACGCACACACACACACACACACATATATATATATATATATATATATATATATATATATATATTAAAATAATAATAATAATCATAATAATACCAAACATTAATAGCTAGAAAATAAATAAAAAAAAATAATTATTTATATAATTATGTAGAACGACCACTTATTAATTTTTTTTTTAATCTGAGGGAATCATAATCCAATTTTGACGAAACTACACCCACAGAGACATTCCAGCCAATCAGGAAACCTACGATCTGTTGACTGGCCTTTTCAGCTTAAGGGCATGTTGCCTCAAATGTAACGTTGTCCCCACCGCCATACAAAAGCGACATCTTTACCCTTGAGCGCACTAGTTATTAATTTTTCAGTGAACATTCTCGCACGGTTAGCCACAAAGATGAGCTCTAATACGTCGAAAATCACGCAAAGTGAAATAGAACTCTATTCTTCACCAGATGTGTTCGAATCAGGAGATATTTTTTAAGTAATAAACGTGAAGTGCCTTGAATATATATACTGTATATACATATATATATCCACTTATATATACAGTATATGTATATATATATATGGAAGATTTATTTTATTCTGCTGTTTTACAGAGCAGCGATGACTATGCAACTTTTCAGGATTGTAGACTGTGAAGAGCTCTTTGCATCAGAGCATGTTGATGACATTTGCGGAACTCTACAGACCGAGACAATGGACTGCTGTATACTTGAATTGTAAGTAGTAAAATTATATTGTCGTATTTCAACGCAGTGTTTTTTGTCAAAGCGCATAAATTCTGTCACTTTTCTCTATTTTTTAAAGCGTACCCATAAAATATTGTAAAAATGAATAGAATTTACAATATAATTTATATCATAATTCAGTGGCATGGAAACTTTTTTCAAAAAAATACATTCATTTGGAATATCTTTAGACGCTGTATTTAAACCCAGTCCAACAATAAAGCCCGAGAAGGTTGGACCTCTTTCAATAATTTTTAACGATTCTCTAATTTCCAGATATGATCAGCTTCATTTTTATTGTTTTGTATAATTTAATATGAAATAAAGTATAAAATCGTCAATAATTTTACTAAAAACTCAATGTTAATAAAGTATAGTTTTGCCTTTAAGAAAAACGACATAAGAAATTTCAACTTTTCAGAAAGTTGCTTTTCTCAATGTTTTAAACCGAATTTTCTATACAAACTTAAATATACTCATAAAATATTGTAAATATGAATAAAATTTACTATTTAATTTATAGCATAATTTAATGATATGGAAATTTTCTTCAAAAAATCCATGCATTTGGAATATCTTTAGACGCTGTATTGAAACCCAGTCCACATATAAAGCTCGAGAAGGCTTGCTCACTTTCAATGATTCTTAAACGACTCTCTAATTTCGGTAATAAACCGATTTATTTTGTTTTGTACAAAATAATGTGAAACGTTTTATATCAACGACGTTTATATCTCGACGTTTTATATCAACGGCATTAATATATATATATATATATATATATATATATATATATATATATCCTGTGTATTTCTATATAAACTTAAATATACCCATAAAATATTGTAAAAAAAAATTTAATTTACTCTTTAATTTATAACAATTCAGTGTCCTTTCTCTTAAAATGTATTTAGTATGTTTTTAAACATAACCATACTAAAAGTTATTCCTAAAAGCCAATACTCACTCTCTCTCTCTCTCTCTCTCTCTCTCTCTCTCTCTCTCTCTCGCATATAGCCGTACTACAGCTTTCATTTTAAATCTGCCAATATATATCAGTGTAGAAACGAATGGCCCCCAAAATTAACTAAACAAACAGGATAAAAATGAACACCGATTATATTTTGGCGTATAAATTGCCATTTTAAATTAGTCACAGGTCGATCCGTAGTTTATTTTCATCAGTATTGGTGCCATGTTAAAACTGTAGGCTACCAGCACTCCATTCTGTAGTTTATTTTTCCTTTGAATCGTAATTTGCGCTGTAGGTCTAAGCCACTGTACAATTTTATTTGAAGTGTAATATTATTCATCTTTTTTCTTTTAAAGTAGTGGGGTAGAGATGGAGTGTTTCACCAAAGTGTTCCAATACGGTGTGGAGGAATTCCAGCTTGGCATCAATGATGTGGAAGAGGGAACAGAAATTTTACAAAACGCTCAAACACTCGACACTGCTGTAGTAAGCTACAAAGCGAGTGTGACCTAATTGAAGAAATAATGTAAGTTTTTCTTTTTTCCCGTGTGTGGGTGTGGTGTGTGTGTGTGTGTACGTGTGGGTGAGAATAAACCAAGTATTTTCAACATTTCATTAAATAATAAAACTACGAGGAACATTTTAAGTATATTTATAAATTAATACATAATTTCGTATATTGTTTTCACCACATTTTTTACGTAATAGTGCCTTCAATGTTTCTCGTACATATACAAATAGGAGTGGCAATAAATTCGTTTATATACAGTATATATATATATATATATATATATGTAGAGCCAATTTTAAATAATCACAGGTTTATCAGTCATTACATTTTAAATTAGTTAAAGAACATAATCCTCGTCCTTAAACGTTACAAAATTTATTATTATAAGGGGATACATTTCATAAATTAGTTACAGAATTAACATCCACTGCATTTTAAATAAATATTATTGATACATTTTATAAATTTGCAGAATATAATACTAAAAGCTATACTGTGCATAGTGTTACAATTTAAAATAATTAACTGATGAAGTTACAATTATATATGAGTCACCACAGGCTTCGAGCTCTCTTCTTTGACAGCACCCAGATTAATCAAATCTCAGGGCTCGTACGGGTGAGCTTTATTTTCATATCGACCCCATTCAAAAGCACTTTCTCCTGAAATGTGAAATCTGTGTGGAGGCGTTCATAGCAGTCATATATCTTCTTTTTAGAAATTTTAAATTTGTCCTTTATATTACTTTCATCTTTAGCTTGATAATAACCTTTGGAAGTTAAAAAGGTATCCTTCGCTTCTTTTGAAAAGTTGATTACATTTTCCAGATAGGATCGAAGGTGATATTAGCCAGACCCTGCCGACATGTTGACCTGATGTAAATACACTCCACACTGACTGAATATGGTGTGTAAAAAGTTGGTCTCTGGGTATACGACGTAGTCGTTTCGCAAATTAACTGTGATAAAGTCACTATGCTCTATAGATATTTGTGTCGGGGCATGTCTTAGAGGGCCAGCTCCGATTTACAACATTGTGAACTACGCGGATGGATGAAGCGTGCCATGGCGTGTCAGGAATAGTGACACCTCTCTCGACAAGTAGCAATCACTCTATGATTCATGAGAACAACGTCCTTAGCTTATATCAATTAAAAAAGTGGTCAACCATAGGTTTCAATGCCTTAGAACACTTCTTTTTTTATGTCCTTTTACGTTTAACGCCACGAGTTGGTAACCCCTTCTTCCTCTGTACAGTACGCTTCTTCTTCCCACCACCACGCATTTTTCTCTTTACATCTTCGACAATTTCGTCCCGTGTACGCTTGAAGTGTTTCTTTAGAGCTTCTTTAGAATTAACACCGGCCATTATGACTTCTACCGTGTTAAGACCTGATTTGTAACGTTTTCCTGCCGAGATATCTCGCACCACTCTTCAGAAAGGGGACAGCCGTACGCAGTATAGTCGAAACAATAGAACCAATCCCGCTTCTGCGCTGGTATCTCACCCCTCTGTAGACTGTGAACGGCCTTTGGGTCATTCTATCACAGTACGACGGAAGTGAAGCTTCACTGTTAAGCTCCCATCATCGAATGGAAAACTTTTCCCCTGAATCGTTCTCATATACTGTATATTGAGATACTGGTTAGTAGGTTAGTTGCGACTTTGACATAATGAGGCTTGTTGTATACAACGCTGAAGCTCTTTCCTCTATGACTGGGAATGTGGGCGATGCGCAGTAGCCGCGCCTGGGTACCCCCAACAAACTGATGTTCCACGATATTGCTGTAAATATAGCACATGTCCGGGGTAGGGTCTCCATCGTTTAATTTCTCCAATTTTAGCGGATACAATAAGCTGCACAAGTCATGTTTTGACTCATGAAAAGTATCTCTTTCGAAGACTACCCCTTATCTGCCCTCGGTTATAATTTTGAACAGTGCTTTGTTTTTAATATTTCTGTTAGCCTTCGATTTAGAGTCAAAGTATGTACCGGGGTATCTTTGTTTACGATTTCGTACACTAAATCAGCCGTAAGATTTGAAGATTTCAGACTCCCATTTAAGTCTCACACAATATCCTCTGCTGTGTCATAATGACCCGGTCCTAGTGTTACTTCTGTAGTGTAGTACTGTGCCTCCCCAGTCCGGGCGGAACGCATGGTGTCGTCCCAAGTTACTCCGGCCTTTTCACACTCATCACGTTTCTAAGAATCATAAAAACATGTTCTTTCTTGTTAATACTTAAAAACTTGGTGGCCAATTGAAATTCGCATATTCCAATCTCATATGATTCACAACCCAATTCAATGGGCCCATGCATTTCTGTTACAAAGTTGGCCAGGATGTTGTTAGGATGTACAGACAGAGAAGAAGAGGACGGGAGTGTGACGTAGAAGTGGTTAGGAGTCATGTTGTATATTATTTAAGCTTCATTACTGCATCAGCTTTTATATAGGTGTTGAAGCTTTCTGGGTCCTCTTGCCATTTTACCAGGTACATTTTTCTTTCCTGAACCTTTGCTTCCTAGATTTTTTCTATTTTAAACACTTTTTTCCTAAATTAAATGACACCTGCAGCTCCTCGCCATAAATGCCCCCTCCAATTTCTTCCCCATTCAAATCTTCAATGTAATACAGCATCACCTCGTCTTTACGTCTCATAGACCTAACTTTAAAAATCTCACGTGTACAACCTTGCTCAAATCCCTTCACGAATTTATTCCACGAACGCGACAGCCTTACATAATCATTGATTTTGAAACACACAGAGTGCGGTGGCGCTCTTCGAATATCTTTTCTCACCTCACGTTCTGTGTGCATACCTCTTTCTAAAATTTCGCTAGGTGTTGTCCCAATCGCTCGGTGGTGTGAACGGTTGTAGGATGAAGCCAGCGAATCCAGAATGTCTATATATCTGTATTTGTTTTTATGTGTGAAATAGCGATGCATGCGTTCCTTTATGGTACGCTGGACTCTTTCAGCTAAAGATGCCTTATGTATAGAATTGCTAACGTAATAACTGATATTAATGTGACAACAAAATCCACACTAATATTTTGGCTGGCGTGATAAATAATTGCATTATTAGTGTTACAACATCTGAAGCCATATTTATGTTCTTTAATACGAGTTTCAATATTTCTTCCAGTTTCTCCTACATATACTGAATCACAATCTTTACAGGGAATGCTGTAGACACCCGCTTTCTCCTGTTTTGCAAAGTTATTCATAACCAATTTACTTTTTACAGTAGACGAATATTTGAACGCCAAATCAAACCTAAAATCTTTCGTCAAAGAAAGCCGAAAATGTAAGGCAAACTCAAATATTGTTTTTGGTTAACTAAAGGTTCCCGAGCGGCATATTTTTATAAATGTAATAACTATGTCAAAGGAAAAATAATAGAATCTGTATGATGGAACAATAAGATAATTTTAATTTGTGCGAAGGTACTTGTAAGCTGGACCCTTTAATGAGATTCTTGGTCAAAAAATCCCTTCCGGTGTCGGGTGAACGGGATCTAACCTAGGTGTGAATTTCTTATTTGTCTCTGGCCTCCTTACTCACTTTTGTTCATTCGTTTTTCTGTATCCACCCGAAGAGGATGCCAGTGGGCATCGAAACTGTTGTGGAAATAAACTCCGTTGATTAGTGTGGGTTTTATTGTCACATTTCGAACTCCATGTAAAAAAGTGAAGTTTTGCATTTAACTGATATTGTACTCTGCCAACATGTTCTGAAAGGCTCGGCCTATAAATTCTTTCCCCATGTCCGTAAAAAAATAGCCAGGAATCCTGTTTTCTTTCAACATCAATGCTTTGGTGGCCTTAGCAACTGTTTCAGACGATTTATTTTTCACTGGAATTAGCCAAAAATATCTAGAGAATACATCTATAATAAATAGTATGTAACGGTAGCCTCCATTATACTCTGAATATCTCTGCATGTTTGTTAAATCCGCCTGCCAAATAGAATCAACCGAAGCTGCTGATGTCTTGGCCGTTTTAAACCTTCTATTCACCGGTTTATGAAGTGTATAAGCACCCTACTCCTGCAAAAACCTCTCAACATCTTTTTTCTCTATTCTCGCATCATAAACACCTCTGTACATTCTATTAACACCACCGAAGGAAGCTGGATTAGAAATGTCATAACGTTTTCTTAATATATCAGCCATTTGCATATTTTAGAGGCGCGCGGATAGGGTTGTGTTTGCTGCTTGGTCTCTTCTTCCTTTTCTGATGTTGTTACAGCCGGGGACGGAGGCGTGTTCAGATATGGTACATGCGCTGTTTATCCCAAGTCTTTTAACCTGTTCAGATTATCTATCAGTGTTTTTGGGATGTTTAATTGCTGTAACCTAGCTTTAACATGCTCCCATTCTGCTGGTGAGGGCCTATCCCACTTTCTCACCAAGTCATGTAGGATATCAATGATGTTCGACCGCTGGACCTTTGACCCTTCAACAGCAACCTCCCCTGTATCGGACCATTGTATAATGGGATCCTCGCTCAATAGATTATAAAGACATAAGCCTTTATTCCTCAATGTAATTGGGAGAGTGTTTTTAATACATGCTCGAGATGTTACAGACTCGCGGCGTTGTTTTTTGATTGTTCGTCTCTAGAAGCGGCCCCAGGTCCTATGCCGCCACGCTAAACAACATCAGCGCTGTGTCTGATAACAACGGGGACCTCGGCCGGCTTCTTATAATTTTCGTATTCCTAAAGAAATTTCTGCAGAGCTTCTTGGTATAAGATTCTTTTCTTATCAGGAGACTTTTCACTGTTTAAAAGGTCTAACAATTCGCTTTTCATTCTTTTAATCCTGCTTTTACCGTATCTGGACTCTTTATGCTTTGCAGTAAGGCATACACCTCGTGTGGAATCACGACTACTTTCTTCATTACATAAAACTACTCAGTAAAGCCCCCAAAACTGAAAATAAGATGGGTAGGAATGAACCCCCTGTTTTTGTACAATAATTCGCTTTTTCTTCCCCACAGTTTGACATTTATGAGCGAATGCGAGTATTATGTTTTTGTAACGACGTAGGCGAGACTTCTGAAAGGGTTTCATTGATACATTACATTTTATAACGTTAAGACAGATTTCACAGATGTATTTTAAAAAGTCGGAGTCAATATTTTTAACAAACAGGTGTTGGAGTGCCCGTGGCAGCCGATGGTAGATTTTTATTAATTCGCGGTATTTCTTTAACCTCTTTGTCATTCTGGGATATACACAGTTTCAGCCTAGTTTGGGGATATATTCGTTCTTAGAAGCACCATAAACGTGTTTCGCGGGTGAAGATCATAAACCAAATATCCGTAACGTTGAGTTGTAGCCTCTCTATAAACTTCCAAAAACTCCTTACGCTGATTCGGGAACTTTTGACTCTCTAATACCCCAATTTGTGACGCATCTCAACGTTGTGCGAATAAGACTAGATATTGTGTATTTAACGAAACATCGCGCATGTATCTATCATATTTTTGAAAAATAGATTCTAATTGATGAAGAATACGCTTATGTTAAGATGGTGTGAGAACACTGTAAATGTCTCGGCAAACGTTTTATCTATTTCTAGCATAAGATCATCAATTACAATGACCGTGTGCTCATTACCCTTTATAGAACTAACATCATAAACACCTTTGTGGAACAAAATATCATCTTGGTACTCGTTGAATACGGGCTGGTATATCGAATAGCACCATATAACTTTATGCTTAAAATCATTAAAAATAAGGGGGAGCTGTTCTCAAATTTTGTGCATAAACACAGTTTTGGCACATCCTGTAGGGCCAGATGCCAGATATAATGCATGTGGAGGGTTCGTGAACCTGAATTTTTCTACAGAATCCATCTCTAACACGTCACACTCTTAAGTGGAACATTTATAAGTCGAAAATATGTCAGGCACAATAATTTGTGTAAGGGCTGCCTCGAGTTTGCGGATGATATAATGAAACATTGTAAGGATTGCCACATGGTATGCGAGCAGTTTAAAAGCTCCAAATATGAAAGTCATGTAGGTGAAGCTGAGAAGAGGGACTGCAATGTGTGTAGACGCACATTTTTCAATAATAACTGTTTTGAATTCCATGTATGAAATGGTACGTGCAGGAAAATGAGAATCTGCGAGTGTGGCATGTTTCATATGATGGAGAGCTGGGGGAGATTCACGCATAAATGAAATGTGATGAAATTTGTTGTTCGACATTCCATGAGAAATATAAGGCATATGGTGTAAAGCATGTATGTTGTATGAAAGATGCTAAGCGTAAAAATAAACCTTGTATAACTGTATACTACGGCATAGAAACTTACACAAATCCTGAGACAAAAGAAGCTATCCCACATTTACTTGTAAGCCAGATTATCTGCGACGAGTGCATGAACGTCGAGTGTGATGAATGTCGCAAATGTGGTAAACGTACAAACATTTTTAAAACGATTGCACACGACACCCCCGTGAAACTTTTTGTATCCTACATTGTCACGTTAGCAGATCAGTTCAAAAAAATGACTGTGCATATTCTTGCCCATAACGCCGCAAAATTTGATGCACAATTCCTTTATAAGGAACTGAATGAACACGAATCATCAGAGATATTTACAGGCGATCCCTTGAAGAGAGGAAACAAACTTATACAGATAAGAGGTAATGTTCAGTTTAAGACACTCTGTTCTTCACACCTTGTAAATTAGCCAAACTACCCAAGGTGTTGGGTGTAGCTGCCGAAGTTTCAAAAGGGGTATTTCCCTTACACTTTCCTCACTCGCGACAGTTTAAATTACGTAGGACCACCACCACCCAAGCATTACTTAAACTATGACAACATGAGTAATAGTGAGCGTGAAGATTTTGAGAGGTGCTACAACGGTTGTAATGAAGATAATCCTTACAATATAGCGGATGAGTGTGAGCGATATTATGTGAATGACTTGCGCGTACTTAGATTATGTTTCCAAGCCTTTAGAAGGATGTACATAGACCGGTTCAACTGCGACCTGCTAGAAGCCGCAACCACAATCGGCTCAATATGTTTTACTATGTTTAAGAACAACTTTATGCCTAAAGACACACTTACAGCAACAGACCAGCCTATATATGAAACATGCCCGCAACACGGGGGGAGTGGTCATGAAGATCAGTGGTCGTACTTTTTGAGTGGACGGTCTAAGCGATGACCCCGCCACTGGTGAGAATACTGCGTACTCCTCTAACCGGTCTACACAACCCAATGAGGAAGTTGTGAGTTTTCGATTAGGCAGACTCCTGGCTCACATTGCTACGGGGATTAATTCAACTGGTAGATACGTGAGAAGCGCGGGTCTAAAACTCACCAGCTCACCCCTTGCATAGATGTTACCTACCTATTGAAGCTCACGAGATTGAGGCTCTTTCGCGCCCAATCCGCGACTTTCGTTCTAATACAAAGCTTTAATCAGATATACTAACTGGATCATTAGATCGATCGATCGATCGATCGTCGGTATATTCGTGTATTAATCCCATCAAAATACGACGTGCCTACAACCATAGTCAAACTTGACAAACCTTCAAATTTACAAACTGAAAAGATTTCCCGATAACCAAACGTTGCGTAAAGGAACATAACGTCTAACCTAAACACGGAATGATGAACAACTAATTTGTGAAGGAAAATAAGACCAATATTCGCCTTTCTTTTAATGACCTTTCTGAGCGAGACGTTTATCTCTCTCTTCGGCGATTGAAAGTTTAACGCCTTTTCCTCTTGGCAATGAAATGTACGCTTTTGTGCCTTTTCCTATCACAAATACGTTGTTCAACCTCGTAGCAAAAACGTGACCAACTTATTGCCGATCGCTAGCCTTAGGGGCCGCCGTAGGCACCGGGGAGATAGCTTCTCCGCCGCGCCAAAGCGTTAGTTGCGTTATTGATGGAAACTTTTTGGCCGAATCATCAGGCCTATCAGCGCTACTTATAAGTCAACGCATAGGTGCTTGAGGAGCTTGGGGCCGGGCTGGGGACACCTCGGTCTTCCCATTTCATAGGTGCGTCTCGACACGGCCAAACTTCCATAGGAACGCGGGAAACTGAAATTTTATATAAACGGCTACACGCGGCTACTTTACGCGGCTACGTGCCGAGTCTACAAAAATCTCGGTGTGTCCCGTACCACATTTGGGCTTATCGCCGAACCTACGACTCGGGGGACGCTATACCGGCCGGGGCTAAGGACTCTCCGGCATGCCTATCCATAGGCTAAAAGATAGGTGAAAATTTTTTCCCCCACACTATTAGCCCGAAACTGGAATCATAGGCGAATCCCCGAGGTGAAACGGTCGGTCACGTGTCAAAACTCCACCTCTATCATCGGTAGGGGACGGGGGAACATCTTAGCCCCTCGCCCCCCCCCATAATTTCCTTGAAATTCTATACTTGGGCGAACTAACCGGCTGCTTTCTGAGAGGCACATAGGTACAATACCTATAGACCACTCGAAAAATCAATTTTAGTCTCCACGACGGTTGCTGGTGGTGGATGCCCACGTCCTGAGTGTGGAATCGTAGGAGATAGCCATGGTAGATCTCCTGCCGACAGTCTCGCATGGACACGTTCCCGCGATCAACTTATAAGTTCAAGGTTCACTCACAAGGTTTTGTGGGAACACGAATATGATGTACGGATGGAGACAGATGGACAGTACTGCGAAGAAATAAACACCATCAAGCGTTCAATGGTGCTGGACCCTCTGAAATGCGGCGATAGTTTGTTCTGTGGACGCACAAACCCCTTCAAACTATACTTTCCACCTACAGAGGGCGTGAAACTCCATTACTACAACTTCTGTTCTTTATACCCTTACGTGATGAAGAAAATCCGTACCCCGTATGTGCACCTGAAAAACTGGTGGGCCCCGCTCTGCCTACGATCGAAGTGTTCTCAGCTAATTTGAACGAGAAGTATTTCGGAGTTTCTTTCGTAGATGTGCTGCCCCCTCGCGACTTATGGATGCCAATCTTACCCGTCGCTATAAATCACAATCTGTGTGTGAAGTGCGCAGAAGAGAACAATGGGGTCTGTAATCACACAATCAACCAGAGGAAGATCAGGGGCGTATATACAAGTCCTCAGCTGTCCCTATCCATTCGTCACAGTTACAGAATATTAAAGATATATTGAGGTGTGGAGGTTTCAGAAGCTCCCCAACCTTTTCACGTCATATATAAACACTTTTTTGGAGGATAAGCTAGAAGCATCAGGATACCCGCGTGAAGTTGAGGACGAAAATGAAAAATCGGCGTATATTCAGCTCTCACATGATCGTGAAGGGATATAACTTAAACGGAACCAAATTGCGAAGAATCCTGGCAAACGCTTTAGTGCAAAGTTGTCCCTAAATAGGCTTTGTGGGAAATTTTACCAGAATACAGACAAGGGGAACGTCCATCTAACACAAAGTTATAACGAGGTGTGGGATTACGCCAACGCTCCCGATAAAGAGTGTGGGTAATACGTAGATAATAAAGTAAAGCAGAACCGAATTGGCTACAGATACATCGCGTGTCACAAACATACCTGTAGCCTGATTCACAACAGCATACATTCGCATAAAAATTTTGAGTCTGCTGCATTCTCTTGGGCAGAGGATTCTGTACGCAGACACATACGACACTGTCCTCTTTGGATACCGTGAGACGTGAATATTTGTTGTATTATATTAGTCTATTTACTTGACGAAATTTTACAGTTTATTTAATTTTCCTATTTATTACATGTATTTAATTATGTTTTAGCTTGTGTTTCATTTTCTCCTTTGTGTGTGTGTGTGTGTGTACAGGAAGAAATATAAGCACTGCCCATTGTATGTTGCTGACCAATACAAAGAGTCACGTGACTCCTGTTGCTAATCAGTACATGTCTCCTCCCTGCGTACTCATTTGACTCCTGCAAGACCTGGTTCTCAGACGTGTCTTTTTAACTATTATATTATATAAATTTATGTTAATGCAAGAAATAACAGAAAACACAAGAAAACACAACTGCCTAGATTTGGTGTACACAAACAACAGCAACCTAATTGATAATATAGAAATACCCCCAACTACTGTATAATATCAGATCACAACATTATTGAAATAACAACCAATATAAAAGCAACAAGAAAGGAAAGGACACGAACAACAGAAAGAAGCAAATTCAAAATTTTAAATTTTCACTCCAAAGCTATAAACTGGGAAAATGTTGCATCCAGCATGGAAGTAATAGATTGGAAATCCATCTTCGAGGCCAAGACAACGGAAGAGATGCTAACGACCTTACAGGAGAAGACGCTGGAAATTGTGGAAAGACATGTCCCAGAAATACAACAAAGAGGAAAGAGAAGCAGGTTCGAGAAACAAAAGAGGTCATTGTTCCGAAAGAGAAAAAGAGTGACTGCAAAATTAAGTAACTGTAAAGATAACATCAGAAAAATATTAAATGATAAACTGCAGAGTATCGATTGTGTAATACAGGAACTAATTGAAAAGCACACGGGAAAAGAAGGCGGCGCTATAGAAGCGATAAAGGTTAACTCAAAGTACTTTTATAATTTTGCAAAAGAAGTCGAAATACCATGCGACTATTGGACCTTTGACAAACGAAGACAGTGCTTTATCTGATGATCTAATAGAAGTATCCGAAATATTAAGAGCTCGGTACAAATCATCTTTCAGTATCCCCAAAACTGACAAACTGATATGCGATAGAAACGCGTTCCTTGAAGAAGAACTACAAGGGGAAAGTATAACGGACTTCGACTTTACGATAGATGATATTACACAAGCTATAGGGAAACTAAAAGCACACTCAGCGGCAGGACCGGACAAATGGAATGCCACACTGATCAAAAACTGCAAGAATGCAATCGCTGAGCCTCTATATTGGATATGGAGACGATCACTGGACAAGGGAGAAATGCTGGGCATCCTGAAGAACGCGAACATAGTCCCAATATATAAAGGAGGAGATCGATCCGAGTCCAAAAACTATAGGCCAGTGTCACTTACATCCCATCTCAATAAAATATTTGAAAGAATAATTAGACAGAAAATCTATGACTTTTTGGAAACTCAGAAAAAATTAAATGATACCCAACATGGGTTTCGGTCAGGCAGATCATGCCTATCACAACTAATGGAAAACTACAACAACATTATTGATGTACTGGAAAGTAATGAAAACTATGATGTAATATACACAGACTTTGCCAAAGCGTTCGACATGTGTGACCATGGAATCATAATACATAAACTAAAGCATATGGGAATAACAGGAAAAGTAGGGAAATGGATATATATAATTTCCTTAGTGAGCGGCGGCAAGTCGTTGCAGTACAAGGAGTATCTTCATCAGAATCAGAGGGTCCTCAGCTCAGTACCACAAGGAACAAACAGTATTAGCTCCACTACTCTTCATAATCATGCTAACTGACATAGATGAGGACGTTACCAGAGACAGGACAGTAACATCCTTTGCAGATGAAACAAAGATCAGTAGAAAAATAAGAAACCCAGAAGATATAGGATCTCTACAAACCGACATGAACAGAATCTATAAGTGGACGGAAGACAACAATATGAAGTTTAACACAGAAATTTCAGCTGTTACGGTACGGAAAAAGAAAGGACCTAAAATCAATGGAATATTGTATCCCAGATGGACAGGAAATTCAAAGAAATTCTAAAGCAAAAGACATAGGGGTTGTAATGACTGAGGATGCGAAATTTGAAACACAAAATAAGATAGCAGTAAACAGAGCAAAGAGAGTAACTGGGCAGATTCTGAGAGCCTTTAAACGAAGGGATAGGAATATAATAATTCCTCCACTGAAAACACTTATCATTCACAAATTGGAATACTGCTGGGTCCTAACATGCCCATATAAAAAAGAAGACATTAGACAACTGGAAGGGATTCAGAGAAGCTTCTCAGCCAAGATCAAGGGGTGCAAAAAAATAAACTACTGGGAAAGGTTACACGAATTAAACCAATATTCACTGGAAAGAAGGAGGAGAGAGATACACCTTTATTTACACTTGTAAAATAATGGAGAAACTAGTCCCTAATCTTACTCTTAACCCTGTAACTTCCCAAACAACAGCAGAAAGTAGAAAAGGAAGACTGTGTCGTGTTCCCAAATTAAAGGCTAGACAGAGGACATCCTTAACCCTGAAAGAAAATACAGTAGTTTTGTTGTGAGAGGACCGAGTGGTGTTGCAGAGGACATCTTCAAAAGAAGATTAGACGCCTGGCTCAGAACAATCCCCGATTAGCCGGCCGTACCTGGCTATGTGAGGTGTAGAGTATAAGAAACCAACTCACTGCTTCACCAGACCAACTCGAGAGGAGGGGCGACAAGCTTGACCTTCGTGAAGTGAGGAATGATCGCACGGAACATTTGAAAGGTTGAAAGGTATATATATATATATATATATATATATATATAATACACTCACGTAAATTTTAGATAAAAATCTTTGAAAACAATAGAACGATTTTTTGTCTAGAAATAAAATCCTTTTCGTAATAATTTCCATACATAATTTTTACATAACATAAAGTCTTTCCATTACCTTTATTCGTTTTGATCTCGCATTATATCTGTTTACTAAAAGGCTTTGCTTGTTATTCTAAGGGAATCCTCTTTGGCGAATGGAGACATTTACTCTAATGTATTTCAATGTCTGTCAGCCGTTGATCTTCCGTTGTCGTAAAGTGACCTTATGAGCTTCTCAAGAAGTGTTGAAGAATGGTATTTCCATGTCATATCCGTCGAGAACTCAGCACTAAAAGTAATCATTTCACATTATTGTTTATTTGCGATTATTGCTCACTTTTCTCCTTTCTCCTTATTTGTACACATGCGATACGATACCAAATAATTATATCTATTATTTTATGATATATATATGTATATATATATATATATATATGTATATATATATATATATATATATATATATATATATATATATATATATATATATATATATATGTAGAGACCGACTAAAAATTCTTTTCCTCGCCGTTCGCAAATATCTGGAAATTATCAGAGACCGAAAAACACATGTGGTTTTCAAGGAGAGAGAAACAAAATGGTGCTTGTCTTTTCCCATAAAGGCCCGCGAAGAGTTAGTTGTCTTCCGAGCCTATATAAGCCAGAGGTCACTAAAATTCACTCTCACTCTGCTCGTTGCTGCTCTGTGAATTTTAACTTTCACGTAGCGCCGTTCGATCTCTGTTGGCTTCAGTCCTTCAAGCAACAGTTAATCAATACACGAAGTGAATCACCACTTGAGTCGACCTACAATTTCATCCCGCCGGAAGTAAGCATCACTCTACCGGCGTCATCCTTCTGGCCCTGGTTTCACTCATCCTTCACCACAATTAGGTCGGCGCCCTTTCAAGTCTATCAACGGGCCCTCAATACATCCTCCTTCTGTTAGGCGTATACGTTCTCAGACCATCTCCGTCGAAACACAGTACGGTCAACCTTTACGTAGGCCTTCGTCAGTCTTCAGAGTTATCCACGTCGAAACGCAGTACGGTAAACCTTCACGTAAGTTTCTTCAGCCTTCATAGTTATCTCCGTCGAAATCGCAGGTCGGTAAGCCACTTGTAGTCCCTCACTCGGCCTACAGTGTTTTGTTACGTCGTGCTAGACTATTAAGGATTCAAAGCTGAAAAGTCCACAAACTCTGCCTAATTGCGTACGCCCTAAAATGTGTCCTCAACACCGTTCAAATTAACTCTCCCGTTAAGACCGCAGGAGGCCAATTCAAGTGTTGTACAAATACCGTAGTTTTGTACCACCTTGTTATTTTGTTCATTATATAATTTACTTATTTGTACAATTACTTATTTCTGAGAATCCAATATCGCACCTTATTACCTAGTTGTGTTTTCTTTCTTACTCATCATTGTAGTGTACAGTACCGAATATCTCGTTACCTTAATTATTGTTGCTAGTCATTAACGCAGCGTTTAATGCTTATGCTGTGTAACCATTTCTTATTGCTAATAATCAGTCATTTGTAATATAGTACAAATACCATTATAGATTTGTTAATCATTGTGAACAAATAATTAATTTATTTTTCTAATTAAACACAAACCAACAAGGTAATTTCTCTCTCCTTATTAAATATTGTTTGTTTGGGCTGTCTCTCAGACTGATGACCACTAATTATTCATTTCAATATAATTCATTAATTATAGTAAGCCTACTTGACAGACCACCACAAATTGGTGATCCGTAGGCCACTATATATACACAGGGTGTTTTATAACATGTGGGACGCACTTTCAGGATGGATTCAGGACCTGAAAACAATGAAAAAAGTCTATATAAACATATGCCCGAAATCGCTTTGTTTCCGAGTTACAGCCCGTTATGCGTTCCAGCAAGTATCCGCCTTACATTTACCGCCGCTCCTCCAAATCGACAGTTCTGGCGCTGATTGGTCTACCACCATCTGAAACTCGCTTGTTGAATGATCACGTATCACCAAGACGCTCGTCTATTCTCTGAAACGTCTTCTTATCTGGCAGAGGCGATTCGGAAATCTTTCCGCATACAGACGTCTTGCTGCGGTCGCATTACACTCGGCAAGTCCATACATGAGATGCATGTCTGCCATTTCTCTGTTTGAATAAGCCTCCATTCTCACTTCAAATGCACACTATCACTGAATAGCACAAAAACTTTTAAGTTTTTTTTCACTGGACTGCACTTATTCACGGTAAGAAGTTACAAATACGAACAGTGAAACACCGCGATGCACCTCTGACTGACTGATGGCTCTACACTCAACGATATTGAAACATGTCATAGAATATATGAAACATTACAATCGGCAAGGCCATACACGAAATAAGTCTCGTACACACTCACAAACATTGTGGGCAAGTAGTGTTTGAAAACAGTTTGCGGAAAGAATTTCTGGAACACAAAACGGGCTGTAACTCGGAAACAAAGCGATTTCGGGCATATGTTTTCAGGTCCTGAATCCATCCTGGAAATGCGTCCCACATGTTATGAAACACCTCGTATATATACATATATATATGTGAAATCAGAATAAGTACTCCCTAAGGGCCTCCCAATCAACGGCGCCAAATTGCCAAAGGCGCCTCCTCTTGGGAGGATCCAAAGGCCGAATTGGAACGATAGGATAGGAAACAGATAAGATTGTGGGCGGAGGAGCCCAACGAAGAAAAAAGCTTGACAGAATAAGAAGAACGATGAGTAGTGAGAAATAAAGCTAAAATGTTGGGCCTATTTCCAAGGCGATCGAGGATACGATTAGGGTTATGTACAATTTGCACTTGGTCATTCACAATAGCGAATTTGTTAGAGAGTTCACTAGGGATGTCAGTGAAATGGGAGGAAAGCCAAAGATGGTGGTGAAAATTGAAATCTCCTAAATTGGAGGTTTCAGGAAAAGGAGAGTGGGATAAAATGTATTCCACTTTGGAAGTGAGGAAGTCAAAGAGCTCTGGATTCTTAGTACAATTATGAGAAAGTAGTCAGCGCAGATGTATTTAGCTTGAGATTGGCATGTCAGCCGTCGCCAGAGGTTCTAGAATTCGGAGGATTCAAGATCGGGAATACGAGAGCAAGTTAGGTCGTTGCGCACATATACGCAACATTCACTTTTGGCGTTTAATTGAGAAAGAAAGTAGGAGGGTAGAAAAAAGGGGTTGCTGTCAGACATCCCAGACACCTGAGTTTAAATGAGGAAGAGAAGGTGAGGGTTAGAAAAGGAGAGGTGGTGTTCAACAGATTGAAAATTTGAGGAAAGCCACGAATGTTGCAGATGTTTATATAAAGTGGATCAGGACATCTAGAATGGGCAGTGTCAGAACCAACCCCCCTCCCTGGGTCTACGTTCCCGATATTAACAGGGGAGTAAGCCGGAAGTGGGGACATTTATGGTCCCCTACCCAGGGGACTCCGAGGCTCTTGAAGATGATGTAATTTTTTTTTAGTTTTGAAAAGTCTGTGTAGTGTGTAAGATGCATGCATGTGTAGTGAGGAGTAGGGAGAGAAGTGTGTGTTTGAGAGCATGCTGGACTGATCACAGGGTAGATGAAACACAGAAAAAGATCAGCTGAGGAGGATAGTGACAGGAGAGACGGGAGTTCCAGCACAGCACCCCTCTCCTGCCTAAAGTACCCTCCAGAGTACTTCCACTGATATATATATATATATATATATATATACACTTTTGCCTTTTTTAAGATCTTCTAAAATAGTTAGTATGCTTAAGAATTTACTTATTAGATCTTTTCCTCATTGTCAATATGTTTTCCTTAGTTTGAATAATGTCAGCCTTTCCACACTTTTTAACCATAAAGAGAGAATCACTGTTTCTTTGAGATACTCTGTTGTTTACTTGCTTTCGTGTGCGAGTTGCAATGCTCGCTACGTAGGTCAAACATGCCTACAATTGAAGCAGAGGGTTGATAAACATAAGCATAATCGATCTACTGTATAAATAGTCTAGTGGATTACTCTTATAAAAATGCCTGCGCTTCAAACCCCGACTGAGTAGCCAAATAGGTTTATACATTTTTAAAATGAGAGTGAATCAGGCAAATTTTATTAAGTAATTTTAACGTACAAACTTTATTTTGGTACTTTCCCTGTTATCCCGGACCCCAGACTTTTTGCCAGTTGCCAGACTTCATTTTTGACACAGAATATTTTCGTTAAAACTAACGAAAATATCAAGACTTAACCTAACCTTACCAACTAATTAGGTTAATTGAATGCCCGGTTAGGTAAACTGTACGCCCTTGATAATTGGTTAGGTTAATTCGTGATATTTTCTTTAGTTTTAACGAAAATATTCTGTCAAAATTGAAGTCTAGCAACTGGCAAAAAGTATGGGGTCCAGGATAACAGGAAAGTACCTTTATTTTTATAAAATTATGTATTTAATTTATAATTTCTTAATTAATATTCTTAAAAATTGCAAAATTATAATCATGCAACTCGGACGGAGGATATATTTGCCGCCAATCAAAGATGCTGGGGGTTGATGACGTAATGACTCAACTGTAAACAAAAAACTAATGGTGTCTCATATTCAAAGCATTCAGAGTTAATTAAAGTTGTATATTGTAAATAAATGCAAAGTGCCTTTAAAGTGTGCCGCGGTACTCTGTAACAATGTAGAAACTCTATTTGAGTAAAGACCTCAGCAATGACGTAAAAAGAAAACGGGGGACAAGTGACTCTGCTTTAGGATATCAGAGTCAAGAGTCACTAAGGCCAACAGCTGCTCGTTGACTCGGTCCGATTCCCGCGCAGGCTGAAATTGCTGGAAGCCTAGCACTGTATATACATTGTAGTATACGGTTGTCTCTAGTAGGACTGGTCGACCTGTTTCTTGTCTAGAATTCTCAACTATACGTAATCATTCTATTAATTGTAATGATCAATTTAATTTTAATAATTTTTCTGTTTTGTCATCCTCTGCTAACGTTCCTGATCCAAGAGTATTGGAATCTATGAACAGTTGCGCTCATTATTCGTAGGACACTCTTCAGAATAGATAGCAACACTTATATATATATATATATATATATATATATATATATATATATATATATATATATATATATATACATTTAACTGCAAACACGCAGTATAATTAACGTAAAGAACGACGCTTGGAAAGGAGATATTCCGCGCAAGAATATCTCATATACAAGCGTCGTTCTTTACGATATATATATATATATATATATATATATATATATATATATATTATATATATATACACATATATATATACATATATATATATATATATATATATATATATTATATAATATATATATATATATATACACACATATATATATATACATATATATATTATATATATATATATATACATATCTATACATATATATACATATATATACATATATATACATATATATACATATATACATATATATACATATATATATATATATACATATATATACATATATATATATATATACACATATATACATATATATATACATATATATATACATATATACATATATATATACATATATTATATATATATATATATATATTATATATATATATATATATATATATATATATATATATACACTCACATATATATATATATATATATATATATATATATATATACATATATACACATATATATATACACACATATATACATATATATATACATATACATACATATATATACACATATATATATATACATACATATATACATATATATACACATATATATACACATATAAGCACACCGGACAAAAAATTAGTCACCCCTCTCAGAATGTACCTAATAATGTGTGACGGCGCCTCTGGCCTTGATAACCGCACGAATCCGGCGAGGCAGAGACTCTACGAGGTTGTGCATGTACTGAACATCGATTTGCTGCCACTCGTTCATCAGCCTGTCCCGAAGTTCGCCAGAGTCCGTGGGTGTCTATTCCTGCGCTTCACTTTCTGTTTCCAGCCTGAACAACACCTTCGACGCATTCAGGATTAAAGGCTTCATTGGACCTGCGATGTACTCGTCGCCTCCCATCATTGGAGAACAAACAAAAACGGGACTCATCGGACCAAATTACACGTTTCCAATCTGCCGCAGTCCAGTTTTTGTGCCTCTGAGCCCATTTATAACGTGCCAATTTGTGACTTGCTGTTAACAGCGGCCTCTTCAGTGGTAGCCTGCTCCAGATGTCCATCGCATGCAGTTCTCGTCGCAATGTCCGTTTGGAAATTGGTCGCTAGAGAACCTCATTGGTTTCTTGGAGCAATTGTTCTCTGGTTTGAAAACGATTTGCAGTTACTAGACGAGAAACATGGCGGCGGCCCCTATTGTCGAGAATTGTTTTCCGGCCACAGTTACGCCGTCGATAATAACACTAGGCAACAAAGATTTTGTTACAGAAGACTAAATAGGTGCTCCTAGCTAATTTCGGTATGCTGATTTCAAATCTATAATTAGATTTTTTCTATCACGTCTAGATTTTGTGTAAAATGCAAATCACGTTTAGTAAAATTTTCTACCACGTCCAGATTTTGGTTTTAATCGGCTTAATGCCAGTAATATGAAACTTGCTTTTCAAGGTTAAAGCAATTTTTTTTGCCAACTATATACAAATTCGAACAATTTTGATAAATAAAATTTATCCCGAGTTGTTTTTATAGCATTTGTTTTGTACTACGGTGTGTATTTCTTTTTATTTTGCACCATCGTAATAATTACTTTCTACGTTTTTTCAGATATTGTATGGTAATTCAAAATGGCATCAAATAGACGTGCTTGTGTAAATCACCCAGACAACTTCTGCTTTGTCTGTGGACAATATACACCTAAGCCACAACGTAGAAACATAACAACAAAGATTAAACTTGCCTACAAGTGTTATTTTGACTGTAAGTTAGGAGACCAACAGAGGGACTGGGCACCACATATTTGCTGTGCACAGTGCAATGCAATGTTAATAGCTTGGATGAATGGTAAAAGAAAAGCTATGCCGTTCTCAGTCCCCATGGTTTGGCGTGAGCCGAAAAATCACTTCAATGATTGTTATTTTTGTTTGACAAAGATTGCTGGTTTCACAAAGAAAAACAAATCAAAGATCACGTACCCAAACTGCGAATCAGCAATGAAACCAGTACCACATGATGAAACAAATCCACCACCAGTTCCACCAGCAACGATAACAGACAGCAGTTCATCTGAAGATTCTGCTAGTGATATAGAAACAGGGAAAGATGGCATATATGTTCCAGATGCAAATATTTCCCCACATTTGTTAAGTCAAGCGGAGTTAAATGACTTAGTGCGCGATTTGGAATTACCAAAAGAAAAGGCAGAGTTGCTTGGTTCAAGACTTCAAGAATTTAATCTTCCCCAACCAAACACCAAAGTTTCCCATTTCCGCCATCGCCATTTGCAGTTTTCATCATTTTACTTACAGGAAGAAAACGTTTGTTTCTGCCACGATATCAGTGGTATGATGCAAGGGATTGGCTGTCGCTATGATCCAAAAGAATGGAGACTGTTCATTGACTCTAGTAAAGCTAGCCTTAAAGCTGTATTACTGCACAACGGCAATGAAAACCTTCAATACCTGTAGCACATGCCACTGGCCTTAATGAGACTTATGAATCGATGAAACTGCTGCTAAGACTCATCAAATATAAGGACCACACATGGAATATTTGTGGCGACCTTAAAGTTGTATCATTACTTC